>SRSE01000845.1:4675000-5275000 GCA_005024645.1 Planiliza haematocheilus | reverse complement strand
TTACTTGGAAACAGGAGCAGCAGCAGGGATGCTGACAGGCAGAGTCCATTTAACAAACATGCATACATATACGAAAACACTGTTTGCACACACGTTGCAGTGCCTGTTAAATGGTTTTCCCTTGGATTTGAAAGGTTACGTTTCTATAAGAAACATCATGTGTATTGATGTGCACTTCGGCTCACATAGCCATACAAATAAGAAACATCTAACATGTTTTTTTTATCCTAACTTTAAAACAAATGTTTGTTTGTTTTCCTACTATCCCTCAGGCGTTTTCTCAAATGGCAGCTGCAACCCTGCCATGCTAGGCAGACATCTGCAACATGGCTACATGTGTACTAAAAATGCTAACCGTAATTACACAGTCATGCACAAGAAAGGCAGGGCATCCAGATTGTTTCTAGAGTCTGCAGGCCGGACACTGGACAGATCGCCAGTCTATCCCACACAAAATGACAAATTTCAACCTAACAACCTAACGTGCATGTCACCAGACTTTGTGGAAGTCGAAGCAAAAAGAAAACTCATGCTGGCCTGCAGATTTGAATCCAGAGCCTTCTTGCTTAGAGTCCTAATCACTGCACCTCCATGCTACCCAAGCTGAAGTCCACTGGATTAAACTGCATGAATGCATAAAATTACTGTTTTGAATTGATGAGAGTATGCAACGTGATTTGTGACTTTAAAAAAAAAAAAAGCCTCAGTTTTTATGAAAGTGAAAATCAACATCTCCGTCAATGCCAAGCTGTGATTTCTGAAACCACGACATGATCATCACCAGGGAGCATCACGCTTAATATCCCTCTATTTCTGAAAGTTTAATTTAGCATTAGTGGCATTTTGTAAAGGTTGAAAATTCATCATCAGCATGTTTACTCGTGTGTTCATCTGCGCTCACGTCGTGTTCGCTATGTTCAGACTCACCTACACACACATCCTGTCTGGAGGTGGCTTTGCATGCAAAGCGGTTGCCACCCAGTTTGGCAGCGTGTTAGCCTTTGAAGTCAGTTGAGCGTCTAGTTACCCTCCCCCTTAGACCAACATGGCTTCTCCCCGCGTTCACCTGCATGACAAAAAAAAAGCTACGGCGTAGTGGTTAATAGCACAGCTGGCTGCAGCTGAGCTCCGTCAGAGAAAGAGAGAGGAGACAGAGGGAGATGTTTAATCACCTCCTCAAACGTCACTTCTCTTTTAGTTGTTCCCGTAGGACTGGCGTGGGAAGCGAGTGGGCGAATGTGCTGAGTCACATCTACATGTTAGAAAACAACAAACAAAAACCCTAACAATAGATTAGTTTAAAATGTCGTGAAATGGGAAACACTAACTGAGCAAACAACTTAGATGTTTTATGCACTAAATACAAAGCAGGCATAATTAAAAAAAGAGATTGATAACTTTGAACACTAGTCATGCAGTCTTAACGGAACATTTTCAAGCAGATACGGGTTTGCTTTAAAGGTTAATGAAAGAAAAACAAGCATGTAATTCTTAGAACGACATTAGTGACTTTGCTCCCAGAAATAAAACATTTCTGTGTTTCTGTTCCTTCCAGTAATTTGATACTTTGACTTCCAGATCAATAAAGCCAATCAGCCAACGGACAAGGTTTTAATGACATTAGCAATCTGATCGGTAACAAACTCTCATCTGAATTCAGCGGGCCCTGTCTTTAGTCAATTTGAGGGCAAAGTCTCACAAAATGATAGATTATACTTCTTGGTATTTGAAGTTAGGTAAATGGACAATTCCACAACATTTACATGTTTTCTCCCAGTGATATTCATCTCTTTTTATTTTATATTGAATGAGGAAGAAATAGAAAAAAAGATATTAATCCACTGTCAAACGTCCTACGGGAATTAATTGAAGCAGCTGATTAACTCAGATTAATCTAACTACAGACATTTATTATTTGTATTATTGTTTGTTTTATTCATTTCAGTTTATTACAACCATATAGTTTATGGCAGTATGGGGTTTGTAGATCTTGCTGTCATGTCACCGTAAGACTTATTATGCAAAAATTAACTTTTCTAACTTATTTAATTATAGACACATGCGTGGCTGTGTGCTGTGTGTAATACGTCCTGGAGAAATGCAGCAATGTAAACCACGGTGAAGTTAATATTCCATGCAGTCCTCTATATAAATGAACAAACTCGCACCAGGGTGTTTGGGCTAGAACAGATAGAACAGAGAATTATCTCCAAAAACTTCAATTGATGAATGACTTGAACAACAACAACAAAAACTGCTTTTGAAAAACTTTACAAAAAAAGTCCTGTTGCCTTTTTTGGAACGTATTGGATATACATGACTTGGATGACTGAGAACGATCATGGATATATAGCTCCTCCAGTTTCCCCAGACCGCCTTAATTGGCTTATAAAAGAGCGAATGAAAAAATCCTTTTATGCACTGCACTGGAGATATAGACAGACTTAATCATTGAAAACTGGGCTATTTGTCATTGGAGCTGGGCGATCTTGCAGTGCATTTTCAAAATTAGTTCATATTGGTAAGATAGCAAAAGGAGTCATGGTATTAAAAGCAGAGCTTGTTGAGAAAATTCCAGTGCATGGCACCTTTTAGTTTATCATTATATATACAGATCATTGCTTCTTTGTTTACCCGTAGCTGTTCATTTCAGTTATGGTAACAACAAATATTTGATTCCATGAAAAAGGTATTTTTGTAATTGCTTTCAGGACTCATCTGTTGAAGATTTTTCATGCGGGTGCACTACAGAACAATAAACTGGAGGTCAAGTAAATGACAAATTATTATATATTGCCGTGGTTCCTACAGTGAATCTATGCAGCTCTGGTTCAAGGTGGTCTTCGGCTCTGTCGGCTGGGGTCAGCACTGATTTGCTGAGCAGTAAGAACTGGGTGTGTTGCAGCTGCCTCTGTTTTTCATTGACCTATGCCTCTAATTACAGTGTGAAAATATCAGCTGTCCTCTCACGTAAATGTCGTCCCAGAGCGAGCAAAGTTTAATCGAAACAGAAGCCCTTCCCTGATCTGACACAGAGGTTATGAATGCTGATTGCAGTGATGGGCTGGGTGGGGAATGTATCCACACATTTTTATCCTCCCACTCCATAGACGGAAAAAAATCCATCTGCATTAAAGTACTATCTGTGAAGTGTACCTGTTATCTAGGAGTATCAGTCACCCTTTCATCTGACTTCAAGACATTGTATTTATGTCGCTCCACACTCCACATTTCTACACATATTTCATTTGCACTATGCTATATATTGACGGTAAATAAAGGCCCTCTATGTTGCTACATGCGGCCAAGCTTTCAAGCAGGAGCCATGGAACACAGATTGCATGCCAATATTGTACAGGCAAGCTCGATGTAAGACGTCAAGCAGGGTGTCGTGTCAGAATTTACATTTATAGAGATTTCCAGCGTGTGGATATGCATCACTTGAAGATATTTTTCTCTGACATTAAATAAATAAATAAATAAATAAAGCAGTTGGTTCTTTATTCCTCAATACCGTTTTACCACGGCACACTGTAGCCATCCCCATAACAACAAATAAAGGTCTCTTGACATTTGACAGCGCCCAAATCAGCTCAGGGCATACCGCATTAAGACTTATTGTGATGTTCTGTCTTTCGACTTGATGCATTGATTCAGGAGAATGCAGCATTGACACGCCGCAAGCTTATTTTTGTTGTATGAAGAAAGCACGCATTATAGACACGTGCGTGGCTGTGTGTCTTAATAGTGCATCCTGGAGAAATGCAGCCACGCAAACCACAGTGAGGTTAATATCCAATGCAGTCCTCTATATAAATGAACAAACTCAATGGGAGCAGGTTTATATGCTGGCTTTGAATCGATCCTTGGAGAAAGTAGCTCTAAAGGCTGTGACACGCCGAGGGGACATGTCCCTTTTTTCTGGTGACGGGACAGTCTTGACTTTCGAATATGTGATTATTTAATGACATGATTCTTGTAGACCAGCTCATCAGTGTAACTCATAAGAGGTCAGGACTGCACGACAGTGTGAGCTGCTTTTTAGCTTCCTAGCCTCCCAGCTAATAGCAGCTCTTCTGGTTTCCCCAGTCTTCTTTCATTCACTGAAATAAAGACGTATTTTCTTTTATGCAATTGCAGAACGTATGTTCCAGGTGGCCTTTCGCTTTCTGTGGTTCAACAACGTGAGGTATCCTCTCAGTTAGTCTTTAACCTCTCAGATGTCTGTTAGTTCTGTGGTGTCGACTTTGTGTGTACACACCGTAATGAGAAAATACGTTAACAGCGAACAAGAGGCCAAACACGCCCTCTGTTATTACAGGCTTTCATTTAACACGTAAAAAGCAGTTGTTTTTCTGTTTATTTTCAGTACATGAATAGTGTCTGTTAATGTTCCTGCTGCCGTAAATAGATGTAAGGTTGAGTGCGCCTGAAAACATTTCCCCACCTACACAATGCACTGTAATCAACATCAGCCTGGACACCCAGACAACACGTTAATGGTCTGATCAAGATTTTGTGTTTTTGTCACAAGCTATAGAGATAAATCACAGTGGAGTAAATCTGTTTTTTGTAGTTTCTGGGATTCTGGGATGCATATCAATGATATCACCGGCTGAAATGGTGGATCGATGAGAGGGACCGTCATTGTTTGAATATGCTTAAACAAATGTCACCTACCTTAGTGTGCATCCCTGCGCAAAGAGCACAGGGCTTAGTCATGGAATAGCTGGAGCTCGACATTTTTCTCCTTTGTGTGTGAGCGAGTCCTGGACGATCTGCTGAATATGCTGAAATGCACAATATGACTGAATTTCTGATGCACTTTGAGAAGAAGGTGTTGAATGTAAAATGAGAAGGAAAAAAAAAAATCTGCCTTACCGGAATCATCACAGGAGCTTAAATACAGAACTATTAGTGACAGCAGCAGTTGAGCTCAAAGTGTGATGGAAAATCGTCATCCCTCATACAGCGGTTTGTTATTGATAATGTACAATCATGCTTCAGCGGGTCCAACAGAAGCACCCAATTATTTCCTCAAACCTGCTCCATGGCATATTGAATATTTTTCCTCCATATGTTATGATTGGTGATGTAACTGCTTGTCTGATTACTTCGGAGTGAATTATTCCATGCATGGATGCTGGTAATATCAGCTATTTACTTTGCATACAAAATTACATGGCAACTCTGACTCTATTTTCATCTCACTACATCCAAACCTCACTTCCATTATCCGTTTATTCTTTCATCTCTTTGTCCTCTTTTCTCTATCTTTCTCCCTCCATCACTCTCCTATCAGTCTCTTGCTCCTTCGTTCCTTCCAGGGAGGCATGGCCTCACCTGAGGGGCTATGATAACGCAAGGCAGACTCATAAATGGCTGCGGAGTGAGGAGGGGAAATCGGTAATGGTCGACAGTTTTGCTGGAGAATATGCAGTGGTGTGTGGACTGCCACGGGGGCCGCAGAGGTCTTATTGGCTGATTCCATTCGAGCTTGACCTTTCTCACAAGGGAGCAGGGACAACAGAGGGTCTGCCAACCAACTAACGTAGCTAATCCCCAAGATCCACAAACACCACCCCGAGAAGGAGAGAATCAGTCATATAAGAAGTGTCTCACACTGAGCTGACTCATGCACTTCCACGCAACAGTGCACAGGCACTGTATGTACTGGTTGCTTATAAAAACACTGTGCACAAAATATTAAGCTGAAGCTTCTTTTTGCCCATACTACTAAGCTCAGTGTTATGGCTTGAGGCAGGCTGCAGACTGACATGTGCTGCCTCTGTGACACGTGATGCTTCCAGCTGCTACTTTTCACCTGTGAGTGATGAGCTTCCCTGGAAACATGCCTCAACCAACTAGTGGGAGTCACTAGTGCAGTGACAAGGACAAGAACCCTTGATGTTTTCCAGGAAGGAGCCCCTGGTTTTGGCAGTAGTCAGCAGGAGCCTCACCCCAGCGCCACTCGTAATTTGCTCAAAGCCAATTCCAACTCATCTGCCTCAGCTGAACTTCATGTTCAGTGCCAACCTCTGTGCACATAGTGGCTCCAATGTGTCTTCCTAAATAGCAAAACACTATAGTTTGTTTGTCAGTGTCTTCCTAAACTGCCTGAAAAACTAAAATGTCTTGTATGGTTAGGACTACGCTGTTTGGTGGAGGCAGATTCTGTGCACATGTAAAAGAAGCCACTGTTAAATTCAATAATAGTTAAATGGGTTCTTGGGATTAATTGGCTTGGAGAACATGGCTGAACAGCTGATAGGAGAAGAGTAGAGATGCTGCGATTGAGAATGAAATGATGTTAAATTGTTGATCACTAGCGGCTCAGTGGTGACTCTTGGTGCATACGGGTGCCTGTTCTGTTTGTACTGAGGACACACAGTAGGACACATGTGTTGTGCATATGGTGCCATTCATACTGTTTTGACAGTAACAGAGAAAGCTAAGGCACCAGCAAAGGCAGGGGAAGAGACGGCTGCTAATGTGTAAATATGGAAGTGGAAGAGTAAATGGAAACATTTAAAAAAATAAATAAATAAATAAACGTTCTGTAAATATTTTATGGGCAGAGAAATGTTAACCTCACATACGCACACAACATGTTTGGTCGAGAAATGAGTGGATGCAAGGCTCCACATGGCATCATTAATGAGCAATATGTTCAGAAAAAGCAAGTCAGTATTTGCTCAAATGAAATCAGCGGAATACTTTTAAAACAGCGAAACTGCTTGAATGCATCTCGTGAATCTCTTTCATTTGCTGCCTTACAGATTTGAGCAGCAGCGACCACATACCCCACACTCATCTACATGTGTTGCATGTATATTGAATGACGTTTCAGTGGCACCACAACGTCCTACGCCACCACATGTAGGACATTCACTGTAGATCAAAATCTCAGTGATGTTATGTGAAGTGAGATGGTGAAGTGAGAAAGGAAGGAGAAGCTAAAGGAGACATTACAAATGTGGTATTCATTTCAGGCGCCTCTCTCCACTGGACTTTTAGGAAGAGGAGAATGCATGTATCTGTTTTGAAGTGGCTTGTGTTCTGATAACAGGAACTTATTCCATATAAACCCACTGACGAAGATGCATCACTGTGGCTCCTCCTCTCCGTTCCTCTCCTCTCCTCTCCTCTCCTCTCCTCTCCTCTCCTCTCCTCTTTTCGCTTTCTGTCACAGTGTTAGCTCCTGCTGAAGACAGATAACGGGAACTGGAGGTTTATATTTGCTTTATTGAGCGTTAGATTCACAAGTGTGTATTCACCGCTGATGGATGTTCCTTACGAGCCGTTCCCAGTGTGTTTCTATACAAGAGCTGGTGTGTGCATGTGTGTGTCATAATGCGTGTAGGTGATCTGCATGTTGAGTGTTGAAAGAAAATAATGGCGACTGGGTATATGTTACTTTGAGCTTTACATAAGCAAATGGGTTCACACAAATATACATATAGTTTTATATATACATATACTGTATATACTAGTATGACAGGAACCTGGCTCGACTGAGAGGGCTGTGCAACACCAAGATAACAATGAGAGCGTGCATCACAATTCAAATTGCTCTTTTATCCCTTTTAACTCTTTTCACAAAAGAACGGTTTTCATTTTCATCTCATATTTCCTCAACTCTGAGCTTAGATAACAGATAATCTTCCATCTCATTTCTCTTCACAGCATTTTAGCACTTGGTGTCTGTTACCAGATATGTCTTCTTTCTGATTTCACTCCACCAATGAATTATCATCATATTAGAGGGAATTGTTCACTGATTTCAGTTTTTCGCTTTGACCCCTTTTCTTATAAAAAAGTCCAGATTATCTCAGTTACCAAAACGAGGCCTTGATAAACATCTATTCCACATGTATTCTCTCTTTCCACTGAGGCTGATCGGACATTGAAGTTAGGTGCGCTCGGCCATACCACACATTACTGCCATCTGCTTAGACGTGGCTGCTTGTTATAGCAGCTCTCCAGAGAGTGTCCTCTCCCTCTGCTTGGAACTGGTCCTTAGTGGTGGAGTGTGAGGGCCTATATGGTAATAAAATATGCAGCGTTTATTCAACAGCACAACAAGTAAGGCCCATAAGGGAGTCTGTTTAGACCCATGCATCATTTACAGTCTTTATGTAACGCTAAGAAAATGGCTAAATCTGCCTAATAATGAGCCATAAAAACCAGCAGTGTGATGTGTAGTCATACTGCAATCTACAAATACTCAATTTCAAGCCTAAAATAATAAAATAATAAGCCTTAAAATACTTAAATAGTAATTCTGCATAAACCATGTCCCTCTGATTGATAGTTTAAATTACAATCAAACTGCAAACAAAGCCTTTCATGAACAGCTCAGGATCGACTCCTGAGTCACAACCTGGAGAAGATTTGTCGACAAGCTTGGATTGCACTACACTACTGAAATTAATGTTATAATCTTTTAACTGTAATCTTGGTATTATTTAACTTAATGTTATGAGAGGCCGTTTAGGAAATAATGCATATTTGCTCTCACATGTTACATCATACTCTCTTACAAACACTAGTATAGTCACGCACACAAACTATTATTCTCTTTCACATACACTAGTATAGTCACACACACTTACTACTATAGTTACACACACACACACATACTATCATACTCTCTCACATACACTAGTATAGTCACACACACTTACTACTATAGTTACACACACACACACATACTATCATACTCTCTCACATACACTAGTATAGTCACGCACACTTACTACTATAGTCACGCACACTTACTGTCATATTCTTTCACATACACTAGTATAGTCACGCACACTTACTACTATAGTCACGCACACTTACTGTCATATTCTTTCACATACACTAGTATAGTCACACACACTTACTATCATACTTTCTCACACACACTAGTATAATCACACACACTTACTATCATACTCTTTCACATACACTAGTATAGTCACACACACTTACTATCATAGTCACACACACTTACTATCATACTCTCACACACACTAGTATAGTCACACACACTTACTATCATAGTCACACACACTTACTATCATACTCTCACACACACTAGTATAGTCACACAACTTACTATCATACTCTCACACACACTAGTATAGTCACACAACTTACTATCATACTCTCTCACACACACTAGTATAGTCACACACACTTAATATCATACTCTTTCACATACACTAGTATAGTCACACACACTTACTAGTATAGTCACACACACTTACTATCATAGTCACACACACTTACTAGTATAGTCACACACACTTACTATCATACTCTCTCACACACACTAGTATAGTCACACACACTTACTAGTATAGTCACACACACTTACTATCATAGTCACACACACTTACTAGTATAGTCACACACACTTACTATCATACTCTCTCACATACACTATTATACTCAAAATTACTAAAACAGGAAGTTAGTTTGTTTAAACAGGAAAGACTATAAAGCCTCATTCCTTGATTGGTGCACAGCTCTGGGAGCTTACTGCTAGCTAAACGAAAGCTGTGTGGGAGAACTGAAATCAAGAAGGCAACTTTATAAGTACAACTTTATAATTTTGTAAGTAACTGCAGTTGCAAATATGATTTTTCTACTAATTTACCTTCTTTTTCAAAGCAACTTTTTGTTAGCAGTAAATGGTAATGAGGAGAGTATTAGGACTTTTTTCACTAATGCAATGAGGTGCCTTCAGCACATTGCAAGGGAAACTGACAGAGGTGGATATGACAGCATGATTTTGGATCGGTTATTCTTTGAGCTTAATGGATATGCACGGACAATTTTGTTCTTTAGCCAGCAGTTTGATGGAGGTGTCGATCAAGAGAGCTTTGTAACACTGGAGGCCCTACATTTATGTTTTTGTTCCATCATAAATTCATTTCAAAACTCAAGATCCCTGCAAATGAGCCAAAGGGAAATGTTGACTTCAAGAGGCCCACCAACAATAATAACTGGCCGTCCTGGTCGCCCACAGTACAATATTCTACCTGAACAAATTACGTACTGTTTATCCCTGGGAATGACCTGGCAAAGAATAGCTTTATGCTTTGGTATCAGTAGGAGGACATTGTACAGCCACAGACAAAATCTTCAAATTGGACCACTGGCCTACACAACAATGTCTGCTGACGTCTTGGGTGATATAGTCCGTGACATTCTTCAAACAACCCCAAATGCTGGAGAGAGATATGTACATGGAAGCCTTAGATCACGGAACATCCGTATACAGCGGTGGCGTCTAAGACATTGCCTGCAAGAACTTGATCCTATAGGACGGGCCCTTCGTCGTCGCCGTGCAATTCGGCGAAGAATATATAATGTTCAAACTCCCAATCAATTGTGGTGAGTATTTTGGTTGTTACTCAAAACATTTAATTTATTACTCAGTACTAATTTGTATATAATGTTACTAATTTCTAACTAAGTAATAAGCAGTTTACTCATGAGAAAAATAATTGTTTGAAAAGTGTGTCATTATTTCAAGCTTGCTTACTGCAGGTCAACATGCATACAAATACTAGTAGCCTAATGTAGGTAGGCCTAATTTTTTTTATTTCTGTCTATGGAAATTTCTGTTTTTAGTTTGTGTCTGTTTTTTGACTGTGCCCGTTCCTTGCTTTTATACTTGATTACTTACTTTTTATCTGGGACCTAGGTACAAATTTTGTTCTGTCATGTCTAACATGTGGAATGACAATAAAATACTTTGAACTTTGAACTAATTGCAGTGTTCAATTAACAATCAGCCTGAAAAAGTAGGCTAACAAGATATTCTATGCAAGAGTTACTGTAAGTAATTAGTTGTATTATGGGGAAAAGTAATATTATTACAGTATTAGTAGCAGTAATGGTGGTACTCAAAGTTAGGAGTACTGATGCAACTTTAGACTTAAAAAATTTGTTGAACAAAGTTATAGGTGGAAATACTCAATGTACCTCATATTTCCCGAATTTTGTTGTAAAGTACTTATTATGTGCTTGTACTGTTTTTGTTGTGGGCTCACTGACGACACTGTTAGTTTCTTGAAAGAGCAGGTACTTTATATCAGACTGGTCTTGATGACATACAGACAGGGAACAACCATGTCTGACTTCTGTGGTTAAACTGCTCACAGACACTGAACGCCACCTGCTGTCTGGAAATATAAGCAGCATCTACATCAGCTTCAGATCCTTAGCAGATATGCTGTTATCATTACAGTGCTTATGTTGTCCTCTCCTCATGTTACTCTGTTTTTCTTCTGTAATTTCCCAGGTTGGGATCTATCTATCTATCTATCTATCTATCTATCTATCTATTATATTATACATGATCAGTCTCAATCTCAGGGCTACACTTAAATAATTATTTGCTATTTTTCTCCCCACAGGCACATAGATGGAAACCATAAACTGGTTAGGTGGCGAATGGTCTTCCATGGATGTGTGGATGGCTTTAGCCGAACTATCATATACTTACAGTGTCTCAACAACAACAGGGCCTCAAGTGTCCTGGGACTGTTCTGTACTGGAGTACAGACCTTTGGTCTCCCTCTAAGGGTACGCTCTGACCACGGTATGGAGAACACAGGGGTTGCCAGATATATGTTGGGGAGACGAGGGCTGAACAGAGGCAGTGTCATTACTGGTCGCAGTGTCCATAATCAGAGAGTAGAACGTTTATGGGCTGAGCTTAACAGAGTTGTATCATTCCACTTCAGCAACCTGTTCACTTTCATGGAAAATGAAGGCATATTGGATTCAACAGATGAACAACATCTGTTTTGTCTCCATTACATCTTCTTGCCAAGAGTTCAAAGGGCAGCTGCAGAGTTCCGAAATCAGTGGAACAACCATGGATTGTCTACAGAGGGAGGACAGACACCTCTACAACTGTGGCACAGAGGTGTTCTCCAGTCTGCTGGAGCTGGTGCTACTCAGGACATTTTTGATAGACATGATGCCTTTGGAATCAATGAAGACAACCCTCCTGAGTTAGAGACTGAGAACAATGTTGTTGTTCCGGAAAATGACTTCACTGTGAATGCAGCAGTTATGGACAGGATTCAACATACAATAGATCCATTGAGTGATGATGGTAATCATGGTATCAGTTTATTTTTAGGCCTGCTACATTTTCTTAGTCAACATTAACAAGGCCACACAACACTTGATTAAAATATGATGTAACTGTCAAGTAACAAGTAATAACAGTAAGCAGCACATTAACTGTAATAAAATAAAACACCTCAAAATCACATGCACTAACACTGCACTATGATGTAACTGTGAGGTAGCAAGTAATGTTAAGTGGTACACAACTGTACACAACAGTATTAAAAACTTGACTAACATGTATCACTATTCTTCTTTATATTCTAAAAGCAAATAAAAACAGTTAATCAAATCAGATACTCAAAGTCATATCAATCAGCCCCAAAAAGAAATGGTCTCAGCAAATTTTCAACTGACCATACGAGGGAAAACAGAGTTCCTAAATTCAGCATTATTACTCTCGACCAAAACCCTGAGTATTTTCTAATGCATAGTCCATACTGTCTTTGAACTCAGTGTATGTGTCACAAAGTGGCAGCTTCAGACAATTTATGCATGTGTTGGCCATAGGCAAACAGCGTCCTGGGTTTACAGACTGGTCATGTAGGAAATCAATTGTTGGTTGAGGAGAGAAGCCAATTGGTGGGACGATGCTTGCACCAGTTGCAAAGGCTAAGACATCGCTTAGCTTTGAGGCTCCGGCCTCCTCTAATACATGGAAAAAAACAACAAAGAACAATGTCAATGTACAGAAAATATCACACTATATTGTCATGAGACAGAGCCATATGCAACATCAATATTTACCCTCAACATCCAGCAAGTAATCTCTCCAAAATGGCACAACACGTTCCTCTGCCATTCTCTTGTTGCTTCCTGCAACAGACAGTCTAATTTGGAAGAGCTGATCCATGGAGTTGGCTGTGAGTGGAGGTGGTTGATGGCACAGCAAGGGTCTAAAAGTCTCCGGGTACATCCTCATGGCGTCCAGGACACCAAGGGTTTTCAGTCCCTCTTTAAATCTGTAAAAATTAAAAGATGACACAACAAAATAAATCCTTCAAACTACTTATTCCAAATGCCAGCAGAGGTTAAATGACATCTAGGCTGCTAAAACATTTGAAATGTTTAAATTTACATTTCGTCAGTCTGTCAGAATCTAAAATAATTCTGTTTATATCTGGTAAATACATTTTAAAGTCTAGTTTGGTCAAAGATGTACAATGTTTTTTGTTACCAGATCTAACAGAATATTCTTCTTAATATGCTGTTCTATGTGCAGTCCATCTCTATGATGAGAATGTAATGAAAATAATATAGGGCAGTATACTCTACAGAAAATAAGGAGTTGCTAACTGCATGAGTCGTTTGAAACCGTCTCCAATTTGATTTAAATGAAAAGTGTTCAGTTCAATGTTATGTTGCATGTATGTCCTTGCATTTGGAGATGAAACTGTTGTAAAAACCACCAGTCATCTTTATAATAAAAACTTTCTGAATCGCGTGACAAACCTTTCAAATGCCCCAGAGACTCTGTGGACCACCTGGAACATGATAATATCTTGAACCAACAGATCTCTGTCTTCAATGCATTTTAATGACCTGAGACACCCAGCATTTGCCAGATAATCTTGCAGTGGTTCCGTGGCACGCATCAGATCCTCAAAAGATGTACTTTCAGACACCTAAAAGCAGCACACAATATAAAGACAGAAAAAATTAGCTATAGCATAGCAGAGCATGATGTGTATTTATTCACTATATATTCTGACCTTTTTTACTTTCTCGTAGAGGTCCGCATCAGCAATGTCCTCCAGAACAGGCTTTATCGTGGAACTGCCACCAACCAGATGGGAGTACAGCGCTGGTGTAAAGAATCCTGGTGGAGGACCGCCATGTACCAGGCTTATAGCAATGGCCTGCCCAGCAATAAAATATCGATCCTCTCTTAAAGCTAGAACAAACATGGCATAGAGGGAGAACATCGATAAAAATATATGGTACAAACTTACAGACAAAAAATATGTGCAGTATTAGCTGTGTGTGTGACATCCAGTAGGTGGCGGTACAGGACAAGAAATGACTGACACTTCACAAAACAGAGTGTATAGCCACTTCCACACCAGGGGTCCGTTTCACAAAGTAGGTTTAGTGAAAACTCTGAGTCTGTTAACCCTGGAATGGGGGAAACTCTGAGTTTTCCATTTCACAAAGGGAGGTAACTCAAACCAGAGAAAGAGGGGTAACTCTAGCCTGTTTCACAGAGAGAGGTAACTTAAACTCTCGGTCAGTTACCATGGTAACATACTCTTTGAAACTAACCTGGTCGGGACCAGGTTTTTCTCAACAAACCTCGAGTTTCTCTCTGTCTCCGCCCTCTTTCAGCCACACAGTATTTGATTTCCTCATTCATTCAGTCAGTCGGCAGGCGAGTTTTTGGCAGAGTATAGTCTGTTTGTGAGTAAATTATCAGTCAGTAGGCCCACATTAGAATTTTTTTAGGTGGTGACTACTTTCACTACTATGGCATGTCCTTTTGATAATGATCCCGAGGATGAAGTTGGGTGCTTCTGGTGGTTCAGCTTCAGTCGCAATGTCACTCATTGCTTGTGGTGCAGAGAGCAGTGTAGCTGTCGGGGCGGTGTCACTGGATGCATGTGGGGTGGCAGGAGGCTGAGTTGAAATTTGGTTTCCCCTGGACCGTGTACACATATAGCCTCCAGCTTGGAAGTTGTTGGATGCTATTGTGGTGTTAATCTCCACACAGTCATCTGAATCTGTGCTGTCAAACTAAAACAACAAAAAATACAAAATCTTGGAGTTATTCTCAAAAATGACAGCTGTATGCTATCTGGATAAGTATTCATTTTAAATCCCTTACCTGAAATGGAAGATCCCTTCCTGGCCGTATGTACAACGCCTTTGCTTTGGTGACACCAATTTGGTGCCACATGCCATCAACAGTTGCCATCAACAGTTCAACACAGTTCAACACTGGGAAAATAATAAAAGAAGAATAAAGAAAAATAGAAAGAAATAGGAGTCAATTACAAGGCCAGTTTCAATCCATGATGTATCAAAAATTCTAATAATATAATACCTGACATCGGGAATTTTGTTTTGGAATGCCTCTCGAATCTCTGCAATGACTGTCCTGTTGTCCCACGTTTTCCTAATCTCAAAGGCGCTTAGAATTAAGCCATTCTCATGAAGTTTTCTTTTTGTTTTGTGTTTACAAACTTCATCCCATGCAGAATGGGGTAGCAGGATGACGTCTTTGTTGAAACTGGGATGGTGCTGGGTGTTAGGCCTGAAAGAAACAAAAGAAGAGTGCACTGTAATTGCATGTTGTCAGTAAGACAGTGTTTTTGTTTTTTGTACATGTGAAGTTGGTGAATAATTTCATTTTAACATGGGTAAGCTTATGTTTCACTTTCAGATGATTGCCTGGAAGTGGAGCAATTCTAAAGCCTGGAATACACTGTACGATTTTTTAAACCTTCCTGTTTAATGCCAACTCACACTGTATGAGTAAATCAACCATGATGTGAGGCACAAGTGTAGCTGTTGTGAAATGGTTGCATGGTGTTGAGCCTTCAGCCTATAAGCAACCATTTCACAACTGCTACACAAGCTCATGATTTCTGTGCTCACACTGTACGGTCCAATCCTTGGGTGCGAGGATTGGCATTAAACAGGAACGTTTGCAAAATTGTACACTGTATTCCAGGCTTTAGAATCGCTCCACTTCCAGGCAATCATCTGAAAGTGAAACATGAGCTTACCCATATTAATATGAAATTATTCAACCAACTTAACAAAAATACAATGGATTTTTTACAGGATAGGCAATGTGTTTCATAAATCCAAAAGGAATGAACAAACAAGCAATCCATAGACTACATGAAAAAGATGTCTGGTTTTCTTTAGTCGAGCCAGGTTTTCAATCACACTGACGGACTGAGGTACTATCTTTTTTTTTTTTTCAAAACAACCTGAGCTTTAAGAATATGCATGCTGTGGAGGTGTCATGGATGTCGAAAATTTGATATGACCAAATAAATTTCACACGTATGGTAAACACACAAAAAATATTATGAAGTTTATTTTAAATGTTAACTGTTCTTTTAGGTCTTGAGGATTAGGGGAAAGATAATCAAGGCTCTATATAAAATATATTATTTACATTATTTGCAAAAAATGGCATACTAGCCTGGTATGTCTGGCATGAGCACAGCCTGTGTTTACAGTGAGGCAGAGAGCTGTGAGATCCCGGACTCATCCAGAAAACCAAGTCTGTCTGTCCCCCCCCCCCCCCCCCCCCCCCCCCACCACCACCACCACCACCACCACCACCCGCACCGTACCTCCGCACCTGACAATCAGAATCAGAATCAGAATCAGAAAGGACTTTATTGCCAAGCATGTTTGTGCATACAAGGAATTTGCCTTGGTGTTGGTACGCATAAAAACAAGATAGAATAGAATAAAATAAAATAAATATAGAAACTATATTTAAAATACAAAAATACAAAAACTACAAAATATATACACAGTATATATATATATTCCACCAGAACTGTGGGGTGATGGTGAGACTGATGTGTTCATGGGGGGGGCTTGGTATTGTTCAGCAGACGGACTGCGGATGGGAAAAAACTGTTCGCCATGCGAGTGGTCCTACACTCGATGGATCGCAGCCGTCTGCCAGAGGGGAGTCTGTTGAATAGTCCATGTCCAGGGTGAGAGGGATCAGCCACAATCTTAGCTGCACGCTTCAGAGTCCTGGAAGCGTACAGCTCGTCGAGAGACTTCAGACTGCAGCCAATCACCTTCTCTGCACAGCGAATGACACGCTGCAGTCTGCTCTTGTCCTTAGCAGAGGCTGCAGCATGCCAGGTGGTGATGGAGCTGGTGAGGATGGACTCAATGATGGCCGTGTAGAAGTGAACCATCATTGTCTTTGGCAGGTTGAATTTCTTCAGCTGCCGCAGGAAGTACATCCTCTGCTGTGCTTTTTTGATCAGGGCGCTGATGTTCAGCTCCCATTTGAGGTCCTGGGAGATGATGGTGCCCAGGAAACGGAAGGACTCCACAGTGTTAACTGTAGAGTCAGACAGGATGATGGGGAGGAGTGGGGCTGTGTTCTTCCTGTAATCCACAATCATCTCCACTGTTTTGGAGGCGTTCAGCTCCAGATTGTGGCGGCTACACCAAGTCACCAAGCGGTCAATCTCCAGTCTGTAGGCGCTCTCATCTCCACCTGAGATGAGCCCGATGAGGGTGGTGTCATCCGCAAACTTCAGGAGCTTGACAGACTCGTGACTGGAGGTGCAGCTGTTGGTATACAGGGAGAAGAGTAGAGGAGAAAGGACACAGCCTTGAGGGGAACCAGTGCTGATGGTACGGGAGTCTGAGATGTGTTTTCCCAGCCTCACATGCTGCCTCCTGTCAGACAGAAAGTCTGTGATCCACCTGCAGATGGAGTCAGGCACGGTCAGCTGGGAGAGTTTGTCCTGTAGTAGAGACGGAACGACCGTGTTGAAGGCCGAGCTGAAATCCACAAACAGGACCCTGGCATATGATCTGGGGGAGTCCAGGTGCTGGAGGATGAGGTGGAGTGACAGGTTGACAGCGTCATCCACAGATCTGTTTGATCTGTAGGCAAACTGCAGGGGGTCCAGGAATGGGTCTGTTAAGTCCTTGAGGTGTGAAAGCACAAGGCGCTCAAAGGACTTCATCACAACCGATGTCAGGGCAACAGGGCGGTAGTCATGCAGTCCAGTAGTCCTTGGCTTTTTGGGGACTGGAATGATGGTGGAGGCCTTGAAGCAAGCTGGCACGTGACATGACTTCAGTGAGATGTTGAATATATCCGTGAACACTGAAGACAGTTGATCAGCGCAGTACTTCAAGGTGGATGGAGACACAGCATCTGGTCCAGCAGCCTTGCGGGGGTTCTGCCTCGTAAACAGCCTCTTCACTTCCTTCTCCAGGATGATGAGAGGTGAGATGGAGGAGGGAGGCTCTGAGTCCACCGGCTGTGAAGGAGCCTTGGCCGTTGTTGTTGTCGGGGAGGAGGGGGGCACTGGTGTGACGGCCTGTGAAGTTTCACAGACACCACTGCTGGTAGGGGAGGTGTCACCGTGGGGGGTGGTGGTCGTGGTACTGTCCCATTGTCTTTCAAAGCGGCAGAAGTATTCATTCAGGTTGTTGGCCAGGCGTGAGTCGTTCACAGAGTGGGGGGGTTTGGGCTTGTAGTTGGTGATGTTCTTGAAGCCCCTCCAGACAGAGCTCGAGTCGTTGGCTGCAAACTGGCTCTGCAGCTTTTCTGAGTACAGTCGTTTAGCTTCCCTCACCGCTTTGCTAAACTTGTACTTTGACTCTTTGAATTTTTCTCTGTCTCCACTCCTGAATGCCTTCTCCTTCTCCAACCTGAGGTGTCTGAGTTTGGCTGTGAACCAGGGCTTGTCATTGTTATAACTCACCCTGGTGCGTGTTGGAATACAGCAGTCCTCACAGAAGCTGATGTATGACGTCACTGCTTCTGTGTACTCATCCAAACTGTTTGTTGCCGCCTTGAAAGTGTCCCAGTCAGTACAGTCCAAACATGCCCTTAAGCGGTCCACAGCTTCACTGGTCCACATCTTAGACGTCCTCACAGCAGGTTTACAGAGTTTGAGTATCTGTCTATATGCTGGAATCAGGTGGATCATGACGTGGTCCGATTCTCCCAGTGGTGCACGGGGGACAGCGTGAAAGGCATCTTTGACCGTGGTGTAGCAGTGGTCCAAAGTTCTGTCTTCTCTGGTGGGACAGCTGATAAACTGTTTATATTTGGGGAGATCGTGGGAGAGATTTCCCTTGTTAAAGTCACCGAGGACAATAACTAAGGAGTCCGGGTTAGTTTTCTCCACGTGTAGAATCTGGTCGGCCAGCGCGCGCCGTGCGTCATGGACGTTGGCTGCCGGCGGGATGTAAACACCGACCAGAATGAATGAAGAAAACTCACGGGGGGAGTAAAAGGGTTTGCAGTTTATGAAAAATGATTCCAAGTCCGGGGAACAGTACTGCTGGATCACTGTCACGTCGGTACACCAGCTACAGTTGATGTAAAAACACAGACCTCCACCTTTCGTCTTGCCGGAGAGCTCTGTGTGGCGATCCGCTCTGAAGAGTTGGAAACCTTCCAGCTGCAGCGCGGAGTCCGGTATTAATCCACTCAGCCAGGTCTCGGTGAAGCAAAGGACTGAAGATGAAGATAGGTCTCTGTTTTTCCCCATCCGTAGCTGGAGTTCTTCTATTTTGTTGCCCAGTGAGCGCACATTAGAGAGGAAAATGCCCGGCAGCGGAGTGCGATGGCCGCGCTGACGAAGGCGCACCAGTGCGCCAGCGCGCTTGCCTCTCCTGCGTCGTCGCCGGCGTATTGCGTTGGCAAAGGTGAGCACACCTTTGACCAATATGTCCAAAAAATCCGTAGATGGAGCAATAAATTCCGGCAATAAATCTAATGGTGTTGTAGTTCTGATATTTAGCATGTCATCCCTTGTGTATGTGTTCCTCACACAACAAAAAACAGGATTTACATGCAAAAAAGCAAAACAAAGTAGAGCGCACCAAAACACCGTGGCGACCCTCGTCGGCGCCATCTTTGAACTACCGTTCTCAACCAGACTCTGGTCTGTGGACCGGGTCTGGCTCCAAGTTTGAGCAAATAAATGAGCAAAGACCCGACCAGGCCGGACCGCATCAGGTTATTTTGTTTTATAACATTTATATGCCCCTGAGAGTGAGTGAGTGAGCGAGCGCGAGAGAGAAACAGCGGGTGCACCAGATGATTGCCAACCGACAAAAGCTGAAATGAGACGGTTAAAGACAAGAAAAACACAGAATATAGCTAATATATGTCCAAGAGACTTTGTCCCGAGGACGGATCAGATGGTGGCCCAGGTTTAGTGATGAGGAAACTGTCACTGCAGCTGCACATCTGTCAGCAGCTGCTCCATACAGACACGTCACAAACTTTATTTTGAAGGGACAGATTAGATGTTGATTTTGTTGCACCCAAACATTAAACATATAGAAACAGACCCGGTCGCTACATACACGGTAACTTCACTCTCAAGTGTGTGTTCTCATTCTCTGAACGTATTTCACACATTCTAACACAGAAGAATCATGAACATCTGCATCAACATCCCAAAACAATAAATCATGCTGTGGTATCACTATTCCCGGCCAGTTTCATCATGTACATTCAGTATCAACTTGTTTATCAAATACACAGTCAGCCAATCATGTCTAACCATTGTCAAATTAACCAAATCAATCATGTTATCTATTTTAACCTATTTATTTATCTATCTATGAACTAGACACGAGCAGTCCGGGCTCTTTAGATCGGCTAATTGTTCTACTCTCCCGCTCACGCTCGTTCAAGGCAGCTAGGCAACCAGTGCTAACCACTAGCTAACCGTTTTCAGTACTGACCACATAACATTCATAAACAATCCCACATAAAACCCAATCCACTAAATGAAATGACCTTACCTCCTCCTTGACCTGCTGGAAGCCCATCCGCCAAAGTACTGTTGTGTTTGAAATCGAGGTTGATTTGCTTGGTTGCCATTAGCTTGAGAGGATCTGCTCTGCCCTGACACACCTGATGTTCCAGGTCTGAAGAGCCGCTGCATTTCCCCATCGACCGCGCTACCTGAGGGCTGTTGATTACGGTTCGAAATTTCCGACATTGTGGTTATCACATTAGAACGGGTTAAAATGTTATTTAAAATTCCAATTGCCTCATTCACACGGTCCCGGTCGACCATTTTCACACGTTAACGTCCAGGAGGCGGGACATTGTCCTTGAGATCCCACTGGAGAGACACATCCGGTACCTACACCCGTGATGAGCCAATCAGAAACTGGAAATTCAAGTTGACTTCCGTTTCAATCAAACTCTCTCACACATACTACTATACTTGCACACATCACATATTATTCTCTCATACATTCACTATCATGTTGTTCCATCCATAATAGCGTGTAAGAGAGTATGATAGTAAGTGTGTGTGACTATGATAGTAAGTGTGTGTGACTATGATAGTAAGTGTGTGTGACTATACTAGTAAGTGTGTGTGACTATACTAGTAAGTGTGTGTGACTACGATAGTAAGTGTGTGTGACTACGATAGTAAGTGTGTGTGACTATACTAGTAAGTGTGTGTGACTATGATAGTAATTGTGTGTGACTATACTAGTAAGTGTGTGTGACTATACTAGTGTATGTGAAAGAGTTTGACAGTAAGTGTGCATTACTATACTAGTAAGTGTGTGTGACTATACTAATAAGTGTGTGTGACTATACTAGTAAGTGTGTGTGACTATGATAGTAATTGTGTGTGACTATACTAGTAAGTTTGTGTGACTATACTAGTGTATGTGAAAGAGTTTGACAGTAAGTGTGCATTACTATGATAGTAAGTGTGTGTGACTATACTAATAAGTGTGTGTGACTATACTAGTGTATGTGAAAGAGTTTGACAGTAAGTGTGCATTACTATACTAGTAAGTGTGTGTGACTATACTAATAAGTGTGTGTGACTATACTAGTAAGTGTGTGTGACTATACTAGTGTATGTGAAAGAGTTTGACAGTAAGTGTGCATGACTATACTAGTAAGTGTGTGTGACTATAGTAGTAAGTGTGCGTGACTATACTGGTGTATGTGAGAGAGTATGATGTAACATGTGAGAGCAAATATGCATTATTTCCTAAACGGCCTCTCATATAATGTTGTACATTTGTGTATCTTAAAAAGTTCCTTAAAATATGTACATATACTTAAGCAATTTGGAAGTTCCGACAGGAAATCCAATTTTGGAGACGTCTCACTGACATCCGGGGGTGTAGTCTCAAAGTGTCTCAGCCTAAAAGTAGTTCCCAGCCAGTTACGTTAGGGGAAGTGCCCATAATTAAAGGGAATGTCACTCCTAATTGTAAGACTACGTTTGAGGTCTGTGAGTAGCGCACAAAACATTGTAGCGCTAATATTAGCTTCAATGGCTGACAGAAGTTAGAGACAGTCCAGAGGACTCCTGACTCACTACCACCTGCTCGCAGCCAGTTAAATTCAAGGGATTTGCATTTGGGAAATCGGAAAGCAGCATAATTGGACGGTAGCGAGTTCATGAAGTTTGATATTTTCTTGTCAAGCAGTCAAAATAATCGCATGATGCAGGATGGCTTGCACTGCTTGACAGTTTGCATTACTGAAATTAATTTGCAACAGTGGTGAACATCTCAGCCATCTGTCTGAATTATTGATTAAACCAAAATGTGCTCTGCAGAGTCCAGTTTGTCTGACAGTGTATTAAGGGAACAGCAACTGACTGTCGGTTCCCTGTTCTGATGACAGTGAACAACAGTGAGATGAGGATGAGAACAAAATTAGTTCAGATGAGATGAGATGGTGAGTGACAAACAATGCTCTTATTTGCCCCACTGGCAAAATGTCCCAAGCCAGGACTCTAACGCCATCTATATTTCATCAGCAGTCCCTTTTGTGCTTTTAGGTCTTCGTAGCACTGAACTCCAGGGGGGCCTGTCCGCTCAGTTTGGATGAGACTGTGCAACCGTGAAAGGACGGAGATAAACACTGCGCCGGGGAAAACATACCAGAAGAGAAAAGCACTCAAACACTTCCTGATTGGAGCTGACATACACTTTGTGTCACTCCTCTACTCTGTGTCACCGCAAATTGTGCATATCCAGTGGGTAGACCTAATAGTATCGTTGTTTTTTTCTGTGAGCATGCTTGCTTGCATGTTTTTAAGGGTGTTGCGCGTTGATGTTCAGTGGCGTCGGCAGGAAGAGAGAGAAATAAAAAGACAAAGGATCAAAAGATGCAGAGGCCACCGTAATCCAACTGTGCGGATCTGTTTCCTATCTCTGGTGATCTTCTCTGGGCTAATCCTTTAATAATTATTGCGACACAAAGGCTGAGATCTCAAAGGACCCTGCACGGACGCGGGCACAGACGCACGCTTCACACTATGCATGTGCGCACGCAATCACCGCCATAAATGCCTACCCTCCAGAGTGTTAAGAGTTTCCTGGTTTCAACTGTAAATCCTTTGCATTTCCTTCTCGTCTCAGCTGTTTCCGTCGGAGTGCGGCGCTTCTGTAGAAAGGCTGAAGGTCAGTTTCTACTGGCAACACCCCTCCAGCGGTATTGATCCCGGTTGAGGACATCCCTTTGTTTTAATAAAGCAGCACCCTCCGCTAATTACTTTGCTAAGCATATAATACCATTATGTTTCTCAAAGTATTACTGAAAGCTTGAAATTACTCCCTCCCTTACCCCCCAGCCATTACACTGATAGCATATATAATATATAATATAAATGAGCAACATTTTATGCATTATTTATTCTATTGCCCACCATTCAAAATCTTACTGTAAGGCAACTTTTACTTGTGACGGATTACAGCTTGTTCACTCCTTTGTCCGATTTCTGCTCCGCTGCTTTCCACCGGTAATCAATTGTTAGAGCCCAGCCCACTTGCTGGCAGGCTAAGCATAACCTCTGTGTTTGTTTTCCTCAATCCGGATCCAAAACTCATTATCTTAAAAATACACTGAAGTGGGATCATTCATTGGCTTCCTTTGTCTCAGTGGAGAAGTTGTTTTTTTTCCCCTGTTTGCGATACAGTTTATGTTTTTATCGCATTGTAATTCTATAAAATTACAATCATTGCTGGTTACTTCAATGAAGAAGAGTATATAATGTACATAAGCTGCACTACAATTAAAGCTAAGCTCTGTAGCCAGGACAAAAACAACGAAAAAGACTCACCGTCAGCTGCGGTAAAACGACAAACAAACAAAAAAATAACTAAAAAAGAGCCATCTGGAGACAAAAGAGGAACAATTCAAGACACACATCTGCATCGCTCCCCAGGCTTTTCTTATCTCCGAGTGTCTTTTCATCTTGGAAAGTCAATGCGGATGTTTGGCTCACAGGCGGTCGCTTTCCATTTTAAGCACACAGCTCTCTTTCTGCACCAATTTTGTGTGGATGTTGTTAGATTTTCCGATCGTCTCACCTCCCCTAGCTCTTTGTTCTCTGGCGTTTCTTCACTAGTTTTTGTTCCATTAATTACTAATGACAAAACCATCGAGGTCTTCTAGTTTCACCAAAGTCAACACTCTGAAAACAAAACATTTAACAATACGAATTATTGTTACTGCATGTAATGCACTGTTGTCTGCTTCAGTTGGTATATTTTAGCATATCATTTAGTGCACATCACGTTGGATTTTCGCAGAGCATTTTAATATTTTTCCAAACTTAGTGCACCAAAATAAGTTCATAACATACAATAGATGTAAAAAATACCATAAAAAGACAATATTTTTCACTAAAGGTTGTCACATTGGTGTTGCTGTCATATGTTATCGTTAAACCTCGAATACTTAAGATATGTTTTTTCTTTAGATAACTGAATAAAATAGGGTTGAATTGACTTGTATAAAAAGAAGTGAGAAGTTAAAATTAAAGTTCCTTAGCAAGAAAACGCAACGGCCCAGAGCCAGAATCTAAAGACACTTAATTGTGGACTGCAAAACAGCCTGTACTCAGCCACACGAGATGTTGCCTTGGTTGCACTGCAGGGAATTGCCGCCTACTGATGCTGTCTAAATGTTGTTGTTTTTTTTCTTTTTTGGCTTAAGTGCCACCTTGTGCGCTCTGATCCTTTAAGTATAAATAAGTGCACACCAGAGCAGTTTCCAGGCTATACCAGGTTTTTGAGCTGGGTTGGCACTTTAACAAAGCGTCATTTGGCCGTGGCAGTGGCCTTTTCCCCGCTTTCCATGGGACATGCTCTCCAAACCGTACGGCCCACTCCACGTCCACCCAAGCCGGATTTAAGTGGGTACAGGTGGAGTTTGTCATTGTAGCGCACACACACACACAGACATTGGCACACAGCCCATCTCGCCTGATAATGGATCAAAGAGGTTGCAATAATCCTCTTTTCTTAGCCAAATGAAGTCCAACAATAATCTCTTTAATAATTCACGCACACTTTTACTTTCTGCGGTTTACCTCTCCACCTTCATGCCTGTCACTTAAATGATATGAGTGTTTGGACACCCTTCTGAACTTTAATAAAGCTTAATTAACCTAATTTCTTCACCAGTTCTCTCTGCTGGATGTAGCTATGCCGAGCCACTTCAACACAGACATGCATGTGTTGAGATTGTTATCTTCCAAAACCTTCACTCAGTCCCACATTTAATTTATCGCCTTTTAGCGGATTAATTTACAGAATCTTGTTATGAAAACACAATTTCTGCTTGTAAAGATATCAGCTGAGTCAAATTCACCGTCGGCTCACTTTTATCTTTCATTGCTAGGATTGTAGTCTGGCTGTAAAAAAGGCCTCACTCTTCTTTCTGACATTCAACAATCACTTGGCGCTGTTTGTTTTGTATTGTTTAGAGATAACTACAGACTGAACGGGAAAAGATAACTAACCTTTAATTTATAGAAGTCCCTGTGCAGAAAAAAAAGTGAGTGCACCACAGTAAAATGTAGGAAGCCACACTAGTTTAATATCTAAATCTTAATAAAGGATAGTAATGCATAATCTAAAACTGAATGTATATTTTAATCGGATCCACCAAGTCACTGTAAGCAAAAACAACATTTTTGGGGATGTACCTCTGGATCTCTGGATGAACCCGTGAATTGCAGTGTTGGAAAATGGAACCACATATGAAAGCAGTGTCACATGTTGACATCTGGTAACACACGCTGATAGAACAACAGTCGCAACCTATGCGCTACAGAACTTTCCCTGTCCAGGCCATAGTTTATGAGATTATGATGATTAGGATTTGTCAGTCACACAGGTTTTAAATAAAAGTATAGCTAGGTGCTGTGCTGCAGTGACCGTACCTTTAGAAAGACACCAGGCAGGTCAGCAGCATCTGCACCTTCACCCTTTTCTTCTCTGAATACTTTCTGCTCTGTCTCATACTGCTGTTTCTCTCACAGTACCACACAAATAAAAATAAATAAAAAATGTGGAGCCCATATTTCTTTTCCATAAAAGCCATAAACTATTGAATGGATGGTGCAAGCAAAATAATGGAGTTTCCAGGTACTAATGGTGAGTAAGATTATATTTTTAATGCAGTCCTGCTGCCTTTACTGTGTACGGTATGTATACACAAAAATGCAATAATCAACAAATTACACGCTGACGATTTGCTGTGCATGAGGAAGTGGTACTCGGTGAATGAGTAAAGCTGCAGATATTTCGGATCCAATATCAAATTCTGCCCAGGAAATAGGGTACATGCTCAGGTTAAGTGAGTTTTATTGATCTAGAAAGGCTTAAGAATCTGTGCAACACAATCTGTGATCTCAGATCCTCTCTGCTGATGTTCAACTGAAGCATTACGGACCTAAAATAACATTATGTTACTCTGTGATAAAGTGCATGATACTGTTACGAGATCACTTGCTTATGGCTGGCATATGGACAGCTCATTATTTTTAATTAGCCCAATCTTTTCTATTATTACCAGCTTTATAGAGTTTGCATTTGTTTCAACTGCTGTTTGTGCTGCCAATAACATTTAACACAAACCACCCACATGGTCTGAATGTGAGTTGTTTTGGCAGCGTCTCCTCTTCACTTCTGAGAAATGAAAGCTTGAAAAAAAAAAAGAAAACTCACGGACAATAGAGGAGAGTCATCGGTAGTCATGGGAGGACAAAGAGGAGACAGGCATTTTTCTTGGCAAAAAAACAAATGAGCAGCTCTTCACAGAGCTGTGGCTGTCCCCTGTGTGATTAGCTTCATAACTACAGGTTTCTTGCATCTGTTGCTATTCTCGCTGAGTGTTTGTTATCCCTCCAGAGGTGCAACTGGTGTCCGATTTTAGTGCTCCTGCTACATCAGACCATATGAGAACGCCTGATTGATGTGTGTGAATGTGAGTGTTTGGTGTGATTGGCATTAAGCTTCCTTTGCCACAGAAACTCTCCTGTGGTCCATTTGGGTCTGACTGTTGCTGATTGGGTTCAAGTGCACCTCGACTGCAGATGCCATTTGAAGATTGCTTTTATCCTCCCTTGAAACACAAGGACAGATAAGAAACAGACTTTTCTTCTCTGGGGATCTGAAAAGCCCCCTCTCACATAAATAGAAATGCATGTACACAGCACAACTTTTCCTTACCTCCTCCCCTTCTTTCTTGTGCCTTCTGACGAGCAGCTATACTTACACACATCCGCACCCAAAAAGAAAATACGGCAAATCGTATTTGCTTGCTCCGAGGCAATTCCCTTCAAAAAAGAAAAAGATGTTGAGAATGATTGGTCTTGGAAACCCTTTTAACTCCCCAGTCACCCACCACTCTTCCATGCCATCTTATCTTTCCTATACAGCATGCTAATCAAAGGCGGTCGCACCTGGCTATCTCCTGGTGGGATCGGCAGCTTTGTCTAAGCCCTTGCCATGAATGTCTTAAAAGCTACACCTTATAAATTAACACAGGTGATGGCTTTAAGGTTTTTGCTACGCACATCAAAAGATGAGCAAAACGGTTAGAAAAGTCAAGAAAGTGACAAACCTAATAGTTTTTCCAAGCTGGGGTCATGGTGACAGTTTTGCCGGGCCGCTTTCTATCGTGGTCTCCATGAACACTGTGCATCTGTTAAGGTTGTCATCACACTGTATGAGCCTGGGGGGATGCATCGAATCAAGACTTATAGCTCACAACTGGTTTATAAAAATGTCATCAGACTGAGTCGAGTTAGGTTTCAGAGCTGGATGTTTACAACTTTTAAGCACACTTCTAAGATTTGATCCGTTCTGTGAATTAACACCAATGTGCGAATTTCATGACTGAAAAATCAACTGTGAACAACTAATGCGTGTTAGATCAAGATAACACGACAATTAAGGCTGAAGTTGTCATGCTAATTTATGTGAACAAGTGACACCAGCCATATTTAAATAGCATTCAGATTTCTGTTAATCAAGCCTTAAGCAAATATTTCATTCAAAGAGACACGCAAATATACACATGCCTTTTGTTTTAAAAAGGAGATGATGCATCACTTTAACATGGGCAGGACATAATTACAATAACATTAGACGTATAGAGTGTAGTTTATCAGGTCATTTCTCTTTACTGAAGGGAAATTTTTCTTTTAGTAAAGCCACTAATAAGATACTTCTATGATCACACTGGTCAAACAAGTCAGTCTTCTTCCACCTTAAATCTGTCTCTTTTTTCTGATTTCATACCTGCCATGCAGTGATGTGTCATTCACGAACAAACCAGCTCTAAGAGACTGTGTAGCAAACGAGAAGAGCCCGTCTAGGACAGCTGAAGCTTCAGCCACTCCTGAGAATCCATGCAGGCAGGGGTGAGCACTTTATTCTGGCGGGCAAGACATTCGAAATTTATTGTCAAGCAGTCTATAACAATGCAACATCATTACCAGTACTGAAATTATCAGTGCATGGGGCCCAGTTCTTCAAAATGCAATAAATACGATAAAGCAGAATAAAAAAAGATAAAAGAGACGTGGCAAAATTAGATAAATATAAAGAATAAAGTGAAATTGATCATGTGTGTTTATGTGTGTGTATGTGTGGCAATTCAGCTGCTCGGTAGCCTGATGGCTTGTGGGTAAAAACTGTTGGTGTGTTGGTTCATGTGCGACATTCAGCTAATCACACGCAAGAACGCGCTAGGATCAAACCATTGTGTTTAAAAAAAGAGTGTCGCGGTACAGGCCAGGTACACACAGAGTGAGCGGTGAGCCGGATTTAAATGCCAGCACTTTGGGGGGAAAAATGAACAAATGAGCAAAAACGGGACACCCATTGCTGAATGCCAACCTGTAAAGACTTTTACCGAAAGTGTCATAATGTTAAGACTCAGTCTGATTTTACTGAATTTGTTTGCTGTATTTCAGTTGTTCATTTAAAGCTTTGATTCAAATGTTAAACAATAGTACCTGTATTGTCTTTTATGAAAACAGCGAATGAAAAATTGCTTACCAATACTAAGCTAAACGAAGAGCCGTTTGGGGCTGTTTTGGAGCCATAAGAGCTGGCTCTCCGAGCCGAGTCACAAGAGCCGAAGCTTTGAAAAGAGCCAGGCTTCCCATCACCACTGGCGCGCTGCACTGCCGTGTTTTGATGAAGCACCTCTTCCCTCCCTTTGAGTAGACTCTAGCAGAAAACTTTTCACCCTTCGCAACTTTGAAACCCCTTAAAGTACCGAGAGTAGATGCTCGTGAAAGGGAAGCGGACCACCCATGATGCTCCTGGGATTTGTGGATGAACATAATACAAGCTGCCGGCAGCCGCTGGAGCACATTGTGTACGTCACACCATTGTAATATTAATACAACCTGAAGTGATTTTCCTGTATACTCTCACCATTTCTCCTACACTGAAAACTCACAGCAAAAAAAAGAAAAAAGAAAAAACAGTCAACAGGTGGCTTGGGAGGTGGTTTGGTGGGAAAATGATATCTTGAGACTGTGCGACTTGAATTGGCTCGCTATTCGAGGGGATTTGAAAGGAGACCATATCAGCTTCTTCTATTTTTTTTTCTTCCCAAGAGCAGCTTGTTGTGTTGTATGCGTTTCAGATAATGTAGTTTCTGTTATGTTTTTATTTTTATTTTGTAGCTTTACAGGCAGTGAACCCTGTTTCACGGCTGACACCAGGACTCAGATATTTAGGATGAATATATTTCATACGAGCCCTGCTCATTTTTCCTCCTCACTCTCCGTATACTTCTGTCTCGTCTCTGTTTACTCTCTTGTTCTCGCTTCCATTGGTGTTAATGCGCATATCCAAAATTTCCATCTATTTTTTTCCCCATGCCTTTGTATGCTTCTGTTCTACAAATCTCCAGCTTTCATCCCTGTGTCTTCTTTTCTCTTGTCACCGTCATAACCAGTTATTTATACCTCATACTCTTTCACTCCATTATCCCATCATTTCTCTTTACCGGTCTGTCACACCCTTTCCCGCCTCTTTTATCTTCCCTTTCTCTTTTTAATAGCCCCCTAGATGTCAACTGCCTCTTATGGCTATCGTTTTCCATTTCTCCCTGCAGCTTTTTTTTTTTTTTTTTTTGTTCCCTGCCCGTTCCCTATATTCTTCCATCAATGAAAACGCATGCTACTGCTGGGAGCAAGCAAGAGGAGGGCAGTGGAGATAACTAGTAAGGGGAGCGAACGCAAGAGGAGAGATCAGAGTGACCATCGGATGAAGTGCAAGAATGCGAGGATGAATAGTAAACAAGAGAGAGCTCCCACGGCTGGACTAATTGAATTCTGCTCTCTCTCCTGAGTCGTGTTAGCAGCAACCTCAGTCGTAAGGAAATTCTGATGGAGATAGGGTGAAAAATACGAAAGGGGCAAGGGGGGAAAAGATAAAGAGAATGAGGAAGATAGGAAAAGAGCAAGTTAGAGAAAAGCCAAGAGATTGGATTACAAATATAAGAAAGAGAGAGAGAGAGAGAGAGAGATAGCTCCTCTGGCCAGACTAATTGAATTCCGATTTTCCCTCTGAGATTGGTTACGAGCAGCAGGCAGGCAGGCAGACGGGCTGCCCCCAGCATGGATCAACTCCATCCAACCAATCACACTAATACAGTGTTTATGTCCAATCCAGTGCAGCCCGGTCAATAGCTTCTTCGCCAGGGCAAAGCCAAGAGCAGGTTTACGGGAACCGGAGCCAACTTTAAAAATTATACATAATTGAAAAGCCTTACTCTTCAGCTGGAACTACAGTCTAACTTACAAATCATCTCCTCTGAAGACAAAGTGCAAAGGTTCACTCACTTTTATGTGAGAGCGCTCAAATATCAGTGGTAGTGGTGGGCGCGACGGCGTGAACCACAGCAAGAAGGTGAAATATGTTCATGAAGGTCAGTATTGGTGCTGCTTTCTCTCACGAGGCAGTAGGTGGCCAATAGGAATCCAATTTCTGCAAAGAACACACAAAACCAATTTACTTTGTTCTTAAAGGATGCATATGTCAACAAATATTAAGCTGAGCTGACTTGTTAGATAGGAGTTTGTGCTAAAGAGCTCCGTTGTTTGTTAGAATCCATAGAAATCACATCAGCGGCTGACATCTTCCTGACAATGTGCAAGGACACGAGTCTGTTTTGATTTAGCATGCCCTGTCCTAACATTAGGGAATTTAAAATAGTGCCCAAAAAGTTCTCTGTTTATTCCTGTTTAAGTAAAAATGCAAAGCCCAGCTGTTATATGACATTACTGAGCATTTCTAAATAAAACAATGACTACATTTATGATTAATTTTCTCTTCAGAAAGAGTCAGTTAACCCAGCATAGCACTGGTTAGTCAGACAGTACTGAAAGATGTATTGCTGCCATTTAATAGATTTCTTTGTGCTGGCGTGAAATATAAAATCCAGCCTTTAATGTCTAGAAAGTTACTCATGGCGAGACAACGGAGCTAGTTTGCACGCATGTGTGTCCACTTTTGTTTGCCTAACCATTATTGCACATTTGTATTCGTGTGTTTTGTCTGCAACTCGACTGCCTCCAGCTGCGTCGTAAAGCATGAGGGTGTCTCTTTCTATGCTCATTATTTGCCTCTCCCTCCTCAGTCTCCTCTATCTCCCCCGCCGCTCTACGTCACTACCCATCACCACTCAGCCTCCATGAATATTTAACCAGTCCACAAGCTCCCCTGCTCTGCGCACTCCTCCTTTTATTCCCTTGCTTTCCCCCCTTATCCTCTGTCATACCTTTTTGTCCCTGCTGCACACATTTGTCCTTCTCTGTCTCGCGCTGAAGACCTTTCTTAACTTCTTTCTCTCCATTTCTCTCCGTCTGTCTGCCTCTATTTCTGTTTCATTTGCTCTTCCTTACATTGCAGGAGGGAGCTGCTGCTGCTGCTGCCGCCGCTGCTGCTACACACCCTGCCCCTTAACGCCCAGTCGTTGTTTCTTATTTAATCTGTTCTGCTTTATTGAATTTAATTATTTCTAGATGATTAACTCAGAGTTCAGGGTGGGGTGGGGGGGCGGGAGGACATATGTTGTGAGATGGGGTGGAAGGGCCACTGGAAGAAAGATAGTGGGGATCTTGGCTTTTTGTTTTGGAGCCAGGCAGAGTAAATAGCCTGGTATGCACACTCATCAGTCTTTGATTCCATTACTGCAGAGTGACTGCAAATGCATGCACGACTCCCGCCCGCAAGCTCTCCTCGCCCTCCAACTCAACTACAGCGTGTGCGTTTCCGTGTGTGCGGTCATGTCAGAGAATAAAGGAGTATTTGCATATTTTCTTAAAATGTAACGCCAAAACGTCTGAACGCCTACAGATTCCAAATCAGTCAGTTTTTCAGGGCGTCAGTGTGTGTATTTGCTTGCGTGTTTCTGTGTGACAGGTGTAAAGGAGAAGCAGGTACTGTTTACTTTCGCATTGCTATACCTCAAACAGAGGTTTTCATTACAGCGCCAGAAGGCAACAGAAGCATAGCTGTAATGATGCTGACAGCTCTTTATATGAAAATGTGACTGGTGGAGAAAAGAAAAGGAAAATAGAATGAGAGGCTTTTACATTACTGCAGCACCTCTCTAATAACAGTGGAAATACTCATACGGGCTTGAATCAGGAATACGCAAAAGCTGGGAAAGGAGTTGCATGAGTGCACACTGACATGCTTGTGCACACTTATTTATAGGTCACACAGCTTTCTTTGATTTGACAAAGTTTCCAGTTCCAGCTATTGGGTGGTTTTTGAATGCATCAAAGGTTGTTGGTTAAAGTTGGTTGGCCTGAATAGTTAATAAGGGACAAATAAGAAATACAAAATGCAACAAATAGCACATATTTGTTATAGGTTATTGTCATCATTGTGTTATATTTGGGTTTTTATGCATCTCCAAATTGTGAACTATGCCACAGTGAACATGACACTTAATTATTTGCCTTGTGTGATAAACTCTCATACTCAGATGAAAACATATTGAGATGAAAATGTTTTTTTTTGTTTTTTTTAATAGTAATCATAATGATTATATTTATAGTATTATAGGATATCGGTTAAATGTAGTCACTGGGAACAGTTTACTTGAAGATGGACTTTTAAGTACAACTCCTAAGTAAATTCAGTAATGTCTAATGCTAGGGTCTCAAACATATTACCTGTGAGCCAAAACTGGCCCGCCAGAGGGTCCAATCCAACCTGTGGGATGAATTTACAAAGTGCGAAAATACAGAAGATATTAACTGCAATTTTTCAATAAAACGGGCACCTAGTTTTGCACCAACCGTTCTCTTCTCTTCTCGTGCTCTTCTTTAGAAAGATTTATGGACATAACACGACACTGAGATCAAGAACTAAACAGTTGATGGCAGCAATGCAATTTTAGGACATCAAATATTTTTTAAAAGGAAACATTTTTCTAATGACACCCTTGGTCTAATGGTTGATGTCTTTAAAGTTAGCTTAATAAGTTAAGTTAATAGTTAATTATCAAACACTCTCTTGATGATATCCAGCAGGTGAAGAAATGGCAAATGTGGTTTCTCCATGCTCACCAGCAACCCAGTGACAATATGAGCCAACAGAGAGGAGGGTCTGTCCATTAACAGTAACTTTTGCTAAAGGTGCGCCCATTTGGAAATTATATTTTACACTTCTGAAAGCTGAAATGAAAACACAGCCTGCACTTTTGATCAAGGAGGACAATTGTAATGATGCTGCTGATCTATATAAACCTCGAGTGGCACTGATTAGATGTTGACGGGAGCTGCAGGAACTCCACGTGTGCGACAGGTGCCGTTTATTTTGTTAATGAGTAAGGGGAGAGCAGTGCTACTTTTATCTTGCCAGACAGGATGATGAAGCAGAAGGGAGCGTGCGCAACATTTTAAAATTTACCAAGATTATAGAGGGAAGTGTAATACATGTGTAAAAGCAACAGGTGTGGTTTCAAATTAGGTAATGAAGAAATAGTGGAGCGATGACAGTCGCCTTCCCCCTTCCTCACCTTGTTGTCCACTGCTTAAGTTTACAGTTTCTTGGGGAAGCCTTTACTTAAGTAAAAGTCTAATTTATGTTTGATCACTGAGTGCACTGCCAGCTTTTTGGATATACCTTGTAAATATCAGATCATAGTTGGAATTAATCTTGTCGTCAAGTAAAACATATAAGAAAACCTCACCGTACACCGGAGATCGCATTTTTCTCAGCCTAAGTTGTGCCAAGTGAGAAACTGGGAGAGAAATGCTTTCTTCTTTGCAACAAGCAAGCAAGCTCTGTTGTTCCAATATGTATTTCATAATTTAGTTGTCATAGTTTAGCCTAAATGTATCACAGTGTTTCATGTCCCAGAGTTTCTGTTTGTGCTTGCACAGTCATAAAGTAGTTCCTATATCACATTACTGTGACAGCTCACGTCCTGCGTTCACTGAATTCTCCTGGAGGTAGAACTTCGCTGTCGTTGTCAATGACATTTAGAAAGGTGTGTTTACAACAAACAGACTGAAGCGTTTACTTCTTTCGTTTGCACTATTTGTTCGGCTAAAGAATAAGTAAAGTCGCGCCGAACTCAGGTCGCACCGTATAACTACCTTGAGATGACAGAAATGTCAGTCACGTTTGCTTTGCAGAGTCCTGGAGATGAATTGAAAACACATTTGATGGCTGGCTAGTCTGTTGACATCTGAAAGCATGTGATTACTCATGCTTGCAGCTCTGCAGCATGGACCCAAACACAACCAAATACACGTACACGCAGAATACTTTAAATAGATAACTGCTGTTGTAACCTGGCAGTGGGGATAATATTTTTAACTTGTTTTGTACATTGATGTTCTGTATTTATTTACTCGTATGTCAGTATGCTTGATCAAAATTATAATTGGGCGCCAGGCAGGAAAGTAAATTATTTTGCCAACCTGTCAATTTCAAAATTAGGGGATTCTTAGTTAATAGCGTTAGCCTGGTTAACTCAGTACCTGTGCTACAAAAGGCTTAAACAAAAAGACAACACCACTAGTTTCAATTTAGTGCTTATTTGTATTTAAACCACATCATAAAGATCAACATAATGTGTCTAATGTCATTAGAACCAAATACTCTTCCAAAGGACATAAATCAAACAGAAATGAAGTTCAGAAAGATAAGGTCAAAATAACAAGCGCTGCATTTAACAACAACAAAAAGAAAATTAGCCTTTTACTTTTCAACAACTCAAAACAAAAGTTCAAAAATGTGGCGTGAATGTGTGAATCGGAGATGGCAGAATGTTTCAGTTTTAGGCAGTCCCGTCCGGCGTCCAGTCCAGTTCAGAGTGTTTGTGACCGTAAATGTAGGTGAAAGAGAGTGGGGGGGCAAGGAGGCAGGAGTGTAAGAAACCCGGAGAGTTTGCAAGATCAATTAGTCCGAAGGGAAGGTAAAGTCCTTCCCTGGAAAACAAGTCATGTTACAGCACAATACACGTACAAAAAGTGTTTAAAAAGGATTATAAAGGCTAACACAAGCATATTCTCTCTTTTGGTTTTGTATTGTGGAGTGTACTTAAAAGGGGAAAAGCAGCATGTGAGATTTAATACAGGTATTTACTTTTATAAAGACACAGTCTAAAGGTGAGAGCAGAGTCTTTTAATTGCCCTAAAGTAGTATTTGACAGATTTACCTGCGGTCACAGGTTTGGCCCGCACACTAAACTTCTGCTAACTGATTAAGATGAACTGAAGGCAGAGGAGAAAGCAGGTTTATGTTTGTGCGACTGTGAAATCGATCCAGTGAGAAGTTTATATACTTCTTTTTGTTGGTTCCAAAGAGTACTAAGACCTGAAAGAGCTGCACACAGGTTAAGGGTAGGTGTGAAAATTACAAAGAGGAAATCAACTGTAGTCGCTGATGGAACTCTTAAACAAAAAGCAGGGAGGCCAGCGTCTTCCTTTGACCATAAACGGCTCATGACCATGGTATCTTTCTGTGCCAAAGTAAAAGGTTTATCTTCATCTGTTGTTGCAACATTGAGGTTTATAATTTTGCCAAAAGATTACACATCCTTATCAGTGCTTGTGAGAGCCAGTGAATTTTCATCACCTTGTGATGATAACCCATTGTGAGTGCTCAGTGTCTCCACAAAACCCTATCCATAATAGATTGTTATTGAGCTGAAGATCATTTTTCACCTGGGACACCACAGTAGGGATTTCTCAAAATGTCAACAGCACAGTGTGATTGCTCAGTGTGACAGGGCTATCTCATCTCATATGAAACCTAGGCTTACAGTTTGCATATCGAGCCGCAAACAAAGCGAGCTGCTTTGCGGAATGACGAGTCACTTATGATAGTGTTTAATCGAATGGAAACACACTGGATGTTTGAAACGTTTTTCTGTCAACCCCTTACAGGAACCAGCCATTTATACTAGAAGATTTCCGCCAGCGACTGCACTCTCTTTAATTCAGCTCTGCCATGACCGTCACTGCTTTTAATCTCCATGCTTGATCACAAATAAAATTCAGGAACATGTAGTTAATCACCGCGGCGGCGTCCAGCGTGCGCTCCCCTCACCGTGCCGGCTTATTGACTGAGGCAGCGGCAACAATCAGCCTTCTAAGCTTTTAATCTAAAACACAATTACCACCTATGACTCGATGGTTCCAGGCAATAATGTTTTCTGTTACTCCATGGAAAGGCTGCTCTAGTCCTAATTTGCACACTCCATTGGCCTGTTAGGCCAATACACCGAAAGGCAGGACAAATATTTACACCATCATTTATTTGTGCATGCATACATAATAAAACCATTCCCCTATAAGCAGTGCTGTTGAGATAAGACAGACAAAACAACCATTTACAAATAAGCAATAATATTACAGTCCACTGCCAGTGTACACTGGAAAATAATAAGTCTATAGTCCGACGCAGAATTGCTTCAGTTTGAAAACCGAACCATTATTCACCTGTAATGATCACTAATTACATTAAAGGGTGATACCTCTTTCTAAATGCCATTTTGAACTGTGAATGATTGGGGTGACTTTGGGATTATAAAAAAATAAAATATCTTGATTTCAAAAATATTAAATCAGGGGGAAAAAGAGTGAATACTACAATCTTGTGAGCCATAACGTTGCCTCTTTATCTCTTGGTGTTTTTCATGCTGCTGCGATGACAGGGGGGTTTGCAGAGTCACGTTTTTATCTGTTAGAGGTTGCAGGGCAGATAGGAAGTTAGATAGTGCCACAGGTACCTCCTACCTCCTCCCCGCTCTCCCCTTGATCCACCTTTCATGCATTTTACCGTCTTATCTTTCTGGAAACTGGCCTCTGCCTCATCCGCCTCTCCGGTTTTATATTCATGGCGAGAGCTCATCACATAGTATAGCCAAACATTTGCACACTGGCCCTCTAGACACTGAAACTTCAGAGGGCTGTGGAAAATAGCATGCCATTTAAAGTATGTGAATGTGTTTGAACGTGTACGTGTCGTACCTTCTCAGAATGCACATAGTGATTGCTGCAGTGAAATTTACATTGCTTTTTATCCGCTGCTCCTTTTCTGAATGTTTAGAACTAATGTTATTCCTCACACTTCATGGAATTCCCCGTGTTTGTATTCCTTTGATCAGTTTTGATCTTATGTAGACCTTTCACACTTGACGTGTGGTAGAACAATCCATAACTACTCCACAGGCTATGATTTTATTTTATTTAAATACTAAAAATAGTAAAGCAGATGAGTTCAGAATTCAGGTTAAAGTAGACCATGATCAGGCAAGACAAGATCTGTCACCATGGGCTCTGACAAATTTGTGACATTGTGACAATTTTCACTGTATAGTGAAAGTTTTAAAACCAAATAGGACATGAATTAATCAAGAGAATACTTGAACGATTATTTGAGAATGAAAGTGTTGGCTCACCTACACCTGATACAGAACATTTCACTTGATAAAAAATTTATGACGAAGCACTGACATCCAATAATTTATTCTTAAGACTCGGATGAAGTTAAATTGCAAGTTCAACTGCAGCCAAATACACTGTTAAATGTCACAACCTCTGTTAACTAAAGTATAGGTGAGCAGAGTGGAAGAGTGGAATTTTAAATGGTAGTATTTTCACAACGCTTAAATGCTCTTTGATTCTGAAAATCCTGTAAGAAACAGAGAAAGGCTTTCTGTCAAATCAAGACAGGCACGCAGTGGAAAATAGTTTTGTTTCCAAATGATCCATAATCTGACCACGGAGCATTGAAAAAGGAGCTAATTAAGTACACACTTTCAAGTCTTCCTTTGTTCTGTAATGTTGTTTGGCTTAAGAGACGCAAAGTTATTTGTGAGAACCACAGAAAAAAAAAGTGGACACCACGACAGCTCCTCAAGAGGGAAGCAAAATCAAATAGAGCTCCCTCTGGTGGCTGGTTTCAATATAGCTCATAAGCGCCACCGCCTCTATGCTAGCGGATAAGGCTTTGGCCAAACTAAAACACTAAAATACAAGTTAAATGCATTTTTTTTTTCAAGGATGGTTTATGTCTTTTTATGTCGTTTATATAATGTAGATGTATGTTCAAGCGTTTTCCGACATTAGTTTCATTTTAGTTATTAGCCACTACGTAAACAGGATGTGACATCGTGATGGTGACAGCTGTGACCAACAGTTACCACTGACAACCCCTCTGTGAAGCTTCCTTGGAACGTAAAAGTATGAACTTCTAAATACCTGCATCTATTTGAAACCTGCTAAATGAGTAGCTGTGGTGTAAACTTTGCTAACCATTTTGTGAGGTTGAATTTATGTAGTTAACTAGCTAGCTAAAACAACTCCAAAATAAGCTCTGTGGGGAAAAAGTCTGCTATTGTTACCATTTACCAGAATTTATAATGGTGCTTAAGCTATGTCTATGTAACTAGTAGAGATAGAGCTGAGTCCAGTATTAATAAAATGTAAAAGCAAGTGTTTAGCAAGAGTAGGGCAGGTCATCGATAACACAGAACCACTCTTGCGCAGTACTGCACAGAATGTGGCTCCAAACTTGCAAGAAGGTACCGCCCGTATCCCTGGGATACAAGCCTCAGTTTGACCAATGAGAGAAACTGGAGATGAGTCATCCATTTCTATGGTGACAAAGGTACAGGAGCAAAACAAACTTCTAACATGTCCGGTTGTTACCAGGTCTAGGATGTACATACTTGGACAGGCTGGTTTTCTTTTCTCACCGTCCACAAAGGTAGAAAGATACCTCCACAAATTTAGAAAAACAACACAAAGTATTCTAAAAAGAACAACGGTAAACAAGACAGAGAGTGGAGGTTATCATTACCCATCCAGTATAAAATGTATTTATACGAGATGAGAAGACAATAGAGAGGAGAAACAGCAGTGTAACTGTAAAGATGAAAGGAACGCTGTCATATATACACACACACACACACATATATATATATATATATATATACATCGATCTGAGCTACATTTTTTTCCAATCTGTGAATGATCCAGAGCCCTGTATTCTAGTAGTATAAATATGTTAGCTGACCCAGCAGTCGGTCAGTTAGCCTACAACATAGGCATCTAAGAGCTGCCTGAATTCATCAAAGAAAGCAGGGATGACATTGCTGACTTAATTTTCATCAGTGAATATAGTAATCCTAGAAAGAGGCAGCAGGCAGTAGGCGTACACCGCCTTGACCTGCTTTTATAAACACATAAAGGCAGCGCACCCCCCCACTGCATGCCGCTTAGTCTAATCTGAGCAGTACATTTGCCCGACAAAAAAGAACTCGTCTCACAGATGTATTAAATGGAATTGAAACTTAACAAGTGTACTTTCTGAAAGGTCTAATAGTTCATGCTTTTGTATCTACCTTTTGCAAATCGTGTTAAAACCCCCTCTTATTTTGGCATGTAATACTTTTCAACATAGCTTGAGTATGCAAAAATTATTTTGTGATTCTAAATGTAGAGGGTAGTGCTTTTATCAGTAGATTTAAAGCCTTTGCTTTTGAGTCTAAATGTTACAATGGATGGTCATAAGGTAATTTATGCCATTTGAGCAGAAGCCTTTTTGCCCATGATGTGTCAGTGAGTTACAGCTTAGCCCCGGAGGGCTGCCGCTTTGAGCCCTAATGAAGAGCAGTATGTCACTGGCCATATGGCAGGAGTCATGGCGTTAGAACAGACGCACAGTGCCAGATGAGACATGCTAAGGTGGCAACCGTGCATGTCTGTGCATGTGTGTTTACTCTCATGAATGTGTGCAGCACCTACATGCTCCAGCAGAGAAATGCATGTTTGTGTACAGTTTAAGTGTGCTCATGAGTGTACTTTTGTGGGTGGCAGTAGGTTGCAACATGTGCCAACAAGGCTGGCTTGAGAAAGCTAACAGACGGCGTGGTTTTTCATCAGTGCGGGTCAGTGATCGAAAGAAAGGCCTGAGAGGACCTACTGGGCAGACAGACTGTCAGCCACATCAAGTAGACAAATGGGGCTGCCCAGGGCCCGGGGCATCCAGCAAGGTCAAGGGTCATTAGCAGCACAAACAGTAAATTGGAACATGGCTCTGATACAGGACCGATTCTTATTGATATGTTTGGATTTCTTTTTGTAGGGCTGCAACATCTGTTTTTTATCATTGATTAGTTTGGTCTCATGCTCCGTTTTTCGATTCATCTAAATACCATTTCCTATATCCTGACCCTGTATAGTGACTTACTGGGTCTGTCTGACCAAGGGGACAACGAGAGTTTACCATCAAATAAATCAGCAGAAAGAAAATCAAATATAAATGTGAAACTAGAACAAATCTTTTTTTTTTTTTTTTGCGTTTAGAATGAGTTGTTTGGGTTTGTACAGCAACATTTAAGCTTTTGATGTTTCATGGATGTAAGTCATTTGATCATTTTCGACGACTAACCATACTGCCAAGATATGCATACCTCATTTTCATTTCTTTTTGCGTACACTTGAGGTGATCTGCAGCCAAGAATGGCTTCATAATTTCATGCAGTCATCAGTCTGAAATGTAAAAGTCAGAAAACGAAATGGAAAGAGAAGCTGTTTGTTATATATTCAAATAATGCAAATTATACTTTAGCTTTTGTGTCATAATCCCAGCACTGCCTGCGTGTATAAAGGACATAACAAATAGACTGTAATGCCCTAAAAGACATTAACAGTAATGACCTTATTCATTTGACACCATTACAATTATCGAGCCCAGAGGCGCAGCGGCTCTAGTCTCTTTCTCTTTTCATTGTCTCTCCTCCTTTCACTCTCTCTCACTCGGTCTCTCTCTCCCGATCTCTCTCGATGCTGCGATTCAGCTCACAGTTTGATTCACGGTCGCTTATCATGCATACATCAGCCCGGCAAAGACGTGTCTTCATCAGGCGGAACACAGTGACATGCATAAACACACGCAAATGGACAACAATAGCGCGGACATTTATCTTGAAACACCTTTTCAGATTTCAGGACGAGCACGAAACTGCTGCGGTGAATTAGTACAGAGCTGCGTAGAACTAATTACAGGCGGTTTTGTTGAGGAAGGATGGAAAGCAGGGAGCATGAAAAACGAGATGTGTTTAACAGATGATCTATACGCAGGGTGCTTCACCGTGATAACCCCTGCTGAGAGAAATTATTGCTGTAAACAGAAGCTCGAGTCTCAGAAATGCATCTACATTCATTTGACTTGACGGCAGGCCTCGCGATGCCATCTTTGGCAGTAGGCAATATATCTCCCAGCGAGCACAGGGTTAGCATTGACTGACATCCATGATGAAACTGAGGAAAATGAGTGAGGAAAGAAAGAAAGAAAGAAAGGCTGAGACGGAGCTTACCATCTGGCATGGAGGAAGAAACCAGCAGTAACTCAGATGACCTCAGTGTCGGGCCTCGGCTTATTTGCTCAAAATGCTGCGTCACCCACAGTATAGCTACAGCGAAACAGAAGGGAAGAAATGGCCGTAAAGTTGATGCCGGGTACGCGGTGATCAAGAGCTGTCCTGTGAGAGCAATTCCTCTGTAATGTTCAAGCCGCTTCATGATAAGGTTGCTAATTAAATGCTGAGGTTTAAAGTAGGTTTTCTTAAAGGACTGCTTCCGTCATTCTTCTTTAAACATCCAGTGAAGGGTTGGGCTATACATTGAACTAGTTTGTTTGCTCTGTTTTGTGTCTCAGCAGCAGCAGAGAGAATAGTTGTGTGGAGTCACAACATTAATTAAAACAGTCACTGTTTCCTTGGAGACGCCGGTATGTGTGAGCTTCGCTAGTCAAACACCTTGGCAAGTGATTACGACTAAATAAGACTGGAGAAAAGCAGTCATTTTACATGAGTGATATGGAAATTTAGACTGTGTTTGATTTGATTATGAAGAAACACTTTCCACTCATTCTGTTTGGGAGGCGATTTTCCCCGAGGCACCATTAATTCAAGGAGAAGGGAGTCCTCACCTGTTATCTAGTTTTAGTAGTTTAAGTAAAACTTGAAACAGAACTGACACTGGTGTATTTTTTGTCAGACACTCACAGACAAAAAGGGTCTCCTGTCTGTGTTTTTTGAAGCAGGTAAAATAAGAATTCTAGCAGTTAGCATTTATTACGGTGCTTTTTGAGATTGCCCTCTGTGTGAGCAATGGCTGTTGACAAATCTTATTTCCTTAGTTCCTCCTTTAAAAAAAAAAAAAAAAAATGAAAATGACAACTGGTCAAAATAAAAAAAAAGATGGAATGTTTTCAAACCTTGAATAATGCAAAGAAAACATTTCTTAAACAACACAACACTAATATTTTAACTTAGGAAGAGTTTAGAAATCATTATTGGTGGAATAATCACAGCAGTGTTTTTTTATAATCTTCCTCATAAAATCAGATTTGGTTCAGGTGATCACCTGATCAGTGTCTCAGTTAGTAGAGTGAGGAGGCCTGTGTTGGAATCAAACCAACACTGGAATGGACTGGCTGCCATATGTAGGGATGATTTAAGAAAGATTTGTGGGCGTGGTCTCTTCATTTTTTCCAGTCTTGTATATCCATATTGTGGGAGTAATTGGGTCACTGAAACACAGCCTCTAAATAATGCTCTAAATATATGGATATATACATATGCGGCCCTCCACTGGATCTAAATATCATCTGAACGACTCCAACTGACACCAAAGTCTTATGGGTGAGTAACCGATCGTATTTTAGGCCAGAAATAAGCTCCAGGTTGTAAAAAACGGTAATTCCCCTTTAACAAAGAATGCACAGTGGTGCTTTTACTAATGATGCTGTTGGTGCTAAAAGCTCTGGGGCTTCAGCATCTTGACACGTCGGCATGTGGTATGTTTTGAGGACTGAACCACTAACCCTCCAGTTCATGGACAATCCTCTTTACCTGCTGAGCCACTGCCTTTATATTTGCTGAGGTGCACCTGAGATGTATTTTTTCATTACTCTAAGACAAAACTGTACACGAATACATTTCTCGTGCAGTTATTTTATTGTAGACAGTCTGTCTTTAATCATTTAGCGTTCACACAGCAGATGAAAGTTAATATCTTACTGAAATAACCTTATAATTTTAAAGGTGCATTATCTTTCTCTTATTTATGAGTGTACCGTGTGCTGCATTATTGCATTCATGTCGCACGCCTTATTCTAACTCCTCCTCAGCTGTCAGGATGTTTTATATGATGAAGATGAAAAGAGTAGATATAAAAACAATAAATGGATAATCCATGCTTTGGAGATTTACTGCCCACCTTCAGAGAGAAAGGATATCAAGCACAGAGTGATTACCTGGAAACCATGATTTTACATTTGACTTAAACAGACATGCAGCATAACAAAGCCTAACAAGTCCCTTTCCTGTTTGCACAAACCACAAAGACTACTTCTGTAGAGCTGTGATCTAATCTATTATGTTGTCTGCCATTTTGCTGGCTTGGCAACCTCAGCTTCAAAGAGAAGAATGGTCTTACAATACTGAGTAGGTGGCCTGGAAGAAGACCGATAAGTGAAGGGGGACTGACAAAGCACAGCATTATCTCTTTGGATCCCTGTTACTGCTAGCTGGTTTAGTCTTGTCACCATGATGAACAGGCTTAATAACATCGCCCCCATAGGTATTATCATAAGAAGTTTAAATGTAAAGAGCAGGTCAGGTTCTGGTGGTGTCAGCGGTGATGAAAGTGGTGCTCTTCAGTTACTTTAGGAGGCAGATTGATCCTCGGGAGATTGCATGACTCACGACAATCCATTTTGCCATTTTCAAGGTATGCCCTTTTGACCAAACTGCAGTGGTTCAACTAGTCATTGTCCGAAGAGGAACGACTGTCTGCTACAGCTGTGTTTTACTGCCGTGAACATTTTGGGCACAAGCTAGAACCCCCCTCATTCTAACTGCATGGTGACCTACACTATCTACGTTGCAAATTCTTCGGGCTGCAGCTTGTTGTTCATAGCCCGTAGAATTGGTGATAGACAGATGTTTGGTTCAATCACCTGCCAAATATCCTTTTCTTTCTTTCTTTCTTTTAAAGCACCTGGCCATTTCCAAGGACAACAACCCAGATGGTTCTGTGTAACAAACCATCTGGTGCATCAACTTAACTACTAAGGCTAACTAAGAGAAATGTGTCTTTATTATAGTGTGTAAAATATTGATACGAAGACCACGTTATCTGGCGCTGACTTAAACCATCCAATCTGTGTGACATTTAAACCGGCTTCAGAAAATCATCACAGTTGATGAACATGTCTGGTTTCTAATTCTGCTTCTGTTTCTGCCATCTAACTAGAGTGCAGCGTTGGTCGTCATCTCTCGCTAAAGCACCGGGAGGATAACATTTCGACCAACTCTCAAATTGTATTTCAGTAGCATGTTCTCAAAAATAAAAACAATAAATTTAATGGTCGAGGTTTTTATCTGCAAAATAAGATGTTAGTATTATCTTGAGTGATTCCGCGTTCCTTGTCTACAACTTCGGATCTCACCGTAAACAGCGCTCTCTTACTGAACTGTGATATTGCATTCAGATTTAGATTTATCTAAATTATGCACCTTGATTCTGTTATTTTCTTTTCTTCAGCCTTCACTGCTGATATTGCTGTCTTGGTTTGAATGAAGAGAAGAGAAAAAGTCTAAACTAAATGTGAAAAGTACTATTTGGTGTTACTTTAACTCAATCACTTTTAGTAACATAGTTAGATCCATATCGGTCCTTTGCTAATTACAGCTGTATAATGAACAAACAGTGTAGGAATTACAACCATTATACACATTTATCAGCAGACTAAGCAAAGTAATAACAATAAATGACCAGGATTTGAATAAGAATATTCTACACACTTCCATTGTGACAACAACAGTATGTATAGAAACAGATATTTCTATCACATAAATATGTAAGTAAACACAAATTTTAGTATATGCATACATTTACAGTTAAAAGCCATAACATTAAAACCGCTGAAATGCGAAGTGAATAGTGTAAACTGTATCATTATAGCACAATGTCTTGCTGGGAAACCAATGGGGCTTCAAAAACATCTGAAGAATGGCTCATGGAAAATTGCACAGAGTACAAGGCAAACTCCCCAGATCCCAATCCGATCACGAGTGTCGGTGAGAAGTGCGGAAACATGCCTGATCCACCGAGGCCCCACTTCGCAACCCACAGGGCCCGAAGTATTTGCTGCCAAAGCGCCGGTGCCAGACACCACAGGACACTCCCAGAGGTCCCGTTCCATTCCTCAGTGGGTCAGAGCTGTTTTGGCAGCACAAGGGGAACGTAGACAATATTAGGCAGGCAGTTTGAACAATGTGGCTGACTGGTGTAAAGGTGTATTTTTTTCATCTAAATGACTCCATTAACTGATTGTGGATTAGTTTGTTACCATTATGTTTTGGAATTTTGCACGAGTCAGATTACAAATGCTTGTTTAGAAACGCTTGTGTACGTCTTAAAAAATCTGTATTATCTCAGATATCTACACAAATACTCTGTGTTTCGGCTGCTGTGGTATACAATGCTATTTCTCAATAGCAAAAAAAAAAAAAAAAAAGTATGAAAACAAATTATACCAAAGCAGATAACAGACAATGCCATAATTGCCTGTGTCATCCCAAGAAATAGTTCCAACTCATTCATCATTACATTCCTGCTCATTTGAGTGTGAGACTTGAGGCTTGAAGTGCTAAAGAGAGAGTCTCGCTCTAAATGATAGGGAGATCCTTCATTCATCCTTCATTCATATTTAATGTACAATACTCCATCGCCTCACCTCACGGCTTTAAGACAGAAGCATGCTTAGGGTATTGCTTAAGGGAATTGCTGGCAGAGACCTGACCATTGCAAACATGATTGTAAAGCTCTGCTGTGGTGTGTGTTCCCTACATGTCATATAATGTCCCTAATTATAAATTCTTGCATTACGAAACCGTTGTTTTTGTCTGTTTACATTGACTTATTCGACCAAGTACTGCATGCATTTAACACCTACTTTTAATCTCTCAAGAATTTGTCACTGCATAAATCTAGTGTTACTTTTTTCGGAGCTTTAATCCATCAAACTGCAACCTGCCTGTAACAGACTGACTCTTACAAATGAAACAGAAAAATAAATGCTTGAAGATCTTACAAGTCGACACTTTCAAGCAGCATTTCACAGACGCCTCAAAAACTTAAATTCTGAACCAACTACTCCAAAAAATTCCTTTGACAGTGAGCAGATTGTTAGAAATGACACTCTTGTCTGAGCACAAACAGATGTGCCGGGAACCAACTGTTCGTCAGACATTTTTTTTTTTTTTCTCGTTCTTCTGAACACATGCACAAAGAACAAAGAAGGTCTCCCAAAGTATTTTTAACCATTATGCAAACAGCTGTCCAGTGGCAGAAGTTACGCTTGGAGCCCATACACAAATCCTGTTTTCTTGAACTAAACATGCTGAATTACAAAGAGAAAAGAAAAGTTAACCCTGCAAGCAGATAGCACTCAAAAAACAAGAAAATGGTCTTTTTTATCTTTAAACAAAGTTTAAATACAGATAATGGCTCAACTAAACATACATTTACAGCTATTACATGCATCAGTGTCATTTCATTTATCACTATCAGTGCCGTGTTGATTTGAAATTCACTGTTGTATTACCAGAAGTGCTTTCTGTGTTAGACAGAGATCATGAGCTCCTTGTGTTAAATAAAAATCCTTTTCTGCACTGAGTAAACATATACATCGTTTCAGACAATATGATTATATTGCCATTTAATCAGAACGTAATCCTCTATGTCTGAATTAAATATGTGGAGCTGTCTCCAGGGAAATGTTGGTGCCCTGTTGTGTTTTACAGCTTGACCCCTCACAAAGCACCATAAGAGCATGCCTTAATAGAAAGAGTGGACACTTTCACTATATATTACCGTGAGGTACAATCACGTCCAGAAAAATAATCATAGCTGTTGGCACTTATTGTAATATTGTTGCATTGCAGTCACCATAAATTGATAATTGGGTTGGAAAAGTGCAAATATGAATTGTGTCCAGCATGAGATTTTAATATTTCGAGTGCTGCTACTGAGTTTCTTCTGTTCATGGAGGATATTTATCGTGTGCACGCCCTGCGTACTGTGTGCGCTTAAAACCAGCCAATTAAGTTAGCCATTCTAGGAGTGACACAAGGCACCGTTCATGGTTTGTGCACATTTACTGTGCGTGCACATGTTTTTGCATTTGCGTGGTCATGTTCATATTCAAGCGGATATACCGTACACGAGCATGTCACGCATCTGTGCAGGTGGCTCCACGTGTCTGCTTGAGATTAATCTGATGGTGAGAAATTCAATCAGGCCCTGCTGTTGAATCCACCCTGCGAAGATCCATCAGCAAAGCAGGGGACATTTACACAGCAGCAGCAGCAGCAGCAGCGAGGGGACATTCTTTACAGCACAGACAAAGGGGAGGAGAAACATGCCGGCGCTCTAGACTCATTGCGGAGGCTCCCATTTGTGCAGGCGTGGTGCTGTGAGTGTAGAGAGCAGGAAAATGACAAAGTTAACAAAAACAGTGAAAGTCACAGCAGATCCATGTGAAATAATGCATGTCATTTATTCATAGCGTTCCCCAGCTTTGGTCATGCTTTGGTCCTAGCAAATTAAATAGGCCTCCCTTGTGCTGTCATGTGGCATTTTCTCCCCTCTTCTCTGGTGCTTTTTTTTTTGCCTCATCTTCTGCTCCCCCATCTGTGGGAAATGGATAGTCCTGTGAGGTAAAAGAAAGACGGGCAGAAAGACTAATGTTGAAAGAGAGGCAGTCATGAGAGCAGTGCTTTTATCACCTCCTCAGAGCTCAGTTGATGATTTTATTTTATAGAGAGTTTTATTGAATAAACTTCTAATATTCTCTCAAACACTCAAACTCTGCCATGTATTAAGTTTGCTTGGCATAAACGCGCTCAGCCAACAAAACCATCTGAAAACTTGATATCCAGTCCTCGCGCTCGCAATTGACTCAAATTTGAACAGTGATATGTCACAGAGAAAGTGATGAAGAAATATTGTCATTATTTCGGTTAACGGAGCACCGTTTCATTTCATTTCTACCTGCACAGTTCGGAGGCGCGCGGCTCACATTTAAACAGTGAAGCAGATTATGTTATAAGGGAAGACGTTACTGCGGCGATACTCTCTGCTTTCAGGTGGAGTTGTATACCAATGCAGCGAGTGGGCTCGAAGATTGGAGCACTTGCTGTGAAGCCACGTGTTCATAGATTTTATGCTCCACATGAGGCAAATCCTTTTGAGGAGGACTCTGCTACGGCACCGAGATCACTGGGCTGTAACTTAGTAACCGCGCTGATTGAAGGGGAGTGCAATACTTACCATGAATCTTGGTGCATGTTTAAATTGTTCTTGAACTGCTAAAAATAAGTTCACAGAACTGGGGATGAAAGGGAAAATTAATCGGCCACTATTTTAATACGATTTAAATGAATGAATTAAGACATTAATTAAACCACCTTGTCTTCTATATGATCTCAACAGTCTTGACAATGTGGTGGTTTATAAGTTGTTATGTACGTGGACTTTAGAGCCACGCACGATGCAATCACATTGACATGTTTGTTTTTAAAATCATTCTTTACTCCGCTGCATAGGGCTTACTCTCTTAATCATTCTCTATTTTTTAAGATATACATCACAGCTTCTTGCAGTTTCTTTCCACAGAAGAGTAATGTAGTCGTCTTTGCCCGAGTCCCAGCCCCTAATAATTAGCAGCTAGATGAACAAGGAGCTCCCTGCAAATGAAACGGAAGTGTAACCATGAAAATCTATAAAATTAACATCTCAGCCAGCCAGTCAGTTGGTCGGCACCGCCGGTTTGTCACTGCCGGGGTCGGCTGTGCTGCAGCACTGAGAGATAGCCTGTCGCGGGCCATGCTCGCCGGAATACAAGAGCCACAATTAAATCCCTGTGTCACTGCCATTAATGATGCTAATCTATTCATCTATCTGGAGATCTTCCGGCCTTGTCTCATTGAGGTTTAGTCAGTCTTTGATCAGGCCGGGATACTAAGGGCTCTGCACATGGAGGTAGCGTAAGTCAAAAGCTTTTGCTGTCATATAATACAGGATATCCAAATAGCAGTAAGTCTATGAGACAGTATAATGTTGATGGCATTTTATTTCATGGCACCACATTTCAAAATATGTTTAGAATTTTGTGTTTCGAAAATAGTATCATTTCCCAAAGTCGGTGTCTTGAATAGGGTCCAGTTTGTGATTATGTAAATGATTCTTTCCACTGCTGTAGGATTAGGATTATTCAAATCAGATAGTTTAAGACCCTGCTACTGCTGTCTAACCTGTTGTACAAGTTAAGGAAAAGCAATTGAATTAAAAGTGAGGGAATTATTATAGAACTACCAGCCTCATATAGGCCTGGCAATGAGTATGTGCGAAGCAGGAAGGTGCGCTGTGGCTGAGAGATGGAAGAGCTTGAAGAGAGTCAGATAGCACCTGTGCTCCATTTCCATCCCTGCAACTCTTATCCTCACCTTTTTTTTGAGGAGGTGGCAAACTCTGGGCAAGAAAGTCTCCAGCAGAAAAAGACCGAGCCATAAAGATGATGATGGGGAGTAGGTAGCACTTGTCTCATTAGGCCTCCCCTCACTTCTCTTCCCCCTTCTTATGAATGCTCCAACCAGTCTCAGTTTTGCAAAGACAGCCTTGCCAGGCACATCTGAAGACACTTAATTGCATTTGTTCTCATTTGCTTCACACGAAAGCAATGCCAATTTGCTCCCCGGCCTATTTGCAATAGACTTCATGAAAGGACTGCACAGCTTGGTCCCTGTGGATTCTGGTTGCTGTGGACGTTCTACAAAGTCTGTACCTGTCTCGGGAAACTCCACTCCTCGCCCGGGTGAGACACCAGGCATTGAGTAGCATTCAGACATTTCTTTTATTAACAAACCTTTGATAAAATAACGTAGAAGAAAGGGGGCATTGTGGCTTTCAATGTAGCCAGAGAAAGCTGGCTGGGAAAAACATGGTGTATTGAAAAAACATTTCACTGCAGACTGGTGGTGAAAATACGTTCATCTTGTTACAGAGAGCTGCTATAATGCTCCAAACATATTGGAACTTTTCTTTAGCTCAAATCTGCTCACAGGAGATTACCATCATTTTAAAGTTGCCAGTTTTTCAAGTACACAAAGCTAAAACTGATGCAATCAATTCTGGCTTCATGAATTTTTTAGAGTTCAAGTTTAGTTGCAATAGTTTTGAAGAGGTGTTGGTTCAACTTTCTGCCCATTTTCCAGGCTGCACTTTGTGATGCTGCTGAATTATGTGGTGTTATACAGGGAGTTGTATCGATTGAGTTGCATTGCACCGCATACAGTGCACTGAAATTTTGCGAGTTGCTGTAAAAAGTCGAGTCCTGTTGGTGTGTACAAATAAGGCAAACACTGTGTTTGCTTCATCTGAAAACACAAGTGTGATAACGCGGACGACAACGTTCTGCAAAAACAAGTCGCACCTTGTATACTGTTGAGGGTAATTAGAATTCCAGTCCATTGCAAGAAAAGTTTTGAGCATTTCCCAGCTCCTGGTTGTATATCAAGGCCAGCCTGGGCCCCACCTTTTAGATGCACAGGCATATTTTCCAAGAGAGCCATGAGGAGTGTTCATTTCATGCTTTTTTTATTTGACCCCATTTCTGTCTGTAACTGTGAGTAGCCCTAACTAATTATTTGTCCCCGAAGTTATTTTTCACTCTGCTGACCCTTCTCCTGTTGAAGTTCACCTAACAACAAAGACCCAAATTAACAGTGGTGCCTTGTACACTAATAGTTATTAATCAATGCTACAGTTACGGCTTGTTTACATGGATTGTTCCATCCACACTTTGATCGGGTCATATTTTTTGCACCCTTAAACAAAGCATGAAGCAGGTGGGAAAATCAATAACAGCAACAAGAGTAAAACTAGTTTTCTTTTGGAGGTATCTTCTTTTACTATTCCTTTGCGGTAGGGAGGCAACAAACAAACAGCAGGTCATCTTGCTTTGTATTAGCCGACTTTGTAGCGTCTATGTATCTAGCTTAGCTTGACACTCCACACTGTAGAGATTCTTCCACACCTGGCTAAGATTTCCAGTTCCATCTGTTGCTGGCTGCTGTTCACACATGCATCCGGTGCATTTCCATATTTCTACAAAAGGTATTAATGAAGCCTTAAGTTCTTTATTTTCCTCTATTGACACTTACAACTCTCTTTCTGAAGAAATAATTCTACTTTTTGGAATTAAGTATCCATTGAAAGTCAAAACAACATAGAGCTGCCCATATCCTGCCTCCCCCGTCTCTACAGGGTTTAAAACTGCATGTCATTGCTCAACCTTGCTGACTGAATGAATGGATTTGGAACCTGTACGCGTTTGAGTTATATGCATGTCAAGGTCAGTCTGACTTCCAGGTCACTCTAGGGTTGACGTTGATGCCACATCACATCTACATACTCATGATCGCTGTGTGTCCTGCAGATGTTTCCACACTACACTCTGAGTGTATTCATTTAGCCAGCCGAACCGCAGCAATGCACTCAAGTGTAAGTGTCTGTATTCATGTTTAACACTAGCGGAGCGCTCATAGAGCTGAGATGTTCCATGACAGACAGCTGCGCTGCAGCTCTTAACGGCAGTGGCACGGCTTTGATTACCGTGTCTTCTCTAAAACATTTATCACAATGCATACGCCTGAGGCGACTTAATTCCATTTCAGTTATAAAGAATGGAATCGTGTTCATTCATGCAAAAACAGAAAAGGTGAAGAGGGAAATTAAGTGCAGACTTTCAACTGAACTCATTATTCTTAAAGAAAGAAGTGCAGGTGGAAAGACTATGGCATTATTACTTGTTAAATAGGAACTTTGCAGTATGCTTTTTAAAAAATTAATATAACAGTATAGTATGTAACAGAAGCAGAAGTGACATCAGTGCAATTAGAAATGATAAGAAACTCCCCTACATGTTTATTACATGTGTTATTAAACAGTAAGACTCTTCTGATTGACCGGGGAGGCTAGTCAGTTTTAATTATATAACATATAACATGAGTTTGTTTTTGGTTTATTGTTCATTATATGGTATTCCAATCATTCTTTTAAGCAGTTTACTTTAAGCTTGTCAACCCCATCATACATGGATTTAAACAAATAACAAAACAGCACAGGAACCCTGCCTCTGTAATGATATGAACAGATAGTGAAAAGCATGATAATCCATTCCCATTCATTATTTTCTTCTTTTAATTGACGTGGCAGATCCGCTAGTCAAGTCTTAAGGAGATTTTGCAGGAACAAAGCAAAAGTACTTTTTATTTTCCCGAGCGCACAGTGGATTTTAACTGCTGTTATGTGTCAGCCGCTAGGCCTAGAGATCTGTGAAACTGGAAATCTCATGACACATTCCCAGAAATCCGGCTGCTGGTTGCCATATGCGCTCACACATATCTTTGTATGACAGCTTCTGTAAAATTAGCCGCATACAGCCATTTCTTCTCTAAGTCTAGTCACATTATAAGGTAACGTCCTGGGTGTCATCACTGAGGCAGAGGTAACTAGACATAATGGGAGCCTAGACAGGGGATGCTCTGAAAACTGGACTACAGAGGGATGTGATAATACAGAGTCCAATTGAGAATTCCAACCGTCAGACAAATAGTCAGATAGTTGACTTATTCGTATCCCACTTAAGAGGAAATAAAGATTTCCTCTGGATATAATATAGTAGGTATAATAAGAAATAATTGAAGAGAAAGACGAAGATATAATGTATAGATATCTGTTGAGTGTTACTGAAGAAGAGAGGAACATATTAGCTCACATTATGAATTCTGATCATTCCCTTTTGTTGAGTTCCCCCACACATGCTGAGACCTTGCTTGACTTTGCCGTATCACTCTGGATTTGAACTCTGCATCCCAAAAGGACTGTGGGATTTCTACATGGGCTGCCACACTCTGGCTGTCGGCCAGACTGAGAGGAATCTGTTCCTCCATTTCCCTTGTTCATTTACTTGTTCATGCCCTTTCCCCCTCTGTACTGGGATAATCTGGCCTGACAGAGTGGGTGTAACATTACATAAACCCCAGAGCCATCCCGTGGCTTACTAATTAACTCTGAGCATCAGCCGTCGGCCTATGGGGAGCTGCGTTTATAAAGCACCGTATAGTTAAGCCCGCGGTCTTAATGATCGAGATGGCGAGATGACTTCACAAGAAGCAATATTCCTCGCTACTTGAGTCATACCTATAAATCAGAACTGTCAAGCAGGTTGCAACTCTTCGCTCATGTATTCTGGTGGGGACTTTGGGTTTTATGAGAGGACCACAGACAGATGTTCTCAATAAAACCCCAGCTCCCCACCAGTCATTTCTAAGCCACCCAGCTGCTTGGATGAGTGGCGAAATGTCTTAAAAAAATCCAACAAGTCCGGCTGCCTTTGTTTCAGTTTTGTTTTTTGGATTAGGATAAAATAAATGTCCTATATTTCCTGTGCATTCGATGCAGGATGGCCACAGGCTGAGTCACTGAGTTTTGTGCAATATTTTTAGGGGCATGTGAACGGATATATCTTTTCATATCGTTTTATTTAGTGTCCATGTCAACTGTTGAGTTGAACTTTCTGATGAAATATTGTCCCTGTAAACACGGCCACCGAGACACTACAGTAATGCGCAATTTGAAATGTAATTTCAGTTTTCCAATATCCTCATCTTTGCTCTGGGTTGTCTCTCTTTGTTTGCCGAGGTTCAAACAGCTGCGTTTGCTCAGCACAGAGCGCTACCTCCTTCCAGAGGGGTTTGAGTAGGTGGATTATGAGAGCAAGAAAAACAAACTTCAAAACAGCCCTCCCTGTCACACACCGCACACAGGCCTCTCCCTCACGCCGTACGTCCCGCTGCTTAGAATCCATTACATACAGCGAAAGGAAGACGCGCTCGGGCTCATATCACTGCAGCAAGAGTCTGCTGATGAGCAGCGCTATTGTTGTCCACTGTCGTCTTTGTTAAAGAGAATAATCACAGCATTATTAGCAGATATCTATAATCTCAAGCACCATTTAAAGAACATCATAATACGTGGAGGGTTGGCTGGATGTCTGCTTGAATCTGTTTTTTTTAAGGACATGAATGCGTTTTTATAGAATATGGTTTCACTCTTTGTCTTAGTGAGTTTGACTGAAGGAAGCATTCTTACTTTGGTGCGGCTTGTAGGTGGATTACCACCTCCAAATGTTATTCATCTCAAGAGTTCTGTAAGAAATAATACCTCATCTGTCCATTTTTGGTCTACCAAAAGCATTTCTGACAAGAGCAATCAGACTGCTTCACAAATTACACGCAAATTTGCCAACCAAGCTTAATCAATTAATATTTAATATGTATGGTTTAATCATCATGTCGACTACAGTGGCTTTAAGCAAAGGTTTGGACATGTCCTCAAAATATTCCCAATATTTATTCACTCACCAGCGAACGCCCTGTATGTCCCCAAATGCTCGCTTTGCCCGATGAGCTGATTCACAGCAGCAGCAGCAGCTGCACCGTTTAACGGCACACATTCCGAAAGCCCTATCAACACAGCCACAAGGTCTTCAATCCAAACCGCAATGAACATGTGCTTGCAGGAGCTGACTCAGCGCAGCGGTTGCAGTGAGTGTTGGCTGCTGTCCTAGCGCTTCAGCTGGGGTCGCTTCTCAGGTAAAAAGTGGGGAAAGCTGCCAGGCCTGTGTCTCTGTTGGTTTGAAGACGCTCGGGTAGAATGTGAGTGACATGCTGAGACGGTTGGCCCCGGGCTTCATCTTCTCTTTGGCCCATTGTGAGGCATTACTTTGCCTGCTTAACACTTCCACGTGTACTTTCATGCTCTCGCGGAACTTTAATGCCACACACACAATTCAGAGGCAGGATATCGACTTTTGCAAATGAACATGCCAAATGAGTTCGCACAGTGCTGATTAAGCCCGTCAGTGCCAAGTGTCATGACCTGGCTTAAATGGCCACAATAACACGCTGTTAGCGATTAAAGAATACTGTATTTATCCACCAAATTAAATCAAATTAACCTGCCAAATCCAGAGCCAATATGTGAGTTGTGAAAGTCAGTAGTGAAGAGTACGTGTGCAAATGTTGTAGAGTGTGGGAGACAGGAACAGGAAAGTGAAGTGCCTGGAAAGACGAGCAGAGAGAGGCTGATTTGACAGACAGAGTCTTCGTAACCTTGGCACAGTGGTGCTCCAGATCACAACAATCAGCTACCTGCAGAACAGGCAAACAGAGGTCACTCCCATATCATACCCCAAGAGGACACCAGGGGCCATCACTCAAGTGAACCTTGCTGATGTGAAGACAGGTCTCTGCTGGACTGGTACTGTTAATGGAGGGAAGGAGGGAAAAGTCGGGCTCAGAGTCTACAAGAATTTGACTCATTTTCAAATACATAGCTAATTAGGCTCAACCGTTACCTAATTAGAGTTCCCTTTTAGCTCATTTCCAACAATCAGCTTTTAGCATTACAAGTGCCCTATGTCTGTGTGAAGCAAGACAGCTGTGTCTTAAGACGCGGTAGGAAGTTTACTGTGGGCGATGGTTGAAGATCCTGTATTCCTGAAAGTAGAATAACTTTCTCATAACGCCTTGCAGCGTAGTAAGAGAGAGAGACAGGGGAAACTCTTCACTCACTGCTGATTTTAAGTGTGCTCTGCATTATTGAGTGTAATTACCTTGTCAGATTCTGTCATCAGGACAGAAACAACGATTGCGTTTTTCTTGCCCATCGGCTCATAATATATGCATTTTGCATTTCGTCATTTGTTGTTGCGAGGAGAAGGGTAGGGTTGGTGAGCGTTGAACAGATAAAGTCAGAGGTCCCTGGTTTGACAGCAGCAGCGTTAAACATTATTGGCATCTCCAACGGCTGTTGGCACAAAGCAGCGGCACTAGTGAAGTTGGCAGAATAAGAGGTGAGGCAGCTTAAAAATAATGAGCTGCGTGGAATTTAAAACGTTCACTATATGTTCTGTCACGTTTATTCCCTCCAGCCTTTGCTTTTGGCTGCATGTACTCATGGTCGCTGGTTCAATATAATTTCCTCCTGTCGTGACCACTGAGAAGGAAGATTATTTAGTGAAGAGTGATTTGCAGATTGCAAATGGAGCTAAAAATAGCAGTATATTCAAGGAACCTAAGTGCATTAAAGAGCCTCTCATGGTTCTAAGTAAAGAGTGATTCAGGCCGTACTGTTCACTTTAGAAGCTGACGTATGGTGGGGTTGACATTAATGTACCAGAGTGTGCAGCGGCAGTTGGAAAACATCTTGTAACTTTGGTTTTGTGCCCTTTTAAGAGACGCGTTCCGCAGTGATTGATCACGCAAAAAGTGGGAGCTGTTCTTTAACTGCATTTGTCACATGGTTGAAAAGGTTAAATGCATCCCCATTTTGTGTCTTAACCTTGACAGTAAAAGATGATGCACTGTTGGAAGGATGCTGTACATATATCACATGTGGTTGCAAAAGCTGGTTCTCTCCCATGCACATGTCGTGACTTCAGTTATCATTTTATCAAGGCAATAAACCAGAGAGCCAGCGTAACATACTCTGAATATGGCGGGTGATTAAGCTACAAACTGGAAAACACAATAATTATCACAACACAGTCTCATGAATGTTTGGGAAATTATCTCAAAAGGTATTAAAATCATTCATGTCCATGGACACAGAGCATAATTTAGAAAATTATATGTTCCTACTGCCGCTGTCTTTTGTGCCTGCAGCTCAGTCTCATGGCAGCATGTGAAAAAGCAGAGAGGCGTCAAATTCAAACACAAGACTTTCACCCACCAGACCTTGTTTTGTGTTGTTTTCACGTGTTGCATTGTGAGATTTAGGCAACGAAAAGACCATGGTTTTGGGTAAAAAACAACAAAAAACAAAAAAACAAAAACAAAACAGACAATTCTCTTAAGTTAAAGTTTGCAAGTATTTCACACGCTCCAAAAGACTGGGCTGCTGATTAACACCAATTGAGATTTTGCACACAAGTTTGTGGCATTAACATTTTGCATTTATCTCAGAAAGAAAACTTTGGCTTCTGTTTAAAGGTAGGTCTCCGTTATTCACTATCTAAATGTCAGCTGAAGACCAGATACCCATATCCTATTACTCATACGTAATGAAAAATATTGCACATCTGAAGGCATATATTGACCATTCCTGCATGGAGCAGTAAAATGACTTATAGTCTCCAGTGAGCCTCCAGATAAAAGAGGATATCATCTCTTGTCAGAACCGTCTGGAGCACCAAAATTGACAGTCCTAACTGGACCTTCTTGTCAGCTGGCACACTGACATAAATCCACTACAGACACCTCACTCAGTACTACAGCTGGAAAAAAAAAGGGCCCATACCAGACATCAGACACGAAGCCTAAAGGACATTGTCATCTCTCACTGAGCACCTGCCTGACAGTTCGAAGATACTGATCAAAGGCTCAACTCAAATTCTCGACAGACACAGTGAACCAGATCATTTCCAAGTGGGTTCAGTAGTCCTGGCTTATGTTCAAACAAATCATCCCGACCCACCACTGACAAATTCCCTGACCTCAAACTCGAGAAACTATCCCAAAGTAAACTAAATAATTCCAAATCTGTGAATTGTGTGTGTTTTGTTTTTTGTTTTTATTGAAATGTGCAATAGCCATTAACAAAAAGAACAGGGTGATAAATAAATGAACCAGTCTGACTCTGGATAAAACTTTCACTCTAGGACAGATTTACTGTGGTTCCAACAATGCAAATTGGCTGTTCATAACCATGCTCCCTAATCAATAGAGACCGTGGTCTGCATCTATAACCTTATTTTTGAAATGACCATACATATTGAATATGGCAATGAATCGTGACAATATAATGATTTCAACAGAAAGAAAGGAAAATCTTGGCAGAGATGAACTCATCAGAATCTGCTCATTATAGCATGCAGCACATTGACTTTCTTTTATCATTTTGCATCACAGTGAACGCAAGTAAGACTGACTCTAATTAGTGGAGAGCCTTAGGCAAACTAAGGCTCTCCACTTGACTTACAACTTACCTTGGGGTCAGTATTATTTGCTGCCACACTACCTGTTAATATATCTCTAGTGTCCTCTTCTCAAACAACAAGTCAAATACGTTAAGAAACCTCCCTGTTTGGATTACTGACACTTGGTTGGTCATGCCTCCCTGACATGACTGTGCTGACAGTGTCGTGTTGCTGGCTTTAGCCAGTGCAGAGTGGCATTATTGGGGGTATTTATGCCTCACCACATTGCTTCCCATGACAACCTAAATTAGGCTGAATGAGCGTAATCTGGTGAGACTGCAGTGGGGTAACTGTGCTTCCTCAGACTCTTGCCTTAGCTGCTGAACTGGAAGGAGTGAAATCATTTTGTAAGTGTGGCTAATGACTGCAGCTTTGTGCAAGGGAAGTGTAGATGATGAATCTTAAATAGTTCATTTTCTAGGGAAAATAACAGGGCAATACTGCAGGTAATGACACTAAAACAAACATTAAGTTCCACAGAATTTGGGGTAACGGCACAGAAGTAGTAGAAAATTCTTAGGTATTTTTGTCTTGCCCACCATTGCAAGTTTATGCAGTTTATGATTGTGCGACATATAATATTTTACATGGCATTTAAGCAGACCCCGGGGAATTTTAAACTGTTGTGGATCTTCTTGTCCTTTCTCATATAATAGTACAAGTCTACATTAATGTCAGCGTATGGCGGTGTTAACAGTAAATGTATTTATGAAAATGTAAAGCACACATATTGTACTGGAAGGGAATTGAACAGGAAGGGCAGAAAATGACTTCCTTGAAGCTGCAGTTTGGAGAGGAAGATAACCTATTATTCACAGCTGCCTTAACGTGTGGCTTCTAATAGCCGTTGTTTACTGAGACAAGATCCTCTGTGGCCAGGTTATGGAATGAGTGGTATTGCAGTTTTCCTTTGAGGACTTCCTGCTTGCAATCATCTGAAAACACTTAGATAATTATACATAACAGCCAGGTGATTGCACACAGGAAGGCAGACCTCTCTGATTCTGATGGCGTATCTGTTATCTGTTACATCCATCTATTTATACAGTGTTCCTGAATGGCAATTTGAGACATAAGCCACACACTCCATGAAGCAATCACAAAACAAAATGGAATTCATTTGAACGAAAGACGCCACAATCACTTCAGACTCTTTCTAATGCTAAAGACACAAAAAGAGAGCTTCGACTGAAGTTCGAAGAGCTCCGAGCAATGCTGGAACCGCGCGTCAAAAAGGCGAGGACCACTTCCGGGAAGATGGCCGAGTGAGCAGACGTGTAGTTAACTACTCTCCCAAGTCGGACATAAAAAACCCACCATAAGGTTTAACTCGACGACTAAAAGTTATATTATGGGTGGGAAAGGTAACCGAAGGACAGGAAAAACTAACCAGAAGCAAGAAAAAGTTGAGAAACTACCCGAAACTGAGAAACTACCCGAGACGACCGCTGAAAGCGAAGATAGCGAACACGAGGACGACGCAGCAGAGAAAATGGACGGTCAAGACCACAATGAGACACTGCGAATCGGGCTGGCTACAATTAGCAAAGATATAAAAGACCTTAAACAAGAGATACGACACGAACTGAACACGCTAAAAGACGAGTTGAAAAAAGAAATGAAAGAAGAAATCACCACTCTTCAACAAGAAATCGAGCGCAAGCTAACAGATAATACAAACGAGCTACAGACACAGAAGGCGACTATGGCCGAGGCCCAGGAGCGCATAGCAGAGCTGGAAGAGTGGAAAATAGATGCGGGAGAAGTGATGATGGAAATGCAGGAGCAGACACGCCAGATGCAAGAAAAGATAACCGACCTCGAGGGGAGGTCAAGAAGGAACAATATCCGTATCTTCGGCGTACCTGAGGGGACGGAGGAGAACTCCACTAGCAAGTACATAGACCAGCTGCTAAAAACAGAGCTGCAGCTACCTGAAGGAACGGAGCTCCACATCCAGAGAGCACATCGCGCTCTCGCACAGAAACCAAGCCCGAATGCACCACCCAGGTCCATTATAGTCAACTTTCTCAAGTTTGAGACAAAAGAAATGATTCTGAAGACGGCATGGAAGAAAAAAATACAAGTAGGAAATAAGCAGATCTTTTTTGATCATGATTATCCTGCTGAAGTCGTCCAGAAACGGAGGGCATATATGGGCATTAAAAAGGTGCTCAAAGAAAAACAAATACGTTTCCAGACGCCGCTGACTAGAATACGGATACACTGGAGCAACGGAGTGAAAACATACGACAGCGCCGGGGAAGCCGCGCGGGCTATGAGAGAGAGGGGATTCATCACGGACCCACCGGGCGATGACAGCACACCGGCGGTGAGGGAGAAGACACGAATAACACCGGAATGGCAACGCGTCAGAGGAAAAGATACGACACGTGAAGCAGCGCACCGTGCCAGAGAGAAGCTACAGGAATACCACAGGAAAACATGAACATGCACTGGAGAAAGGTAGCAGTAAAACATAGACTTCAACACTGATAATATTCATATCCGACCAGGAGATGTTTAGTTTTCTTTTCTATAGTTGGACACATCTAGACCTTATAGAGTTCAATAGGAACTAATCAAGTCTAGGAAGGGGCCCCCATGAGAGATGAGGATTTCCCCTTCACCCACCAACGGGGACTCGGGGCACAGCTTACCCCACTGTCTGAAGTCACAATTGTTTGGGTTCATGTTGTTATATTTACTGTTCATGAGTGTTTTGTTCAGAAATGTTTGGGAGTATACTTACAAATGATAACAAAACAAAATTATGACTAATCATATCAAAATAATGTCGTTGAATGTAAATGGTCTTAATAGTCCAATTAAAAGACAAAAGGTCATGACAAAACTTAAAAAAGAAAAAGCACAAATAATTTTCCTACAGGAGACCCACCTGTCACAATCAGAACATAATAAACTTAAAAAATATGGCTACAGGAACTTATACCATAGTTCATTTAAAGGAGAATGTAGAAGAGGAGTAGTGATACTGATTTCAAATACAACTAAGTTTGACCTTGAGAAGGAATGCAAGGATAAGGAAGGAAGATACGTTATAGTAAAAGGAAGAGTAGAGAATGAACTAGTAACACTAGTAAACATATATGCACCTCCGGAAAGTGACAAATCCTTTTTTAAATGTCTATTTGATGACATCATAGCAGAAACAGGAGGTATTTTGGTCTGTGGGGGAGACCTAAATGTAATTAGAGACCACAAAATAGATACAACTAGTCTCAAAAAGAATAAAATGCATTTGACAAGATTCATAAACATATCCTTGGAAGAGATGGGGATGATTGATGTTTGGAGGAACCTACACCCCCTGGAAAAAGACTTCACGCATTACTCTGCAGCACATAAAGTCCATTCAAGGATAGATTACTTTTTTATGAATGTAGAGGATAACCATATGATACGAGAGTGCAGGATAGGGGGCGCAGATGTGTCAGACCATAACCCACTCTATTTAACAATAAACTTAAACAATAGAAGACGTCATACAGTATGGAGACTTAATCTGGGAATTATGAATAATGATCAAACAAGGAAGAAGGTAAAAACGGAAATCGAAAGATACATAGAAGAAAATAACAATGGCACTGTAGACCCGACAATTTTTTGGGATGCCATGAAGGCCGTCATCAGAGGAAAACTGATAGCTGAAACTGCACATGCAAAAAGAGCTAAAGTGGAGGCCTATAAAATGCATAATGAAAAGTTAAGGGAATTGGAACAGGAATACCAAAATACTAATGACCCCGAGATAAGTCGACAAATTAAAGAAACAAAAATAAAAATTAATGACATACTATTGGACGAAATTGAAAAAAAGAATAAATATTTTAAACTGGGCTACCATGAAGTAGGTTCAAAGGCCACTAAAATACTGGCAAAGCGTATAAGAAAACAACAAGCAATTAGTAATATATACAAAATTAAAGATCCCCATACAGGTGAGATAGTATCTAATCCGGATGGTATCGAAAATATCTTCCAAAGATATTACCAAGACCTATATACACAACCTACATCTGCAGAAGAGAATGAAATGATTGCATTCCTGGAGATGCTAGATCTACCCTCAATTGGACGTACGCAAAATGATAAATTAACAGCAGAGATTACACTGGAGGAGGTAAAAGATGCAATAAATACATTGAAAAACAATAAATCACCGGGAAGTGATGGATACCCAGCAGAGTGGTATAGGATGTTTAGAGAAGAGCTGTCACCACTGCTCCTTGCCTCTTTCAATTGGACTCTCCAAAACAATAAAATACCCCCATCGTGGGCTGAGGCAATAATTACAGTCATTCCGAAACAAGGAAAGGACAAAGAACACTGTGCAAGCTATAGACCAATCTCAATATTAAATGTTGACTATAAAATATATACAACAATAATTTCTAAACGACTGAACTCCTTTATACCAGAAATAATAGAGGAAGATCAAACGGGATTTATAAAAGGACGCCAGACACATGACAACATTAGAAGAACACTACACGTAGTGGAACAGGCAAGAAAAGACAAAAAAAGCACTGTATTAGTAAGTATTGACGCAGAGAAAGCTTTCGATTGTGTCAATTGGAAATTTTTATATAAAGTGTTAGAGAGATTTGGTTTTAGTAATAAATCAATACAGTGCATAAAGACACTCTATCAACAACCAACTGCAAGAATTAAAGTCAATGGGAGCCTGACAGACAAGATTAGATTACAGAGATCAACGAGGCAAGGATGCTGCCTATCACCCACTCTGTTTGCCCTTTTTATAGAGCCGCTTGCGCAGGCTATAAGACAGGAACAAGAGATTAAAGGAGTGGTGGTAAATGATGTAGAACAAAAATAGGACTTTTCGCAGATGACGTCATAACCTACCTTGAACGCCCGAGTGAATCATTACCTGCATTGATGAAACTTTTGGAAACATTTGGACACTTATCAGGATATAAAATAAATGTCGCAAAGACACAAATATTAGCGCTTAACTATAGCCCTCCAAAAGAGATCCAAGAATTATTTAAACTTAATTGGAAACTTAAGGGAATTGAATATTTGGGGGTCACAATCACAAAAGGATTATCTAAATTATATGAATCAAACTATGGTAAGATAACTCAGGAAATACAAAAAGATATTGAAAGATGGTCTACACTAACACTAGATCTCAGCTCACGGATTCAGATAATCAGGATGAATGTTTTACCAAGGCTTTTGTACCTGTTCCAATCCCTACCAGTAGAGGTCCCACAGTCTCAGTTTATGAGCTGGAATAGAATAATTTCAAGGTTTGTTTGGGGTGGAAAAAGACCTAGAATAAGATTGGAGACTCTCCAGCTGCCAAAAGAAGAAGGTGGGATGGGACTTCCCAATTTGAAAACATACTTTCATGCAGCCCAGCTGAGGTATGTTGTTGGATGGTGCAAACCAGATTACACTGCAAAGTGGAAAGAGTTGGAAATACAGCTTGGTGGATACCCAGTACAGAGTATTATAGGAGATGAAGACACATACAAGGTGATTAAAAACCAAATAAACCCAATAACGATGTTTACACTAAAATTATGGTTCAGCATAATAAAAAAATATAAGATTCAAAAAGACGCTAATTCATTAAAATGGGTAGCATATGATAGCAAATTCAAACCAGCTAGATACGATAATGGGTTTAAGCAGTGGACTGCCAAGGGAATCACAGCGTGGTGTGTACTAGTGAAGAATGGGCAGCTGGAGAGTTTCCAAAATATAAAAGAAAAATTTGATCTGGATAAACAGGAATTCTATAGGTACCTACAACTTAGAGATTACTTTTTGAAAGAAATCAAGATGGACCCCTCCGGAGAAGTGAATGGTGTGATCCAACTCATAATCAATACATACAAAGAAAACAAAGTTAGAATTGTTTCTGGGTTATATAAAAAATTAATATCAAATAAACACTCAACTAAATACATAAAAGAAAAATGGGAATCAGAATTTAAGATAAAAATCACAGATGAAGAGTGGCTAAACATGTGGAAAATACACCACACATCCACTAGTTCGCGGATCTGGAGGGAGTTCTCCTGGAAAAATCTGATTCGTTTTTTTATTTCACCCAAAGTCAAGAGTAAACAGTTGAATAAAAATATGCCTTGTTGGAGAGATTGTGGAATAATGAACGTGGATCACTCGCACATTTTCTGGAAATGTGATAAAATCAGGCGGTTTTGGAAAATGTTACACGATGCATTGTTGAAAATACTTGGATATACGATTCCAATGTCTTGTACAGTATTGTATTTGTGTAACCTATGTGAAGAAAATATAAGAACGAAGGACAGATACCTGGTAAAAATATTACTAACAGCAGCTAAGAAAGCTATCACGAAGAAATGGGGAAGGGAAGACATCCCTACACAAGAACAATGGATTCACCTGGTAGAGGATATCTACACAATGGAAAAAATGATACACCGCTTAAGGCTACAGGAAGCTCAGTTCAAAGAGAAATGGATGAGATGGACAATATTTATGACTGAACAACGACAAAACAAAAAACTTGATTGAGGGGAAAAATGGAATATGGACAGATTGCTTTGAAAGTGACTCCCATGTGTGTTTTTTGTCTGTTTTTTTTACTTGTTTTAGTTTTTATATTGATTGAGTTGTTGCACCTTTGTAAAGCAAAAATTCTCAATAAAAATTAAAGTGAAAAAAAAAAAAAAAAAAAAGGCGAGGACCAATTTCTGCCGTCCAATTGATCCTTAAGGTCGGCAGTTCATCTTAAGAGGGAACACACAACTTATCAGAAGCCATTTTGGACGGTGACGTTTGCGCATACGGTCAGAAAGGCTTCTGACGAGTGCAAAGTTGAGCCTGTTACAGACGAAATCTCTCGAGTTGGTGTGTGCACATCACTGACACAGCATGAGCTCGTATATGTTTTTAACGTGAAAATATGGACTTGGTGTGCAAACTGAGCAACTTTATTCATGCCCAAAGGAGTAATTAAAACTCAATAGTGGTGTAGAGGGCCACAATAACAGAGACTAACAGCAGATGGTGGTGTACTATACTGTGTAGCCACAGATAAAATAAGCTGAACTGTTGCGGTACATTTCCAGATCTTTGCCTCTGCGTGTACTTTTTAGTAGCATTGCTGCTGAAGGCATCAGTGTCCGTTTTTGTCTCTTGTGTCGCCTCCTTCTTTTTATTTTGTCACCTTAATTATGATAAAGGAGGCGCCACAGAGGAGCAAGCAGCCCACAATTATAAGCATCTCGATCTCCTTAGGTGATGTTTTGTTCCCCCGTGGCCACAAGTTATCCATTTAAATGAGCACATTGCATTGATTGACTCTGACAATAATCACTTGCTTTGGCCAAAAAGCTACTCTGCTCATTCTCAAATCTAATAGTGATTGTTTCCCTGGTGTTGCGTCATTGTCTGGAAGTGCAAGTTGCTTAAAGTTTTTGAAAATTCTACAACTTTACCGTCATATGTTATTGTCACTATTATTGTCACTGTATTGTCACATTTAGTCATCTTGTTTTGTTGTCTGTTTACTCTGAGCTTAAATCTGACCTTGTGCGTGCAGTACATTTGTTTTACTCTGCTTTTTTAAAAAACTCAGTCTCAGAGAGATTGAGCTTTTTTTGCCACAATGATAATATTACAAGAGGTTTCAGAGAGGTTTTTCAGAGGCTGGAGCATTTGCATCACACAAACAAACTGAAACATTGACATACACCAGCAACCACCCACAGCTAGCTGAGTGCGCACACAGTCATCACAGATGCTCACATGTTATTAAGCACATAATTGCACGCTAATTGTGATTAATCATGTATGTGTTGAGAAGTGCGTCCACGTACACCTGCGTGTGTGTCCTCGCTCTAGACAGCTAAGAGGGAAGGTCACAGTCAAGGTGTTTAGAAGGGCCTTGAGAAGAGAAGCTGAAAGGGGCTGAATCAGAGGCCCACAGGACCTAATTGAACGCTGCAATGACAGGTAAAGCGAGAAGAGCGCAAGGAGCACTTACTCTCAGGTCACCCTTTTTAAAAGCGCCGCGATCAGATGTGCCGATAAGAGCGAGTGGAAAAGCATGCTTCAAATGGGCCGAGCATCTTGACACCACTCTGAGGGGAGGAAGGAGTGAGAGACAAACAGAGGGGAGGGAACTCTGTTAAAGACATCTTTTTATTAACCACTTATACTTGCAGATTCGACAGCTTCAGTGTGCAGTGAAGCAATATTTTTAATTCTGTATCTGACCCAAGGAGTTGCTGAGCCAGCTTGGGTTACGTCTCAAACAAGTAGCCCAACAAAACTAATTCTGCATTCCTGCCCTAATAAATGTAACATAAATTAGTGACTGGAGAATATATTAGACAGGGTTGGAGGACTAGGAGTTTTACATCTGTGCACCAACAACACACCCTCAACTACTGCTGGGTTGTCGATAAGCTTCTGTGTCCTGCTTCACTGACGCATTAATCAGTCTGACTGGCTGTTTATCACGGCACAAGAAAAGAAAGGACAGCAGCGAATGTATTTTATTTATTTATTTGTAGAGCACCTTTCAAAACAAAGTTACAAGGTGCTTAACAATAAAACGATTGGTGCAGATTAAAATACATAACAAAACAACATTAAAATTTGCAAAAATGTATGCAAACTATGAAGCTCTAAGTGCACACGGAAGACACCCCTTGTTTCGTATAAACATTTAAACATTCAAATATGCGAATACCGTCACAACCACAGGATCATCTAGAATGAATACACAAATATATTCTAGACCAGCTATCACCGTGATTCAAGAGAGGCCAGCTCTGTCCGGGAGTTTGTTGCTCTTCCAGGCCTCCCAGCTAATAGTAGCTCTTCCACTTTCCCCTTCTGAATGATAATCACACACTACCCGCCACCTGCTGGTGTGTAGAGTTAGTTCATGGTGTAAAGAAATTAGCAAGACGGTAAATAAATTATGGAAATCAGGCCGAGACATAGGAGGAGTACGACCGTGGAGCGCGTAAAGCAATTGCCAGTTCTGCCAACAGCCTGGACTTGAGCCACGTTTGATCCTCTCCACCGTGACGACATGGAAAGAGGAAACACCGCACGCATCCGCAAGAGACAAGACCCCCTATTCAAACAAACAACAAATGCGGAAGGAGAGGGAGACGCGTACATTATGCACACAAGGGCGAGAGAAGCAAGATGAGAAGCAGAATCTCCTGCAGGATGAAGATCGAGACTGAGACACACTGAATGAAGCGTCGAGAGCTGGATTTAACAGAGGGCTCTCGGGGTGGAGGGAGGTCCAGCACAGAGGGGTGAGGGGCAACATATAAACGGGGCATTTATTAACTCTGGGGACGAACAATGTTCCTGTATTCTGAAAGCAATGGGCACCAAAAGCAATATATGGTAAGGTGTAAGGAGATTAGACTTGAAAGCAAATAGTCATCAGTGGGCGAAACAAAAGCATCACATTCGAGTCGTGAGCCAGTTTTTGCTCGCATGTGATTATTTGCTTCTTATCAAAAGTGTGAGTACTGTCAGACTATTGAGAATGACCAGCGTCTCAGTTTTATCAGGATTTAATAGCATGGAATTTATGTAACATCATACATTACACAAACAACCTAGCGGTGCTTTAAATTTTAGTGATGTGACACCACAGATGGTGTCACATCACTGCTATGTGTCAGGATAAAATCAGCATAGACAAGGGTGTTAACACGGCAGCGAGTAGGTGCATGCACAAGCTGGCTGAGCCCACAAGTATCAAGGAAGTCTTTACTTAGACGATCACAATCTTATTCGGAGGGAATACGGAACTTGCTGCTAACGGAGATACTTTTTATAAGTAAGGGTTAGTTCCTCAAATAAATTAAGTCTCATATAAAGCAGAATGAATAAATAAAAATGGGTTAGATTAATGCAACACAACCATGTTATATGGAAGCCTGAACAAACATGGACAGTGATGTAGTGTAGTCAAGGAGGAAGCTTAAGATTTGTAACACAGACATTAACATTTTGCTTTGCCGATGTGCATTTAAATATGTTGACACTTGTAACCTGCAGAGGGTTATGTCCCTAGATGCTTGCCTGAAGAAAAGTCAGTGGAGTATTCCTTTAATGTTAAGCAGATGGGATATGGTGCAAAATACAGGCAAGCCAGATGCATCATTTCATGTGTAAATAAAGCAGTTTAACTGCACTTTAATGAGAGGAGTACCTTGTTATTTCATGGTATCCTCTTGACTCAGATACAGTGAAGCAGCAAACATGAGATGGCCATATTGTCAGTGATGGGTGCACCTGCCCAGAAGTATTCTCCACTTGAGGCAGTAGTAGACCTACTTGTCCTTTACCCAGCCCTAAATGTAAAGGCTATTTTCCTTTCATCTCACAAGTAATCAGTGAAGTGCCCCTTTCACATTTATATGAGGGATGATTGTGGAGAAAGTGTGCGATACAAATTTACTCTGTGCTTTAATGTACAGTACTGAAATGAGGCACTAGAACTGACTCAGTATAATGGCCTTGCAGGGTATTTTTTACTCCACTAATATTACAACTCCCATTGCTTTTATCGCTCGGGCTCCGGCTGCCAGTCCAGGCTACGGTGCTTCACAGTACCTATAAAAAAACAGCAGTGCAATCAAAGAGCACTGGAAAAGCAGATTACATCTTTGTCTCAAAGGTTGTTGGAGATGTGTTTTTAGTGGTAGTACGGCCTCACACTCCAAAATGTAGCTTTATCCTTAGGACGTTAAGACATATCCAATAAACCGCGCCACGGAATAATCAGATTTATTTTTTTCCAGTGTCCGCATGCCGATCAAAGATGGTCCACAATCCATCTTAAAACTGCGATAACCACTTTCATATGTGACATGAGCTAATCTTCTTAATCCTTGATCGTGTACAAAGATAGAGATTTGCTTGGTATTCCTTCCTCTTACACTAGTTGAGCGAGACAGAGTGAGAGCTGCCATGTACCAAAAATATTTGTCACACAGGAGCGTGAACACAGTTCAAAAATGTACCAAGACTCAGATTTTTTTAATAGTGTCTCTTCAGTAGGGAAGGCTTCTTAGCTGCAATATGAAAAACGATGGAACTGCAGCTCTCTTCTCAGACTTAATCACTATATAAAGTAAGTGTTTAGCTCACTTTAGAGTGCCTATGACTTTTTTTTTAGGGACGTCTCCACCGTCTGTCCTAGTTCATTCACGCTGAAGTGCTGGTAGCAGTTGTTTTATCGTTAACTAAGGATTACCCTCAGTAAATATACAATATTCAACATGCTTTCTTCCACATGGCAAATTACGATCTTGAAATATGCATCTGTTAATTCCAGACAACGAAGAGAAGTGTTTAGTGTAACACAGACTTTGGCAGAACTGCAGGAAGGGTCACTCTCACTTTAGCTGAAAAACTATATATATTTTTTTCCAAAGCCAGCATAAACGGAAATCAGAGCTGTAGCTGTAGAAACACCTGAGGTGATCTAGTAAGGTCTAGTAAGGCCTTTCACAAATGTTTCTTACTTTTGTGAGATTACACTGAGGTTTATATTTCTCCAACAAGGTCTTCCTGCAAATTATAATCAAGGCTGTGGACTACCATGAGCCATAATGGCCCACATCAGTCCAGACTCCATGATTAATGACTGCTCAAATATGGACGTGGGAACGGTGACATTGATAGATGTCACTTTGCCACTGACGCTTTTAACTCAAAATGGATTTGGTGTGGCATGACTAACTGTGTGTCTCTGCTTTCTCTCCCCTTTTACCTCCCCTACCCCTGTCTCTCCTTTCCCTGTGTGTTCCATTTTATTTTATTTTTCCTCCAAATAATGCCGCTGTTCTTCAACACCAGGTAAGACAAGTTTTAAAGTTTTCTCCACAAAAACAAACACTTATTATGAAACTGTAATGCCTGTGGTCTAGAAATCCAAACGAAGACATCGCTCTATGTGCTGTTGGACCTTTCGCCTCCCGCTTGGCCTGAAAAAGTGCGCACACTCGCCGAGTCGGCACCGTTGTCTTCCCTGCCGATACAGCTTTGAACACTGAATGGAATCACATTGGCCCACTTTGTCATAATCCTGCACTAAGCCACGACACTGGGGGGGCTCAAGGCTCAGCCCGTATGTGCCCGTAATTACACTTTTTGAATGCCTAAATAGCAGTGTTGGTTGTTTCTCAGTGTATAATAAGATGCACAGCCTTGGGAGCAGAAGGGGATTGGAAAACAAATGCCTCCATACATTATAGAGCTTTGAAACACACCGACAGGAGTAAACGTTGGCTACTTACCTTGTGTTTGCCCTCTGTGGTAAAGCAAGCAGCTGCTTACTTTTGGTTTTGCACTGCATGTCATGTGGTTCAGTGAGAACCGAATGAGTAAACTAAAAGTGTGATGCACAGGAGACGTGATTCAGTACACGGGGACTCTTTGCAGTAGTTTGTAAGCAAGTTGGTGTTTTTACACTTAAGCACTAAGCACCATCCCACTCTAGAGGGGACAGAGTTTGAGTCCATATTAAGATGAATATAATCAGGCTGGGATGCGTTCATGTTACTCCTCACCACGGATTAAGGGCTCACTGAATGAGCTGTGGACTCTTAATTGAGATGGCAAGGCAAGGGGGATTCCTAAGTCTTGCTTAATGCTAACAAGCATTTTGAGATGGTGGGAAAGAAAGAAATGAGGTGAGTGACAGAGATGAGCTATGAGACGTAGTACTGTGGTGGCTAGGAGAATCTAAGGGGGATTAGATGAAGCGGTATTTACCAGGGGGAATATTGACCAGGAAGGAAACGGGGGTTGTGAGAGCAGAGCGCTTTGATTGCGCATGAATCAAATGTAAAAATGATAGAGGAAGCTTGAAAGAGGACGCGATAGATTAAGGTTAGAGCGCAGCACGAGACCGAGAGGTGGGGGGAAAGGTTTGGGGGCAGATAGAGAGATAGGAGCTAGTGGAGTGTGAAGACTGGATTTCTCTATCAGTATTCTGTCTCTGTGACTGAGCTCCGAGGGCTTCAAGCGGCCATGTTCTCCGTTTTACTCAGTCTCTTTTATCCATGCAAACACACACACACACACACACACACACAAATGAAAGTTCAATCACATACACCTACACGCTGAATACACACTTTTTGTATCTTTCTCTTTCACCTCTGACAACAAAAGTAACAGTTAAGAAATTCTATCAGTACTTTCTTTTCCCTTCAATCAGGAACAACACTTTCATGTTCTTAGGATTGCACCAAAACAAGGCCACTAGCTGAACTATAAATAAACTTAAAGATGAATTTATAGGTCTGGCTGTATCGATAATGAATATATGGATGTAATGGTAGTGGGTATAATGGAAATTAGCTCTTACGTTTGATATGGATGATGATTTGAAAGTCACAGAAGCTTCATCTTCAGAATCCTCAAAATCGATAAGTGGAAACTCGGGGATGTGCTGAGACGTGCTGAGAAACCAGTTATTGTAACCAATAAGTAATTGCCTATTGTTGCAATGGATGTCAACTCTTGCAACATAAAAGTGTCCGTTTTATGATATTTTATTCTTTTACAAGGTCACATTTTTCTTTTGCAGCTTACAAATATGTTAGATCTGGTTACAGCAATTTTAGCTCTACTCCCATTTAATAGCATATAACTGTGTCACTATATCTTAAACCACTTTACTCTTTGAAAGGATAAAATGACCTGACACGCACTTAATATTGAACAGTGTTTCTGGCTAAAGCTTTTTTTTTGCCTGTTTTTAGCCTTCTTTTCAAAGAGGAACTTTGAGTAAAACTTGTCCCTCTCTGTTCTCTAAAGTTCTCCTCAAATCTAAATCCTGACTCAAAAGTCATAATTGCTGACTTTTGAGAAATTGTCAACAACCCACGATAGGTAACCGAAACGTATTGAAGAAACAATGGCAGGCTTGTTGTGCAGGATTGTCTGGACCCCCACTGTGTCTTTGAACCAGCCGGTGCAAAACCTGAAAACTCGACCAGGTAGCAAACTGTGAGGCCTCTGTGCTTTACTTTGTTTGTTTTGGTTTGCGAAAATACCTACGTGGTGTGAGACATGGCACATCCAGCGATCTGGCACTGCATTTAATAGACCGAGAGGCATCGGGAGTCGGAGCAGGTGCGACCTGAAAACCTGTTTTACACTTGTCAGTAGAAGACTGTGACAGACTTCATTCAAACAATGCAAATGTGTTTGGTTTTTGTTGTTTTAGATTCTCTCACCTTTTTCAGTTTGGTGGGGTTTGGGATGTTGTGCATCTGCTTTATAAAGGGGATTTCATTTTGTTCCGTATGTGGCATGTACTCAGTGAGTATCTTTTCCTTTTTTTCTGAAAAAGCCACATTTTCAATAATGTTTTCAGATGTTTCTCCTCGAACATCTGCCATGCAGAGTGATACATACCTTGCAAAAGACGGATAAGAGACAGCCTTCATTATTTTCCACTAGATAACCTTTTTCAGTGTATTTTATAGTGACTCTGAGGTCAGTCTATGACGATAATCACTATCTGTGCTGTATATACTGTCTCGACATATACAAAATGGTAAATGCACAGGCAGTATTAAGCAAACATTTTAAGTCAACACATACTGGCAAGTTCCAAGTATAGCAATACAGAACTTCATTATGTATTGTATTCATCAACTTGTGTTACTTATGGAAATCGGCACTACCAGAGTTTCTGTGAATTTAAAACCAAAAACACCTGTGAACCTGAGGAAAATGTTGATGTTAATAGGTTCTTAAATGCTTGAGTCTTTTTTTAGTGGTGGTCCTTTGTCTGTGCCATATGTTGTTAGCTTCCAGACCGAGCCCAGAGGATCTCCACTGCCGGTCATGGGCGCCTCCACTTTGAAACGATCAGAAGGCACAGAGCAGCCGCATGACTTTGTCTGAAAAACGCTCAGAATGACATGGCTGCAGGGAAATAAGAAGAGCCAAACACATCACTGAGGCACTAGAAGCCAGCCTCGCTCGTTCTCTCCGCATCTCATGTGCAGTTATCTCAAGCACTGCCATAGCGATCCAGCAGTGCTATCTGCAGCGAACAGGCCCAAACTCTTAAACCTGCATGCCAAGTCATTTAAACAGATTGTAATTCAGATTTAGGACAATAGCATATTACAATCGCGCCTACTGTATTATCATTGAAAAGAAAATTGGCCTTCAGTTAATATGAACGTTTTTAAATTGCCTTTATTAACGATGAAGATGAAAGTTTTGTGTAAAATGAACGCTAAGGCAAGGTTTTCTTTTGTCTCAAAGTAACTGAAGACCTATAGCATAAAATATGCAAATATGAAGGTCATCGGTCCACCTGTGATTGGCATACCTTAGAATCTGACAGTTTATAATGCTAACTAATTGGAGTGTGAAAAGCTCTTGGCTTATCAGGGCTTGGCTTGACATGCTGTTGTGCATTAACATGGCTAACTCAATCTTAGAAGGAACGGAACAGAAGGAAAACACTTAGACTGAGCCGCTTCTGTTCTGCACGCCATACATGTAATTGACCACATTTAAAAGATGTATTTTATTATTATTATTTTTTTGTTCTGCACATTTTAATGTTATTGTGCACCTATAAGTGTAATACATATTGTAAACACATAACCAAAGTTATATTTTCATATTTTGGTGCTGCACACTTTTGATTACTGCACACTGCATACGTTTCATGTGATAACAGCATGCCTTAACTCTACGTGGGCACATCGTAGCGTCATATTTCCCAGGCAGTTTGGCTCCGCGGAGGACACACTATGCAATAGCTGCAGTTTCCAGTGGCCTCATTGCGGCGCTTCGGTCATAGGAGTCATAGGTCTGTTCAGTTATTCTTCCCTGAACTGGGTCCGGGCCAAGTCTAACTGCAGTTCCTCTGCCATGACAGCCGCCCGTGGCAGAGGTTGTCACATACTTTAATGATTCATTTTTCCCTCAGAACCCTCCTCTCATGAAAAAAAGAAAAACTGTTTTCACAGGTCAGAGGAGAACGCCACCAAATGTTCTCTTACTTGTATGGGTTTAACAAACAGAGCGAGAAAGACAAATGGATGAAGAAAAATAATTATTGGTGGTGGTTATGTGGACTTGAGGTTTCAGTTAAGTCATGGGTTGCTGTATTTTTCTTCTTTATCAATTTGCTTAGTTATTAGTTAAACTTTATTTTGTTATCTATTATCTATCTTTCTGCCATATTTCTCTTTTCACATACTGCTATAAATACATCAATCCTAACTACTCAACATGTGGACTGCTTCCCTTTTTGCAGCTGCAGCCTGCATGTAAATGTTCACAGAGGCTATATTCCTGGTGACACCCGTCCCGTTGGAGTAAATGAGGCATTGAAAAAAGGGGTGCTGCTGGCTTGCTGCCATCTCACCCACCGGATGAGTTGACTCCGGGAGGTGTTGATGGTTTAATGAGCGTTTTGGCGGCTAGCTTTCTCCGTGTGTGTATGGAAGTTTGTGCGTGTGTGTTTTCATGTATAGTCCAGGGTTACGGGTTTTGAAGCAGCCCATCAGTTTCCTTCTGCGTGTGCCATTTGCAGAGTGCTCCGTCTCATTTAAAAAGCAGGAGGCTCCATTAGCACAGTGGGATGTGGACCTGTCACAGCCAGGCTAGCTCGACACAACTGATGGTTAGGTGTGCGGATGTGCATTTGTGTGTGCGTGCGAGGGTCCATTTTCACTTTTCAGTGGCTACTCATTATCCTTGCGGTGTTTACGAAACATATAACTGACTCGTATCACAACCTATTAACGTTAGGACATAATTCTGGATTCAGAAATGACTGTTGACCGGGCCGAGTCAAGGTCTGTCCACCCTGGCCCGCACAAGATGCATGTGTGACTGTTACTTTGCTATGCAGCTTGTTATCCCTCCTGCTTGGCTGGGTGGCTTGTTAATGGCGATATACAGTTTGTGTATAATGGAGAGCGTCGTAGCTGGACCAGACTGCCAAGTGTTTGACAGGTCCAAGTTGTCTGCCTTGAAGCTAACTTTGACTAAGACCAAATTCATGTTGGCAGCAGCTTGGGTTTTTGTGAATTATATTTTTATTTTCGTGATTTTTCTTCTTTGTCTGTATGCCCGCCGCGTCCGTCCACGTAAACGCATCATCGCTAATTGCTGTTTGCGTCGTCGTCACTTTGTCAGCTTCTTTGTTTGACATCAAGATCAGCAAAGCACAGTGTGATGACACAAACATGGAGCACTGCCCTCAGGGGCCACAGATGCTCACTCGCATACGATGATTGCTCACTGGCCTTTTACAGAGCTGATAAAAGTGTCTCATTGCATGTGGTGGAATAAATTGTACTTGTTTTGCATGCGGAATGCTACTAACGCTAATTCTAATACCGTTATTAACAATACTTTAAATTTGAATTGAAGTAGACACAGCACTGGTATTGAGCCAGTAATGGGTATAGTGGCACAACAGAACAAAAATGCCTCATGGAACCATCATTAGATTCTAAACGCTTGATCTCTCTGGGTGGAATAAATACATCTTTTCTGTGTACATTTGCTCCATCGGATGGGGTGACAAGTTTGGGGGAGGGACAGAAGTATTGAGAAAGATGAACGAGGGCAGAATCGATGGCTTTAGGTTCATCTTGGTCGTGTTCTTTTGTCGAATGAAGGATTTCAATGAACCGCTGAAGAAATATTGTCCGTGTAAACGCCAGTGGCTTCATTGATTCCGAGCACTAGTTGCCTCTTTACTTTGTAGGAGCCAGCTTCAGCCTTATTAAAGATTTGACCTCCATACATGAGAGCTTTGCTTTGCTGAGAAGCTGAACCTCACAGTACATGTCATGCTTTAAACTGTGGCCTTCTCTCTTATGTGACTGCAGTATGGGTCTTCAATTGACAACAACTCTAAGACAAGGAAAACCTCTCAAAGCCCACTTGGCTTCCTTTCCTCCCAACCTCTCAAATATAAGGGGTTGCTTGATTAAAGCAAACAGTTGTTATCATTTCAGGAGTTAATTTTGGATTCCTCAGAATGAGCTGCTTTCAAGTTCGTGACAATATTTATATGAGTTTTTCTGCATTGCATTACCCTAATCTCACACAGCTCATCATCTTCTTCTTTTAATCCAGGCTCATTTAGATTAGTTAAATTGTGAAAGTTTTCTGTGTCCTTTTTTCTGTTGTGCAGTAAAAGACATGAAGAACTCTATGCAAATGCTTGTGGGACAATCTATTATTTGAAAAAACATCAGCCCGAAATAATCAAGTTTTTTATTTATTTTTTTGTATTTTTTATTACATTTTTGCAGAGGGTAGTTTTAGTTATTGAGGCTGAAACACTTGCAGTACAGATTTATTTTATTTTGCCAGAGTTTGACAATAAGCACTGGGACTTTTCAATTTAATCATTGAAGGCAAGATCAACACAAGCAGTTAAAGATCATAAAATCATTTATTTTAAAATTATTAAGTTTTCTTTCCTCTTAAACATTTGTCATCGGTCTTTGCCTCTTTGCCAGTTTCCAAAATATAAAATGTACAAAAATGATTTATTAACTTCTGATAGTATTCCGTGACTAAAGTTTAGATTAGACCAAAACATAAATTTTGATGACTTCTCTTATTCCCAGTGTTTGAGTCTCTGGAAATGTTGTGCTGGTGTGACACACCTCTTCAATATCAGGGCCTTTAGACAGGTTTGAGGGTGTTATAAGGGGTCACCTTTCAGGTTCCTTGGGAAAAGCCAATGACAAGGTGTTGTAAAGGAGACTACAGCTGATTATTGAATCACAAAACCCAGAGCTTTCCAATGTGCAGGTCACTCCTCAGCTATATACTTAGTGCCTTATCACTGATGGTTTCGCTGACTTCCCCTGTGATCTGGCAAGGAGACGGTGTCTCACCCATATGATCCTTTAAGCTATGCCTTCTGAGTCACTGCTCAGTGGTTGTCCTTAACTCTTTGAGGATCTAAAAGTCATCCACTGCAGAAGATGTGACTAAAGATCAATTCATGGCCCTGCGTCCACATGTCTGGTCCCTGTCAGTTTTGTTACAAGTTTGTTCAAGTGTTCAAGCAGACAACTTTGTGAATGGCCACGTGCAGCTCAACATTTGTGAACATGCTGAGCGTATGCGCATGTGCCAGGAAAACTAAATGGATGCTCCTTTGGAGGAAGTGCTGTGTAAGGAGATCACTTTTGGAATTCGGCATTAACATAGTACAAAGACACAGAGACATTTGGTCAATTTTGTCCCAAAAGAATGTGCTCTCTGTTCCCACTGTGCTTGGGACAAGGAGGTGTAGCAGACAAACATTTAGACAATGATTACTTTAGGAGCTTTCAATATCTTTAAAGCGACGTATTTAAGCGATGTGCAGTTTGTGCAGTGTGCAAATTGTATTTCCACTGCAGCGCACACAACTTTTCATTCACTTGTGACAAGTCTCTTTTAGAGAAAACTAACTGCAGTTAAATATATTTTCTAATCTAAAGCTAATGCTCTTTCAATTTGCATTTCCAAGATCCACAACAGTATCTGTATCTTTTCCTTTCATTCTGTGAGCCGGTGAGCGTACAGTATGACTTCGAATGACCTAACTTATTTTCATTTTAAAGGTTGTGGCCCGAAGCACAAAGGGTTCAACCAGATCCATACAGCATGCTGACATGGGCCTATTCTGAACTTGACATTGATCTTGGTGGATCAGAAATGGAGATCTCTTTGACTGACTGCTTTGTATCAGAAGAACATGGCTTTTGCTACAGTGCATCTGAATTCACACAAGATTATAAGTAGAAGGTGAGGACTCAAATATCCACTGTGGTCCTCTGTGAGAATCATTTCAGGTAGTATTTTAAGCAGTGCCACATTTCAGGATGTGGTCTATAAACCAAGAGGGAACACCAGTCCCTGGCAATGACTGACATTGCAACAGCTCATGTGATGACTGCAAGCTGGGCAAGCTTTGATTTGATTTTGTTTGCTTCCAAACAGGCCTGTATAATAGTGTTAACACATTTGCATCTGTTAAATTGGCAGAAATATGACAGAAAGAAAGAAGTCTCACAGTCTTCACATCATGCTGACTGAAAAAAAGTGGGAGAGAAACACTTATACAAAATATAAAAAGGCCCCTCTGGATGGGATTTATATTACAGGAGGACCATTGACTTTGGTTAAAAACTGTAATTGATCTCAGCTAGAATAGTGGAGAATAAAAACCATTGTGATGGGTCTAAAGACTGATTTGAGAAGAATTCAAGAGAGAACTGGGCATCCAGATTGGAGTATACCCCATCCAGTTGTTTTATATTTGGCAACAATTGACAAATGTATCTGGTATCTGTTACCTCGCTGTCATTTTCACTGTTGCATCTGTTGCTTCTCTCCTTAACTGGAGTGGGATGCTTAGCAGAAGGCGTACAAGGTCAGTTTGAAAAGTGATTCCACTTTGCTGCCACTTTGGTGTGACTACACTTGCTATTTCTGTCTATATGAGTCAACAATATGAGCATGCCTCTGTGGGGAATTATTACTATTTAATTTGAAGTAATATATTTGGATTCTTGTGGCATAAGAAACCTTTCAAATGCTGCGGCAGTTCTAAGAGTCATGTAATTCTGTGTGATTTTAATGACAATGGAAAAGTGAGAAATTAGAGTAGCGGGCGGTCATTGTCTGAATGTTTAATGGAATGATTAGAGGAAACCTTGGGACTTGGAGGATTGTGCAGCATCAAGGTGAGTGGTAGGTGAAGTGACTGAAGATGTAGCTTTACCATGTCGTCCTCCTGAGCTTAAACTTCTACATCATCTATTTCTTTGTCTTACCACACTGAATACTTTAACTTTGCGTTGCCTTTCACACTGTTCAGCGAACACTAACCTGTGTGCTGGCAAAGCGCAATGGTTTTACTCTTCACCGCTTCTGGTGGGCAGCCCTCCACATGCATTTATTGTTCTTCCCCCCACAAACAAGGCTGACACTGCCTCGATGTGCCGCTATTCATCTTTGCTAATTAAGTCGGACAACACGTTAGTCACAGTTATGCTGACTATCAATCACATGGGAAGCCATGAAACTGGGGGACAGGTGGAAAGGCGCATGATGAATGTTGCGTCCTGAGTGTCTCCCGGTCGGTCATTCGGTTTGTGCCCTTATCGTATCCCTGCGTTTGTCAGACTTTCGGACAACACAGGTAGGGAGGCGTCCATGCACTTATGAATACATTTGTGTGTTCATTCTGTAGCACTGTCTGAATTAAATTACGATGTTGGCAGTTGAGATCACTTTTTTCACGTTTTACTCTTCGGTCTCAGTGGTAATAGTGTTCATAAACCCCACCTATTTTAGGCCCTTTGTCGCCTTAAAGGAAAACATTCCTGACATTGGGTATGTATAAACTAAAACAGAATATAATGTTTCAGCTACTAATTGGACTGGTTCATCCTCTGTTCTCATGTCTCTCTTGGACCTGATACTAAAACCCTAATCGCTGCTAACATCTACCGTAGCTATCTCGCTGCCAAGTGTGTGAGCGTGTGACCATTTATTATTCATTAATATTTATTATTTTGATTGTTTCAACTTAAGAGTTCCATTTACAAATTATTATATCTAATGCTACACATGACTTTATTTCCTACATTCTGTTGTGACTTGCAGCTGCAGTAGAAGAGAAACAATAACTGAGAAAATGACCTCTGTTCATCGGCTTCATTTTTAGAGCTACATTCTGTTTTGTCCGTCCTCTGATTAGTTTACTTGGGACAGTGATTTTATCTGGAACAATGTTATCACTGAACTAAATAACTAAAAAGCATTTCCAGTAAATAGTGAGTTAACTGAATCAGATTAGGTTATTTATTGCACTGGACCTAAATGCAAGACAGAATAGTTGCATATAAGTTAAATATATGTGATACATTATAATGTTGTCTGTAGTGAGGCTGTAGTTTGTGTTTATGTTACATTGGATTCTATTATTGTACAGGGTTTGTTGTTTCTCTTATCACCAAATGCGGTTTACCTCTGAATGGTTACTGTGCTCCGGATTCATCTTTTGTGCTGCTCAATCCTGTTGCACAATATTTTCTTGCTTTGTCAACAGAAGTGTGATATTTTGTCCGGGTGCCTTGTAAAACACCTTCACAATTTGCGGCTCTAATGGCTCAGTTGGCTCACAGCCCCAGCAGGGTGAAGGAGCACCGCTCTGATGTGAAGGCACAGAAGTTATGCATTTTCCATAAAACATCACGGACGAGCCTCAGGTGTTTTCCTGTCTCAGCCACTGCACACCTTCTCATCGCAACTGGCCTTCTTCCAGCAGAGAGCAAAGACTAATGAGAGTGGACCTGTCAATAGTTGGTGCATCCTTTGAATTGCGGATCTCTGTTTATGTCTTTGGTAATTACATGCAAGCATCCACACAGCCAATCAGGCTTACAGACAAAGACATTCGGACTTATACATCTGACATGATCAAAACATGAAGCTTAAGAATTCTCCTTGTCATCACTATTCTGTAATATAACTAATATCCTTGTACAAATATTAATACAGTGGATATTATTTTAAAAAGGTACCAGCCACTATGAACCTCCCTGTACAGTTAAGCACTGAATACTTTTAGTTAAGCCTCACTGTGCACTTGACTGGAAGCATTGACATGCATTAGTACTTCTGCTGAGGGAACATAGTAAGAGCCTGCAATTGTAGTTAATTCTGATGTAGTCAGATTTGGTGAAGCCAGCAAGTCAAATAAAGGGTCAAAGGTCCAAGACCACAGATCTACATGCTCTCCAGCAACTAGAGACCTGACCAAAATCTTGCAGCTAATAAATTTTATATGACTTATGCCAACGTGAGAAGTTTAGAGGCAGAATAAAGAAGACTGGCTCATGCACAATCACAATCATTAGTTGAACAGCCAGTTGTGCTGTTTATGTGTCAGCATCAGTCTTGTTTAAACAATCATGACTATAGCCTAGATATAAAGATGGACACTCCTAATTTATAGTATGTTAACGCCGTAGTTCTGAACCCTATGCCATAACCTGATGTCCACTTCCCCAGAAATGTAACTACACGTCGCAGTGATGTGGACCATAGAGGCTGTGATTGGTCCAAATGCATTGATTTCAGTGAAACTAACTGTTGACCCACATTAATTAACTTCAATTCCAACATGAGCCGCTCATTTTTACCCACCATTGTGAGGACTGAATCAACACAGAAGGCTGGTCGCCGCCTGGTGTTTTGGTGGCGTATTAGTTACAGGTGTAAATGCTTTCATGGGTGTAACCGCCTATGCTGTAGCTATGCTGAATTTGGCAAGTCCTAACTAAACAATGTGTGATAGCATCTGTCACTCAAAGTCAAAATTCAGTTGTTACCGGCCGCACAGTTGTTACGATGGGGTAGTTACCTACTGAGACCTGGTTTTGGAACAGGCTGTGAAGATGATAATATCTGCCATAAAGTGTGTGGACGTCTTTGTACCTATCTTGTGAGTTCCGCTGTATGCAAGTTGATAAAACCTGGGTGCAAACTTTAATATGGGTTAGCAAAACATAGCAATTAGCCTCATCCACAGTTTTGTTCATCGTGGCGTATAAGTGAGGGGTCATTTCAAGAGTAACTTTGTTAATTCATGACAGTTAAGGGCAGAGCAGCAGAAAAATGCAGAGCGTGTAAAGACATGTGTAAGCGGGAAGGTGCTGCATATGTGTCACTTTAAATGGTTCACAGTGTTCTTGAGCAGACACGGAAAAAAGGATAATTACTACTGTCTAACTGTGCTAAAGGAGGGCCATCATCACCAGAGTCTCAGACAGAGGTTATGTGGGATGTCAAGTGTCCTCCCACTGTCATTCTTGAAGCCCGCTTCCATTTTTATGTCTCTTCATCTCCTTCCACCTGAGCAGTGATAAATCTTGCCCAATCGGCTCAAGGTCAACTGATTGTAGAGAGACAAAAATAGAAAGCATGACTGAACTGAGGGAAAACACATTTGTCTATTCCAACGCAGAGTAATGAGGTCAAGAATGAGTAATATTAACACAGAAAACAATACATAAAACTGCAACAAAACAAAAGGACAGTGACTTTTGATCAGGCTATGATGCCCCTTGTTTCAGTGAGATACCTCATCCCTCCCATTTGGTCTGAGTTGTAGGACAGGAACACTGACTAATGCTGCGTCACCGCTCCGATCTGACCACAGGCCGTGTGATATTCTTACTCACTTCATTTTCCTCTCAGGGGCAGGTCACTGTTGCGACATCACAGTGGGTGGGACAGGTCCACATCATCGATCAAAGCTAAAGTGCCCGTGAGAGGTCTTTAATATTTTACTAATTAAGATTGCTGAGTGCTCAACTATCATTCACTCCCACTAAAGTGGGCTAGGTTTACTGGAAAGTGTGAAGTGACATTGATTGCACTACTGCAGTGTAGCCACTTCATCGGTTCCAAGGGATTCACCAGTCTTGACTGCCATGCTGTGGTTGATAAGGAGATATATACGTAGAGGTTTGCTGAATTCACATTGGACGTTGTTTCAATCCTCCTTCAATCAGACTCAATTTGCTTTTAAAATACAGCAAGGATGGGTTGCATCCTTTGCTGGTTACTTCAGAAGCACCATTTCTAGTCCCGTTATCCATTGGGTAATTGATTCTGGACAGCCTCAGGTAATACAAGCATACTGTTTGTCCCTTGGCTATTAGTTTTGCAGTTAACAAGCTCCACGCTGACGTCATAGGGTAGTGCAATCTCCTGTGTGCTGACTAAGCATTTTCCAATGCCGAAGCCTCCATTCGAAATAAGCGACTCACTGAAAGCGCTAAGCCAGCTTGGCTCAGCTAAGCGTGGCATTTTTTCAGAGGATCTACAGTTCGCACCGTCCATTTTTTTTACACCCAAATCCTCAGCTTAGTTTTCACCTCTCAGCCTAGACACAAATAACAGAACAAGCCAAGATAATACAGTATGCTATCCATGAGTGAAGGCAGTTGGGTGGCAAACCAGCAAAAGCACAATTGGCAGCATTTGCAGTATCCGCTGCATTCAGAGGGGGCACAAAGGGTGATTTGATTCCTTGGTGTTTGATTTCTCCTGGTGAGACAGGGCGGATGTCAGTTCTGAGAGTGTATGTCAAACTCCCGCTGATGCCTCACAGCTTGCAGCAGAGTACAGCTTTTTAAATGGTTAATTATTGAGATCACTTAAAGTGTCCCTGCTGCAAACCATTTCTGATGCACCAGCATTTCTGACCCGCTGAATATGTAACCTATAATAATTACTGACGGTTTTATCTCATATGTTTTCTTGGCTTGTTTGCTCAGATACTGTAATTTGGTTTATAGGGTTACTCTACAAGTTGTTAAAAGCATTCTTTCCTGAATCCGCATTTGTCTGTTTGTTGTTGACATCCGCTACTCGTCAATGGCGTTGAAAATTTAACATCCTGATCCCGCGATTCCATGTAAACCTTTTGCTTTTGATTAGCTTGGCAACTCAAAAAATCTGACAACACACAAAACAAATTTGCAGATTATTAATATTTCTTAATAATAATGTCACTTTTTGGGAGACCCCCAGAGATATTTCCATCGTCATTCGTACAACCAGGGAGTTACTGTATTTGCCAGTGTTGTGTGTATTTGAAGCACACGTGTTGTCAAATTTATGAAGCTGTTTTCTTGGGTTGCTCGTTTTTTTCTGAATTTGCCGTGAGTTGTGATCTCTTTCTGCGTAGTTTTCTCATACATGACTAGTGATTTAAGTTGGAACATAAATGAAAGGCTTCGAGGCTGACTTTGTTGTGCAGTGAAAGTAATAAAAAATGCATGCTATCTATTCAGAGCTGCACAAAGGATTATGCATTTACTCATCATGTTTCCCCATTTAAGGTTTGAAAACAGCCCATATTTGCAAAAGGTCTCCACATATGTAGAAATAATTAGCTGTGGATACATGAAGGGGTGCAGTCCTGGCAGCTCCTGCAGCAGAACCAATGGATTTACTTTGTATCTGCGAGCACACTTCCAGGGGAATTATATTAGTGATATGGGTCTCTCAGCATATTTGCGCATGTCAGGAGAAAAAATACAATCTCTCAATTCAAAATATAGGCACATAAATCATGTTTGGATTGGGAATCGCGTCTCCGAGCACTGGAGAGAAATTAAAACCAGGATCACTGGAAGAAGCTGATGTCTCTTGTAATTGCTAGACCTCTGATTCTCCTCTAATTATTGTGTCTTTGTAATTGGAATTACAGATAACCACCAGCTCCTGTCTTCTTTTTTGGCTTGGATTGCTCGGTGTAGAAGGTGGAGGGGAATGATGGAGAAAAAGAGGAGCTGTGAAAAGAAATGGAGGGTGTGGAGATTAAAGTGGGGGGAGAAAAAAGGCAGATTAATTGTCTGTTGTCCCAAGATTGGCTTTCAGCTCCCAGCTCCTTGTCACGCATTTTTACGAGGTAGAGATGAAAAGGAGCCCTTGTGTCCCACATTCCCATGCTGATGAAATTAGGGCCAAAGAGAAAGGGATGGCGAGACCCACAGTGAGTGAGCAATAGAGTAAAGAAAGATGGAAGACCATGAGAAAGGGAGGCAGATCTGAAACAAAGCTGGAGTGACGGAAATGAAAAGGGATTAGAAAATAGACGGGATAAAAGGCAGGGGTTTTATTTCTATCTAACATTAGTTCAGTCCCCACTTGACCTGTTCAGTGAACAAGAAAAAATATTTTCTAATCATACTAATAGTTCTTGGGATATAGTTTGTAAACCCTTGTCACTAATCCTTTTTAGCCACAGAAAAAAAAATGGATGCAAATACACTTTTCGCTGTTTTCAATTACTGTAATCCTGCTGGTAAGGGGGTATCTTGGGATAATACAGTGTCTGATATTTGACAGTCTGTTGAAGGCTTTATTTTATTGTGCAATGTTGAAATTACTACTGGAATCACTTGAGGTAGAAACAGGTTACAAATGCACGCCGTCTCTTTAAAGACCCGTTCAGATTAATCCCCACCAAGTGCACCAGTCAAACCTGCGGTTTTTAGAGTGGCACAAATATTTCCTGAACAGCTGACTTTCAAGGATACAAAGGGAAATATCATTTTTTTTAGCACATTTCTGTCCTACCAAAGCCATGAATATCTCTCTCTCTATCCTGATTGTTGCCCAAGATTGCGTCAGTTATTAATTTATCATTCCAGATCGCTCATTTACTCAAATCATTTGTCATATACTTGATATCTACGAGAAGGAGGCTTGCAATTACTCCTAGAGGCAACATGCGTCAACACATAGGACATTCCTTAATATTCTTGCCGCTATCTCTCCTCGAGGGAGTTATTCAAATGAAGTCATCAAGAGAAAAGAGAAACGGGTGACAGATTAAGAGATTTGTGCAGTGTGATTTAGCGTGTACTGTATGCGTGGGTACGGGTGCGCGCGGCGGGGAAAGCCATAAAGGCATCTTATCAGAATCCTGCCGTCATTCAAACTTTGAATGGCAGCGACGTGAACGTAAAAATAGCCGGAGGTGAGAGCTTCTCACAGATTACTCTGAAAAATAGGTGGAATTCAATTATAACTGTGCATGCGTGTGTGAAGGGATTTGGAGGTGAGGCATTCTCGGGGTGGTTCAGTGGTGGCGGTGGGCTTAAAAATTCAGACGAATTTGCCCGAAACATTAAATGATAAGAGAATTGAAGGAAAATGGCGCACATTCACTGATTTATGCTCACACACGGGGTTGCCTTCACAGTATGAATCTTATTCCAAACACCACCTTTTCAGGCCCGGTAATGGTATTGCAAACCATTATCCAATTCAACTCGCCGACATTAATTCATTTTTGGTTCCCCTGTTACATTGCCGCAGTTTAAAAGTTGGAGATAAATTCTTCCAGTGTTGCGAGCCTTTATTTTTTTTCCCCCTCACTTCTAAGAAGTTCAGATTCATTTGTGAGAAGGGAATTTAATGGTATAAGCGGCGGCAGTTCCGTTGTTGCTAAATAGCCTGCTGTTTAATCGGGCACTGTGTGACCTTTACAGGAGATACTCTCACTCCCTCTCCTTTATGTACACACGTGCATCAGTCAAGGACTATTAGACAAGTGAGTTAGCATGTGATCGTCACGCCATATGTCACTCAGGTTAAATCGATAGGTGATGTCCCTGATAATTCCCTTCGTTGCCATTTAAGAGACTATGCCTTGATTAAACATGTTAACTTCAACACAAAAGCATCGAATCATCAGAAGTGCATCACGGTCTGGTACATTTGCATTCACCTCCCAATGCACAGCCACTGACAGCAGTCACACATGCACGATTCGTGGAACTTTAGAGAACTGCAAGTTTTGCACAAAAAGTTTGGAAAATCCATTTTAATCTTTTACTAAATCAGTTCTATGAATATGGCTCCTGCCGGCAGGTCATCTGCATTCATGCGCAGGGTTTGTAATTGTGCGATCAGATCAGACTGTATTGAAATGAAATCACCTCGGTTCATTCTACTTGGCTGGAGGTTTTCTCGCAGCTGAGAGAATATTCACAATAACTCGGTCCTGGAGTGAATCTGTTCTTAGTGAGTGTGAATGCCTTTCACGACTGGATTCTTGCTGCTTGTAGAAATAACTCAGTCCATGAGCCTGCTTAAGGAAATAGCAAGTGGCCTATTGAGCCTACCTTTCCGAAGGGTGTGTTCTCATGCTTGTTTCAGCTTCCATAACATTTTCCATTAATACATCAACTAAACTTTGATAACGCCAACATTATTACAACATATTGCTTCTTAAAAAACGAATTGCCAAATGCATAGTCAATGAAAAACACACATCACAGTGAGGTACTTTCTGTGAGGTGTTCACTCTAGGCAAAACAGGCAGATCACTCTTTTAAAAAAGACATTAATGTTGTCAGCCATCTGTGGTCAAATCAGAAAATCTAACAGTCATAGAAATGATAAGATGTCTCGTAAACAGTATAATGTTTTCCCCCATTAAAAATAACAATGCTCCATGGGCATAAAGCTAGACTCCACCTGACCGATGCAGACATAATGTAATTTAAAGCCAGATGTACTCAGGTTACCTAGGTGTGTTATTTTGGGGGAAACCATGCGGACATACCTCATTAACATGAAAGAAAAAGCACTTTGCGTCGTGTCGGCTCAGAAACACGTTGTGTTTGTAGTCGTAGGCTATTTGAGATGACTTCTGCTTCAAGGCCACCTCATGTGTGAACTTCTGCTTCCCCAAAAGAGCAACGGCGACTTTGAATTAAGCCTCACTCTGTGTGTGCTCTTTTGGAGTTAGAGCCTATTCTCTGCGCCCACGCAATCCCTTTGCTTCCCCTCTCCGTGTCCATTGTTGTTTCTTTATAGTTAAAGCCATATCTGTACAAGTGCACACACACACATGCACACACACGTGCGCACATTTACATATACACACATTAGGGGGCTCTGTCGCTGCTTTCCTTGCCTGTATGACTGTGTAATTGAGTTTTGGGGATGCAGCCTGGCACTTCCTCCTCGTGTGCAGGCTCCCCTCATTACAGAAGCCTAATTGGGATTAGTGCAGCATTTTGTTTTGGCTTTGTTAACGAGGCCTGTGGTCAATGCCAGTATCTGGCTTGTTCTTCTCCCCAACTCCAGGACAAGGAGCCATTTGTGTGTATTCTTTTGTCTTCTGTGTGTTTGTGTGTGTGTTTAGTAGACACATGTTCGCCAGACTGATGTCTGCATTGGACACTGAGGTAGGAATGTTTTCTGTGGAAGTCAGTGTGTGGCTTCAAATAGGTCTCTTCTGTAAAGTATCTAGTAGCTGTCAACATACTAGAGTCATTTGATAAATTGGGTAATAGCACACCATTTAACCACATTCTAAGACATTGTCAAATTACACACTGGTAAAACCATGCTTATGATTTGCTTGTTTCAGCCATACTGTTTCTCCTTATACTGATTTGTAACTTGGGCAGCACATTGGTGTGGTGATTAGCCCTGATGCCTCACAGCAAGCAGGTTCTGGGTTCAAATCCCTTCTGTGTGGAGTTTGCATGTTCTTCCTGTGTCTGCGTGGGTTCTCTCCTGTACTCTGGCTGCCTCCCACCATCCAAACACATGCTGGTTAGGTTCTAAATTGGCCGTTAAGTATGAGCGTGAGTGTGAATGGTTGTCTGTCTCTCTGTGTTAGCCCTGAGATAGACTGGCGACATCAAGGGTGTACACCTCCACACGACCCTTCACAGGACAAGCGGTTACAGAAGATGAATGAAAGAAAAGAAACAAGGTTTATGTAACTAAACTGATCATCAAAATAACACCAACTCGGCTAAATGAATTCAACCCTGACAGGCGCAACAAATGCGGTAGAAAGGGGACATTATATCACTGCCTATGGGACTGCCCACAAATCCAAGCTTTTAGGAGACGTGATGGATATGATTTTACATGTCATAGGTATGAAACTATAATAGATGCCAAACTGTGGATCTTTGGTATTTTTCCTGTAAATCATAATCTCAGCAAGGCGAATAAATCTATGATTACTTTCTGCATCTTACAAGCTAAATATACCACAGCCAAGTCTTGGAAATCTACTATCAAACCAAGTGTTAGTGTCTGGCTTGCAGGACTGTCAGACTCTCTTACACTGGAAAAACTCACTTTTTGGATAAGTTAACTTTTGGACATAGACATTAGGACATGGCTGACGAGAAATAGTTTACACTTCATTTAACCACTGCTGCAGCAATTCATTTGTCATCCAAATTACACATAAGTCAAATTGGTCCGATTCTTAGCTGTCTTTCTTCACATCAAGTTATACACAGTATTTGTAACTGACGTCATGACTGAATGTAACATATCACCTGCTCAAGTGCCTTTACTTTCCAGGCAATGCCAGTTGATTGGCTTTTAAACCATGCCACATCCACAGAGATCCACGTTTACATCATTGAGCAGTTTTACACCAAACAGTGTTTTGCAGATAAAATAAAAATAGTCTTGGGTGGGTGAATAAAATTTGTACTGGTTTGGGATAAGTGTGGTATTTTTTAATTTTACTTTTTAAAGTAATTATTAAGCAGTATGGGTGGCTTAAGTACAAAAGGAAACATCAATCTGCTTTGGTTTTTGAACAGCTTTTGGGCTGGACACCGTCAGCGGTATCCTGCAATGCATCCAAGCATCCTCTGTGATGACACTTCTTTCCCTTGCAAAGAAAATACTGAACACAGCACATGCTAGATAATGACGATGTCCACAGTTCAATTCAGGCTGAGATCTTTTGTTGTATGTTATACCACTCTGTGTTTCCTGTCTGCCTCTTCAAGCTCCACTGTCAAATAAAGTCAAGAACATAGGGGGCATGTTGACATAATGAGCTTGTGTCTATAGTTTCTTCCAGGAAACAGAATCTTTGCTGTTATTTTAAGAGATCATCTATTCTGTTCACACAGCCAACAGTCAAGTCCGAGCTGCAGTGGTATGGATCTCGCTGCCAATCCATCAAGGTGAAATTGAACATTTTTGCCAACCTGTCCACCTCCCTGTGTGTGGATGGATGGATAGGTGGAGATAGTGTTGGCATCACTCAGATCAATCACTACAGAGGGATTGTTGTTTCCAACTAAACACTCCAGCCGACAAAGATTTGCTGGTAATATATATTTATACCGATCAGCCACAACATTAAGACTGACAGTAGCAGTAAAGAACTTTGACCATGTTGTGCCAATACAAAGTTCTGCTGCAAAACGTTTGGGCCTGGCATTCATGTGGATGTTACTTAGACATGTACCACCCACCTAGAGCAGACCAGGCCTCCAAATTCACTTCATCCCGAACTGATCAAGTGTCTGTGGGATGATCCACAGAGGCCCCTCCATTCAACTCATAGGACCCAAAGGCCCCCACTAACAACATCCTGTTACCAGACACCACAGGACACCCTCAGAAGGCCCATGTCCATTCTCTGATGAGTCACAACTGTTGTTTCGAGGCACAAGTGAGACCTACTCAATATTAGGAAAGTGGTCATAATGATATCCCTGATACCAAAAGATAAAGTACAAGGATTTAAACCCCACAGGCATATGTCGCGTGCACACCGTAGAAATAAAATAAGCCGCCAGAGCACTGTTCAGATAGATATATGTCCTGTCAACCAAACCGCTAACACACTAGCTAACCACTGGCTGAAAGCGATGTGGATTTTGTGTCATGTTGAAACTATTAAAGGTCTGTTGTCAATGACTTCTTGTTAACTGAAACCACTCAATATGGATCAGTAACAGGACTTGAAGATGATTAGGACATTCCTTCATCCATCGCCGCCCCTGTGTTATATTCTGCTGGACAGAGATCAATGGCTGTTAGACGTTCAAGGATTTAATGAGAATCAGTTTGCAAAATAATTTAAATGCACATGTAAATTCAGAGTGCTCATAATAGCCATCTGCAAGCAGCAGCCTCAGAGAGGTGCGAAGAGCGGGTTTCAATCTATGGTTTAAAAATAATAATAATAATAAAAAAATAAAAAAAAAGACTGGTATTTTTCTCATGTCGTTCTTTTTATTTCTAAAAATGAGACACTGGGAGCTCACCTTTCTCTGCACTGCCACGACACGTCAGTCTGAACCGAGCAAGGTTTTTAAAGCTCACTGATGAGGGAATGAAAAACCTTGAACCTGCTCATTACTGGAGAGTCTCGCCAACCAGAGAAGGCATCAAAGAATGCTCCAAATTGACTCCTTGATACGTCTGAATCAACACCAGCATGTCTGCCCTACTTTACTCCTCTGGAATATTTGCATTGCCTTGAAATAAAAATGGAACTCTTTCTACGACTCACGATCGTCGTAAATGAGTGATGTGAAAGTGCCAGGGTCAGATCTGCGGAGTTTATTTTCATATTTGGATTGCCTTTGTGTGCGCAGTCACGATGTCTTGACTACTGCAAATGCTACAAAAGTGAAAAACCACAACAAAATAAGTAAAATTCTACATACAGAAAATGAGTTTTTGCCAACATGCAATAATAGAAGTCCCCAAAAAACTAAACAACTGTTTAGTTTATAAAAAGGAGGCTTTATAACTGCACCTCATTGACTTTGTTCGCTGTTTGCAGATTTGCTTCCTCATTAAATATTGCCGTTGCCATTGCAAATTGCCACTGAGGATTCAAAAGATCTGTTTATCCGGGCTTACTTACTTTATATGCTGCTCCCTCTGTTGTCTTATGAACTGTGCGGCGTGGTTTTGCTGGCTGTTCAAATGCTGGAAAATATGCCGTAGCAACTCAAGGGCAATAACACCCCAAAATACTGTACACAGAGCAAATATTTTTTACTCAGTACAGGGGGTGTGAACCATGCCGAGAGCCACGGCGCCAAACTCCACTGCGTTATGTGCTCTGGGAAGTTTGAGCACTTCTCTGATCAAGTGAAGAGTTTTTTATAGAATCATTCTCTTATACAAGTTCCAAAATAGCTCATATTGTCAACAGCAGGACGGTATAGCGGCACGACAAAGCTCCTGGGGGACTGCGCTACTTTAAATCGACTGTATTAATTTATTCCTAAACAACAGCAGGGTCAAGCAGAGACCACCAAATGTTTGACAGTGTTGTCATAGCAACATTTTACACTGCCATGAGCTTGTGTGTTAAAATAGAACAGCACCATTTGGCGGATCATTACACGGGCATTTGTGATGAAAATAATTTTTGAAACTCTTGCACAAGTCACATTGTCCATTTGGAGCGAGGCGGCGGCACATAGATGGTTCTGTAAATGTTGTGTAAGCGGTTATTTTAGGTGTGTCAAGGGGCAGATATTTATAGCATGGTATTTTTTTTTTTTTTACTTTTTAATATTATTTTTTTAAGGATGACATCAGATGACATTGTGTTCAGAGTTGTAATCTTTTCAACATATCGCGCTGAACAATTTTGTGCTGCTCACGTAATACTCAACAGTTTCGCTATTACAACATGTACTAAAAGTGCAGGATTGCCGTGATTTTTTATTTTTTTTATTTTAGTGCAAGGTTACGGCTCATAGTCATCTGTGATAAGTCAGTGCTGTGGCTATTATGAGCATCAGTGGGCATCAGTGTACGGTGGTGCGTAATGGCTCCATGTAATGGCATAATGGCTGCTCTGGTGCTGTTGTGGGACTTTGCCAGGAGAGAATAGGCCTAGCGTGTGTATTTCTACATCCAAACACATGCATTTAATAAATGGATTTGCAAATTTTTGGAAACACTCTTGCTTTATTTCTGGCAGTTTTAAAGGAGAGATCTGTGGAGCTCACATGTTGCCAAGTTATAGCTCCTTTATCAAAAATCTCCACAAAACAAAGGGAAAGAAAGCAGAAAAGCACACACCTCAAAATACTAACTGATTGACATTAAATGTAATACATCAGCCCTCGGTAAATGATACCCTAATTACGTGGTTCATTCTCTGTTTTAGTTCATTAAATGCTGAGGGCCCATTAGAAAATGATGACCATAAGAAACATACAGTAGATTAATGTGCTATGAATGAGTCCCTGCATTCTTCTTGCCAGAGCAGTGCTCAAGAGCCCATTAGGTTTTCTTGGGCCTGCCAGCGGAGTCTTGAAGCATTTGTTTTGACCCAGCAAATTAAAATGTCTGCTCTTATCAGTGCCCCCCCGGGGTAGAGGGAAGGAAGAGAGAGATGTCGCTGTCTGTCCTTGTCAGGTCCCTGGTCATCCATCACTCGAGTTACAACAAACCTGCTGTCAGACAAAAGAGCATATCTGCCCTCTCTCTTTATATGTCTGTTTATAAGTTAAGGGGGTGAGAAAGAGGACAAAGAGGACAAAGTTTATGATGGGGAATACTCAGAGATATGCAAATAGAGGCTTGGCATTTTTAATACTTTTCATGAAATTTAAATTTCTTCCAGAAAAGCATCACAAAACACTGGTTATGTTCTTGTAATTCTCCGCATCTCGATACGTTTCATGGGTCGTCCACGGAGATTTATTTCCTCGGCAGAGCTGATGAGTGGACTTGGTGTTAGTTCCATTGTATTCTGCCTTGACCGCTTGCATCCGGTGGGAGAGGACGTGGTTGCCCTTGTGCATTTAACTCCTCCCAACATTTCCTGTATGTGTTTGTGCGATAGCAGATGTATGTTTGAGGCAGCAGCAGGGCTCCTAATGAGGATGTATGGCCCTTGGTGCAGAGTGCCATCCGCCCGCACTGCTTCAGAAATGCATACATTTTTTCCCCCTATCAGTTCTGTCTCTCTTTTTCTCATTATCCCCCCTTTTCCATCTGCAACTCCTCTACATCTAAGTCTCTTCTACATCATTTTCTCTTTATTCATATTCCTCTGTTGGTTTAGTGTCTTTTCTCTTACACGCACCCACATGTCCCTGTTGTTAGCATGTTCGTGGAAGTCTTTACTTGTGTGTTGAAAAGGTGAAAGGGGGAGGTCAGAGGTCAGTCAGGTGTGCTCCATTCTAATGAGCTTTGTGCTAGCTTGTCAGGAAAGCAACACTAATAATACACATGTCTTCCCTTTGTTTCTGCTTATTCCAGCTTTATGTTCTAACAGATTGTTTGTTTCATCATTTAATCCTTTTCCTTTCACCTACCAGCCATCTGTTGTGCCAGCTCTCTCTTGCTACTGCAGTCTCTTTTTTCCTCCCCACTGCTCCTCATCCTATTTTTTTTAAGCTCCGTCAGCCCAAACCTGTCTGCTAGGTCTCCGGCATCACTCTCTAACTGTCTTCCTAGTGTGGTATTATTGCTCTCCCTCTCATCCTTGCTCTTTTAGTATTGTTCTTTTCTTTATGCATCTCCCAGGATCGATTTAACAAAATGTGGAGCTCTGCTATTACCCTACGGGGACGGCCATTTGACAGATCCCGTTCCTAGCAGCATGAGCCGGCAAACACAATGGGGCAGGGATGAAGGTAGATAGTCACTGACAGCTAACAAATAGGCCCAGGGGACTCAACAGGAAAAGATAGCCACGTTCCACACACATTAAACACCCGATCTCCTCACCGATAGCGAATGAACACAAGTGGCAGCGAATGAAACGGATATGAGGATAAAGGCAGCTCCAATGTGTGGCATTAAACAGAGACCGGTTGTGCATGGAGTGTTTCTTGACAGCACAAATCAAAAGTATTTATATATATATTTAGGTATTCCTATTTTTTTATCACATTCAACAAAAGATCTGATTCTGAGCCCACCAGAAGAATGCCTACAGCGACCAGTGTTTTGAGCAGGTAGGAGAAAATACGAGTTAAGAAGATGTAAAATAAAACCCGAGGCAACGGATGAGAGAGAATTTGGAATAATCGTAAACGTAATCCTCAGAAGGCCTCCACGTTGCAACACAGGGAAGGAGGTACATGACTTGAACACTTGAAAAGCGCAAGAGGCAGATACAGAGCTAAAAAACAAAACAAAACAATAAGACAAAGCCAAAGAACTTCTTTACTTTCATAAATGTTTAGTTGCTGTGGTCGATGCTGGTCTACAACACTGCAGATAGTTATCTATAAAATGACATGGGGTACCTGACTGCAGACAGGATGGCGACAGCAAGATAAATCTGAAGACTTACAGAGGAATTTCGTGTTCTAACAGACTTTAGGTGTTCAATTCTGGGACATTGTGCCTTTTCTATTGTTTTGTCAGGTATTTGTTTTTAAGCTGGTGTGGCACAGTGCCAGTGGTGGTTAGCACCGATTCCCCACAGCGTGAAAGTTCTGGGTTCAAATCCATCCGCCGACTGGGGCCGATTGGTCTGACAAAACTTAATCAGATATCTATAATTAGCTTCAGTTGGAAGAAGTAAGTGTAAAACTTCAGCACAAAGAAAGAAGTTTAGTTTTACTTACCATTTAATTTGTGAAGTGCTTACATGCATTTGCTATTTTTTGAGTCAAATGCCATCAAATCTGTGTTTTTAGGAATGTTTTAACCCTGAAGGTACCCTGTTTAAATATTTAAAAAAAAGTTTTCATTAGATGATAAGGCCTGACAGCAACGGAGCATGTATTTGCTGGTGAATTTCTGAAACAGCACTCTAAAATAACACTGAGTTTCAGACTTCAGAGCTTTCAATCTCAGGTCTTTAAAACAGATGGACTGCGGTGGGAATATATGAACGCAGTTCTTCCCCCATGGGAGCCTTAATTTACACTCATCAGTCATGGCGGAGATGTGCACCAACAGGTGCCCAGCGAGGAGTGCTCTGCATGGAAGTGAGTCAGGCTGAAGGCCAGGTCTTGTCAATTATTCTCCTTCCATTAACGCCACAGATAGAGCTCAGATATTGCACCGTGTGTCATCAGCACGCAACTAATTCACTCTCTCACCTCCACTATTGTATCAAAGGTTAATGTATTGTCTTATCCACTTTCAAATGGAGCAAAGGGCGAGTTCACAGCTCAGAAATATCTGTATTATCGTCATGTATTAGGTGTAACACAAAAGTTTCTTTTCAGCTCATATCATGCCAGAAAAGATGTCCTTAGAGACTGTGTAATGTGAGTTGTTTTGAGAATTCAGTAGTCAGATGAAATGCGCTACCTTCTACATATGTTGCATGGTGTAGCATTGGGGGGTATGAGGCTACTCTGTGAAAAAGACGACATTTACCTCCCGTATGACGGGTCAAGTGAAAGAGGCGAGATCCTTGTTAAGGTCTTCACAGCGCCTGCAGGAGATTCTTAGTATGTGAGAGTGTGGGATGTGCCAATTAGCGACACAGGGCCCGTATAATGACTGCTAGGAGCTTGTAAATTTAATAACTTGAACAGATAAATCTGCTTATTAACAGTTAAGAATGGAGTTCTTTGTGGGCATGATCTAGATGATCTTTACACCTCATTAACATCTGAATTCCTCAGTAGGACCTACTCAACAAGAACATGAAGGGAAGCTTAAATTTTGTGTTAGCAGTGTGCTTGGATCAGTCCGGCACAATATAACATGCTAATTAGTGAACTAGGAGGCTTTGTTTACCTTTGGACTGAGCCAGGCAAGCAATTTATCTTGATCTTCCAGTCTGTACGCCCACTTTACCAACCTGTATTCTGGTCACTTACTCACTGCTTCTCACACAGTGAGTGAACGGACACGTGCCTGGTATCAACCTTCCCTCTGACATGAAATCAACCCGTTTCTCGACATGTTCCTTTTTTTTTTTTTTTTTGTCTAATTTTATACATAGATTGAAAACAGATAAGATAAAATAGCCCTCTGTGCTGCCGCCTCCCCCGCAGGAATTGACAAGCGCAGATGATCTTGGGCAGAACTACTCTCCCACAGATCTCACTTTGAATTCAGGGCTAAACCACTACAAAGCCAGTGGGAAATGGAGTGCTCCCTTGCTTGTTGCACTTATTTACAATACAGAAAGAGAAGGAGGGAGAGAGTGAAAGATGGCAAAAGCAACGAGCAGACAGGGAGGAACAAGATACCAGAGAAAGAATAAAAAATAAAAAAATAAAAAAAAGAGTATTCAGGTTTAGATTGATTGATTGTCTCATCTCATAGGTGTTTTGCATGCTGGAGCCAATAAGGTAAGGCTTAAGAAATTAATGAAGAACACAGAGTTCCTGCTGTTTATCTATTTAGAGCAGCCCTCTCTTAAAGTTTACATGCATTCCATTAGATCCAGACAGACAGTGGGTCGACCAGAGACCTTGATTAATTCTCTGTGAGACCTTGAAAACTGTAACCACACTATGGCACTGGCAGCTGATCCAGACCCCGTATGAGACAGTAGATGGACCAGTGGAGAGAATTTAACTGTGAAACTAGTTTTCCAGGGCAAGTATGTCTGGAGAGCTAATGAGCAACGATTTATCTGGTGCACTGCATTGTGGGTAGAAACTATTGAAGCACTGCAAACACATCGGGCGATGGAGAGATTGTAATAAACGTGGAAAAGGACAACCCACCAGGGAGAGAAAAGGTGGGAATTGCAGCAGACAGACAAAAAAAAAAGGGATCGGGGTTTAGAAACATCACACGTGGAAGATGTTGAGATCTGAGAGACCGAGACGAGACAGAAGGAGCCCTCAAGCAGATGGCAGCTCAGGTCTGCTGGGTCACTCAGATCGGTGGTCGCTGGAGCACGGTACAGAAGTGTGTGATTCAGCAATAAGCCACCTGTGTCCCAGACCAAAAAAATAAAATAATAATAAAAGATTGTACAATAAGGGAGTAGAAGGCAGGCGATTATGAGCATAAGCAGTACATAAATTATTCTTGTTAAAATGGTGTCAGCTTCAGTCAACACAGATAACACTCAGTTTACTACTAAGTAACACAATTCTTTGTTATACATATCTGTCAGTTCACTTCTCTCATACTGTCTCCTTCTCACATTGTCTTCCGCCGTGTTTCTTTGAATACCACTGGGGGGTGCCATATCAGTGATGTTTATATTTTACATATAGTGACCTAAAAGTCAATAAAATAAAAACATAATACCCCGAGACAAAGCCAAGACTGGCATATGACTTTAAACTAGGGAACATTGCTTTCCCCTGCATCCAGCCAAGCCAGAGTAGTTCTGACCTTAAACCAGTCAATAGGGTAAAAGCCTCCCGAAACACCATTTGTGACATTTCTGCCGGTAGACGCCGCACCCTCTGGCAAAAGTGAAAACACCCTGGGGGTATTAAATAAATCCTATCACCAGTGGAGGTAGCGGGTTGAAAGGTGTATGGAAGAATGGCCGGTTTGTGATTTTAATCGAAGCGGAGAATCCCTGTGGCTGAGAAGACGGGAGAGCAGCCTTGCAGGACGGGGTATTAGCTCACCCTGTACTGACACTTCAAATTGATGTTATCAACATGGTAATAGACCTACTTTTGCCAGCTCCCTTCATGCATTATGGGGGATGACAGCTTACTTAGGGACAACATAAACTAAATCATATTTCCACTAGATTCTCTGTCTGCTCACATTTACTTCAGTCTCTACGAGCAGATGGCCTGGCCTCTGTCTCCCATGCCACCCATTGAATTGGCACACGGGAAAGTATATTCCACTGTGTCCCTTCAAGCACTACCTGGAGACGCTCGTAGTGTATGAAGGTTAATCTCGGATTAGATTAAACTCCATTGATACCCCTGGAGACGTTTGTTTTTTAGCGGCAACATAACAAGATCTAACCTAGAATTAAAAAACACATAAATACATAACTACATAAATAAACATATTGATGATAAAGGTGGTTGGTGCTGGTGCTTGCATGTTACACTATATACAGAGAATGAAGTGAGTTTTAATTGCTAGAAATGGCTTCTAACACGAGTGGAAGATTCATTGCATCTTGTTTGTGTTCGTCAGACCAACTGATCAACACTCCCAGCACAGGATGGAACCAGAATGAAATACATAGGCTCAGTTAAAAATAAAATTTAATTGCATTTTTATTTGGTTAATGATAGTGCCATAAGCTGACCTGCATTCTCATCCAGCAGTCTTGTTACAGACGTCACATTAGCGGCGCACTACTACGCCATTTCTTCCTGGAATATCGCCAGGGACACCAAGTTCAGAGGCTTAAAGGCCCTGTCACCATTGTGTTACCTTATCACCTTATTATCTATAGCAGGGCTGTTTCTAGCTTTGTGGGGGCCCTAGGCAAGATGCTGTTTGGGGGCCCCTAGTTTGTCAAACCATGATAAAAAGATTCCTAACCATTTGATGGTCCACTAAGACGAAACAATTCATAACACTAAAAATTAAACATCTTAAGTTGAGCCACTCAGGCAAGTTAAACTGATAAAAAAAGACCATACAAGGAAAACAACAATCCTCTATATTTCAATAAAAAACAGATTCTTAATGTTTATAAAAATGTTCAATTTAAATAAAAAACACAAAACACAAATAATGATTTTTTTATATAACTGTAAATCAAATTAGGCGTCAAGGAGTTAAAATTTGTACCTGATTACAAAGTTTACACATTGGACTAGTTAAAGAAATAAAACTAAGATAATGATCCACTGCCATAATAGTCTAACATAATAAACACAATGCCTCATATTTATAAATCACTTAAAAAAACAATCCTTTAAAATATTGATTTAAATTATAAAACAGTAGCACACTTCTAATTAGAGGCATATAAAACACACTAAACTTTGAAAATTAATCCTGAATAATACTAAAATAATGTTAAGTGTCAAATATCTGAGACACAACTTTCACTGAACACTTAAAAATAATAATACCGGTGTATGAATAAATGGATCTGGAGTCAGTCAGTCATTCCACAGCTGGACAAACTGTCCATTCACATGAGACATATTCATTTTATAATAGGCAACTTTCATGAAGAAAGCACTAACGCTGAGTTCATGACGAACTGGCTAGTAGGACAAATAAACAAACTTGCTAAAAAACGGCGTTTCACCTCCACCTATCCAGCCCGACATCAACAAATGCCTTACCTTTATCTTTCGATTTTCTTGCGTTTTTCCGCGCCACTGGCATAACTTCGTTTCGATGCCATCACTCTATTTGTTTTACTTAACATTTTCACTAACGGTAATGATGGGTAGCTGTCAATCATTCCCATCATACCTGTCGGCGGCCCGCTACGTCGCTCACTGTGCGACAGTGCGGTCCAACGAATATGATGCAATAATGCCACAAAAACACCGACCACAGCTTATCATTGAAGTTTATTTTATTTATATCCTCCGTTTATTTTTAAGCATATAAAGGACGCAACAAACAGCGATAGCTACAGATAAAGACAGGACATTTTAATTCTCCTCAGAATTAAGGGGTTCCCCAGGCTGAACATCCTGCTTTGGGGCCCCCTGGTGGCTTGGAGGCCTAGGCAGTTGCCTAGTTCGCCTATACAAGAAACGGCTCTGATCTATAGACTCAACAGACGTTAATTAAGTGACAATCTTCAGGATTTTCACTTTAAACTTTAAGCTCTGTGTGAAGTAGGAGATAGAGTTTGGATTAATAGACATTTAAAAGTAGTTGGGACAGAACAAATGCCACAGTGTTTTTTGTTACGTTCATGTCATATTTGCTCTCAAAGGGGAACTGCTGTTTTTTTACAACCTGGACCTTATTTCTTCCATAAAATATGGTTGTTTACTCACCGATATAACTTTGGTGTTATTTGGAGTCATTCGTCAGATATTTAGATTCTTGTATATTCATATAGTCAGAGTGACTGGGGCACCGCAACCAGGGACGGACTGGGACAAAAAATCGGCCCTGGCATTTTGGACCAGACAGGCCCACAACATTTGATAACACACCTTTTCAGTTTTTTCAGTGCAACTGTTTGTGCAACAACAAACCTTGAGCCATGCAATGACTTAACAGGAATCAGTGAGAGTGGACACATTAAATACTTCCAAACTTGTCATTTATTAACACTATAAAAATACACTGCACCACTCAATCACAGTAATAAATCTGAAGGCAGCATTCATCCTATTGGGTGTGCCTATGTGTTTCAGGGAGGAAGAAAAGAGAAAGCAAGAAAAGTGTTATGCATTGACATAACACTAGCAATAAACAAAATTATGTCATTTTAAAAAGTGCTATTTTCTTTATTTGTAGACTAACTTACATTGTCTTTAGCCACCTAGCTACATAAAACAGCCCATTTTTTTCCAGGCCTAAATAGGAGCTTACCCGAGGACTACTAGTTGAACAAAGAAATTGAGCGTGCTAACTCTTCACTTTTCACTCACATTTTTGGTGAGTGGTGGTGGCTTCAAATATGCCTAGGCTAGAATTACTGGAATGTACAGATACCTGCAGCTGCATTCACATAACATAGAGAAAATGATATCATTTTTAAAAGTAAGATTTTCTATCAGTTATGTAGCCTACATTGTCCCTACCACCTAGGCTACATAAAGAACTGCTATATCTGCAGGACAAAAAAAGCAACTTAGCCAATAGGCCAGCCTAGTACTCACCCCACAGACAATAATAGTCTAATAAGAAATTAGACTTATTGTTATTGTTGGTGAATGGTGAACAAGTTTTCTCACATTAAAGACTATTTCATTTAGAATAAAGACATAAAAGTAGGCTACTGAGCTAGGCTTATTTTCTCATCCAGCCAGTGTAACCTACAATGTCTTACAGTCAAAATAACGCTAATGCTCATTTCACCTGCATTAAACTAACCAACTTGGCCATAGGGTGATAGACAGAATTATTTGATTGACATTTTATCATAATTATCAAGGGGTTGGGTGGCTTTATCCTACTCGTTGCATTTCATACATGTTCTGACAGTAGTCCAGCTTACCGCAGGTTCAACAACATGTTGAGTGCCACTGCCACCGGCACCACCGTCATCAGCGCTGGGAGCTGATGGAGGCCCTGCTGTGGCAAACATGTCTGTGATTTTACCACACTTCGCAGCATCTGCCCGAAGAGCAAGCTTCTTTTTGTCGCAGAGTTTTTCTGGCACGCAACACAGCCTCTAAATAGACACATTATCTGCCGTGAAACTCGTTCATTTCACCAATTGTTATGATACAATAGTGCTATTCTCCATTGAGTTTGGAGTTACCTATTTATTATTATAGTCATTTATTTGTGGACATACAGCAGTTTGTTGTTCTTTGGCCAAAACTGTTCCTCTCTCTGCCTCCACACCGTCCTTTCAAATGAACAAGTTTCGTGGTAGATAATGTGTTATTTAGAGCCCAGTCACTCCCACTACCCACGATATATCTAAATATCTGACAAATGACACCAAAGTTATATGGGTGAGTAAACGATCGTAAGTAGTTCCCCTTTAAAATGTTTATTTTAGAACATCACGAACGCAGCATTCCCTTACAGCTTGGCGTTATTGAAAAACTATGACTAACACCTCTGTGTCGATATTGGACTTCTGTTATGGCCCACTGCATCTTACCAACAGTTAATGAACAGTTAAACAGCACACACACAAAGCTACAAGCACAAAAGTAATATACTGAATAGGTCTGTTACCAAGGAAACTGTTGTCAAGTGGTTGCCAGGGAGCACCCACATGTTATAGACCGACAGCATGCACACTCATGTAAAGTTGAAGAGGACAAACATAGAGGGGCTATGTTTTGGAAGCCCTCTTTACCCGGAGTGGTGAAACGCATTAAGGGAGTGGAGTGAATGCATGCTTTTACCTTTAGAGAATACGTCAATGTCACCCCCTTACAGGAGGGCAAAGCGCTCTTTCATTTCATGCATGAGGGACCTCTTTTCCGCATTTTGTTGTTTCTCTCCACACCGCTCATTTCCCAGAAGAGAAAATTAATAAAAACTGGAGTGCAGAACACAACAGAACAAAACAAAAAGAGCCTAACGATTAGGAAATTGGATCCTAATTCAAAAAATAATTAGGGGTTTGCTATTTAGGTTACGAGACAATAAGAACTCTTGGAATTAAACAAATGGTTGCTTATGCTTTATCTAAAGGTAACAATTCTGCCTCTGTTTAAAAGTTTGGATCTGACACATTTTTCATTATGGACTCAAGCATACTTCATACGTCTGTTTAGGTGCAGATTTACTATTAAGTTTGTTTGTTTTATAGTTTCAAGCTACCAGTACGGAATAAAAATAAAAGAACAGTGAAATGGGTTAGAGAGTAACACTGCACATTGTGAACATTGTGTACACACATGACAGACCATGCTTACACACTCCTACAGATACACATACGAACAAACATTTCTGAAATAATATTTTTGGTATACATGTCTCCTTTAGTTGATATTTGATGAACTCAGGAATGTGTGTTGTAGGCAGCATGATCCACAGTGTGTCACCTTGGCATTTATCTGCAGATGCTCATTCTGAACTTTAAAATCCTGGTGCTTGTTGGGTGTCTTTTTTTTTTTTCTTTTTTTTTCTCACCGGGAAGGAGTGTGGTGCCTTAATGGACTTGATAATGGGGATCTGTCTTGTGACAGCCATTACCGGCTGAGTTTAATGCGTACTCTCAAGGTAGTATGTTGACATTTTCAGCTTGGCACAACCAAAGGCTTGGCTCGTCACGCATGCAGCTCCTGTGTGCCCAGCCTTTCAAGGATAATGAGCTAATTTGTTTTTCAACAGGACAGGGCTAACGTTAAGAAGGAGGCAGATTTCATGGGAAAAGTCACTTTCTCTTCAGAATAAAAAATAAATAAATAAATAACTGTCGCTTTTTGGAGAATTGTTCTGAATTAATCTGAAACGGTTTTCAACCAAGTTTTCAGCTCAGTCATCATGATGTGGTTCCCAGAAGTATAGGGTCATTAATTAGCTGGGCAAGTTCATACATGCAAAACAGAAGTAAATAGGAGAAGGGAATAACACTGACCATCTTGAGATAATTCAATGTTCTGCTGGGAAACTGTTAGACCTGGCATTTGTGTGGATGTTACCTAGACATAATAACCTCTACCACCCACCTAGACCAGACCAGACCCCATAGCAATGGCACAGCAGCAGCCATCCGCAACAGGAAGCAGCCTGACACACACACACACACACACACACACACACACACACATGGTCATAATGTTATGCCTCATCGGTGTGCATATATTCTGTATCTCACCTCTGTGCTTTATTGCTACTGATTTATGCTTAAAGTAGAATCTAATGATTGAAATCACTGTGATTCCTTATTACAGTGCTGAGTAGCAAATGGGTGATTGATATGCTGCTGACTGTTGATCAAATTAAAATAATCATTTATTTATTGTGCAAGCAGTGCCTGTAAATGCCAGATAATAACCACCAAGTAGACTGTGGCACTAAAAAATTAAAATCTCCTCTGACAACAGGAAATGAATACAGAGGAACATTTCTATAAGGAGATAAACACTGCATGGTCTGCATTAATAAATGCATAGACTACTAATCTATGTGCCGCATTTTTGTTGGCCGTCATCATTACCCTCCTATAAAGACTTTACCAGCATCGATGGCAATTAAATCAGTGTTTATTATGCCGTGACTTAGCTGTAGCCTCGCTAAGAAGAAACAAAATAATCATTTGAGCATATTCAGACTGGAAAGACTGACACTTAATCACACTCAGGTGGCCATGACGGTAGACTGTGTGATTTCAAAGCCAACAGCCGATTTACCGCATTTGTATTTAAATGTGATAACACATGTTGGTGTATTTTTAGCATTGGATCATGTGAGGCAGGGTGGGGCGGTCATACAAGGCGCTGCATTACACAGGTCTTGTTGTTTTTTATTTTTTTAACCGTTTGACATTTCATCAGTGTATTGCTCAACCCAGGAGGATGATTCAGCAACATAAGCCCATCAGGCTGATTTATCGCTCAGGATGAAGGCTGCGGCGGCTTACTATGAGTCAGGTCTCAGTTACAGTAAAGGCAAAAGCGGATTTCAAGGAGTTACTTTGTAAAGTAGGTGAACACATATCTGGCATCGGGCTTCCATATGAACACATGTCCAGCTTTGTTCAAGCTGTGGGAACAGGTGGCTGTGATCATGTGTGCCAACATGAGCTTCAGTGGAGCCGCTAGGCTAACACACTGTCAGGGCTTTGAACTACCAACACTAGCCACATGTAAGCTATTTAAATAGAGGGTATAATGTCACCGGAGTAGGGGGTGGCACTCGTGCTTTCTAAGCTGCTGAGGCTGCTCATCTGCACTGAGGCTAAATCTTAAAGCCTACATTTTGTCATATTTATTCATAAAAATTGTATGTAAATGAGGAAAACAGTGTCTTCAATCAGGGCTGCGCACCTTTGATGTTAGAATTATTCACTTTGATCATTTCACTTTATCAATAATGTGAAGGGTAACACCTACTAATGCTTTTATTCAGATGACTGACGTGTAGAGAGTTGCAGCGGTGCAAACACATTTCAAAGTAAATTCTAAAGTCTTTTGAGTTTCCCTTATCTGTCTCAGCAGATGTTTCCTTTTGAAATACATTGTATGTTTGTAAAACCATCGTGCGGTGTGTTCAGTGTGATATATATTATATGTGTATATTATTTATATATATATATATATATATATATGGTCACACTTATAGATTTAATGCACTTTAATTTACACTTGGCCGCATATCTTGGAATATAAATATCTTGATAAGTGTTTGAATTACAGCAATGAGCAAGGAATGACAGAAGGAATGTGTATTTGTGCAGATATTGAACTAATTTTCCTCCGATTGGTAGCAAGTAGATAATTGAGGCTGTCTTCTTGTCTCCCTTGGAGCATGGGGATGCTATCTTTAGAGACGCCACTCTTCAACCCTTAAACTCAGTTTATCTCTTTAGACTAAGATTTATTTCCGGTGACAGTTATTCTTCTCACCATTGCATTTTGAATGGACAGGTTGGATGGGTACCTCAGTGAGACAGGACACAAGCTGATTTCTGTTTATTTATTTATAAAGGCCTGAATGGCAGGTGGCCGTCATATATCACCTCCTAGTTAAACTGCTCCAGTAAACATTATTCGACTCTTTCGAGTGATCGTCTAATGCTCAAAGCGTGCCTTCACTAAACTTTGGGAAAACTGCTTCCATTTTTTTTTCTGCTGCACACACCAGGGACACTTTATAACAGTCATTAAACCTCTTATAATTTAAGGCTCTTACTACAGCTGCGCTTCTCCTGAATGTAACTGAAAGTAATTGTTGTCTTGTGTGTGTATTTATTCAGATTTAATTTGTATTCTAGACATCACTGAAAATGAGGGCCTGCCCTCAGTGACTTCTGAAGATTTAGAAAGCTTGAATAAAGTGGCTGGATCACATATCTCAAACTGTTACATGAAAAAACATCCCATTCACCAAACTATACCTGAACACCCGAAGCAGATCAAGTAAAACAACTAGGACTTTAGTTATAAAGCTAGCCAAAAACCATGCTTCAACGCGTCTGCTGTTTTTGTTTTTTTGTTTGTTTGTTTTCTTTCCAGCGACATTACTCTTATTTTTGTTCAGTGGCCCTGCTGTAGCGTTAGTTGCTGTGTTAGTATCAGGTACTAGCTGTTCATGCAGTAGCTGGGCAGCACTGAGACCAGAACAACTACAGTGGACATCTCCTCAGGAATCAGAGGACACACAGAGGATGCAGAGGAAGAATGAACTGACACGAAATAAGAGACAACAGAGACAGATGGAGAAAAGAAGATATAAGTATATCACTCTGTTCTATTGCCATGGGCAACGTGAGAAAACGGAAGAATGTGATGGACAAGCTAAAGGCTCCACTGAGGAAGAGCGTAGGCCACCGTAAGCAAAGTATTGTGTTTTTCAGTGATTCACGGCCACGGGAATTACTCTGGATCGATGTCTTTTAGATAGTCTGGGCAGATGGGACTAAATCTGAAATTGTCAACGAAAGAGGCGCTTTCATTAATAAAAAAAATGGTGTCTCCCTGGTCATGTTATCACAAAAGGATATATATCTCATATCCATACATTGATGTGTGCAGTGGGGCTACATCACTACTATACTGCATATGATATAATGACCTGACTACTGTACTGTGAGACTCGAAGATATCTATAATATATATATATATATATATATATATATTAAAGTTGTCTATATGATACAGATGCATTGACACTTTTTCCAGCCATATGGTCACTTTTCAAAAAAAAAAAAAAAAAACTAATCATGTCTACCCACAGATGTTCTAAGCCACAGCGTAGCAGCTGCTGCTACCGGTGCTCTATTGCTACCGAAACATTAGCTGCAAATTGACAGATCGTGTCAATTTCTAAAGTAAACTAAAGAATTTAAAAACTTGTATCTGTGAGGTTTCTGGGGACAAATATAAATCACTCAGGCACTTAGAGGTTTTACTCTGGAGGCCTCAATTGCCTCTTTGCGCTGTTATCACAAAAACCACATGTCAGGGAAAATAAAGAATAAAACAGAATAGGTTCTAATTCAGACAGTTTCCATTTGGCTCTGATTTTCTGTGGAAAAGACGCCTGTCTTTGATCGTATTCAATGCAACTTGGAATTATTATCAGCGCCTGAAGAGCTAACAGATATTTGGCTATTCTTGCTACATCTCCTTGAGGAAGAAAAAGGAGCTAATGAAAGATTTTTAAAGCTGCGTTATTTAATCCTTAGATGTGGTCATATCTGAAAGTGCAGTACAAAGGAAGAGGGCATTCCTGCATGGACTCGTGGTAATTCATTATTTATCTGGCATGTTTGAGGAATTGCTTGAGATGCAGATGGGCTGAGAAAGACAAGGGCAGGTTGTGATAAGAGACATGTCGAGTGACATTAACAGCACAAGAGAGGCAAACACTAAGGGACAAGATGAGAAAGAAAAGATGGAGGGAGATATGTGGACAGGGGGAGACTGGAAAACTCCAGACACAAGAGAGACAAAGAAAGAGATGATATCAAAGCAAATGACACATTACAAAGAGAGCGCGTGAGTAGTTTCCTAATTCCACCCAGTATGTCCCTGTCCCAGTGGTGAGTCATGATTATCCTCTGAAAATTCTAGCCAATCTTCCCCAATAACACCATCCAAATCAATCATCCCAAAACCCAAACACATGTTTGCCACGGAAATACCGGGCTCCCTGTTCACCTGTTCCAGCACTCAGCACGCTACTGCCAGTGGAGCACCTTGTCCCAACAGGCACGGCTGCATGTTAATTGGAAGAAGGCTAATCAACTAGCGAAAAAACAGAAAGGATAAAAAGCACACACACGCACAGGACTGTGTTATTCACATTAGACTGACCACATTAGGCCTGGAAGGAACAGCGGCTGTGCTAAGTTGATGAGAGAAAAAGTGACAGTTGAAAGCACAAGCAAACACAGACTGATGGGGCTATTTCTAATGGCTTAATATAAATGCGGTTGCAGAAGGACATTTGTCTTTTCGTTCAAACAGACATCAGGATAAGGTTAGAAGTAAAATAATGACATTTTACAGGCTGCTTTTCCCCCCACATGTCTACTCGGTGCTTCGGGGAAGAAGGCTAAAGCCACTTGTTCAGCAGTTGAAACTGATGCCACAAGACACGACAGCTAGTTGTATCACATTTGGGTGTTGTTGTTTTCATCACTGTCTGGTGGCATCTGTTTCAGTGTCAGAATAGCAGTCAGTGAATCAGCACTTTCTGAGAGCTGTGCATTGGGTGTGTCTGCCCATTGTAACAATCGTGTTTTGGTTTATCTTGTTTACTGACTCTATAAGGGGATAGCTGTATTAGGCCCAGCTCATCTCCCAGGCTGCATAGAAGTACACTCCAGCCCTTTTGCTTCCGTGTCCCTTGGGCATAAACTGCCGAAAAATATCCTCGAGCATGAATTTCACAGGCCAGACCAGCTATCTTGTCAGCTCTGATGTGACAAATAATAAGAAGCGCATTTCAAAAGCTTATTCGGCGTACGGACCCAGAAGAGGAGACATGAAAGCGCCATGGAACAAAGTGGACCCAATAGTCGATCAACAAACCATTTAGATTTTCTGCAAAATCACTATTTCTATTTAACACAGCAGTGTGAAAACAACAAAACATAAAGCTTTAGGCGAAAAAAAAAAGAATGATGGGAAGCCCCAGCACAGTTTGTATGTTTTCGCAATATACAAAGCTGGCTGTTGTGTACATTGCTTTATTAGATTTCACACAGAGCTGTGAGCTACAGTAGTAAAGCCAGTGTTTGCAGGGTGAAGGTTGGATAATAATTATAGATGTCTACAGCGCAATTGTACACAAGCGGCATGCCTGATAACAATAACAAAGCGGTGTCTTGCTATTTGTACTGCCACCGTTGTACTGCATTAGTTTAGCTAGTGTTACTGGAGCCATCTCAGCCAGAGTCATTGTTCTCATCAGTTGTTTTCCTAGATGACTGAGTTAACAGGATATTAGCTGAGTGAGATGAGAGGAGAGGAACAGGAACATTTAAATTACATGGTCAGAACCTTAAACCTATCAGCCATAGGTCTGGTAGCAGGCCACGTAGCTATTGGATCTTGAAGAGGCTTTTTTTAATTTGGCAAAATCCCCTGAATAATGAGCACTCATATTTCTGTGCAGTAAGATAGAAAATTGTTGATATGAGACAAATCTTCTTTGCACACTGTTCCACAGGTTAATTTTACTGAAATCACTGCAAAACAGAAAAGAGAAAATACGTCCGAGTCGATGGTATGTAGGAGGCAGAAGGGAGAATTTTCTGGACGAGGAAAGGCATTGTGGACCAAGAACAGACGGGTCTGTGTCGCCCCAGTGTGTGGTTATGTTTCTCAAGAGATGCGTACTAGGCTATAGTGTAGACTACAGCATAGGTACAGAGCTGACCCATACAAATGGAATAGCTCGAACAGAGAAAAACTTAACCCAACTTGAGGCCACCAGGAGACATTTATAATCTTATTATAACGCAAAAGACCCTAAATAAATGGAACATCTTTCATAAGGTCATAAGGTAAAATATTAGCTCAGACCATGTCGGAGGCTTATTAATCCAGCTACTTTCAATGGCTGCAGATTACCGTGTGTTGTGTTTTCCTTACTCTGATACACAACACAGACATTAACCATTCAAAGGCAATGTTCACTGCTGTGCTGTACTGCACCCAACAGACCCCGGTGTTATTGTACCTGCAGTGTACTGTACTAAGCGCATTTCTGCTATTCTACCTGTCAGTTGTCTGGAGGGTATAATTTACTGAAGCGAAATACTCCATCACAGTTCACATGACATGGGCAGTCTTTGCATCAATAGTATTGACGGGGATATGTACCCTTATCGTAGCCTGACAGCAAGGACTGGGAAAGGGCCATGGATGTTTATCTTCCCAAAAGAGAAAAAGACGAGATTGACTGAGCGAAAGAGGGAGAGCAACGGAGAGACGATTCATTTTCACTGGAGCTCCAGTGTTGCTGTACTCCTAAATGTTGAACTAAGCCTTGGCCCAGCTGCCACACAATACTGATTTCTCACATATCTCCCTTCTGTGTGGTGAAGAGCTATTATGTTGTGGGAAGCTGCCAAAAGCAGAGTGGACAGGCCCATTCATAAGAAAATGACACTACAGCCTGTCTCCTCTTAGCTGAGCCTGATGTGGATCTGTTAAAGCTCCTATGAATCTTCAACCAGCTAAGACATAAAACGTGCACTTTGTGCCAGTTTTCCTGCTGAATGTTTAAAATCCATCAGCGAGTAATTTAGCCGTGGGTATCTCTCTCGCAGCACTTCATGTTATAAGTGTCCAGTGGTGGTAAAGTTCAATTTTTATATGTTTTTGCTCGAAGGAATGCGAGCATAAATTTATGGAACAGCACATCCCTGTTGCAGTGGGAGTCCTTGTGGAGGGTTTACAATCAGATGCTGAATCAGTCACCGTTTCCCTCCAAACCTATTTTTTTTTTTTTCATGTTCTGAATTACATTGACGTATGACAATTTGTTGTCGTTTTATATTTCGGTTTGCTCTCATCCTGAGAACAGCAAGCTGTCACATCCCTCTCAAACGTCTCCCGATTAATATAAAACAGACAACATTTCATTCTGAATCACGTATTCCATGCTGTCTCAGTAATTAGATCTGAGTTACAACCAGTGTCACTGCAGGGTAGAGTGGTGTCAACAACATTTCAGCGTTTATCTCAGTAGTGACTCTCTCCTTTGAATCCTATGATTGTGCTCTTGAGTCAGAGCAAACTAAATGAGGTCTTATTTAAGCTGTCGCCGAGACAGACCGAATTTATGCAATATTACAGCAGTGGTTTATTTGATGCCTTCACATTACATTGGTGAAATGAGGGCAAGGTACTGATGGCATCCGGTTTTTATGGGAAAACAGATTGTGCTGTCTCGTGTCTCGATGAAAACTTTTCAACTGCCTACCCCATCTGTGCAGAACTGAACGCTGGACTGGCCTGGTGAGGCAAGGAGCAGGAAAGTGCCATGTGCTTTTGTTGATCAAAGTTTAAAAATTCATAGCCCTCTGCTGAATTCATCATCCATCAATCAACTGTGTCATTACTGTGAAGAAAATGACTGCTTTTCAGGGGTGGGCTTGGAAGATTACTAAATCTCTCTTTCCAAAGAAAGCAGCTGTTGTTTGCAGCTCCCTATTGCACACCTTTACCGTACAGAGCCATCTGTCTTTCAATTTCCCATCCATACATTCATCAAATTAGCTCAAATAACCGTAATATCATAACAGCATGATTTTAGGATACTTTGCATGCATTGTCCCGGCAAAGGGAGCTTATCCTTTAAGGTGCATGCATGCCGCTACTATTATATGCTAACATTAGATGTCAGATAGCTAGCAGGAAATGAATGATGGCCTCTGTCCACTTCAGGGGGAGCATTTAAGAGTCATTATTCCGCTATTATCATCCTTGCCAATGACTGTAGAGCACTCTTCCCTCCTGTCAGTTGGCTGTCTGCTGCATAATGGGCCCGAAGCGTCCATTATGAAGCCAAAATGGCTGCAGACGCACTTTAGCCACAGTCTGCTAAAAGTGGCGGAAGGAAAGGGGTCTTTTAGCACAACTGAAGGTAGAGATTAGGCATTAGCAGATGGCGGAGCATGGGAAATAGATCACAAATGTGGTAATACTTAAATATTAGCTATTAGAATGCAGCGAGTACCCCAGTCACAAACATATAGATTGTTCTAGCCACAGTCATAATTAGTCACAGTTATTATGCCATAATACTGCCATTAATTTCCTGTTAATATACTTAATACTGGCTCTATTCACTAACAGTGCATCTGGTAAAACACCCTTTGCAAGCCGAAAAAGCTGTTATATATATACCAACCAATGTAAAGTCTCCGATAAAATGACAGTAAAATGTTTCACTCCATCACTGGGAGCTCACACAGAGGCGGTGAAAAAAGGTGGAGGCCAAGGTGGAAACTACAAACAAACAGCCCTAACACAGCTCTGTCCTTGTGGTTCAGGTGTATCAGTGCTCAAAACAAGCCTCAAAGAGATGGGTTGACGCGGAAGGAAGAAGTTCATTTCAATTCCATCTTGCAGTTCTCCCCTTGCTCCAATATCCAAAATTCATCCAGTGGCCTCTGGCACTCAAGTTGCCTCAGGGCCATCAATCACACACTGGGTTCAAAATGGCCCTGTTTGGGTCAATATAGCGTCAGCGTACTCTGGGCAGTTTTTTTTTTTATAATATTTCTTGCTTTCAGCTTTTTCTGCATGATTCTGTTTATTTTACTAGTTTCTTTTTTTTTTAGCTTTTTGTTATTTTTCATTCCTAAAAATTACCACTCCATAGGCTCTCCTCATTTCTCTGCTTTGTGCCAACCTGTGTCCTCTCTTCTCCATCCTGCGGCCTGTGACCAGGAAATCAATCTCATTGCATGGCGCAATGAGGATGTCTCAAATCCTAAAATGCATTTTGAGATAGAAGTGAGGAGAGAGGCAAAAATAATGGAAGTATTTTTGACATCAGCATAGAAAAGAGGCACAGCATATTATGCCGCATTAGGTACAGAATTCATTAAATATACAAGTTGTCGTGAACGCTATTACGCTCCTCTGACAGAGATCACAAAATGCAGCGCTGGGCTATAGCGAAACAACAGAGGGGACAGATGATACAGCTGTGCTGCTTGTCGTATTTAATTGACATCGCTTTAAAGTGAAAGCTCTAAAGCTAGGATCGCTCATCTCATTTTCTCATTTTCTCTCCTTGTGGCTCTTCCTCCCCTTTTCCCTTCTTGTATAGATCTTTGAAATATATGTAAGATTTCAAAAATGCATAAAAGCGAGAAATAAGAAAGGGACGTGCCTCTGCAGACATCTATAAAATGTCAGATCATCATCACCACTGTTCTGTTTTGTTCAATTCAAAACCCCAAAAATCCTGCTTTATGTAAAATACAAAAAGGAAATAACCCTTTACATTTAAGAAGGTTAAAACTAAGATTTATACCATATCCAGGTATACACTGATCAGCCGCAACATTAAAACCACTGATGAAGTAAATACTATTAACCATCTTGTGACAATGCAATGTTCTGCTGGGAAACATTTGGCGGTTGAGTGGGAGGACTCTGTGGGAGTGGGAGTGTCATCCCCATAGCAATGACACTCCTTGATGGCAGCAGTCATCCCCAGCAGGATGCAGCCTGACACAGACACACACAAAAAAACTGTTTAGGAACAACTCAAAAAACATGAAGAACAGCACAAGGTGTTGACCTGGCCTCCAGATTCATTAGATCCCAAACTGATCAAATATCTGTGAGATGATCCACAGAGGCCCCTCCCATCATCCCATAGGACCCAAAGTCCCCCCACTAACAACATTCTGTTGCCAGGACACCCTCAGAAGGCCCATGTCCATTCTCTGACTAGTCACAACTGTTTTGGAGGCACAAGAGAGACCTACACAGTATTAGGAAGGTGGTTTTAATGTTATGCCTGATAGTGTATAAAGATTATAGTGACATGGTTGCATCTGAGAAAACTTGTTAAAAGGGAACCTGCAACTCTCCTCCTCTTCGTCTTACATACTCATACATATTTCATTGCTGCCAACTGGCATATGCCATTATATCAGAGTTAAGACATGCTCTAGATTTGTAATACTGTCAATCACCTGACTCCCTGCTGAGATTTGTGTGCGTCTGACTTTGTGTCTCTCCCACACACATACAAACAGACTTTCTGCCCCAGAGAAGAACATTGTCTTGCTTGCATTCCCCTGAGCATTTGTGCAAAAAGCTACAAATAATCTTATCACTTCTCTCATACCCTTTACCACGTTCCATCTTGTTCTACACTATTTTTTTGTTTGGTATTGTTGCACTTCCACTCCAACAAGTCCTTCCAGTCCTTCTACCTGTGTGACGTCTGATATGCCTTCTTTCCCGCTCCTTCTCAGCATGTTATTTAGTTCCCCTGTGCTCCTCGGTCCTTGTGATTTACAGTGCCTTAATGTAGTCTTGTGCTTGCAGTCAGCAGATGAAATCGTCATTTGTCACATTAATGGCCCTTCCCCTCTGCCATACATTCACACACACACACACACACAAACGAACAACACTTTCCCAGTATGACTCCACTCAGAATACCCATCCTCCTACGGCGTCATTCCTTTTCTCCCCCTCCTTGCACCTCTATCTCAGACCTCTCGCCTCACCACTAATGCCCATTTCCCCACAATCGCACGCCTTTTTCCTCACTTAGTCCAGGAGTCATCAACTACATTTGCCCAAGGGTCATAATTCTTCTCAGCAGACACTGTTAGGGCCAGATTCATTTGTAAAATAAGATAAAATAAGTACTGTATGCTAAGTAATATATTATTATTTTATATATTAATTTTCCTTTTAAATTCATGTTATTTTTTTAGCCTTTTTCAGTGTTGTCAGACTCATATTACCTGTAGCAACGTTGCATTTGTTTGGCTTGCCCTCAAGAGTATGACACACTGAAGACACTGGCCATGCACTGGATGTACTCACCATGCTCGGATCAACATACACCTGTAAAGCTGCTATCCCCAAAACAAGCTGTACAAAAATGCATGAGAGGAACAGACTGTTAAACCAGTCTCGGAGGACTGCTTGTGCATTAAGCCTGACAGCTGTCCAGCCTGATGTTAGAAAGATATTGTCGGAGGGGAAATGGAACTTCTTCTCTGTAACATCTGTAGCGATGCTCTTGGTTTTACTTTATTTGTATTTGTTTGTTCACATGCTACTTACCATGCTCTTCTCTGTTATGTTGAAGGCTGTTAAAAATGAATAAATACACAAACATATTCCTGAATTCAGTAATATTCTGGGGGCCAGATGGAAAGCTCTGGTAGACTGGATGTGGCCTGCGGGCCGCCAGTTGTTCCTCACTGACTCAGTCCTTCCCATCACTACTTGTTTCATGATGGATTTGCTGTTACGGTGTCTTACTCATATGTTCATGATGTGCTCATGTCAAGCTGTCTCCTTGTGATGCTCCGTCTCAAAGGTTTGCAGGATGTAACACGGCCTCAGACTGCAGTGCTTCGTGGTGAATTTTGCAGACACCGAAGCAGACTATATAATTAGGCCGAATTATGAAACGCAGCAAAAGAACATTTAATTACTGTTTTGTGCAATATGCTCAGCTGTTTATGCTGAAATGATAAAAGCCCTGCTGTTTGAGAAATAGTGAGATGAATTTTAACGCTGCTGTAGTCTGTCCCGTGTCACATGCAAAATTAGACAGTCCCTGTAGTAGATGATTATGCAGCTCATAACAGAGATAGAGCTTAGAAATAAATGCAAATTCAATATTCTTCATTTAAACTGTTTTGCATTTGTGTTCCTATCACCTCCTCGTATCGGATAATTGGCTTTTTTTTCTGGGTTTGCATTTTGTATCCTAAGAGAGGATGCAAATATATTTTGCTTCATGGCTTCTTTACTCCAGATACTACAATGTACTGTACACTGACAAGATGAAATGGGACATTTAAAGAGATAGTAAGTAAGCCAGTACAATAATCTGCATACAGTATTTCTACACTATGTGCATATGCATGTTGTGTATTGTTATTATTATATGTAAATAAATATATGTGCAACATCTACACTTAACTGCGCAATTTTAATGGATGTCAGAAAAGATGGTCGTACGTGTGTATACCGTACATATGCCAGGGCCCAGATTGTGCAGGATGCAGTTTACATTAGATGTTTTAAGACAGTCAGACTATGTTTTTGAACACAGTCCATGGAGGTTGGGAGATACTACAGAGTCTGATGGCTGTTTACAGTGACAGAAATTCTGTGTTTACTACTGACTAACCTTGGTGTCATTTAGCCTCAATGGGTCATGTTTTTTGTTTTTTTTAATTCCATTGTTCAGCTCTTCTGAATTTGAAGTGTAAATAATAGTGCTTGTAGTGGCATATCACTGCAACCTCAAGTCCACCCCCTGCCATTACATTTTTAAAAGCACTTAGACCGGACAGACGAACCTTTTTCTTGTCAGTTCCAGACCTAATTGTAATGTTAAAGATGACAGATATGACAGATATGTGGCATTTTGCCCACCAGACATGGTAACATGCCCTAAGAGGATCAAAAATAGATTTTGCCCTAATTACACGTGTAAATAAAAATGTTAAGAGCGACCACAGACATTACAAGGATGCATCTGGAGCCTTAATCTTGGCGCGTTTGCAGATTTGAAAGCCAGAGAGCGACTGTACGGAATGATATTTCGTAGAGACCTGTGCAAGGGATCTTCTTTTTTTTTCATCTAACCTTCTGCATCCAGTTAAAATATTCCTGATTTTTTATTTGTGACAGATTCCTCCCACTCAACCGCCACTTGTGTTCTGTTTTCCTAAGACCCACACTGTCTCCTGCAGCTCTCTGATTCATCTGCTGTTTTCAAGTGGCTGTTACCTTTAGCGAGCGTTTTCCCTTTAATCAGCTGTCTCGTTTTTGTCTGTGGACAAGGATTAAAGGAGGCCCCCCCACCGAATCTCTCATCTACACATTATAATACAACTTCAGTGCCAGCCCCCTCTTTTCTGTGATCTGTTCTCGACTGCAGAGGCTTAGACGTAATCCTAAGTAGGATACACAAAGAAGCATCTTGAATTTCTAAACCCAGTTGAGTTCACTTTTTTTTTTTTTTAATACGTGCAGTGTTCTTAAAACTTTAATAAAAGGTGTTTTTCTTGAAAAAGGAATTACCTATTGAAATAACTAGTCTAAGCATGTGTAATGTTGTTTTACAGCATTTCTTCTCTCTCAGTTTTCTCCTGTCTGTTCTTTTCTCCGTCCAGCATGCGAGTTGATGAATCAGGGGATCCTCGCCCTGGTCACATCCACGGGCTGTGCAGCCGCAAGTGCCCTGCAGTCTCTGACAGACGCAATGCACATCCCGCACCTCTTCATTCAAAGGAACGGGGATGGTGCGCCCCGCACCGCCTGCCAGCTCAACCCCAGCCCGGACGGGGAGAGCTACACGCTGGCCGCCCGTCCACCTGTCCGAATCAGTGAGGTCCTGCTCACTCTCGTCTCGGAGCTGCACTGGCAGAAGTTCATCATCTTTTACGAGAGCGACTACGGTGAGTTAGAGCAAATGAGGGCAGCTGATTGCCAAATGTGCATCGTAAACATGACATTTGTCTGTAGGATGATCTCAGCATTTTCATTTAAATGTAAATGCTCCGTGGCCGTCTCCGGTGTCGGGGGACATCAGGGGGCCACTGAAGTATTAACACCGAGAGTTCAATAAGTGGGGACTGAGATGAAAGAACATCATCTCTCCCACTCAGAGGCGCACATAGAAAACACACATGCTGCTCTTGCCGCTGACAAGTAAATCAATATTTCAGGCAAAAATTGTGAGCAAGATTCAGTCGCTGCTTTCTCCATTCCTATGACGAGACAAGCCAGGGCCTAATTGGCTCATTTGTGACACCCTCATTCTGTGAAGGTGTGTCCCAACTATATATATATTTTTTTTTTTTTACATATTCTCCACTGTTCTAGATTGCTGTTTCATTATCCTCACCATGACGCCCCTGAAGACCAGACCTTCCTTGACTCACATTTGGCTAAAGGCTCTGTGGATCAAGGAGTGATTGGCAAGGCAACACAAGGGCAGACAGATGAAGGGAGGAAATAGCTGCACTGCCATTCCTCAGATGAGACTGGCTAATCTTTTTACTACTTAGAAGGGTGCAATCTAGGAGAGAGTATAAATCCGTTTTATTTTTCAGTACTGGAAACAGCTGACCTGTAGGTGATGTAGTATATAGCAGAGCGAGCCCTCGGGGAAATACAGCCACCCACATTGCATCCATGTAGATAGACTGTATATATATGTGATGTGCTGTCTCACATTAACAGAGATCTGTCCTTGGATTTGTCTTTGACACTGGCAACTTCAGTAGAAAGTGCACTATCAGCATTGTGTTGGATCGATGAATATCCCTCTATCGAAGAGCACCTGTCTGTCTGTTGTTCTGGCAACCTGTCTCACTGTCTGTATTCTTTCTGAGCCGCTAGGTTCCTGTCACCGTGTGTCTGACCATCTGTTTTGCTATAGATTTTTCTGACTTGCTTGCTCTCTGTCTCTTTTCTATCCGAGAAGCTGCCTGTCTGTCAGCTGCACTTTGAGTCTCTCTGCCTGTGCGCAGTCAGTGTCTGTCTGTTTTACTAATCATTTGTCTGTCTGTCTGTCTCACTGGTTTTGTGTCTGTGTGTCTGTTTTACTAATCATCTTTCTGTCTGTCTGTCTCACTAGCTTTCCGTCTGTTTCGCTCTGATTGATGGATCTATCCAGATCTTGGGAAACTTTCAGCATTTTCTCCCCTGTGCAATACACGTCCATTCACTGAATCCCATCCTGTCGGGAACTCTGATAACATAGTGAAAAATAAACCAAATTGCAAGCGGCCTATAAGAGGGAACCTAATGTGCTTGGCAGAAGGCACAGCAGCCAAAGTGAAGATGCTTTCGAAAATGCCACGAATAGTTTTTCAGCTTATAAATTACAGCTCATTCTCAGCTTTTTAAGGTTCTTTGCCGGTTGCTCTAGATATCTTGGGGATATTTCTTTTCGTGGATGTCTTAGCTTCTAGCTCTTCACAAAACCGAGGACTGGAGCAGTGACGTTCCGATCAGGGCTCTGTAGGGGCTATACCATCTGTTGCAGGACTCCTTGTCCACACTTGTTCTCATAGTTCTTTCTGACTTTGTCTGATTGTTTGGGCTAATTATAATGTTGCAGAACTGTAGAGATTGATCCTATCTGATGGTGCAGCGCAAAGGATAAGCAGTGATAGAAAAGTCTAGTCAAATAAAACGTTTGCACAGCAATGTAAGTCTAACACTTGAATGCTCTGTTTAACTTGACGCTGTTCAAGCAAAATAGTCCTTTTTTTTAAATCTGCTACATTTGTTTCTGGGGAAAACAGTTGGAAAACACTGACATTTGTGCTTGTGTTACACTGTTTAACTGCACACTTATTTAATTAAGGAATGTAGCGGATAATTAGGATGCTCATCACAGAACAGTCATAATACTCCTGGTTCCTGCCTCGGAGCGGTACTACTGTGACCCGCGCAACTGTCTACAGATGAAGTACTCAGTGCTGTCTGGTAATATGTGTTGGCACCTAGTTAATGTTATATGTGGGTTTGTGTAGAGGAAACTAATTTTACTCACATTACGCTTTATTATTAGGAATGTTTTCAAGGTTTGCTGCACTTGACTTGTATTTGCTTTCCTAAATGGTGGTGGATGTCAGTAAGATAAGATAATCCTTTAATTTATCCTAGTGTAAAATCTGAGCCACAACATTGATACATTTTTGATAGTGCACTTAAAGAGCAAAGAGAAAGAACATACTTCTCCATAACCCTTTCTCACTTTTAACAAAAGTAGCCCTCATTTCCCAAATCTTCACACTTGTCACACAAGAAACCTTTCCAAACAAAACTGTTTAAAATTGGCCACGTTTCTACTAAAAAAAGGCACAGATCCAAGAATGTGATTACAAATCAAACTCTGGGAGCCAGACTTCTGTATGGCAGCCTTAAGAGTTGGTTTAATGGGCATATTTTAGTCAATACCAAAATAGTCCTGAGGTTCAGTAACCAGTGCTGCTCGCCCACTCTGGTGCTTTCACTTGGTCTTACTGACTGCTGTCATTTCAGTTGTAGTACGTTCGATACAAAGGGTTAACATTTAATTGATGGCTCGAGATGATAGCGAAGTCAAATTTAGAAACAGAGTTCAAGAGATTTAGAAAATGTTTGTTGGGCCACTGTGGAAAGATTTTCTCTGGGTTCACCAAGAAATATACTCTGACAATTTATTCAATACATCAAAGCAGGTCTCATGTTTCTGCACTAGCCTCCGGTGGATCAAAGTCAGGTCTGAAATACTGCTGATCGTCTATTTATAGTATACGAGTAGTGTAGTACAAGAAATACCATAGATCTCTTGGCCTTTAGCTGGTTATCTGGGAGTGGTCTGCAAACTGTCCCCGAAGTAGAAACTACTGCGTGCTAGAAAATAAGCCTTTATGTATTTATTTGGTTGCTGTAGTTTCAGCATCTTAGATTTAAAAGCTTGTGAAATACAAAGTTAGTGTAGTTTAACGCTGAGAAGCAAGAGTGGAAAAAAAAGTGCCACATTTAATTAGAGAAAATTTGATCCATTCCACCTAATTTACTAGGAAATTAAGTTGATTCAAATTCAGGCCTGAATCTTTTCTTCAGCGCTCTTCATCGGCAGAAAACTTTGCTTGACCACAGTTTGATTTCTCAAGTCGCTTTAATTACTTCTCTAAATAATATAGAGCGTGTTAAAAAACAAAGGTGTTTACCTGTGAACAGCTTGAGCTTTAGCAATTACCAGATGGTTATCGATGTGAGGACGGTGTCCAGCAGATATGGATTTTTAAAATCAATATCAAAATACAACAATATATATTCTGCCTTTATGACTCCCGAGCGAAATGCTCTCTGGATGCTCTTTGCTCCCGCCGCTCCCATCATTGCTGTGTCTGGATAGCTCAGATGGGATTTGCGCGTCACATTGCTTCGAACACATGCTGTCAGATCAGTCGTGGCTCATCAGTGGAAATGAGGTTATGTAACTTAACTTGCGGCGCTGGAGCTCAGATCAGAGTCTCAGTGTGATCTTATCAAAGTCTGCCGTCTCTCTGTCTATGTTTAGCATGAAGACGGAATGAAGAGGCAACAATGTGACATTTTTATAATCAGGAAAGTTTCATTAACGTTTGTTCCTGAGTCGACGGCTGGAGCGTTTCACATGTTGTGTGCCCTCATTCTAACTATGTTCTTTATTATACAGACATAAAAATCATTTCACATTTAACCCTCCAGTTACCCTTATACATGCAGAATACCTGTTAGATATATGCAGGTCACCATAATATTTCACTGACTGACCTAAATTTGGAAAGACACATATTGAAGTGGCTTTATATTATTTCTAAGTATATATTCTTGTTATCTATAATATTTGGTATGAAAAAATATTTCTGTTATCAAGAATAATAACATAAATATTATGTTCAGGGTCAGTAACTGTGCCAGCAGCCCATAGGCTTGCTGTATCTCTGCCTGTTGACTTATACACCTGTGCCAAAGTGTGCTACCTAATGTAGACCTACAAGTGGCTCACATCCAAGTCTGTCCAACTGTCCCCATATATTAACCCGCCTCTAAATTTTCCATCTGAACCATATCCTTTCTCACTGATGGTATTATGAAGAGCCCAAAGCATAATTTGATGTCTTGGGCATGGCTGACAGTATATCAACATCTTTCCATTTTTGGAAGGCAGTGTGTTCACTGGTGGTTGAGAGACAACAACACTGAGGGTCTGATTCTCACCAGAGGAGGATGTCTCATCATCGTCAGGGTCCTCCCCAATGATGTCCTCTGATCGTCTCCGGCTCCTTCTCACATTGAGAGAGAGCAGAAAGATAGAGCACACAGGAGAAATTCAGAAGGTTTAGAGGGCTGCTGCACAAGCTTTTACGTGTTTCCACCAACCACAGCATGACAGGTTAGGGCCCTAAAGCTTTTTGAAGATTATAAAATTGCATGTTATAGTGACCTCAGTGTCTTCCAAAACAACCATAACCAATGTGTGTAAAATGTTGATATTTCCTATTTGTTTTATACAGCTAAAAAAGCCTGGGGTCAGACAACACAGATGCGTACCACATGAGTACAGGACATTGATATATCATTAAATATATAATAAAATCCAGAAAGAAAATGAATGCCAATCATATATGTAGAGAAGTTAAACACTGAATGTGGCCAAATTTACCCCAAACATTATATGAGGGCTAATTCATCAAGTGACAGATACGAGTCAGTCGAAGCACTTTAAGATGAAAATATCAGCATCTTGAAGCATTAGTTCTGCTGTAAACACAACAACGTGTAGTCAAAAGCCTTGAGAATCATTATTTGTTAAAAGATAAGAACAGAAATCCTTGTTTGAGTTTGAGCACCCCAGGGTCAAATGAAATATTTTGTTCATTTCTTTTTTGAAGAGAGAAGTAAATACAAACCCCGCAGTAAATAGACATTAAAAATGTTCAAATGGGCATTAAACTTTTTTCGTTAAGTGACACAAAAAAAAAAAATTAACCAATGCTGTGGCTAGTGTGGAAGAGACCACAGCTTGGAAACGCTTTGAAACCAGTCGAGTCTTTCTGTTCGCCAGTTTTTTCTTGTGCCTTGCTGAACGCATCAGAGATTTTTATTTATTTATTTATTTTTTGGCTGTTGTGCTTGCACAGCGTGTTTCAGCTTATGCCCACTGCGAGTCAACTGTTTAATTGTTTTCCCTATTTCATTTATTTACCAGTGGTGTGCAGATCTGCTGAGACACCATCCAAATCATCCCACCCGCCACCAACCCAAACAAGTCATATCCTCAGTTTATAGAGCTGCACCTGGCCACACATTATCACTGTTTCTCAGTGGGGTGATGTCTATAAGTGTGAGGATTTAATAAAAACACTCTGAAACCAGCTGATTTTAAAGAAAGAAAGAAATGTTTGGGCAAAAGTTTTTCTTTTTTTGTCATTCATTTCCATTTTTTTCTCTTAGTTTTCTGATAACAAGACAACAGAGAGTCTCCCATCTCTTCAAGCTAAAATAACAAAGGGCAGACTTGATGAAAACTCTTATTTTAGAGAATGTGATTAGCTGTTGTTTTCCCCGTAATGATTATTTTTTCACACATCCACGCTACGGCTCGACCGGCCCAATTAACCACAGTTTCCGCTGTAATAGCTGCGGCCCATGCTTCATTAAAAAATAGATTTTTTTTTTTGTTTGTTTATTCTTTTCCATTTTTAACATCTCTTTGCAGCCAGTAATTACTCACTCCTTCTGACTCTAAAATAATTTAGTGTCAAGACATTTCTTTCCTCACACTTAACCAGATATGCAAATCAGCTGTGACTATGGGAAGACACCCAGCTAACCTGAGAGCCTTAGAGCACTCAGTGTATCGCATAGTATAATTGTATATTTGTATATTTGTATCTCATGTTAAAATTAAGTCAGAATGAAAGCATTTTATTTAAAAGTAAATTAGAAAGAAAATTGCTATACCAAGGCCAGATATATATATATAGTTAAAGGAGGCGTGCACTTTGTGTGATGGATCCTGAATGTTGTGTGATGAGGCTTGGATGGTGTGGCATCACTTTGCCGACAGCACTCAGGGAAGAAAAAGTATCAACTTACATTTCTACTGTCCAAGACCTGTTTCTATATAACACTTACCTTGAAATTGCAGTTATAATCTGTCATATTTCTTAATGCGTTCCTTCGCAATGGCAAGACTGACACCGGTAGGATTGTGCAGGGTGAGATTTGAGTTTTAATACAGCTTAAACAACTGGCTTCCCTTGACCCGGGGGCAACGTATATCTCAGTGTAATGAAGTGTGTCAAGGGAGCCAATTCATTCCAGCCTCCACCAATGCATCAGTTGCATAAAAAGCACATTATGTAAACAACCTCTGAAGCTTCACCTCTTCTGGTTGCATTTGTCATTGTGCATTTTCAACACCTGATTTGATTCTCTGCTGTGAGAGAGCAATGATTTATTTCACGAGCAACAGAAATAACCTTATTCTTATGCTACTATAGCTCCATAAGACGCAGGCTGACATTGTGATACGACTGCAAAACATCCTTATGTGGGTTATTTTTGTGCTTTCATCCTTCTCCTGTTCCTCCCTTGTTGTGATCTTCTTTCTCATCAGTACCATTTTTTTTTTTTTTTGACCGATCAGACCTCCCCTGACTCATGGACATGGGCCTTCTGAGGCTGTCCTATGGTGTCTGACAACACAATGTTGTTAGTGGGAGCTTTGGGTCCTATGGGTTGAGAGTGGATCCTCCCACAGATACTTGATCAGGTTGGGATCTTGTGCATTTGGAGGCCAGGTCAACACCTTGTGCTGTTTTTCATGTTTTTTCAATTGTTCCTAAGGCATTTTTGTGTGTCTGTCTCAGGCTGCTGGGGATGGCTGCTGCCTTCAAGGAGTGTCATTGCTATGGGGTGGGGAGCCTGGTCTGGTCTAGGTGGGTGGTACATGTCTAAGTAACATCCACATGAATGCCAGGTCTAAAAGTTTCCCAGCAGAACGTTGTATTCTCACAAGATGGTCAATGTCATTTACTTCTCCTGTCAATGGTTTTGATGTTGTGGCTGATCAGTGTATATACTGTAAAGTCAACACTTGTTCACTTCCTTCTCACAGTGCTACTTTTCTGATATGAGCTATGGTTTCTGACAGTGCTGAAGGGTTGTTTAATGCCTCAACTTTTTATTTGAGAAAACCGAAATGCACCCAGTGCATATCAAGGCCATGAAAGGTCAACTATCCCACTGAAAAGCGGACTTCTTGACCACAAACTCTTGAGTCATAGTCAAGGACCTTGCAGCCTTTTGTGCATTGTGGGCAGATATCAAATGAAACTTTCCATCACAACAACTTTTGTTTCTTGGCTGCATATAAATGACTTCAACTAACTTCAGAGCTCTGGGTCCCTGCTGTGAATCACTTGTACTTTTTGTATTCCATTTTTTTTGTCTGACCAGACACAACCCAGGTTCACGCTCTCTTCTCTGCTTGTTGTGTAAATCAGCCGTGTCTTTAAATGGACACCGTTCAGCAGACAGGCTGCAAATTGAGCAAGTCAGTCATGCCATGCTTTGATTTATAACACAACATGCCTGACTAGCTGGCAAACACATGCTCCATGAGCCGCTGTTGTGCTGAGACCTCAACACAACATAACTTTACACTGCTCAGTTAGATATTGGAAAGCCATCACTTTTAAATGTGACAGCTACTGTGACTCAACCACTTTGCATTTAAATCTGAAATAGCAGTCAAAAGCACTGCCAGCTTATTTAACAAGCCACACATGAGCACCACCACCAGGTTTATAGTTATGGTTATATAACCTGGGATAGGCTCCAGCCCCCCTGGGACCCTTCACAGGACAAACGGTGAGACCACCTTAAAACGTCCACTGTGGCTTTGAGTAAGCTGTCTCAACAACTACTGAGTGGGTTGTAGTGTCATTTAGTCCAGACATTCATATTTAAGAAGAGAAGAGATGAAGATTTGGTTTATGAATAAATACCTGCAACCTCATAACACTTGAGAGAATATGAACCTTTATTTAACCTTTATTTTAATTTGTAGACACACTGATAGGAGCATCATCTTTGACTGATCTATAAATAGGGGTTTCAAGTTGACTTACATCGAAACGTCCTAAAACCATTACGAATGAATGGAGCACTGACATTAAAACCAATTATAATTTGTTCTAATTTGAAATTAACATATTTGCTGAATGTGAATACGTTAGATCAAATCACTGATGTGCATTAAAACAACCTCACAGTGCAGCTGGAGAGCCTCTGCTCTCTTTGTACCGTTGGCTACATGTGTGCCTTTGTAATTTTTGTTTAGGGTGCTCTTAGCGCAGCACTCTGGGCCGTGTGTATCTGAAAGGAAGCCAGCTATCGATTTAGTGAAAGCGAACAGACAGTGGGAAGGCTATCTGCAAACAAAGGCTCCTGCAAAATTGTCTTGTCATTTTATCATAACAAGGGTGGGCCTAAAAGGCGACCCAGGCACGGTTATAGGAAATCTTAAAGAGTGGTCGATTTTCCTTGGCATGTCTGAGTTAACCTGCGCTTAGTAATGACAGTGGAGCAGCTACATCTGTCTCTGTCCTCCCTGTGGTGACAGTCTCTCTGTTAGAGGTGGAGAGAGTCGGACTGGTATTAGGTGTTAGATTGATTAAGCCGCTTTTGGTCCCAAGTACGAGGTGGTTCCTAATGTAAGATGTGGCTGTGTTCAGATCCTCCGTAAGACACTCCGGGTCTGAACACAGCCACAGAGGATATCTTAGGAGGTTAGTGTGACACGTGACATATTTTTTAAAGAGTACTAAAGTGCTAAAGGCGCTTCTGTGCAACAGCAGCCTCTTTAATACAGCTCTCATTATATTGCTTTATTTCATCAGTTAAAGCTACATTTAGGCCATGAGGTCTGAAACACTGCCAACAAACATGGCAGGTAATTTCACAGGGAGCAAACGTATATGTGACCTTCAATTAATTGGCTTTTCTTTATGAATGTAGAGACAGAGAGGATGAAAAGGGAGGCAAAATATAGAGGGGCATGTGTGTAAAACGTGTAAAACTGAGCTATGTTATAGCCGCCTGCACGTCTTATAGCTGATTTGTATGGAACCTAATCTGGAAAAATTCAGTTGATAGTAAGACAAATATTTTCCCCACAGGCTTATGCGGGGCAGACGTTCTTTCACTGTTTATGGACTCTTTATTTTCATTACTATATTCAAATTCTCACATTCCGGTCTGTCTGCCTTTTAAACGTTGTCTCATCCCAAAAGCGTGTCAGCCAGATTTAAGTAGGGCAATTAATTTTATTCCTCTCCTGGACAAAAACCCAAGCTGGTATTTTAAGCCCAAAATGCAATCACTGTACTGTATCCTTGAGAATATTTACAGGGCCAAGACCGGAATAATAATTCAGTCCAGGAATCTCGGTCCGCTCTACATATTCAGACCAGACGTTGATATTGGAACCAATGCGCTGAAAGCGCTTCTCTGCAGTTATTGCAGTTTTTGGCCAGCAAAACAAAAAGTGACACAATGTATTTGTGGTCATCCAAAGTGTGGGCGTTAACGTCTGCTTTCTTAAACTCGCTCCGTGAAAGGACAGTGCAAACGGAGACCTGACCATAGGACAAAGCTCAGTAGTATTTTTTACGCCAAATGTTTAGGAAAAGTCAGAAAGCATGCATTTTTTTTATCCTAGAATTTATGAATAATTTGCATAGACTGGCCTCAGTGAAAACAGCAGATCCTTTCTGGCGTCAGTGCTTTGGCAACTTTTGAGGCCCCAAGAAAAATTCCCGCCGCGTTGGACTGAATTGCGTTCAGAGCCTACACCGGTAATTATTTTCATCGTCAGTCTTCATGATTCTGTTCTTGATGAGCAATTATTTAGCAGATAAATATGTGATAAAACAGTGACGAATCTCGATTTTTGAGATGCTTTCTTCTCTTGGCACACAAAACGAACAAAGCACCAAATCATCATAATTTAGAGTTTGTTTTTTGTTTGTTTTTTGTGTTTGTTTTACAGAAGTGACTTAAAAGCAGGGGGGCTGTTGATGTAAATCAGTGTAACTACTGTGTTCATCTTAATTATCTCTCTCATTTCAAATCTTAACTCGGCCCAGTCTCTTGGGGTCAGTCAGTTAACCTCGCTAGAATAAACTGCCAGTCTGAGCCTGCCTTTCACACCACTAGAGGCCATGCGATCGATGCTGGATTATGATGTTAGACTACTGCTCGCGCATTGTTCGTGGTGTCTGCTGTTGGTGTAAGAACAAAATAAGTTTTTCTTCACCTTATGTTTCCCTTCTGTGAGGTGTTGGGCTTGTTTGTCTCCGCATCCCAGTTCATAGCACATTATGTACATTCAGTATAAACTGGTATGCCCACATCCTTGTGTGCATGCCCCCAACACCTAAATAGGTCCAATCACAACATGATTCCCAAACAATCTAATTCATCAATTTACATATATTTTTGCATGATTGCCAGAGTATGTCTCGGCATTTGTGCTTGTTATTTTGGCTTTTAATCAAACATTTGTGTTCATTTTGAAAAATTTCCTAATGAAAAAGCACATAATATAGCAATACAGAAATACTTAGAGAGACTTGTACAGGTGTACAGTCAACAATAAAATTGGTTGTTCCCCTCAATTATTCTCATTATTTTTGCTGTGGGATCCATTGTCTTTGCTTTTTTTCTCCAAGGGCCGTTGTTAATTGTATTGATCATTCTCTTCTTGCAGTGAGAAACACAACTTTAGGATGCACAGGGCCGTAGAATCCGGTTCTGCCCAAGCTGATTTTCATTGTTTTCTTAAAACAGACAAAGAATGAGTCTAAACTTTGTTCTAACCCGAGGCTGTTTGAATAAGCTGTGCATATGTTATGATATTACAAATGTCAGTCTTATTTTTAGCCGATGCTTCCAGCAGGAAATGACGATTAACATACTCACAGCTGCAGTTTAAGAATCTCATAACTGCGCCGTAAATGGATACTTTGTTCTCCTTTTGTTCAGAGAATGAATAAAGGCATCTTTAACTTGAAGTACTGCGTTGACATCGAGGATAGGTGGGCACTCGGTGAAACCGAGGCAGTCATTTCTTTCCTCAAATTGCTCGTGGCTGTGCACAACACGCTCTTGTAACATTTCAGGTTTGCAAAAGATTCTATATTGCATACAATTAACTGATGTTATTGTTGCCAGAATAACAGATTACGTTAACCGACTCAGCTTGATTTCAAGTAAAACATAGGCTGGTAGCGTAGTCGTGTCTCAGCCTTTCCCACTGGGATTGCAACACCACTTGACAGATGAGTAAAATAACAAAAATAAAAAAAATAACTCTCAGTCCTTTGATCATGATATCCTCGTTTCTGCATTGCTCAGATCTGAGAAGGAGTCCGACTTGAGTTTCGACGTGAGTGAGATAGTGCTGAAAATGATGTCAGGGCATCCTCACGGGGTATTTCTAAGTCTCTCCCAATCCATCTTCCCTGTCCTCTCTTAAACAGATACATACTATTAAGCAAAAGATGAGACAGGCAGGAATCGAGACTAGTGAGTGAGTAGCCAGTCGGCGCAGTGGAGAGTGCAGGCTGATACAGGAGGCCCAGAGAAGGGGGAAGTTTTGATATCTAAAACTTTCAGAAGCAGATTTGTGTTCAAAAATTACGCTTGGGTAAACATGTCCAGAAATCAGACCTTTAATTCCCCGTTAATCCTCTTTTCTGCAGCCCTGTCCGTGGCCGCGACGGCCACCCTGTGGAAAAGCCTGCCATGCGTCTGGAACACTGACTTTGAAGTCCGACGTTTCTATCAGGGTCCTGGAGTAGTTATCGCATGGTAGCTTTCCTTTGGGTCTTCGTGGGATTAAAATTGTTTATTTGTTTGTTTGTTACTGTATGTTTCAATTGATACAAGTACCAAACAACTTATCCTTTTACTAAGAAGTTTTGGTCAGTTTTCCAGATTTTTTGTAGGGTTGATCCAAACTGAACTGGACTGTCAGTGTACAATATACTATTAATTTAGCATATATTGTGTCTATTGTGCATAACCCGACAAAAAGTGACAAAATCTTTAGTTTTTGTTCATGTGTGGGATCAAAGCAGTGGTGATCCAGAAGGCCAGAATAATTAGTAAGTTCACAACAAAATGGAGGGAACTGCAAGAACAGAACCAGTGTTTGAAATGGAACGTGGAGACATATAAATAAGTTCACAGTGTCCTAATGACAGGCTCTGTTGAGGCTCTCAAGTCTGTGAAAAACCAACTCATTTCTTTGATGGGTTGAAATTTGAACTATCTTCAAAGTGGCATTAGCAGCCAGTCTGCATTTGGTGGAAGGAGGGTACGGACATCACGCTGTGAATAATTATCCAAAATGTTTTTCATATCTGAGAGTGGACAAAGCTTCTTGGGTATTTAACAAAAAGTCTCCACCACCCGTTCATTTATGTGTACGAGTTAGTAAATTGTTTGCCTATTAAGTCGTCATACATTTCTAAAAGGTTGTGTTTAGTGTGACAAAGATGGTTCACAATGGAGAACAGTGCGGTGTATGCGAGTTGTCTGTACTTTGCTCTTGTCAGTGCAATCTTTACGCCTGTGGCGGTGGACATTTGAAAACATGGAGTGAGCATCAAACGCTTTCTATTTCTTTTAAATTTCAATATAACTCACGTCACAGCTATTATCATGGGACTTTATCTTTGTTCATATCTCCAGACAGTGTTATGATGATTCATTTAAAAAAGGGATTTACCACCACTTTTAATAGAAGATTATTTAAATAAGAACAAAAATAGATTGATCAGCCACAACATTATGACCGGAGAAGTGAATAACATTGACAATCTTGAGACAATTAAATGTTCCTGCTTGGAAACTTTTGGACCTGGCATTCCTGTGGATGTTACTTAGACTTGTACCACCCACCTAGACCAGACCAGACACACCCACCCCATAGCAATGACACTCCTTGATGGCAGCAACAACAAAAAACGTGTTGACCTGGCCTCCAAATTCACTAGATCCAAACTGATCAAGTATCTGTGGGACGATCCACAGAGGCCCCTCGCCTCGACTGTTGCCACAGGACGTCCTCAGAAGACCCATGTCCATTCTCTGATGAGTCACAACTGTTTCGGAGGCACAAGGGGCACAGACGGAAGCAGAGATATATACAGTATTAGGATCATAATGGTCATAATGTTATGCCAGATCAGTGTATAGTGTATTTAATGGCATTAAGATTGCATATATGGGGACTGAACAGAATTCAGAATGTAACCACTTCCTTCCCTCCCTCTCCCAGTCTCTCCCTCTGTTGCTCTCTCATTATAAATACAGGAAACTACAAACTTGCTTCGCTACATATGTGTTAAGACAAGGTCACTGTGGAATGGGTGAATAATTAAAAGCACTTGTGAGTGAAAAATAGACTCGATGCGTAAAGGTAGCAGATCAGGCAGATTGTTGTGACAAAGCGCCGCGCACATGTCAGGATTATCTGAGGGAAAAGGGATCACAAGCAGGTTGTTTTAAATTTAGAAAAGGCTTCACCGATTGAAGGGAATCACAGTCCTTCCATAATTCTACAGAGTATAGAGTGAGTCCAGTTATGTGTTTGGTCTATGATCAGTAACACCACCATGTGCACCGCGGCAGAATATTTGATACAAAAAATATTGTCGCTAGAATTAATTGTACGGGTCCCGTTGTGGGAAAGGGAAAAAAAGAAACTTGCAAATTGTGTTTGTACTGCAACAAAAGGAATGTTTTCTCAGAGCTCTAGCATTTACCAGTTGTATGTAAAGTACCCCACCAAGGTTAACCATTTCAATTTTGAGACTGAAGAAAGTGGTGTGCAAGTGTGTATGTCTGCAAGGGAAAGAGTTTTCAAAGAATGCTGCAATACGAGTTTGGCAACGCTTCAGAATGATGAATGATTTAATTCTGTGTTTTGTTCTGCCCTTTGAACATTTTTATTCTGAGGAGAATAGAGTATTTATGCTACCCAAAAACAAATTGCAATACGACAACTGCAGGAGAAATCAAACATTGCGCCTAATTCTTATGATTTGTTTTATATCACACGGCTGCTAAACTTTCCCTCAAGGTACAGACTGAGAAAGGGGGATGATGTACCGATACGCTGCTTCTATTTTCAGACCGGGTCGTGGGCTATCTTGTTGGCCTAATTTCCAGATTTGGCCCTGAGCAGTAAAAACATATGTGAAGTTTTCTTTGCACCTCAAGATGCTGCCACGCATCCCTGCAGTTTGTGTCCTTGCATGCTTGTGAAGTTATTCAACTATATATATACAGTATATATCATCTAGGTTGCCTTTGTGTGACACTGTATATTGTCTGTTCTCAATGCTACAGCACTCCAACGCTGATGACTCATCATACCTTCAGAAATGCAACAGGGGGGAAACGTACCCATCCACACACTCACATCCGCTGTGGGTACAGAAAGAGGTCTGGGGCCAGTGATTTTGCCTACCCTCTCTTTAACAATGCAGCGCGACTTGGCACACGCTGGGTGGCTGCTGCCCCTGTGATTGCTGGGATGGTGTGCTTATTGTCAGCCTTCTGCTGCACATCACCTTTGATTTGTGTGTGCAAGTGCAGGCTTTTTAAAGCGGTTTCCCGTATGGGAAACACACATAAACGCACGCACAAAGATCTCTGGGGACAACAACACCTGTCTGCAGCTTCATATCCCATAAACCCCAGGAAACAGAAAGACGGGAGCGCTTGTTGTGTTTTGTCATACTTTAGATCAGGAGCAAAGTCAGAAAGCCGCCTTGAAGCCCTTGGAAGAAAGTCTAAAAATATAGGGTGTGTGTGTACAGGTGTTGGAATTACAGGTTGTTTACCAACAATACTGATTAAATGCTCCAGAAATAAAGTGTTGTATTAAAGCAGCACCTGCCAAAAAAGTAACTCTTCCTTCGCAGTTTGCGTTGGTGTCACAGTCTCACAGCATCTCTTCTCCTCCATCAGATATCCGGGGCTTGCAAACCTTCATGGATCAGGCGTCCCGGCTGGGTCTGGACATTTCCTTGCAGAGGGTCGACCGCAACGTCAGTCGGGTATTCAACGACCTCTTCAACACCATGCGCACCGAGGAACTCAACCGCTACCGGGACACTTTGCGGAGGGCTGTGCTGCTGATGAGCCCTCGAGGTGCACAGGTGTTCATCCACCAGGTAGGCTATCCTTCTGAGGCACCCTCACCCCTGGTATGACATTTGATAAATATTGTCTCAACAAAAACATGAAAAGGTAAATAATGGCAAAATTAAGACAGATTTCACTGTCTTATATGAGTTACATGGAAATGCACTGCCCATATGAGGGGTTGCATCGATTAGTTGACTGGTCCACTAGCTTGCAGAAAAGCCTCCGTAGCTTCCTTAATGTGAAACGCTACCACATATTAGTTGGCCCGTACACCAATTCATCTGTCCAAAACACAGTTCTTTCAGCTCTGGGGTCTACAGGAACTAAAGCAGCTTTTACAGCCAGCTTCAAGTGGTATTTGGAAGAACTTTTCCTCACTGGCTTCATTTTACAGCCCCGAAGGTTCCATCTCGGTTCCGCCAAAACCCAAAGCAGAAGGCAGGAATCACACTGAGATGTGTTTTACCTTTGATACTGAGCTGAGCAGAAAATAAATATTATTATGCATGAAATGCTTCAAGTAGATCTTTGGGCCAGAGTCACAGTATTCATTCATTCACCTTCTGTAACCACTTGTCCTGTGAAGGGTCGCAGGGGGCTGGAGCCTATCACAGCTCTCATTGGGTGAGAATCACTGTGTTTCTACAATAAAACATTCATTTAATTCTCAAAGCATTACCCATAAAGCGAGATTTGTTTAGTGTATCAGCAGCACATACTGTACAGCAAAGTTCTAAATTAAACTGTATGTAACTGCAATTTGCCTAACATTTCTTTGCCGATACTCTCCTAATTGAGAAGCTGTTCATAACTTCTCCTGTATTCCACATCATGTTTGCTAATTAACAGAATAAGAATGTATAGAAGTTAATGTATCCAGCTCTCCATTTTAGTAAACACATTTCTTCTTTCATCTCACTAAGTTCAAAGCTCATTTGTTAATTAGCCTCCTTTTCCTCAAAAAAGTTTAGAAAAGATGAACTTCTGCATTAAAATAACCAGTCTGTGTTCTCCTTTCAATGACTTCCAGGGGTGGAGAGGTATGTTTAATCATCTAAAGTTTTTTTTTTATTATTACTTATTTATTTCTCACGATAACCCCTTGGTCAAATCATGCTGAATAATTATGTGCCGTAGTGCTTTGGCATGACTGAAGAATAGGCTCGCGTGGCAGCCGGCGATGTTGAAGACAGTGAAAAATATGGCAACATAAAAGTGGAGCTGAGTGGCTTGTTCTTGCCCAGCAAACACATCGCAGACTGACACTTAATCTTCTGCTCATCCTGAAAGGACAGGGAAACACTGATAAAACACTGAAGATTTTCCAACTCAAGTGAAAAATTGGGTCCTCAAATGGCACAGGAGACGGGCCGTAAAATAAAATAAAAAGTTCACAGTTTCACAGTTTGTATAATAGAATAAAATTCTGCAAAAAAAAAAAAAAAAAAACGTTATTTATATATATTTGCTATCTTATTTATAGACTAATTCTCATACCCACACTCCAGTGCACAAGCATTTGGACACAGTTTTTATTCTTCAGACTCTTGAGATGCTTGAGCAAATTCAATTTGAAGTAAAATAATGACTATAATAATTTCCATGAAAGAAAGATAAAACTTATGTCACATCTACAGCAGCAATACTTATTCATCTTACTTAGTAAAATTAAAAATTATAAAAATAAAATGCGAGTCTTTTGGGACAAGTTAGAGAGTTGGCATCAAATCAAATAAAAGTTTTATTGAACCCAAAGTCATTTTTTTTTATTTATTTTTTTACTCTATTTTTATTTCTGGTTGCTTGATTCAAGGACACTGAAGGGTGATGTTGTCTCTTGGTGAAGACAATAAATCCTTGCCATATGTTCTGGGCAGGGCTAAAAAGCCACAATGTTGCACAGAATTGAGTGCAGCAATTCAAATACACTTTGAGTGAAGAAAAATATGAACCATCGGCCATATCTCTCTTTTTATTGCATTTGAAGCTCAGTTGCATTCAGAGATTGCTGTAGGATAAAGAAGAATCCCTCCGAGACACGTGACAGTACTGTACTGCTGTGCTGAAATCTTGTCCATGACTTTATTGTATCGAAGCTCTAAATATTGCATCCCATACATACATATTCTGTGTATGTGTTTCATTTTATTTGCGTCTCAAAAAGGCTTTGCTCTCCTGGACTGCAGTTCATCTCTCCTTATCCCCAATCTTCTTCGCTGACTCATTTAATCGTTCTATCTATCGTGAGCAAATACCGCAGAAAATAGCCTTAACTAACTGTAAGTCAAAAACCTCACTTGAATTCCGATTAGCTTCTTGTCAATGCTCCACTATTAATCTAAAACTGAAGCACTTAGAGACAAATAAATCAGTGCACAGGTCATGAATACACTGAGGCTTTCAAGTTTCATTAATGACATACTGTTTTGATCTTGTGCCGTGTGCCAATTAATTCTGTTTCAGCACACGCACAGTCTGCTGCAGACGTCTTCACATAAGACTGCATTTAATCCAGACAGTTATATTCTTTCGTCCCATATACAATTAACCGTAAGCATCTTGGGGACAAAGAAATAAGCACAGCACAACGTTCAGCACAGTTCCCAAAGGTGTGAATATGTTAATATATGAAAAGTGGCGGAGATTGGTAAATTCATCAAAGCTTCATTAATGCCTTGGTCACAGAGTGTACCTGCTCCTCATCAGAGATGCTGGGGCGGAAAATGTAAATATGCTAATATCTGACTGGAGAATGATGGCGATGCCTTGGAGAGTTCATGATTGAGTAATCATGAACTGCTGAATGCCGAATTTGTCAGAGACGCGACAATATAATAGAAATGTTAAGAAATGTGGTTAAAAACTAACTGGAATTAACTGTGTTAGTTGCCTGAATGTGCAACGTGGAGCGTTATCTTAGTGTAAGTGAAACTAGGTGCTGCTGATCAGTTGTAACAGAGTTGTGCATCTGTTTACCTCAGAGACCTGCCCTGTTTCCTGCTCCTTTCTGGATTTGTCATCCGTGTGTTTCAGAGTTTGCCGAGCACTGTTTTCCTTCCTCGCTCCTTCTCTGCTCTGTTCTTGCTCATTTTCGAATGCACGCATACGTGGTCGCACTGTCGAACGGGTCTAGGGAGAGACGGGAAACAACTGCAAAGAGATGCAAAACAACAAAAAAGACACAATGACCACAAAGAGGTGCAAGGAGCGTTCAGACAAACCCGAGGCGACTACAAAGAGCTGTGACATGGCCACAAAGAGACACAAGATGACAATGCGTGAATGCAAAACAACCACACAGAGATGCAAAATGGATTACAGACAGATCAAAGGCGACGGAAATGAGATGAAAGATGGCTACAAGGAGACACAAAATGACTACAAAGAGATGCAAAACAACCACAAAGAGACGCAGAAGGACTAAAGAGAGATTAGAGATGACTGAAAGAAGATGCAAACTGACACAAAAAATGCAAAAACGACTACTAAGAGACCCAAGGGAGCTGTGTGGCGGCTTCGGAAATGCCCGGACAACTAAATGATGGAAAAGGATTACAGGCCAAAACTACTAAAAATGATAAACGACTAGGTTAAGACACAGAATGACTACAAACTACAGTTTCACAGTATTTCATTCTGTGTAACACAGTGTGGGCTTTTTCACATGCCTATGCTTAGGGACCCATTTTCTCATTTACTTATTCTTGCACAAGGTCAGAGAAAAAAAAAAATGTCTCTTAACATTTCTTGGGCAGATGAAGAAAAGGCACCTTTGACGGGCCAACAATTTACAAAAGGCCTATTATGTCTTGGCTCTAATACTCAAGACTTTAATTTCAAGTTCTTAATCCACCACATACTGTATGTGCATTAGCAACAGTCATCCCATGTTACATATTCTATCCATATCTGTTCTGATGCTCTATTTCCCTGCGTAACACATCCCATCACAAGTCAGGTGTCCCTTGTCCTCTCTGGCCTCAGTCACTTCTAATACTCTGAACAAGCTGCATATGTCGCTGATGGTGTCCGTGGCGATATGCTAGAATTCTGCGCTCCCGCAGACACTTGCCATCTCGTCTCTTGTTCACTTGGTCCATGAGAGGACTCAGTGTCTTCTGTCAGATTCACTGCTGCCTTGTTCCCGACACCCAGCTACTCCCCGCTCGCGCCACGAGAGCCGAGCTGCACTTGAGTCACGCGAGCCTTTTAAAGGGGCCATAAAGTGGATTTTTAGGCTTTCAGCTGACATGTCTCTGCGTCCTTGGGTTGTATTAGTGAGCCCTTGCTCTATCGCTTACTTAAAATGATATGCATTTAGGAACAAAAACTTGACACATTTTATGAGTTACTAGAGTCACTCACCAATTAATTGTCGACAGAGCTGCTCTGAGCTATATATCTGGAAGACACTCAAATTAGATTTTTGGCTCTCTGGGCTTTGGGAGATAATTGTTCCTTTTCACCAACAGTGATAAGGTGCTTTAAGCAACTGGGATACCTGTACTCAGAATTTTAATTCTGAAAATGAATAGTACGGGCTACGGTAGATGAACTATGCAGGTAGAAATGTTATTATGACAAAGCCAGAGAGCAAGCTTGTCCAAGTTATAGTAATAGAGCAGGCCTCAGATGCAACCATTTAGTCTGTATCAGCTCTTGTACAGTATCAAGTGCCAGGCTTTCTAGCAGTTTTTCTCACTGTTCTTGAGGGATGGTGGCCTCCAAAAGGTGTTGATGTGACGGGAAACCGAATGGGTGGTGTCAGCCGCCATGCCAGCTCTGCAGGGCAGTTGATGGATGGAGCTCAGAGGCTGTGTGAGGTCCGCCCCCTGTGCAGCATCTACACAAAGCTACAGGAGTGACAAGCACTGCTGCCTGCTGCCAGGTAACGTGAGAGCGAGAAATAGATGCTGCACAGAGTGGAAGGAGGGTTAAAGAGCGAAGACGGGAACAGAGAGAGAGAGAGAGAGAGAACAACCAAGAGGCAGACAGAGAAATAAAGGACAGGGAGATGGATGTGGAGAGGAAAGGTCAACGATGAAAAAGAGATGGGGGCCAGAGGGGGCTCCTGCAACATAATAAAGCACCTCTGTATGAAACAGTAAAGGGGGGAAATCTAAGATATGGCAGTAGAGAAAGACAAAAAAGAAGTGCGGAGACAGTACCTACAGAAGAGAGCCATCTCAATGGACCTAAATTTGATCTGATTTTAATCCCTACATCTAACATGCAAAAGTTGAAATCTTGTTAACAAGTTTAGTCCAAACACCCGCAGCCATGACAGTAGGAAGGAATACTGCTGCAAGGGAGTCATTGCAAGCATTGCGGTGTAACCTGTTAGCGTCCCTCCCCTTAAGCCTGAATGAAAACTCACCAGCACTGACTGCAGGATGATCAGATGACATTTTAAAATACTGACACATTGCACAGAAAATGTCCTAATCATCATATTTGATTCTGTGAGCTTTCGTTTTCTCCAGTTCTTCTAAATAATGCACATTCTCCAGCCTGCTTTGATGCAGAATACTGCATTCATTTTAGTTTGTGCCGCCATGAAAAACTGTCAGAAGCTGTGAGTTACACTGCAGTACATTGTGCATATATTGTCTGTACCCGTCTATATAAGTAAATATGGTCATTATTCAGCTTTGTCACAGAATCCAGATTGAAAACTATCACATCATCAGACTGTCACAGCTCTTTCAACTGTATTTTTGCAGCATTTAAAGCAAACATTGACTTAAGTTCCCCTGCAGTATATGTAAAGCGCACAAAGAATTGAAGACACAAAGTATTTGACTTCCACCTTCAAGAGGGGCCGTTGTGCATTGCTGCGTTTCCCTCCTGCCTCCTTTCAAGTTTAAACTGGTGCTCTTCAATTTTGATTTTTACTCTGTCTCCAGCTTTATGGACCGCCTCTGCCAACCGAGACATCTTGTTCAACATCAAAATATTTATTTCAGAGGGCAGGAGGCAATATAAATGCCATCACACAGCAAGTATACAGGAGCTATTTGTGTGCTTCTTCAAGGTCTTCTCCACTGTGCAAAACTGTAGCATAAAACCTACTTTTTATTTAGTTGCTCTGACCCAGAAAAAAAAAACTTGCACAGAGTTCAGCAAGTCTGGCTTGATAGTTAACATGGTTTATTTCAGTGCATAATTCTCTCTATTTGTAAGTGTTTTGTGTGACAAAAGCCACACTTAACAATGAAAAGGTGACTCTGCTTTCCTCGTTTGAATGACAACAGAAACACAGAAGGGCTTTCAGAACATGTGTGCCCGGGTGGGCTGCACGGCAGGTTGCAGTGTTGGGAACAAATTCACTTGTCAAGATTTGAGACCTGATTAAAAACGGACCCTTGTGGCACTTTGAGATGCAATAAACACATTTACCCTTGAACTGCGTTTCGACGCAGAGGCCGCTTCCGTCTTGTTGTCACAAACGCTCGTGGATGGTGATTTAAAAGCGGCCCGAGCTGACATGTTACTGTGGGGCGCTGAGGAACAAAAAAAAAAAAAAAGAGGATGGCTTTTCTTCTTGGGGAATTCAGCGCCGCTGACATCTTGTGTGACACAACACAGACATGCATAGCAAGTCTTACGCACACTTCAGCAACAGCTCTCTGCCTCTTGACAGTTAGCTCTCACTGTGCCCTTAACAGTGTCAAAGGCTGTGTCACATGTTGAAAAGAGAACGAAAGAATACGGTGACTTTAAAAAAATATATCCATATCACAGTAACACTGCATACTTACAAAAACATGGCAATGTTAGCCATGTTTTTAATTCAAATGTTATTTTGAAACCACACTTTTTTCAAAACGTGCAGGCGGTCTAAAACAGTCTCTCACCTCCAGCACCTATCAGCAGTAAAAGCTAATATCCCCGGTGTCTAGACATGGTCTTCATTTCCTGTGCCCAGTTCTTTTACCTACTTTTTCCACCTTTAACCTCATTTTTTATTGTCTAACCCGGTTTTGTTATGTTAACATATGATATAATACCCAAACTAATGGTAGCCAGTGAGTTCTCTGTCTCCCTCATTATAAAAAATATTCCAGCATGTAGCACAGTTGTGTCTTGGCACCTGGACTTCCCCCTCTCTCTCTCTGATGGAATAAAGCTGACCATGACCTGGAAGTGTTTATCCCAGCATGACTCATTAACCTGACACAGAGAGCATGGTGTTGGTGCAGGGGAGCGTGGTGTTGGCACAAACAACATCCTTTGCATTTGTGCACACACACAGAAGGATGTCCGTGCACACCTTCACCGCTTCACCCCTCGTTCCTTCCCCCGATCTATCACTGCCAGTTGAGTCCACACCCCCTCCCTTAGTGCTAATGAGTGAACCAAGGTGCGATTAAAAAGCTCAGAAAGTACTGCTCAGCCGGATATTTTTTAATATCGCAACTGGATAACAGACTTGCAGCCAACCAGAAGACTGAATTAGACTGGCTCAGAATACAAATGAATTGTTTTATTGGTTGAGTGGCATCATTTGGAGTGGGAGGGAGGAGGAATTTATGGATGTGATAAACAAAGCAACACATTAGGGATGGCTAGTACTGAGCAGGGATAGTGCAGGTGAAGTTTTAAATAGAGCAGGTATTATAAGAGCCTATTCAGTCGCGACATTATTTCTGCTATATAAACCAACGAGTGCAGTTGCTACTCTCTCGGCATGGTTTAGCGTCTGCAAATATGATCTGAAATCTAAAAATACAACATTAGTTTCAATTACAGCCAAAGAAGTCGTCATATAATTTTCCTTATGTGTCTAGACTCTGGGGACGACGGCACATCAGGTCACAACTTTGGTGCAAACTGAAATATTTTATCAAGCACTGAATGAATTTTGTTCAGATATTCATGAAAGAGTTCTGCTCTGGGTGTTCCTCTGACATCACTACGAGCCTGATCTTTATAGTTTTGGTGAAAAGGCAAAATGGATAAAATATTAGCGTTTCTGCATATTTAGCAGCCTGACAGAGCCACTAGCACAGCTCTAATTTTATGTCATTTGTAATGTTAAGTACATATCCAGTCACAAAATAGATGTCAACAACACATAAACTAACTCTGAATACACTGCATATGTGTTTTAATGAGAAAAATGTAGTGCGCGCAGAACTGCAACTTTATGCCTGCTGGAGCTGGACAAGCTTTAAATTGGATCTAACAAATAAATAAATATCGATTTATTTATTCTTGGCAACATGATACTTTCTTTTCTTTTTTTTAGACTTCACCAAGCTCCTCAATAGCCACAGAAAACATTTAGCTAAGTAGCAAAGTAGCTCTCTCTATTATGAGTAAATTAGCTTATGCGTAAAATCTGTGCCATTAGCAGTGTGATAAATCTGCTAAATATTACCACCCAACACATGGGCAGCCTGCACACTTAGCTTTAAGTTTGCCCAGATCGACTATAGTACATTAATCCATGTCAAATACACGCGGAGTATGCGTATACTGAAATCATGATTAGACATCCACTAGTCAATCAGTGTGTGTCAGTGGTTGCAGGCATGATGTGATCAGAGCATCATCACCTGACTGATCATCTGCTGAAGGCCTGAGGTGAAGAGGTGTGTGAGTTTATCTTGACTACCACCCGCTGGCATGGCTCCCCCCCTGGTTTAACCCTCCCACCTCTGGACCCCTGTCCTCTCCCTCTGACCCTTATTGCCACTCCTCTATTCCATTTTCCTCCCAATAACAGCATGACAAATTGAGCCTGCCAGAAAACGATCTATCATTGTCCTACATCTCATCCTTTGCTGCCCTCTGTTCCCTCCTTTTCTCCCTCCCTTTGTCTCTCTATCCTCTTTCTGTCCCTGTAACAGGACATTCCCTCTTTCCCTCTTTGTGTTTTTCCCATCTTAATGGTTTCATGTTTTTCTCTCTACACAGGCACTTTATCTTTCTGCCCTTGCTTTTTTCCCATAACCTCATCTCCTTTGGTGTGCTCTCTTATTGCACTGTATACTTTTATCTGTGTCTCCATTTCTCTTTCTCTGTTCCTTTCTCCTCATCCTCTCCTTGCAAACTTGTTTGTTTTGTAATATTCTCTCTCTCTCTGCTTGTTTTGTCATCTTTCTATTAGCCTTACAGACAGGTACATTATGGCACAGGCTCATAACACCATTTGGACATCGTGCTGTGCTTTGGAAACATGAAAATAGTCACAGGACACGCAATAATAGATTACAAAGACATATTTAACTCTAAGTATATATTTTTATGCTCTGTTTACTCCAGTAAATAGTTTTTCAATCCCTGGCTTTGAGAGAACACGGTTCAGTTGGCTGGGACTAAACTCAGTGACTCCATGTGATCTCTCTTAAGACTTGTTGTCATGGAGCACGGAGACACCGCAGTGCATGCAGCGAAAACATGAATTGCTTTGAGTGATGAATAAATGCTACATTTTGACAAGTAAATAATAGATGGCTCCCTCTCTGTCCATGATCAATTAATGGTACCTCCCTGGAGCATTGAGTGATTGTGAGTATGAATTTTTCAGGGTGAGTTTGCCTCTGCGTACAGTAGGTTACCTGCAAAGTAGTTTACTCCAACAAAATCTAAATAAAACCACCTCTTCATGTACATATTTCACGGGAGAGAGGAATAATAAAGAAAAATGGTTGTATATCCAAACTCTGGTATTAAAATTGAAACCGGGGCAGTTGGCAAGCTCTTTATTTGATGGATTGTTATTACTCGCACAAGTATGAATCATCTGCTGAAGTTAAAGAGCTTTTCATAAATAATTTGCTTTTTCATAAGTAATGCTGGAGAATTAAAACTGTGGTGTATTTGAGGTGATGGCTTATTCCTGCACATTAATAAACATCAGGGGCCTTTTTTTTTTTTTTTTTAAATCAGGGCTTTTAAAGGGTAAATAACTTGAGTATTGTGTTACTGATGGTGAAGGTGGTGGGAAGGAAAAGTGTTTATTGTTGCGTACTTGAGATACATATTTCACTGTGCATTGTCTCTTTTAAAGGGCACTTTATGCTGATTTTCAACCTTATCACTATTTACAATACCATTGTTTTTGGGGTTCAGCTTTAAAATCTTTTTTTTTTTTTCAAGAACCAGTGAAGTCATTGGTTCTCAAAATTCAGTGCTCAAAATCTCCTGCTTAGTCGTGTTGCAAACTATTTCTATTTCCAACAGCAAAATATGGTATATTTAAATATGAGTGCAGAGGATTTTACCATGCACTGGCAGACTCAGACAGCTAGAGAGACCGCTCAAAGCATTAGCTGTATTCATCTAGCAAGAGGGTACGGCCATCCATGGATATGACCATTGGGGACTGTCCAGAAATTGCTGCCGAGAGCAAACAGTGACTGGTGGTGCAATTGCTCAAAATGCACCGCTAATGCGAATGGATTTTATGAATTTCTGCCAGGGCTGTTATTGTTGGGCGCTGTTGCCAACTTCCGCCTGAAGAGGTGTGTCTTTGCGTTAGTATGCATGAATGTTTTACTCCTTAGTTGGACAGAAGTCTTCTGTCAAAAAAAAAAAAACACACGTACACAGGATGAACAGTGTTGAACATGCCTTTACATTTTGTACTCAGAAGAAACACTCTGGAAAGCTAAGCTAGCTAACACGGTGGTGAGTTAGCTAGCTTAGCTAACACACACACTTAGCTAACACACACCACTATGTTAGCTAAGCTAGTTAACACGGTGGTGTGTTAGCAAAAGAAAGAAAAACTGTCTGCATCAGCTTTGGACAATTTCTGTGTATCATGACAAACAGTTTTATCTTCTGTGATCACATTGGGCTTTATGCTATTGCTTAGTAAGAAACAGAGATATTTATTACAGTCAGCTGTATAGCTCACACCACTTTTCAGCATTTCAGTGGTAACACCCAAAACACATTCTTGTCCTGACAGAGTGTGATAAACTTTGATTAATGTTTGTGATTATGAGTCATGCTTAGCATTATTGAAACAGTAAACCTCTTGGGCAATTTTTATTTCTTCAGGAGGGAGAATGGTTAATCTCATAAAAGGCACCCAGTGAAGTATACCTCATTTATCTGCTGACCTCTGGAGTTATACATAAGTGTCAGAGTCTCTTCAAATAGCCAGGCTGCTCATGCAGAGCCTGTTTTCCTCTTTTTGTTTTTGTAAGTCATCCAACAGTGGGATCAGAGTCCAAAGCTGGCGGTTTGCATTTTGTCTCTTAATTATTGCTGGTGTTATACAACCATTTGAGTTATTTCTACATTTCTGCTAAACCCTTGTGTAACCATATTCCTGTTTAATTGGAATAGTCAAAACACAGCCATTTTGTCTGTATACGTTAATAGCTTTATCACTCTGTATATTTGTCTCCCTGCAGCATAATAGGAGACACAATTACACCAAAACCCTACAATATTGCCGGAAAGTTCTGTCTCTGTGAAATTGTTGCTGTGGGCTCAGGATTATTGCCCAATTCCCAAGTGGCGGACTCAAAATACAGTACGAGTTTTAAGGATAATTGCAAAGCCAACCACTTGGAAAACAAGTAGTGTATTGGTACCCAGCACACAGCCTATCACAGTCCAAAAGCTCTGGAGAAAATGTTCAATTAAAGTACAGACTCAGTGGAAAGAATATAAATACAAATTCTGGTTCAGGTGTCCTTTTACCCTGTTTTACTTGCTAATTTTTTTCCCTTTTCCCTATTTTGCTTTAACACAAATATCTCTCAGTCACTGCCCAACATGTGCACATACATATTCATATTCAGGTCCCTTTGATGTCTCATTTGCAGCTCTGTGTGAACACAGACATTTGAAAGATATGGCCTTATACTGTTTCTCCTTTATGCAAAACTACTGTGCGGGCTGATATATGCGTGCCCCCCATTTTCTTTGGAAATTATTATGAAGGAATTTAAAAATAAAGAAGGAATCTTTCTAATTTAGTTTATTACAACTATAATACAATTACAGCATCTCACTAAGGACTATAGATACCCACATATGCCCCAATGCTGTCCTAGCCATTCAGTGAAGCCATTTCTCCAACAGGTCATGCACACCACAATGCAGAAACCTGCTGTTCTGAAAAGAGCGTTTCCCACAAGCCTGTGAGAGTTTCACAGGGCTGTTAGTGCTTCTGCAACTGCATTAGCGGATTTACTTTGCACTCGGATCATTGTGAGAAATCCTTAACTGATTTTATGTGTGTGTGCAAAAAAACCCAAACTCAAAGAGCACTCTAATAGAATCACTGCAAACGCTAATATGCAAATGAGCAGAGAGGCATATTTTGAACTCAGATATCACATTCTGTCAAGAGTGTTGGTTGATTAATTATGTCAGCATTTATTTCATATTTAGTTTAAGCACAGTTTAGAGCTGCAACATTTTGAATATCATGCCAACAGGTCTTCAGTCAAATTAAAATTTGGACCATGTTAGGGATGTTTTGTTTTTGCTGCCATCCATCTGCCTCTCATAACTCTTGTTCACTTTTCTCCACATTATGAACCGTACAGTCTTTCCTCCAAAGCTTTTATATATCTTTTTTTCCCATTGCGTAGAAACAAACACACACCAAACAAACAGGGACAAACACTCTCTCGTACGTATTACATTTAACCGTGGGCCGTGTGACTGGCTCATTTTCAGCTCAGCCAGATAAAGAAAGTTCAGAGATCTCTCAGACTTACCGGAAAATAGACATTTGCTGTGTCATAGCGATCATAATCAGGACACCCACGTATAGCAGATAATGTAATGATAGTTGCAACAGAGAGGCGTTTGAAAAGTAGTTATTATCCAAAGCTACACAGACTGCGTGGCATTTAAGTAAAGGTCCTCTTGCCCTTTCTAGTCTCCAGAAAAGTTGCCACATACCTGCTCAGATGCACCGAATTATAAAGATTTTGCCAAGTATTAATTTTGCCTTGCGTCCTCCTCTTTCTTTCAGACTTTTATTTTCTCCTTTGCCTTTATTCTCTGGGTGGTGCTCATTTGTAAGGTTGAACCGAGTAACCACTATGGTGCTTTGTCTTAAGTAGACTGTATCCCACACGCTGTGGCTTACAAAGTGTTTCAGTGGTGAATTTAAAGCATTTTAACCCGTGTCTTTTATTCTGTAAATGATCTGCACTAACAGTCTCCTTCACTCAAAGTTCTCGTTAAATGTCGTTTTTTCTTTTATTCACCTTCTGCTTCTGGCTCACACACCCACCTAGTAACAAAATATTAGCCCTCAGTTCTAATATAACGCAGATCCATCCACTTAAGATATGGTATGCAAAGAAGGTATAGCACCTTTCTTTGTGGTATATTTGCATTATGTTAAAGTATTTCAACCTAATTACGTTGGGTGTTTTAAGTCTTTGTCGATAACTGTTATAATATGTCATTAAAACATTTCAGTAAAGCATCTCAAGTGGCACTTGGGATTTCTGTGTTGTGGTTGATCACTCAAGAGGTTCACGCGATATTCCTTCTCATATTGCCCAGTGAACAATACTGGTCCTGAAATGCATGTTGTCAACAGTAACATAAAATGAATAAAGAATGCCTTGAGGTAACAGAGTGGAGCACCATCTGAGTTAAACAGAATGTGACGCAAGCATAGAGAGATGCTGTGGCTACATGTTAATCACAATTTTTATACTGTAATATTCTCCTCAAGCTCAGACAAGGACCAGTGAAGCGTGCAATGAAGCCTGATGAGGGGAACGGTTATAGCAGGACCGTGAGGCTTCATGGTGTGTGGCGGGGGGTGGGGGGATAGATGGATGAAGAGTAGAAAGTCGGCTGTCCAGGATGCCCTGCAGAATCTCCTCCAGATCCTTCTTTCAAACAGGCCTTTTCAGCCCTCTATTCAAAAAGCAGTAATTGCATCATTTTTCAAGCCCCTTGCCTCTGTCTGACTGAGAAGCTGGCCCCATTAATCAAACTAATGGAGAAGTAAGTGATTTCAAAATATAGGCTTTGATCATGCACCCCCTATCCTCTCCCACAACTCCGCCTTCTCCCCAGCTTTGGGAACCCCTCTCCTCCCACCCTCCTGAATCTTTCTTTTCTCACAGCGAACACGTTCCTGTATGAAAGAGCCTGCATGAGTGAAAAATGAATTTTCATATTACGTTTTTTTAGGCTTCCGCACACTCTGGCCTCGCTCGGGCTCTCTGGCTTGGTTAGAGTTGATTTCTCGTTCCGAGGAGCAACAAACTTGGTGGAAATGGTCCCTCCAAAATCATTGTGCCCTATTAACAGGCTGTATGTCTCAAAGAGTCACAGTTCAGACACATTTATTGATCTTGATGAGGCAGATTAAATTAAAGTGCTCCTCAGGTGTATTGAAAACCTTGTGCCAGCTATAAAGCAGCGTGACCATTCCTTGAGGCCACTAACAGAGCACACTGGCAAATTAGATTCCTTCCTTGCAAAGGTGCTAACCTCAGCTTTGAGGGGAAAAAACTATCTGTGTATCTTTGATTCACAGTAGTGTTGGGGGAATACAGAGTTGCCCTCATGCTTTATTTACAGTGTATTTGACTAATTTATTGTCTGTAAAACTGCAGTCTTTTCTCTCATTGCCCCAGATCGTGGTTTACTGGGAATTAATGTTCATAATTTCTGCTTGAAAAGCACTCCTGGCCTCAAACATGTATCATACCAGTATACTGTATATTTACCAAATTATTAAATATGTTTAATATTAAATAAAACAGCATCTCCCAGCATTGTTAGGTGAAATAGTAGAAAACGTATCATCACTACCTCCTCCTCCTCCTCCCCCTCCTTTCCCTGCAGCCTCCCTGGCTGTCAGCACTGTTTGGAATTAGCATTATGTCAAAACTTAAACTTTCGCACTCCTACTCTCCATAACACCTCTTCTTTCCCGTCGTGTTCTCAGAAGACGTGTCTCACCCTGTTCTGGAATAATTAGGACGAGATTCATGTTCATCTTTCGCCCAGCTAACCTCCCACAGTTACCTCTCTTGCAGCCCGTTTCCTTATTTCTTCCTTATTTGTCTGCCCACTTATCTTCCTTACTTGTGCTTAATCAGGCAGGAGTGTTGTGCATAGAAGCAGTTTACTTACTGTGACCTTTAATACTCACCCGCATGAAAACGTTCAGATTTCTCAGAAGAGGAGGGAGACAGCATCAATACGGACCCATCGGGCATGTTGCTGTGATTTATAAAGAGCTTTTTTTAGCAATGTTTTTATAAGCGTTAATGCCATGTACCTAACGTGCCTGTTTGTCACCTCCACTCCTGTATCGTCATCTTTTCCTTTTAGTCTCAGTCTGAGTTTTCGCTTCAAAATATCCTTGTTTACTGCTCAGAAGATTACAGAGGAAATGGTTGCTCGCGCTTTTGTATTTGAAGGCAGACTGCCTTAAGCCAAAGTCTTTACACACACCGACTTTTGTTTTAACCTTTATTTACTTGAGTGATCTTTTTCAGGAATTTTTCACATGCAGCTGAATTATTGCAGAGATTATTGCCCAGTACACCGACAGTGTCATACATTGGTTATGGATGCAGAAGATGTCCATTGCATCGGGATGTCCACACTTGTCATTTTTTGCATACAAGGTTTAGCAACATACATACCTGCTCTATTCCAATTCAGATAAGCAGCGATTCCCTTCCAAACTATTATAAAGCATATATGACTTTATAAATACACAAAAAATTTTTAGTTGATACATCTTACAATATAACAGATGGAAAGAAGGGGATGAACCTTCTAGTCGACTTTACAGCTGTGCCATGATGCTATAAGCAGGACTTCGATCACGTAACACTAACAACATGGCCCCCTCTGACGACAGAGGTGTGGAGCCCGGTGGGTCATTGCAGCAAACTAGCGTTCATCAAGTGTGTGGAAATACTTCCCTAAAGCCCATTCTACCGTGACATACAGAATATGTGAATCCTGAAATACCACAAAAGTACTACTGTAATGCACGCTCATCTGAAACTTATCCATTAACGCTATAGCAGAGGAGCGGTCCAACAACTTCACCAAACGCCCTGCGATGACAGAGAAGGAGGCTGCAAACCAACAAGATTCATCAAGATTTTTATTTATTTATTTATTTTAATTTTGTTTTGGCCGAGCGAGTCGAAGATAATTGTCAGACCGTCTGGGCTTATGGTGTTGACACCATGGCGATGACTGTCAGACTGTGTTAAGCTTAAATTGCCTTACAGAGAAGCCTCTGTATCTTCTTTTGTATGAAACTCTACAATACTTAGGTCAAGAATATGGATCGCATTGTTGCAAAGCATTACTTTCTACAGTGTTTTATGTGACGTCATTGACTAGTCGACGACAACTCGACTTCACCGCATATAAGTCGACTTTAAAGAAATCCAAAGTCGTTCATCCCTAAATAGAGCGTTAATGATTGCTGCAGATGTCAGCCATGCTTTCTCTTTTTGCTCTCTTTTGCTTTCTCTCTTCTGTGCGTACAACCCGGACCCCTAAAACACCATTAAAACATCACCGAAAATGAGGTTTTGCACAATTTATAAAACATTTAGAAGAAGTAGGTTGTTTAAAACTGTGGGGAAAAACACAAGGTGTGGATGATGTACTGTAAAATCTTATCTGACTGTGTTCTACTCATCACATCCTGACTAAGCTGTCACATCTTGATACCACCTTCAGATTCCACACCTTACCTTTGTTTTCTCTCCTCTTCTGGCAGTCGTGTGTGAGCAGTGGCTTTGAGGTAGTTTCAGCAGTGCAGTGTGAGTGTACCCTGGAGCAGAGATTACAACAGTGTGTGTCTGGAGCTGTATGTGTCTAGGTGTTCTTACTTGCTAGGCAGTACTTCCTTAGAGGCGATGCGAGAAATAGCACATGAAGGGAGTGAGAAGCTTTGAAAGCCATGGGTGTCATTCAAGGTCACTCCCATAGGTGTCATGTAAGGACATTGCTTTGTTGTGATTATAGAGATCTTTAGTGAGTGAGCTGTATAACTACATAGTAATGCTCCACAAGGGCCCTTGTGCATCCGTTTTACCATGTAATCAAAGTGGTATACTAGCTACAAGAAATGGAGCAATTAGATCTCAGCCTCCCACTAAATCAGCTTTTATGTACAACAAAACAGATGAAAGTGTCACATTCTTGATTCTCTGCACAAAACCGCTTCAAGGAGTCTGAGCAAACAAGTCAAGATTTTTCTGGGTGCTGAATTCGTAAGCAGCTGCCTATACCGCCTTGAATGCAACATCTACTAAGGAGACAGCTTTTAATTATTAATATGTTTCCAAATAAAAATCGCTCACCTCTCTCTTAAGATGTGTCTTTCAGGTGTGAAAGCAAAGTTCTGTGAATTGCAACTCAAAGCTAATGGCATGGAGTGGTATGAAGTGCTTTTATGGAAAACAAATTATTGTATTTCACTCGCTTCAAATCACTATGCTAAGTAATGGTGGCATTCATTATTCAGTTGCGTTAAAATAGCATTCTGTTGCTTACCCTTCCATGAAGTTCCATGAAGCAGATGTTTAAGTTTCAGAGGATTTTCCTTGCAGCTTAAAGCCTGGCAATGCAAAGAGGTCATGGCGAGGTGTACTGTTTCAAGCCATCTCACCTTTTCTTCTGCGCTGCAGAAAGTTTCTGATAAACTGAAATATCTTAGAGGGAAAGTTCTCATTTGCGTGTTTTCTCAAACACAGCATACAGTTGCCATGTTTGTTTTCTGGAACATTAATAGTCTGTCTCACTTAGTTGCCCCATTTACATGTTAATCTCATTCTTAATATGCTGTATAATGCTACATTTGTGTGTGTAAATTTGGAATGGGTTTGCATTGCTCTTTCCGCTTCATTGATTATATATATCGGCTTGTCCTTGTGTTGTAACTGTAGTCACAGATGAACAAAACAACTTTTGGTGAGGTAATCAGTTTCCTCTCTGTTAATTATCCCTGGTTATTACATCCATCAGCTGTGCAATAAAAATTCAATTGCAAATATCATCAAAGATCCACAACATAAATTTCCCCCAGGTGCAGGGCTTTAGTTTATGTTCAGTGCTTCCCCAAGGACACCCTGCTGAAACACATAGTAATCTATCCTCTGCTAAGACATATTGTTCAGAAGGTGTATACCGGTACCTTATTAAAACCCAAACTAAGAATATTGTTGCTCATGCTCCCTGAGATACTTTCTTGTATATTTGAGATATTTTCTTGTCTATTTAATGATTTTTTGCCTGGGTTATCAAAAGGTGCACCAATAACAACTAAAATGTTGTATTTCCAATTAGAATATATTCTCTACTAAGCAGGCATTCAATAGAGTTTAACTATTGATTCATTTCTACTCCAGCTATCCACTTGGCATATAGGTCATTTAACACAAATCTTTACCTAAAAGCAGGCAGATTAATTTATTATATATATATATATTATTTTCTACAGGCAGAGGAAAACAAGTGATAAGCAAGGTTATTTATAAAGTTATATGTATTTTTTTTGTATTTTTTTGTAGCGTTAGCAACCTTGTATTTGGATGGTTATTTTCAAAAGGAACAAATTATGCTGGTTGCATTATACAAAGGACGTAAAAAACAACAATTATTTGGGTAATGATAGGAATCACAACTATGCTAATGCAATGTTGGCTTTGAATAGCATAAATATTTCATATAGTTGATTGCAGAGTCATCAAAAGGATTCGGTTCAAGTTATACCCCCTTTCATTATAAAGCACTTGTGCCTCGCTGGGTAAAATCCATGCAAATGCTATGTCCACCGCACTGTTTGGAAAATAGAAACCGCTCCAAAACCCTCACACAAAAGGTTCTTGCAGCCTCAATGAATTCCTTCACTTAGGAGTCTCTGTTGCCTGCTGTGGTATTCATAAAATGTCACACCTAGCTTTAATCCTGTTAGAGACTCTCAGAAATCCCACTTGCAACATTATAGCTCACAATGAGTGCAGCTGCCTACAGAAGGAAAATGTCGCAAGGGGAAGTTAACGAGTTGCCACACCATAACATGACATTCCAACAGTAACGTACTGTATTGCAGCATCTGTTACTAAGAAGTCCAGTTGTTTTTAGACAAATCATCAGAAATTATAGCACCTTTTAACAGAAACATTTTAGTCACATCAAATATGGTAGTATAAATGTACACTTTGTGTACTTCTATATCATGGAAATGCATACGAACGCTGTATTGCAGCCATGGACACAGTCCCATTGTTCCTCTAATTTTAATTTTATGTTACAAGGCTAATGTGCCAACTGGTGAGTCTCCTAGTGGAGACATTAGCTATTCCACTCAGGTCTATAGCGTAGGGCTGTGGGAAGCTAACCGCATGCAGAGAGGAGCTAGCAGCCTCAGCACCATGGCAGATGGGAGTCATGATTTGTTTTAATGTGACACACATGTGCCATCTTCTTGGGAAGGCCACCTGCTCTTGAATACTGACAGCGTAAGGTCAAAAGACATTTGTTCCATTTGTTGTATACTGTATTATCACGAAGGACTGCAGATCTGTAGCTTGACTGTCTTTTCTCTTCATTTCTTAAGTTCCCTTATGAACCATGAATTGGTGTATGGGCCACATTGATGAATCCATACGTGGTTTAAGTGAGTCTAAACCTGTATGCCGAGGGCATTCGGCTCATTTTTGTTCAATGCTGTTTCAAAGGAGCGGATTAAATGGCCTGAAGTTTTGTTTCCACAGCAGTGGCAAGACTGGGTTCAAAGGGACTATTGTGAATCGTTTATGACAGACCTCATTACTCCTTCCCGGCTTCTTTGTGAGATTCTAACACAGAGAGAACACGGACGGTGTGACAGCCAGCAAACACCTTTTCATTGTGTACCCCTCTTCAAATTTTGACGAAATACTGCGACCCAGAGAAAGGTGCCCATTTAAAATCAACAGAGGCCTTTGGTTGCCGTGCACATAGACCTGACCTTAAAACTATGATGCATTGCCTGAAATAGGGACAAATCTTCTGTCATTCGACGCACGCTGAGCGAGAAGAAAGCAGGGAGCTGAGTGTGTGAGAGAAGAATAGGGTAAACAAAGCCACATCTGCATGCTGAAAGAGGTTCAAAGATGAGAAAATCTGGAAATCCATGCATGAATGGATGCAGATAACTTATCTGGATATGGGAAAAGGCATGATAATGCAAAACATTGTATGCGATTGGATCAGCCGTATTTGAAAATGGTCAGACTCACATTGTGGCTATAATCAAAACTATTATTATAAATTTAAATGAGAACTCATTTAAATCGCAGGTGTACAATAACAAGGGCCGTTAGATCATTCTCCTGATAGTGTATGCATTATTTTTTAATCCATTCAGCATTTAATAGATTGATGGACAAATAGATGTTAGCATTATCAGCGTTAACTATTACACAAATGGAGATTTATCTCTACTCCTAAAACAATACACATGAATTAGTAGTGATATGCTATGCTGTAATTCAGAACCAATTTATTCAGCTGCAAGTTGTTTTTACGTTAACTTTTTGTGTGGTTCAAATATAGAACATTTTTGGTTATTTTATAGTCTCAGTTAGAGATGCCCCAGTAAATGATGCCTTCTGCCACACAAACCACAAGTGACACTGGAACTTTTATACCGGTTCAGTTTCACTTCTCCTGCACACTGATCATTGTCTCAGTTTCAGTCCCCGAGCCAGTGTCAACCATGCGAATGGAGAATTTTCAGTGACAATAAAGTTTGGCTTCATGTCTCAGCACGTTTTCAGAGGAGTTGCTGACTTGTGCTGCTCAGTAGATAATGGCATATGGATATCAATTACTACGCATCCATGTTAAAGATTTCAGGTCATAATAGCCCGAGACTTCTTGGAGTGCTGCAGATGTCCAAAGGATCATATGTGATTGGTGAATTCAATTAATGAACAAGAGTTAGACAGATCACAAACCGGTATCATTCAGTGAACTGCAAATACACTTAGTGAATAAAGAGATGTGTTTGATTTTCTCCGACTGCAGAAAAAGGTTGCTTATTGTTTGCTGATACTGTAGACAGTCGTTTAGAGAAAAATTAATTTAGATGAGTATCAAAACTGTAAGACGCAGGCTTGGGGTTTATCATACTTATAAGTTCTACGCACAGAGATGTGAACAAAGGAGGAGTGGTGATCATTATACAAACAAAGTTTACCTGTGGGCCTGTGGGTCTATAAGCATTTGATTATTTTCATTTTTGCTGTGCAGCGCAAGTGGAGAATGCCACAGTTGGAAATAATGCATTCGTGATGTAAAGATGCTGGAGCTCTTATTAGAAGCAAGCAGCTAGTCATCACAAGCAATAATGTTAATTAGCCTTCGAGCCGCAGGTTGTTAAAGGCGGCCAGTATTGATGGAATAAAGCTCCAGAGCGGTTTCATATTACAGTAAACACAATTAATAGAATAATCACAAATGTTTTTTCCATTAATTTAGGTTTAATAAGAACACAATAATAAGCCACAAACATTACTCACTTGCATGTCACGATTCTGTGAAAGAGCTATTCAGACCCAGTACACAGAAGACACTTAAACATGGAAAAATACATGTTGTCATGTTGAGGTTTGTGGCAAATGTCTGTAAATCAGTAAACAAGATTAGTTAATTAGATTTAAGAACCTGAAGTTGGAAAACCTGGAAATGTAATGGCATGGATAGGTTTTATCAATATGCTAATGCTCATTAATAATGTAGTAAACAAAAAAGTATTTTTTTTTTTTTTTTTTTTTTTTGTTAGGGTACTTGGCAGGTATGTTGTCCCTAGCAGCTTGGAGAACTGGCTACATTTTGGCAGTTTCAATGTGTTCTGTCTCATCTTGTAATCCCAGACTGGTTCTGTTGGGGGCATACCATCTGTTGCAGGACTCCTTGTTCTCTGATAACTTGCAGAAGTTAGTTGTTTAACTAAAAATGTGCATCTCTCTGTTAAAAGTCAGAGCTTTATATAGCTAGGATGACAGTATAGATTAGTCACATCTTCAGAAAGAGGTTAAATTAAAATAATAATCATTACAATCGTTCCAATAAAATGAGAATAATACACCATCTTGGGGATATGGTTTGAAGTCAGCATACTTTGTCGTAGGTTGTGTATACAATGACAACAGTGTGTAGCTGAGTACACAAAGCAAATTGAATTTCCTTTCAGATATTTACAACGTGGTTTTGTACTGTAACAAATAATTGCTTTGAATGTATTTGCACTGAGAATGCTCCTCTTTTCACATTCAGTAGATTCATCTTCGTCTGAGCTTTACCCAAACCTTCCCCCACCGTTTTTCACATTCTTCTAACCGCAGTTCCTCTCAATCCCTTTTCGGCTGTCACGGCTTTAAATTGCAGTTGGCATTCTCTGGCTGCCTTTGTGGCAGTTCTACTGTATAAGAACATGCCTGGGGTACTTTGCCTCTCTGATTAGAGATCTTACTGTCGCCAGGCTTTGCCTGTATCAACAGTATGGAATATTCCTCAGATGTCACTCCAGGCTCTTGTCTGTGCCTCCTCTTCCAAAACCACATTGCTCCCCATAGTTTCAGTGTTACATCATCTCCTGAAGTGAATAGGACGAAAGGAAACACACAAAGCTGAAATTACTCTGCCTGGATGTTGATAACATTTAAGGTCTCAAATGGATTTTAGGCTTTGCCGTGATAAATTTTAGGCAAAGGGAAAATAAACGTGCTTAGTTCAACTGAAATGACACTGTGTGCGATTAGAAAGGAGCTGATTAGGCAAAGTAATGTAGGAAGTGTACTTAGACACAAGAGGATTTTGTACTTAGGAGCTACTTTAGAATCCTAATGAGCAACTCCCTTAGGTGCTGTAAGCACAAATGTTCCGAGACCTCAGCATCCAGGTTGTTGTCATTTTAAATCTTATTTCACATTTTGGAGTAAAAGACTATCTGAACTAAGGGACACTGGTGAATGAAAGAAATGAAGTGAAACAAGCATTGAATGTTAAGTCTTAATTCTCTATGCTGTTACATGTATTGATTTAACAAATACATTTAACAAAAGGAGTCAATCTCAGCTTTTGCTTTGCTTAGATGATGTGGGAGAAAAGTGCAACAACAACTTAAAATTACAGAGTTCTCACAGTTTGTCAGCAAAGGTGCTTCAGTTATCACAGAAGCATGGTTAAGCATCAGCTTGCAGACATTTAACTTCACAAGGGTTTATTTCTAGAGTTACCACTGTTCTCTTGTGCTGTGTACTGATGTTGCATCTCTCAAGTGTTGGGTCCGTTTGTGCCCACGGCTTCAACAAAACACTGCATCCCAGCTGGTACGCATTAACTAACCCACACTACGGCACTTGACTTTGTTTTTACCATTATGGCATCTGACAGATTTTGTCTGGAACAATGGATGCAGTTCAAGAAGCTGTCATCTCTCTTGAATGTCAAGGTTATTCTTCAAGGCAGGCAATAGTTATCATTGTCAGATTTTATTTGGGGCCTAAAGGCATTATCATCATAATTTGAATGAATGGATAACTCACACATGAATGGAGCTTGCTGTTATTTTCCCCTCATGCAGATTACAAGGATGTGATCTTATACCTTTGTGTGCAGTGACTAGCGTCACAAGTCATCTTTTACTGATGAACGAATGTGTCATGCTGTTTCTCTTTGGTTTAAGTGCTAATGTAATTATGTACGTGACAATTTGGCCTTGCACCATCTGCAAGAGGATATTTTTATTCTACTGAAGAGATAGAAACTACTGCTGAAATGGTAAAGCTCAAACAAGGTTTTGGAACATTTCCATATACGTACATATGCTTACAGTGAGAATGTAATTTTACAAAAATGCCATTGTTCAGAATCATTGTCCCGTGCATCCACACGCACAAACAAACAGGAAATCACGCTTTCATCTCTTTCACATCTCTAATGTGCTCCTTGCGGCTCAGCCTTGAACAGTGTAGCCTTCGTTTTTCCTCCAAAACGTACTTTTTTCTCATACCTGCAACAAGTGCACACAAACAGACACAGATACATGGCCTGCAGTATTGTGCCTGAAAACATGTTGAATTATTTCATTTTTTTTTCCCTGTTATCACCTGATCCTGTCACTTACAGAGTGACCAATACCTGCATAAGGTGTGTAATGATGAACTTCTTGATGGAAATACATCATTGCCAGTCATTTAGGGCTATTGCTTGTAGACATCAAATTAAAGTATTTTTTTAAATTATTTTTCACAAATTTATTTTCGATGTCTACTGCTCTGGATCCTCTTTATCTGAATACAGTTTATTTCATCTGAATGGCTATACCAGCCAGAAATTAACTAAATGTTTCTCAGAAATTATTATCAGTTATGAAATATTCTGATCAGCTTCCTTTTTGTGAGGACTAAAGTGAAATTGTCATGACATATGTTCATACTCTCTAACTAAATAAAGTACATCCAGCAAATCAGTCTGGTGTTTTAATAGCATCCATTGATAATTTGGCCTATCAATTTGAAATTCAAGGTAATTTTGTCGACATATGGCCCCACTCTTTAATTTTATGAGGCGTGGCATTTCAACCGTGCCGGTAAACATTTCTCCCGCGCTGGTATGGTCCTCTCGCAGTTTGATGAGATCAATCTGGAAATGAGGGGAGCATTAAAATAAAATCACGACTCTTCCAAGGTTAGAAGATCGATCGTCAGCTTTCGGTGATTTATTATTTATTTCTGCGCCATGTATTCCCGATGAGCGTGGTGGTTGTTTAGTAAAGCTGCAGCGTGGTTCTTCAGGTCACATGTTCAGGCATCAGTCTTCATTGGTTAGTGAGAACCGACTTCATTTAGACACTAATGATAGCTATTTGCAGAAGAGGGCATGCATGGTGACGTTAAGCATGACAGATGTCAAATGACTGCGGTCTTGGGGAGGTGGAGGAACTCCATAATGACATGGACATTTTGGTAATTCTCAAGGGGTCCTTTTCACTCGTATTAAGAGGTTTTAGGTCATCCTTCCCATTTACATACACCTCAGTAACCAGATTACATTTCACTACATTTCCTCCATGACTACCTTATATAATGGTTAGGGTGGGGGATTAAAACATTTCTCCCAGCTTGATTTATCCTGGAAAATAGCGGATTCCTTGGCTGTATTGTGTGTGAAACTGGGTTTAGACGATAGACGAGAGCGTGTCGCTGTGACAGCAGAGCAGCTGGATAAAGGAAAGAATACATGCATGTGGATCCTTGTATTCAGATGATTCCATGCAATGCATGAATAAAGCCAACATGAATTCACAGACACAAAACAGCCATGTTTGTTGTTTGTATCAAAATAAGGTTTGCAACTCTTGACATCTGACATCTGTAAAAAATTGTAAACTGTTCTTTCACAACAGAATCTTCCCACTTACTAAAGTAATGAGGTTTCAGAATAAATATCAAAAATTGAGACCAGGCATAGTTTGCAAAGTGTCAAAAATAAAAAAGGTCCGTAGATCTGTATATGTCTGTAAATGACCTAATAGTTGATCCCCTAGTGGCTCAGACATCTCAGAATTGCAGTTATTCAACAATTGTACCTAATTTTGTGGGCTCCACAATTTCATATTATCATTATTATTACCACAAAATCTGATTTATAAAGTGCAATGAAGTTATAGGGCAACTGAAGTCCCATATTTGAGGACATATTATGTCCATCTGCACTCCAGACCTCTCACATCCTGTGTATAAATAAGTCTGCTTAGCATAGCTTACTTATGATGGCTGCTTTGTCCAACATGCCGCCATGAGTGTGATATCCTCCCCCTGGACCAGCAACCTTTATGAGATCTAGGATGTCTTGATTTACAAATTAACCTCCAGAGACACCTGAGGGGTGACTGACACGGACTACTGTAAAACCTCAACGTGTATTATGCCCACTGAGTTCTTCTAACTTGTCCTTCTCTCTCTCTCTCTGTCTCTCCTCTCCCCTTCTTATTTCATTTGTCACTGCAGGCTGTGGAAACTAACCTGGCATCCAAGGACAGTCACTGGGTCTACGCCAATGAGGTGAGGCCAAACTCAAACACGCTTACATGTACATGAGTGGATTTAGACTTTAGTGTCAGTTTGCTTTTGTCAACAGGCTCTCATATGCTGCCAAGGCATGCACAAATACATGACAACCTCTGGGGCTGTCACTTAGTATTAATATTCCATTAGATTAGCAGTACAATATTTGTTTTTATTTTATCTTGGCTGCCCGAGGGACTGATTTTGTATAACTGCCGTCCCTTTAATTGCTGATATTAGTGAGTCTTCCCCCTTTCTGTACCAGTGATCTGCGTCGGACATTGACTTCAGTGCTCCGCTAAAGTGGCTCTTGCAGCACAAAATTCAGGTGCACTTTGTGAATACAGAACAGGGATCTTTAGCATTAACGGCTTATCACTGCACTTCCATTGATTCAAGAGATTTGCAGATGGAGGGGCATAGGAGCGACACAATACTAAAAGCAGAGGATGAAAGATGTTAGCTAAAAGGTTTTTCAGAGATGATTTAGCTGGAATATTATAATTTCTGTGCCTAATAGCTGCCCTCTTTCTGGCACTCACAAAGGCTTTGTGCGATGCATATTTTATATTTGTGTGCAAGGACATTAAATGTATCTTCCTATATCCAGCAGCTACTGAATTGCCCCGAACAATCATTTGGATCAAAATCTTAATTTGATTGATTATCCATATGTCATAAAATGTAAAGTGATCTCATCCTCTACTATGAGCACCACACCCCAAACTCAATTTTGCTAAAAGAATTGGAATTTGTTCTTTCTTGCTAATGTGTGTGATGCTGTAGCAACATCTATAAGAACTGCCAAAGCCAGATGTGCACACTTTGATCCACAACTTCACATCCATTGCAAAGTGAAATATCCATAAACTCTGCAATACTCACCATTATTGAATGTAATCTGGATTTTGGCAAAACCATAATAGGAGTTGAGTTCTCGTTTATCACCTCCCTGCTTGTTGCAATCTTCTCTGTGAGTTTATTATATGCCTGCAGAATCATACAGCGGCAGGAGCCATCCCCAAATCAATAGAGCTGTAAACTTTTAAGCATGCAGCACAACAGTAATAATAACAGCAGTTACCCCCGACACAGGGACAGGATTGGTCAGGAGATAGGTGAGCGCTCACACAGAGCCACAGTTAATCAGCTGTAGTGAAATCTTTTGTTACATGTCGGCCTTTTTAGGTTGATTCCTAATCTCCACCACAGCCGGAGGGATATTATTTTACAGTTTGTAAAAGCCTGATCCGTTTATTGGATGCGTTCCTGTAATTACATATAGGACATGACCTCTCTAATCATTAAAGCACCTATCAGTATATAGCAATGAGTAGCCTAGTAACAATGAAAGCACATTTTAAGTGGCTGTAGTTAGATAAATTATCATTTGTCTGTCAGAAACACAGACACCAGAACGGGCTTGATAATTATTAGTTATTCATTTGTGGTATTGTGTAATCTCCCCTGACCTCACTAGCATCTCCTGTCAAGGAACATTTAATGGGGAATTGCCGTTTTTTACAACCTGGACATTATTCCTGGCATGAAATACAATCATTTACTCTGTCATATAACTTTGTTGTCATTTGGTGTTGTTTAGATCCAATGGAGTGCTGCGTATATCCATATAGTGGGAGTGACTGGGGCACCGAAACCCAGCCTCTAAATAACGCATTATCTGCTGCGAAACTCGTTCATGTCACCAATATTTTGTTATGATGCCCTAGTGCTATTCCCTGTTGAGTCCAGCGTTACCTGTTGTTATCATCATCCAGGGACTATAGATTGACCTGCTAACCTGTGACGTGGATGATGTCACCGCTGAGCGCGGCGCGTACCCTCAACGGTCGGTTTGTTTACCTGTAATTTGCTACTGCTGTTTTTTTTGCAACATGGCTGAGTATTTTTCCGATTCTGAGGTTGTGGACGTCGACTTTGTTTATGATGATCGTCCCTTTGAGCCAGAGTATATGGATGAGGAGTTTATTGAAAGGAAAATGCAGAGGCAGAGAGAGAGAAACAGTCAGTCAAAGAACAACAAACTGCTGCACGGCAGCGAATAGATAACAAGTAACTGCAGACTCAACAGGGATACGCGGCACTGCACTGGATGTAAATATCGTCGAACGACTCCAAATGACAACAAAGTTAAATGGGTGAGTAAACAATTGTATTTTATAATGGCCAGGTTGTAAAAAACAACAATTCTCCTTTAAAGGGTTGGTCATCAGCATCAGATCAAGCAGGTCTCAAGATTCTAGCCAACATTTCAAACATACCCCCAAAATAACTTGGGACCCCATGTTCAACGTGTATGGATCTTATTGATCCCACATCATTGTATTACCCGTAGGAAACACGGAAGTCAAGATGTCATAGGCCAGGTCGAGGGAGAAAAAGCACATCATGTCAGGTTAGGGCCAGCAATGAATCATCTTGCTTTCAAGGGGGTCCCAATGAATTTCAATTCAATGATTTTATTTCAAGTGTCGCTGCCTCATATGTTGGAACATGTCATCGCAACCCAAAACATGACACATATTGATTCCTAGCCCACAGAGCATGATGAATGTGTTTCTATTCCAACAAAAGCCTTGTTATTTAGGCAACCTTTGTAGAAATATTGATATAGCGTGGTTCGGGGAGAGAAGCAGGATATTTACCACCGTGTGGCAAATTAATTCTCAGTACAGAATACATCAGGCTCACCAGAGTAAAACTGTTGTCATTTATACTTTAGTAAAAGTTCACAGTGGAGCATTTGTGTGTATTTCTGTGGCTTATACATTGATTTATAAATATTAAAGCGGCGCCCTATCTTGCAGCCTTCATTGCCTAATTTAAGACTATAATGAGCTTTTACGAAATAACCACTTTGTCACATTTTCACCACGTATTTCATTATACAACTGAAGTATTGATTTACAATGGCTAATGAGACCATGGGTTTCTTGGAACATTTCAGACTTAAGTCGTATTATTCTGTTGATAAGCTTTTGTAGTTTCAAACAAGATGAGGAGAAAGGGAATGCAATTTGAAGCAATATTCACACACAAACTCATGCATGCCTCTGAGTCAATTACTACAGACCTCCACAAAGACATTAGCTTTAATTGTATCAGAGTCTGGGAAAGTATGAACTAATGGCATGTTAATTTCTATGGTAGTCGCTTAATGGTTGATGGGATGTGGCTTACTGCGGAGTTATCTCTCCCTGGTGCACATTTAAAGGGGAAGAATGTTCTTGTTTGTAACTGCGAACTGTAAAATATATCCTCATTCACTTTTCCCACTGTCTTCCTTTCTCTTTACCCCTTTCTCAATATATAATTTTCAGCTCCATCTCCCCCTCTGCCCTTTCTGCTCTCTTCAAGTCAGGGAAGAGAATGTTTTTCACTTTATTCCTGCCTCGCCCTCTGTCATTTTTGTTTGCAGTCTCTTTCTCCTCTGTCTCTCTTTCATTTCCTCACCCTAGATAAACTGCCCATGAAGCTGGCATTCACCTTGAAATGAAAATAACGCAGACATGTTGAGAAGACAAAAAGGAGAATTCAATTACTACTCATGCCGAGCCATTTTTCTGGTTGGCCTCCGGAGGAAAGAAAGAAAGAATAGAAAAGTCTGAGCTGCTAACAAGTGTATCTTAAATTATATTTGTCCTCATCGTGCACTGTTAACAACAAGGATCACCTTGTAGATTCAATCATTGCATGTATCTTACTGCAAATGATTTATCTATACTTATCTCGAAAGGAGAAGGTGATTTAAAGCAAGGTGCAAAGCTAATTTGTTTCCATTAGCCTGTGATTAGTTTTCTCAGATGCTCATAGTGGAAAGATTGTGCAGGGGGGGGGGGTTCCCCCCTAATGCAAAACACGTGAGAGGCAGAGTAAACTGCATCTGGTAGGAATCATTTTCTTTCCTGGTGAATCCTGTAATCCCACCTTGCTACACGCCTGTAATATACCTAGATACCGTTCCCCACACTCAAAATCTGAAAATCCTGTTAGTCTGACCAGATGCAGTCTGGCAGTATCAGGAAACCCTGCAGGGAAATAACAGCTCCCTGTTTCCTCTTTCCCCTCAATGCACCATCACTCCCTGCAGACAGTTGCTAGTATGCTGCTGGTCATGACAGAGTTGTGACATCCATTTCAACCAGGTGATCGTGAAGCTCGCTCTCGCTTGCCAGGCTTTACCTTCTCTCTGCGCTCCAGCCAGCCTTTAGTTCCACACAGTCGAGGCGAGAGCTCACTTTTCATTCAGCTCTCGTGACAAGCAGTTATGCAAAGCTGCCACCACCAGCAACATGAGGCACAATGAATGCGGTAGTCAAGCTAGAAATGTGATAAGGGCACACAGTGAGAAAGTGATGATGTGAGAGGTGGATTACAAGCCGAAAAACAATAAGGTGTAATGGACAGAACTATTGAAATGAAGCAGATGCCCTGATAGTAGTGATCGTTTTCAAACGAGACAGCTCTAAAAGATGATTCTGGAGTAGTGATTGAGAAGACAGTACCCGTCGGTGAGGGTTCCTGCGAATTCATGCAGGCAGGGGCGGGAGATTTTAATAATGTGCACCGCATGCAGTAGGATCATACCATTGTGTTGAAAAGGGGGGTGTAGGGGGCTTTTCTTTTCTTTTTTTTTAATTAAACTGTTAACAGTAGTAACTGTATTTTATTGTCAAAACAGTGAATGAAAAAATGCTTACAAATGCACAAATTATTCATAATCATTAAATTAGGATAAAATAGAAAGCTGTAAGTGAAGCTAAATGACGAGCCATTTGGGAGCCATGAGACTCTTCTAAAAGAGCTGAGCCAAATGAGTCGAATCTCTGAAAGGAGACGGACTTCCCATCATTTTACTTAAGGGTGACAGAAGCATTTCACTTTTATTGTGGTATATATAATATGTACTATTGTCCTATTGTTATACACTAAGTTATGAATTTACTGTTATAAATGAATGCATCTAAGCTCAAATGACTCCAGTAATGTCACTTGTCACGATGTCAACAATGCTTCTTCCGGGGACACTGAGGACATTGTTGTTTTCAGCATTGATCAATCTGCTGATTGTTTTCTCAATTGTCTCAAAAATAACGGGCGTTCTAATCTTCCAGAGACCGAGCTGATCTTCAGATGTCTTGTTTAGTGTGACCAGCAGTAAAAAAAACCCAGAGCTATTCACTTTATTATTATGTGACACAAAGAAAACAATAAAATCCTGACATTTAAGAAGCCGGATATGCAAATCTTTGGCATTTTTGCTTGGAAAATGGAAATAGGGTATAGAAAAACAATCAGCGATTGATTAATTAATCACTGGATTAATTACTGCGATGCGTAAAACCTTCTATACGAGCTTTTTTCTCAACTAAACTTTTCCTCAGTTGGAGTTTTTTAGATTAAAACTGACACGGATGTATTTTAAAACCAGAAGAGTGGTGTTTGAATGGCACACGGATCATGAGCCCTCAGGGTGTAAAAACCTTCTCAACACACAGACCGTCAGCATCATCTGTAGGAAAACAAGAGAAAAGCTTTGAAATCTGTGTGCAAGAAGAGCAACATGACTTGATTTGAGCAGGAAGGCACAGAGATGATAGGCAGGCGTGTGTCTCAGTAAACCACCCACTAAACCAGGGTGCTCCACCTGCTAGCGCACAGGAAGGCTGTCTGACTCTGACTCGGATGAATTGCGCATCCTTGGAGGATTTGTTGTTGTGTTTTTTTTCTTTCCCCCCTTCAAAGGCGGGGCTGTGACACTCGAGAATGTTTGATTGATTAGGTGGTTGTGCCGGCTGTGACAGACAGAGTCAAGACAGACAGTCATGATATGACTGATGTCTTGGGTAACTGCCCATCGAGCAGCTAAGATGGAAACCCTGGTCTACTGATGCAGTCTCTTGTGGAATAGACTGCAAGGTGAATTACAAAGAGTCAATTTATAGCATCACTTATTTAATCTTCAATTATCTTGTTGCTCATTGTAAAGATGTGTAACGTTGCGTTTATCCGAACACTGGCTTTCCTACTATGTTCATACCGTATGACAGTAGTGTGCATCCATGCAGAAACCCAATTCAATTGTGAAAAACTGTCTATTAACCCAGAAATGGTGAGCACAGGAGGCATCCAGTGTTGTGGTCATAAAACTAAAGAGCCCAAGACAGGCACCTCTCTTCATGAAAACCTCTATTTAAATGTCACAGTCACACTTATGTCATTGGGGTTAATAAGAGGGCAATTCAAATTATACTCAGAACTACGGTGCAACTCTAGGCTGCTATCATAGCGCCAGAGATACTGTTTGCACTCTACCCACAGCCGGCCAAGCCCAATATGATTTAGTCTGCTTACACTGGTCACATGAATGAATGAATGAATGAATTAATCACTGTAATTATTCACACATCATCTCACCTTATGTCACATTTCAGATATCTTTTTCCAATTAAGCAGCCTCTTAGTCAAACCGATCGTACGCAGGCATAATGATTACTTGTTCGGTCAAAGTCCATGTATTGAACTTGAGCTAATTTAGGGAATTTTTGCTCAAAATAAACGAAAGCTAACCAAATGTTAATGCTGATCAAGCGGTGAAGTGCAGTTCAGCATTTGGAATTACGTTAAATATTCTTTCAGTCTTTTTTAATCAGAAAATCTTGAACCACTTTTCTTATGGTGTGCAGTTTGCATTTAGTATGTGATGTGCATGGAAACGTACTTAGATCAACTGAATGCAGCTGTTTTAATGAATTAGTGAATCATGGAATGAGGCAGCAATGATTTAAATACCTCTTATTATACTGCATACTGCTGTAAGTGTGTTGTTCCGTTCAGGGCAAACAAACAGGATCTGGAGTAATGGATCCCTATTCACTCTCTTTACATTCACAATTTCTCAAACAGAACTGCAGAAACAACATGCATACCCCGATGTGTACATGCGCCAAAAGAATATGCCACTCATTGTATTTGTAAGCCCATTGAAAGGAATTAAAAAGCCATCCCCTGTTGGTTTGCCACAGATGACAATGATGCACTTACATTGGATATTTCATTAAGAATAACAACTTCCATTTCCTTGGGGCAGTGACACACTGCCACTAAATCAGCTATTGTGGTTTACTTTACTAATCAGTTTTTACTGGCAGTGCTTGAGAGCTTTATTAATAAAAGCCAATAAAACCCTTGCTTAATCATCATTAGCTCAATTTACCAATTTGAGAATTAAACAATCATCAAAAATGGAGCTCGAGCCAATTCAGATCTGTGTGATTGCACAGTAACCTGAAGCAGAGCATAACAGGAATGTCTCTGTGTGTATACTGGATGGTTTTTCTATTATATTCATTGATAGAGATGACGAACGAATAAATACACTCTCTCTTTATTATATGCAGTATTTCATTTAAATCCAGAATTATATTGTTGTATGTGCAAAAAACACAAATAGCATTGGTGTATTGAAAAGGATGCCGTTAGGCTGGGTGCTCACAAATAAACAAAATCTTGGACATTGTGTTATATGGTGTTTCTCCCATTAGATAATTTAAAGATCCTGAGGTTCTTTTCTCTCTCATATATATATATATATATATATATATATATTCAAAGCACATAAAAAGGCATGCATGTGTTAGTTCAACAGACGAGAATAACTCAAATTAGTGTCATACCCACAGTGCTTTCATCTTAAATCCTGACTCCCATTACCTCCCAGCTTAGTTGCCTGCAGCATTTAATAGCACCTTAACTTCCAATTAAATGACTGCCATGATTTAAAATTTGTATTTATATCTGGAGGAGGATAATTTAGCCTCTCTGTCAACTGAACGAGATTTGATTAATGTATTTTGGTCGTCAGCAGTCATTGAAACATGGCTTTGCTATAATCACTTTTTTCAGATATTTGACTTAAATCCCAGGAGTTAAACAACCGAAGTAACTGTGAAACTACTTGTGTTGGAAACGATTCTGCGATTTGACTAAAAGCTAATCACACATAGTGGCCCGTTTAGAATAATAAACCTTCAAAAGTGAAATATACGTGGTCATTTTATGTGTGGAAAAATAAAATGGTGTCTTAAAGTCCGCATGAAACCCTCATGGAATATTTTTCTGCATCGTTATGTGATAGTGCTGCTGGTGCCTGAGCGAAGTAAAGGGAGGGACAAGAAGATTAAAGAAAGCATCTCGCTGGACACTAAATTATGTACACCCTCAAGCACACAATGAGTCATTAACATTTTTATGTCGTTTTCCAGGAAATTACAAACTCTATGGCCCCATTCAGACCTTGCATTACCATGGCTCCTAGGAAACCAGATCGCCACTGGCCAGCTTTAAGTATCTGTGTTCACACTTGGCATTAAAATGCGTCTACACGTGCGTCCCCAGCCAGCACTCGAGATCTGATCTCAGTATTGCACTCTGTATGCAAATACACACATTTGGGGCACATATAATATTTGATGCAGTTGCTGTCTCTAATGAATCTCTAACGTTGTTTCAGAACCATGTACAGTTATTTTACTGTGTGTGCGTCGTGACTTGGGCGTGGGAAATGTTACATAATCTGAAACATGCTGTGTAGTCTCTCTCACTGAAAACTCAAGTGTTATATATTTATATTTTTTTATTTCCACATTGAACCCTGAAATCTTCCATACCCACAGCAATTTCAGCCCTGCGCTGTTTGGAGTCATGATAAAATCTACGTAAAAGCATATAAATTAACGTGATTGCCTCAATGATTCACCACATGTCGATATGTTTCTTAATGACAGAATCACACTCTGTGCACTAAATCCTGTCAATTTGTCAATTCTTGTTTAGATTTATTAATTATTTAGTTAACCAAAGGCTGAATATTTTACAAGGCTGTCAGTGATAATGATCAGACATCACTTATGGGTCTCTTCCCTTTATCAGGGGATCATTTATCGTGGCAGTTCTGCAAAACACTGTTTATGCAAAAGGAATCTGTTTAGTGGCAGTCTTTAATGTGACCCCAGACCACTCCCAAATTGCTTCCTGTGTGTGCACACCTGTATTTTAATTTGGTCACTTACGATCAGTTTTCCCAGGGCGGGTGTTCATGCAAAGTCTGAATGTAGCCTATAATACCATTAAGAGTATTTTTTTTGCCAATACTGGGCGAAGAACTGGAATATAAATGATATGCAGTGAAAAAAAAAAAAAAAAACATCTTATAAAAGCCCTCAAACACAAAATAAGATGTCCTGGGGACTTTAATCATCTGTACTTTCTTCTCAAACAGTGAAAGAAGTGGGCCATGTCCCATTGGTCAGTGTCATTGCTGAGGTCAGGTTATGACATAAATGTCACCTGTGATGGTGACAGAACACTTGGACTAGGTGGCACTATAAGTTATTAACTCCGACGTGAGGGTTCGGCTCTGTGAACCATGCGACATAATTTGTCTGATTAATGTGTCACGGCAACTCATGAATATTCAAACTTTCCGCCTGAGTAACTGTGAAGAGTCAGAGGGAGAAAAAAAACACACAAATGAGCTGGAATCACCTGAAGAGGTTTATTTTTTTATTTATTTTTTCATGCTATGCCTGAAGGGAAGATCAGAGAAATAGGAAAATAAATTTGAATCAGTTTAGTTGGTTATGTTTTGTGGAATATGGAGGACTGTGTAATATGAGATTTGCATAGGAGAGGCAATGCTTAGAAGTGGAAGGTAGCTCAACCAAAGACAAATAATCTGGAGATAAAGCAAGGCTGATGGTGAACTGAATTACAGGTACAATGGAAGACTAAGTAAGAGTGATGGCAAGAAGAAAGGAGATTGAAAACCACATTAGGATGAAAGGACAGAAGCACAATACATTGGCTGAAACCAGGAGAAATGAACGCACTCAATAGAGCGAACTCACTGAGGTCGAAGTAAAAGTGGGTTGAGTTCAAAACACCTGATTAGGAAAACAGAAAAACTGCATGTATACAGGCATGTGTGATACAGGATTACATCAACCTAGAGCTGCTTCAGTTTTGACCCAGCAGTCATCACACAGCTTTATTGCCAGATCCTATATGAACCCAATGTTTCCCAAGAGACTCACTGTCTGCCTCAGCATCGACCATTGTCCTCCTCTGGAGACTAGTTGGCAGCTCATGTCTCATGCATATTGATCTGATCTTTAACACAATCGTGCCTCAAAGAAGAGGACCAAGGGTCACTAGCACTATTACAGTGAAGGATATACTTGAAATGATAATAGATTTTTCCAGTTATAAATTAGGCCTTAAACTCTGATGGTCAAAATAAGGATTAAACATTTCCTGTCTGGGCTTTGCCCTAAAGCTATTGACCCAGCTGTTTATTAAATACACCAATGCTGGGATAAAAATGTTCTGTTAGTGAAGTATTGGTTGATCACTGATGGATTCTTGATTTATAAACTGAAACACAATAATATAATTCTCAAAATGAGGTGCACATGAGATGATATTTCCTAGCCCTAGCCTCTTATCAGCGATTTGACTAGCTTGAACTATCCTGCCTTAATTGCTCTGTTGCCCCTTTGTGGGTCCTCAGATATTTTAGATTTCCCAAGAAAGCAGGCACAGACAACTGCCTCCTTTTCTCTCAAAGGCACAGTTTGTCGCGATTCCTCACTGTGCATGAATCCCAATCTGATGACATGCACTGCTACTTGACTTGACTTACATAAAAAAAATTAAACTCCTCTGCCTTTTCTCTTCATCTGCAGGAGGTCAGTGATGCAGACATCATGGAACTGGTGCACAGTTCTCTGGGGCGGATGACCATCATTCGTCAGATCTTCCCACTGTGGAGAGACACCAATGTCCGTTGTATGAGGAACAATCACCGCATCTCTTCGTTGCTATGCGACCCGCAGGAGGGCTATCTGCAGTCCTTGGAGGTAAAGACCGAACATTCACTGCTGAGGCTCTTGAAATGTTACTGATCTGGTATGGTTGACATTTTATTAGCAGGAAATCTGGGAAGTCTTGACGCACCCTGTTACATTAAAATCCATGAACTGCCAGGCTAAATAACAATTACAAACACATAAAATCAACAACTGTGATTAGTTAGTAATATTCTTGTCCTGCACATACAAGAGTCCAGACCAGGAAGAATTATTATTATTAGATGCAAACATAATAACTAAATATTCCGTATGGTTAAACTGAAATCTTAACTTCCTGTATCAATCAGAAATACACTGCCTGATCAAAAAAAAGTAGTCACCAAAAAAAAAGAGCTTTGATTACATCAGGCATAAGTGTCTGGCATGTCACGGGATTTATTTCCATCCAGTGTTGCATTAATTTGTGCAAAGCCTTCTCCAGCACATCCCAAAATATTCTCAATGAGGTTAAGCTCTGGACTCTGTGGTGCCCAATCCATGTGTGAAAATGATGTCCACTTTTTCATATGCCTGATGAATCCTGCCATTGTCATCTTGGAGTATGCCCGTGCCATCAGGGAAGAAATAAATCCACTGATAGAATAACCTGGTCATTCAGTATAATCAGGTAGTCAGCTGACCTCATTCTTTGGACACATAATGTTGCTGAACCTAGACCTGAACAACTGCAGCAACCCCAGATCATAGCACTGCCTCCACAGGCCTGTACAGTAGACACTAGGCATGATGGGTGCATCACTGCATCTGCCTCTCTTCTTACCCTGATGCATCCATCACTCTGGAACAGGGTAAATCTGGACCAATCATCAAACCACATGACCTTCTTTCATTGCTCCAGAGTCCAATCTTTATGCTCCCTAGCAAATTGAAGCCTTTTTTCCCAGTTAGCCTTACTGATTAGTGGTTTTCTTAAGGCTACTCAGCTGTTCAGTCCCAATCCCTTGAGCTTCACATTGTACATGTGGAAATGCTCTTACATTCGCTGTTAAACATAGCCCTGAGTTCTACCGTTGTTTTTCTCTGATTTGATTTCACCAAACGTTTAAGTGATTGTCAGTCATGATCAATCAGGATTTTTTTCCAACCACATTTCTTTCTGGAAGACGATGGTTCCCCACTGTCCTTCCAGTTTTTAAAAATGCGTTGGACAATTCTACAGTCTCCTTAGATCTTTTCTCTACTTGGTGCATGCCAATGATTTGACCCTTCCACGACCACAGGATGTGTCTTTCAACTATTCATTTATTTTGTTGCAAATATGAAGGCCTGCTCTGAGAACAGGCAATGTAGAATGTATTTAAAAAACAAAACAAAAAAAAATAAGATGTTATCTTGAGTGAGCCACCATTCCTTCTCTACAACCTTGGACCTCCCCATCAATAGCAGTTTTATTAGACTCCACCATTGAATTCAGACTGCGAGTTATCCACTCTATGCAGCTTGTTTCTTCTTTTATTTTTAGTCTGGGAAAAAAAAGTTGCATTCAAAGCAAAATCTCCACTCTCCATTGTCCATGAAAATGCTCAGTATGTTCCAGACAATCTCTCATTCACCAGCATAAACCACTTTCGGATTCAGATTGAGAGCTTTGATGAAGTGGTGAACGCACAACATGGCAGCAGTGTGATAGATGAGGCTTTATTGAGAATTTAACGGGTGGCAAGTTTATTCTTTATTTTTTTTTTCTGCAAGAAGTATTCCTAAGACAGACAATATGTGCATCAGGAGCAGCTAGCATATTTCACCCTCGTTCTCCAGCGGCCAACAGGAGTGACACTTAAAACAGACATAGTGTGGTCTGCTTTGGTTGTGTGTGTGTAATACTGTACATATGTGAAAGGTCCTGCTTCTTGATCGAATGCTTTGTTCATGGTTTTGGTTATGACTATACAGCATAACCATGCAGCCATGGTGTAGAACAGTACAGGCAAGCCTCTCCCAGGGACCATATGAATACAAATATTAACTGATTATGTATGCAACTGAATACATATTCTCCCTAGGTAAAATAATTATGAGGGGCATGAATGTCCATGAATATAAATGACTGCAGACTGCAGTGTGTCTGGGAAATAATTGCCATGACTGAGTAAATTATTGTTTTAAACAAAGGAGAAGCTTGTTTTTTATTAACATGCAAATCCACTTAAGACCAGGAACGTTCCAACATTGTAACCTAAAATCAATATACTGCTTTTTAAACTACATGGATGCCACAAGCTTAACAAAGACCATAGTGGAATAGAGGGTATGCTCTAAAACAAATTCTGCTATCTGTAATTTGCATTAAGGATTTATCAACCAGGAACCCAACCAAAGTCAATGACAAAGAGGTTCAGTAAAGAGGCTATGACACTGAGCTGTGTTATCTCTGTAATGTAATGTAATGTCGTTGTCTTCTTTGGGTCTTCACAGTAACCTTGCTCACCCTGCCACTTAATACTTTCTGCACATCTTATACTTCTCCCTTGCTCGCTCCATCTGGAGCGCAATGGCTTTGTTGCCTGTAGCAACATTGAAATGTTCACATTCCTTTTATTCCATACTCTGGACAGATGGCAAAACCATGTGTTGTGTGCACCCACGTTCCTCAATAATTCACATGAAAGAGGCTTAAATATCGGGTAATGGCCATTTAAGCGTTCAGCGGTATAGTTAAATACATAATGGATTGCAGTTGTTTGCTTCACAAATTTCCTTCAGAACCAGACAGTTGTGGTTTGACCTCAAAAATCCAAAATCCACAGTGACCAAATTGTATTTCTCCTGGACTTCTGCTTCAGTGACCTTGAGGCTAGTACGGTTGACTTGTGAGATGTCCTACCACTGCGCGGCCTGGAGTGAAGTCTAAACATGTCATCAACTGACTGCCTAGAGTAGCAACTAGTATCACTTCCACCCTGCAGTCGGAGCATTTGACTTGACTTGACCCAGGCAACCTATCCACTGTCAAACTAAGACAGGAACAAGTAGGAAAGCCTCCCGACAGAATGTTGTTGTTGAAGGGTAGACAACTGGATGGATGGAGAGATGGCAGTTTTGAAATTCATTATCAGGGGATTATTGAACCAGTAAATGCTGTTTTCATATCACACCACAGTATTATCATTACCCCCGCCTTTTGCCAGTGTTGTGTCATGCAAATTGCTTCACCAGCTGCAGGTAGTCATGCCTCATCACTGTTCAGGAAATCAGGCTCAGCGCGTGACCAGAAAGGTTCCTGCAAATATAAATGTGGAAGGAAAGCCATTCTTCACCTCACTGACAAAAGATAGCCATGACATTGTCAGATGAAAAAAAAAAAGCAAACTCTCACCAGTTTTCACTCTCTGCAAGTCTCCAAGTGAGGAAACTTGATTTTATTCATTGCTGAGAATTTTTTGCCACCCTCCATCCTCACAGACGGCCGCCAGACTGAAACCATGCGGCTGTCTGATATTTCTTGGAGGCCTAAAAACTAATATTTGCTTGCTTTGTTTGTATTCAGAGTCTGTGTGTTGCAGAGAACAAACCTCCCCAAATCCAAGAATACATCTTTTAAAATTGCTTGTATTTTCACCCAACAGGTGTCCAATCTCTATTTGTATGACAGCGTTTTGATGCTGGCCAACGCCTTCTATAGAAAGCTGGAGGACAGGAAATGGCACAGTATGGCCAGCCTTAACTGCATGAGGAAATCCACCAAGCCGTGGAATGGAGGTTGGTCTATGCTGGACACCATCCAAAAGGTATTGTTAAGTTTGAAGTTGCCATATTTTGCTTTTCCTTTGCCATTTTCATGGGATGTTTCTGTAATATTCTGCCATGGATGATTATATAAAAATATACGTACAAAAAATGCCCATCCAAGGATTAGCATTAGCAACATTTGGTGGCGTATAAAGGTGGTTTATACAGTCAAAATACTTCTTAGTGAATTGCACTGGACTACTATGATCTCTGCTGGAGACTCAGCTTCTGCTATTTTTAAAAGATGCCTTCAAGGGAGCTGATTATTAAATGCGATCTCCACATTTGGCATCAGAGAGGATTTGTGGCAGATTCTGGGCTTTGATCTCTTTATGCCTGTGCAACCCTTGTAGTTGTCTCCTAGAAATAGGGCCTCGTATACTGGAAATGCAGCTTGATGTCAGCCATTTCAATCTGATAATGGAATTTTTCGTTGTTGCATAGAGTCCTGTTGATTTAATCTCAAGTGTGGGATGACCAACTGGGGCATGAAGACATAGCAAAGCAGCGATGCTCGTCGGGATGATCTTGTGGTTATGATTGTGTCAAGTTGAATATAAACTTTGAGTGCTGCAATTTCACATATAAATGTACATCTGTTATATTCAAGTCCTTGCAATATAAGCTAATCAGTTTCAGGAAAATCTATTGGTAGTAGAATAAAAAACTAAATTGAGCCTTCAGAGAATTAAGTGTAAACAAGAAAATGAGAGCTGAAGGACGAGAAAGGATTGGTGCACTGTAGACATATGTCTTACACACGCAGCAGCTGTCTCTGTGTAATTACTCTCATTGTCAGAAGGGCAAGACAAAAGTCCCGCACTGTGGCTTTAAAATGAGTTATGGCCACGACTTGTTCATAAAACGCAAATTTACCCTCATCAATAAAACACACATTGTCTGAAGTGGTGAACTGATGATCCAACCTATTGTGGTGATTGTTCAAAAGGTGCCTGTTCAGAACGGGACGATTAGGGCATACAGCCTCCTCAAGAACCGCTCATCCAAAAAACTAGCAAAAGATTGGATGAGCCCTAGGCCCACTGGCAATGTAATTGAAAACTGTCATGAACGTGCTGTCAATGCCGCCTGATGATAAAACCCCCGCTGAGGACGTCATTGGAAACATTCTGTTGTGGAACCGTAACTGAAAAAAACTTTTAGCTGAAATAAGAAGACTACTCATCCAAATAACTACACGCTTGACACTGCTCTCTTCCTTTGGTCCGCAGAAATACATCCACCAAGAGTGAAGTAGATTGGATGAAAGGTTGTTGAGAAAAATAAAGAACAAAGGCCCACACACAGACTCCATCCTACAGAATATGATTTTAATAACCTCATACTGCGCCGACAAGCCTGGTAGAATGGCAAACATATGGTAAAGCTTGTGGGCGTAGAAGTAAATGGATCATTTACGTACATTTTATGGTGTGAGTCATGTTAAACAATAGTGAAATTGAGTTTATTGGGTAATTTTTCTTCCTGTTCATGTGGTGCTTTTTTTAAAAAAAATACTGGAAAGTTATCATTTATTTTTTAGCAAATTTTAATGAAAATTGTCTAGATTCAGCGTGGGCTTCTTTCATATACCGACTGAACAGAGACAGACTCAGCAACAAAATAAAATAAAAGTACCATAGCTTCTTTTTCCACTCTTCTACATCTTATTCAGTAACTATAATCTGCTCTTGTTGCTGCAGGGACGGATCAGTGGCCTGACTGGACTGATGGACTTCCGCGCTGAAGGCTCCAATTCTCACGTACAGTTTGAGATTCTTGGGACCAGCTACAGTGAGACGTTTGGAAAAGATGTGAAACGGGTCAGTGCAGAATATTATATAAATAGACAACTCTGCCACCAAAGAATGAATGTACATTTCTTCATGCTATGCATAAAATGTAAATTCAAATCCAAATAATTCATTCTTTGGTAACAGAGTTGTCTGTGGTTCCTCTATTCAGTGTGTGTCAGTGTGATTGAAATTACCATGCAACTGTGCTATACGTTAGTGTAATGTATTCCACAGCAGGGAACTATTTTCATTTTGCGTAGTAAAGGAACCGTGCTGTATCCCAGTCATATGCATTAGACCGCAGACCACTCAGATGGAGCTTCCGTGTGGAAGTCCATTTCATAGGTGCAATTTTGCGCAGACTTACATAACTATTCATTCTGTAGGTGTTGAGGGAACAGACGGTACAAAGAAACCACTGATGAAAATAGCCTTTCTTAGACATTGTCTCAGTGACGGGTTACTGTGAGAGGAGAGACATAGAAGGAATTGTGAAATTTTCTCATTATTTCAACGCCCCCCTCCAAACCCTTTATATTTTGATCATGTTCTTAAGAAGTGGCACCCTGCAGGGTTTTGTCTTTCTCTCAGAGTTAATTATCAACACCTAGTGTTACATAGATACATCGCATACTGCGTATAGCTTATTTATTACCAGGACACGTTTCCTTGAGATCCAAAATTGAGTACTCCTTCTACTAGGGACCTTAGGGGTCCTCTGGGGTTCTTGATTGAACAAAACTCTCTAGAAGTCTCAGAGAGTCCAGCTGTTTTTTTTTTTTCTCCCCCTGGTATTTTTAGGCGAATGCATTTCTTTTACTGGTGGGATAGAAAATCAGATGCACTTTGATCCCTGAGAACTGTGGTCACAGGGCTTAGCATTTATCAGTGAAGTGTCAGGTATGCGGGTGCCCTCTACTGGAGCTCCTGAATCGAAGAGAAACCTATTCTGTTTAATCACACCAACCATCATGTCTTGTCATAATCCAGGAATTAAAGTAAGTAAAATGTGTGCTGCTTCCTGCCTGTACTCACAAGCAGCATTCATTTGTATATTAGGGGATGTTTACAACAAAAAATATACCACTTCCACTTTGCCTTTTCATGCTTGATCTGTGGTTATTTGGATGAACAGAGCCATTTACATATTTTACTAATAACAAGCGAGCAGTGTGAGCTGATTGTAGTCTCTTTCGTGGCAGACGAGTATTTTGGAGCTGAAATGAGAGACTGAGAGCATTATTTGTGTACTCCTCACTTAGCTATAATTTGTTTGTCGCTGTTTGTCCTGATTCAGTCAGAGACTCCTTGCAGAATGAAGAGGAATTGAGTTGCTTGGCAATCTATGTAGAGCAGGACTGACCAGAAGCAGTAATGAAGATTTAATCACCCCTCAGCCTAACTGAAATCATGAGGCCAATTCATCATAATGTGGCCATTAGCATTAGCTGGGTGGAGACGCGTGCACACACACACACTAACATACAAACACACGTTCACGTCCATCAGCTAAGTCACACAATAATACACAGTGCGACACACGGCGGAGACCCAGCGTGTATTCACAAATAAACACGGGTTGTACACACTGTTTGGGGTCTCAGACACTGAGAGCATGCAGCCAGGCAAACACAGAGCAGAGTCCAGGGAGAATGCAAACATGTGGGTGCGCTTGTATCTCAAAATCATTAGAGGCAGAAGAGGACAGCAAGGCCAGATAATGGGATGCCAAATGCATTCAGTACTATTGTTCATTATCCGGTATGCCTATCTGTGTGTCAGCCCAGTACTTGGCAGAACCATTTACGGTGAGAAAGCAGGCATAAATTCATGCACCTCTCCTCACAGTTTCTCCGTAATGGATCATTTATCTATACATTCAGCTTGTTTCTTGTCCCGTGTTGGATATAACCGATCACTACCACAGAGAAACACCACACCATTACAAGATTTCCTCTGTAAAATTTTACCTTTCTTTTTTCAAGTGATTCCACGTCGTGGTCCACCTACCGACCCATATCCACCCCTCAGAGCCATCCTCTCTCTGTCCCTTTCTGTTCTCTCTCTTCTTTTCTTCTCAACTCCCATCCTGTTCATTCACTGCTCTCCAGTCACTTCTTCCTTAACCTTTTTTTCCTCATTTTTTCAGTCTTTTCAGCCCTCTCCATCATCATTTATCTGCATTCAGTCCATTTTCTTCCCAGCCTGATGGCTCTTAGATGAGGCGTCTTCCTGGTTAGAAAGTGTAATGAAGACTGAAATACTATTTCCTGGATGGCCACTGCGAGTTTTCTCCACCATCCACTGCTGATGCAGAGTGATCGATGCCGTTGTTGTTGTTTTGGTTTCCCAGTTTGCTCTTATTGATGTGTCAGCTCGTCTCCAAACAGATATTGCTAATGACCTGCAGCTTACACAAAGCTCTCATGGAGAAAACTCAATTCATTTGAATGTAATGTAGTTGTTCCTCCTAGCCAAGCATCTTGCATGCGTCATGCACCAGTTATCTCTCAAATGTGTCCACACTAAGTGCTGGTGTTGTTGTATTATTCAAAACAACAATTCCATTAAAATTATTACCATAACACTGTATGTCTGTTTCGCGATGTGCATCATCTCAAAAGTGGCAGCTCAAAATTCTTCTCATTAAAATGTATGGTCAGAATGTGGGTAATGATTGCCATGTAGTGTGATTTCTAAAGAGTCTAAGCTGTGCAGAAAGAGGGATATAGTATGACTCCTGAGAAACTTGACTGCCATTAACAAATGAAAAACAGCTTCAGCTTGAAAGTAATTTCTATTGTTACGGTATCAAGGTCAACTAGGATGCCATGTCAGTGGCAGTGTTTTATTTCTGAAGATCAAGTTGCTCAGTATATACATCTTTACTGGCTTAGACTGCTTTATCATTAGCCCTTTTAACCAAGCACATCCGGTTCCTACACTCACTACACTTGCCAGATTTCAAGAGTAACACATCAGCATCAGAACAACACATCTGTTTGAATGTGGTTGCCAAGACTAGCCCACGGCTCCTAACTGGATCTGATTCTTTCTCTAAATCAGAAGTCAATACCCCCAAAACATAGCCAAGTGTGGCTGGCCTCCACTGGCCAGAGCCAGGTCACATTTGGTTCTTTGATGGATGGAAGAGCCGCGTGTGCCGCCACTTGCGTCCGCCACTAGATTTGGATAAAAGGATAGAATTTTCTAATCGGCAACTTGTGAATGCTGAGAATGTGCCACATTGCCCGTTGCATCTAAATAGGGCGTTGCAAGTGCGTTCCTCCTACTGCTGAGCCCTATTTCTCACTAACTCATAGAGCAGAAATGACATTAAATAGTCTCTAAAGGGCACTTCTGTCTTGGCAACAATAGATCTGCAGGGGGTTGATAGGGCTGTTGATCCAGCGATTCATTTGCCAGTCTCTGAGATGTCTAGCTTTAGGAAACACACTTGCTGACTCCTACGGTGTTTTGTAACCTCTTCTACCTGCTTGAAATTTCCCCCACTAGTACTTAAAGAGCAGTAGCCTTTCCACAGTCAAACCAACAAACAGGAAACCCATATAATAATTACTGTCTATTACACATTCGCAGCATAGTATATTGTTATGGTACAGATCCACCAATTATTTTTACAGGGTCTGTGCTCTCATTACATAATTACCCATCACTGAAGTGATAATTAGGTTTTTACATTAATTCTGTCACAAGCCACTGGAACCAGTGTGAGACACCTGCTGATGCTGAAATTCCGCATCCAACATTTGCTATCAATTAGTTTAAATAATGATATTGGTCAGGTTGCAACACCCCCCATAAGTAAATCAGAGCAACATTATAATTTTGTAACATGGTCAACTGTTGGTCAATTGTGTGCCGATTCTTTTACTCACAAGCATTAAAACGAAAGCATAAAACTGGCTGTGCCCACTTGTGGTTGTTCCTACTACCACACTGCACAGGCAAAAACACATCCTCTTGAGAGCCTCAAATAATTGGATGAAAAGTGGACGATCTCTCTCTTCATCCCGTAATGTATTCTTTCTCATGTGCTCCAATCTATCTTAAAAACAATTCCAAGCCAACGCTGAGTTTATTAGTGGGTCAAAACACTTCCTATCACTTTGTAAGTGAATAAGATGAGTTGAAAATCGGTAACCTATTTTTATAACAGCGTGCAAGTTTGTATTTCACATAGTGATATGTTTCGTTTTAGGGTGTGCAACACTATTTTTGAAGCCAGCACTGTGTGCTATGAGCCAACGGAGCCACATAAGAGCTTATGCAAAAAACAACAAGGATGGCAGGAAATATTGTTGCAGATATGTATCTCAGTAAATAAATGTGGAAAAGGTGGAAAACAGAAAAAAAAATAATGTGATAATTTTATTTTCCTATTATTGTTTGTGTCTTCTGTCCAATTTCTATTCAATAGAGGAATAAACTCAGTTAATCTCATTCATACGTCGCTTGTTTCCTTTCCTTTTTATTCATTTCCTATTCCCCCTCAACTCATTTTTTTTCTATTTTGCTGTCTGGCTTGGTTTTATGGAGTGAATCCTGCCTCATGTTGCTTGTTAGAGGTTACAATGAAAGACTGGCGCTATGTCTGCCAAGCTTATCTCCAGGAAATCAGGACCGATAAGATGTCTCCTATCTTGGCTAATTTAAATGGCTCTCTTTTTTTTATGTTGATTACCATTACTGTCTTTTCTCCTGGGACTGAGCTGACAAAGTGGAACATAAAAAAAATAATAATAATAATAATAAAAACACTTTGATTACATATAGTTACACATATAGATGTGGCTATGCAGCATTAAATTCTGTTTTGTCTGAATGGTATTTCTGGCGGCTTCTCCAGTGCCACAGTTCTTGATTGTGTTTAGGTGGTGTTTTTACAGAGAAAGCCAGACTGAAGAGTGTACAAGTACAAATGGTTCGCACTGACATAGACTACATGCTTAGGTTATGCTGTCTGTGTCCCACAGTACCTCCGATGTGCCTTAACCTTTCCAAAATGTGGATTTTGCCACACAAACACAGTTTATTTCAGTGTTATATCACACATTGAGTTAAGAACACACCTTTTCAAGCTATTCTTCCTTCATGTTATTGTGGTATTTGTCATTTGGTGCAGCCTCTGTCTTTTTGTTCCTTTTATTTGGTGGCCAACATATTATGAAGTGAATCACTACCACCCACTACAAAGGTGTCATTAGTGTATTTGCTTTTTCATCATGTGTTTGCACCTTGTTGCTTTGGAAAACACATATGGCAGTATTTTTTGGCCAGCTTAGAATAGAATCGGTAGGAAGCAAGGGATGATTCATTTCATAAAATGGAAATATAACTTTTACTTTTTACTTTAGAAGCTTTGAAGACCTTTGTTCGTGAATAACAGGGGATTTAAGGGTGGAGACACGAGACGTAAGCAGTAAATTAGACAACGGTATATGGAGAACACACACCGGCGTGCGCAGTCATATCAATCCAGACAAAGAAGGGTGGGTCAATAAGAAGCTTGTAGCATGACGAGCTTGTCAATATATAAGCACCTGACGCACTGAACTGGCAGCCAGAGAAAAGAAGCAGAATAACAGCTACTAGCACAAACCATAGGTCCATTTCCATAATGATTCTTTCTGTAAGGTTTTGAGGGGATACTGTAATTACGGCACTCTGAAAGCAGGGCTATTTGACATCTATCCCTTTGTTGTTCTCAAATGATCATTGGCATTTACTCTGCCCCAGTGCAGATGACTATTTAAATGCACTGACCATCATGATCATTAGCTAAATAGTAGCCTTGTCATTGTTGTGACTTTTTACCCACATATTGCAAAATTAAATAAGCACAATATTCTCTATTGTGTTATGGGATAAAAATCAAAGTATGGACGCTCAAATGTTGAAGTACAAGTAGGTACTCTGTAAAATTTAAAACTGCCTTAACATTGTAGGTCACAAAAGATATTATACAGATAAAATGTAACCTGTACTGTACACCCATGTCTGACTAGACTAGCAGCAATGTGGTGACAAAACCATGAAATGTTAATGTATAATTCATCACCTTTAATATAAATTTGCGTCCTGTTTCACTGTCATGTCCTCATCTAGTTTACCTTATTTCTTCAAGACAGACACCTGTGTAATTTTTTGAAATTAATTTATTGATAGATGTAGTTATTATTCTGTAATTTACGTTTCCAAAGCTGCTAATCAAGTGTCACATGTGTTTAGTTGACCAAATGTGGACGGTTTGGCATGCTCCATGTATTATTTGTGACCCTCCTTGTGGCACGCTGGTGAGCAGAGCTTTGTGAAGTTAAGTAGTTTCTCTTTAGCATGCTTCAGCTTACAGAGCAGATTGCTCAATGATTTTCACTGAGGACAGAGCTGCTCATGGAGAAAATAGCCCCTAGTGCAGCAGACAACATAGCAGCTACGCAGGCTGACATTTTGTACCAACAAACACATGGGCCAGGTATGTATGCCGATGAGCCAAAACATTATGATCTCTCCGTGATAGTGACATTAGAAGTCACCAAACATGTACCGGTCACTGGGTGTTGGAGGCTGTGCAGCTCCACTTTCCAACTCACAGGAGTTATGGGAATCTACTGCTAACATCCAGATACAGTAAGGCACATTCAGAGGATTCTCATAAAGGATCACAGCATAATAGTTGGGGGGGATCAATGTCTTGATCTCTACAAAGATCACTGGTACAATAAGATTTTGCTGTACACGCCCACACAAATGTGCTCATAACCCACTGGCACAGTATCCTCTGCCATATCAATACTCCTGCAGTGTAGCAAAAGATTTTTTTTTTATTTGATGCAAAGGTAAAAAAAAATAAAAAAAAAAAAAATGTATAACATAACCCTACATTATATTTCAAATTAACACCTGGTGTCATAAATATGCACAGAAGGTGCATGCCATGAGTGACATCCTGCATGGCGAGAAAAGTGTTTGCATACACCCCCACAAGCAGGTGGGTTACAGGCATTATTCACTTCACCACTTCTCTTCATTGATCAGTTTGCAGTGAAGCCAGGAATAGATGCTCAGACTACAGTGTTGTGCAGATGGGCTGTGAGGAACAAAAGATTTGACTGATAATGGAATTTTCTTCTCATGTTTGTGCAAGCCACTTTGATTGCCTTACATCCATTTCACTCAGCTGAATGCCTTCTAACGCTGCCTTTTGTAGCTGCGGTAATTGCTGTTGTCTCCTGCTTGTATAATTGTTTGTAACTTTTGCAACAGATTTTTGTTTGTTCCTTTAGTTTATCTCATCAATCTTGACAGTAGCCAAATGGAACAACATAAGAACACCTAACTGTGTTTGTTTTCAAAAAGTAACAAGCCAGTTTCTGCTGCATTCGTTTGAACCAAACCACAGTGTGTTTGACCTCCTAGTCTGGGTCATTTAGGCAGGTGTCTCTTGAGAGGAGATGGTCTTGTCCCGGTGCCAAACAAACACTGGAGCAAGAGCTTGTAAGAGCACCACCTTGCTCCGACCCAACTACCAGGCGCACTCCAAGTTTGAGTTGAACTTCCCCTTTAGCCATTAGCTCTTCTGTTTCTGCTCAGTTTGCTCATCCAAGAGCGAAGCAATGGAGTATTTTCAAGATGTTTCCTCAAAGTGCATTCTGCTGGTCTAGTCTTGCCTAGATAAATACCGCAGTTGTGAGAAAATGCCTTTTCTGCTAGTGCTCATTCTTGAATTGCATAGCAAGGTTTCTCTCACAGATATTTGCACGAGCCTTTTGCCTTTTTAGCCTTTACCTTCTTGCTCCAAACCCAGACACATCTAATAAGTGGAGCATTTTTTGTCACTAGTAGTAGGAATGCGTTTTGGGTTTTTTTTGTTTTTCTCTGTGTAAGAAGAAACAAAGCCAGACCAAACTGAGTTTACAAGCGAAACGAAATGTAATGTATGTTTTGTATAAAGTGATTCAGAATCATTAGAAAAGATGAAATGTTACTGGAAAAAATCTTGTCCATCTGAAAACATGAAAATAAACCTGGGGCTTTAAAAACAAAAAACAAAATTAGACATCTAAAACTGCATTTATCACATGTTAAAAAGCTTGCAGCTTTTCTCTGTTGCCTTCCTTTGTGAGGGAGTGCAGAGTGTATCTGTGGAATCTGAATGTGTGCTGTGGCCGGAAACGCCTCTTGTTCGTCCTCAGGCCACCGTTCATGTCCTGTCAGCTCAAATCTTAAAAACCACTCCAAATAATGTGCCATATCCCCCAGAAACTATGTCCAGCTAGCAGCACTGATTAAGAATTTAACAAACATCAGCTTCACAACCTAAGACATGGCTCACAACGTTGACAGTGTGGAATGACAGTTTTAAAGCTGGGGGATAGTTTAGAGTCAAGCTATAGACTCAAACCAACATGTATGCGTTGTTTGGTATTTAGTCTGCAGTTTTTTATATATATATATAATTAGACATAATTTATATGAATGTATTATTATTTAAAATCCATTTGATTCTACCTCATCATATTCATCATTATTCTTATCACAACACCTCCATCTGAATGGTGTAAACTGCTCACAGTGCATCAATACATTTCAGCCTCCAACAGTGGGAGTTGAATAGAACTACCTGTTAGCATGCTAATGGCTAACTCGTGTTGTCTTGGTAACAGGCTCAGATGTTAAGGTAGACAATGGCCACTCAGTGTTGATTATCACTACAAACAGACTCCTGAAATGGCAGATGGGATGATTACTTTAACCATAGATCTTTCACTTTGTTCCTGCACAGTATTCATTCTTTAATTATACCCGGTAGATTTATCAGTATGATTTGAAGCACGTTTGTCCATTATGCTGGTTGCGTTTCTTGTTATTTCTGCTCATCTGTCTGATTTTTCTTTCTCCCTATCAGCTGGCATCGTGGGACTCCACTCGTGGTTTGAATGGTAGCCTAAAGGAGAATCGAATAGAGAGTGGTATGCAGGGAGTGACGCTCAAGATTGTAACATTACTGGTAAGTTGTGGGAGTACGCTGAATCTATTAACACATGACCTGTGTAGGCAAACAGCTGAGTAAGAAAACGAACGGCAACACAGAGGCAAACACATCAACGTGCTTATTAGGCTGTTCTTTTCACCCACGGATTAAGCAGTGAAATACAGTTTTAACAAGCACATTGGTTTTACTCTGGTAATTTCATTGAGATCAGTTCAACTTTTAATTCGTTTCTTCAACGTTGCTCTGCTGTTCCTCACACGTTTTGTGCAGATGTTTCGCAGTAAAAGCGTCTTTTCATGCCCACTGAACAATCTGATGGAGATAAATCTAAAACAAATGTATGATTAGCTTAGAAAAGCAAATAGAAGTACCAGCAAATGAACATACAGTATGAGTGGAGCAACTAAAATATGATCAAATACAGGCAATGAAAGGGATGGTTTACTTTAGATACATTAGAAGAAAAAAGTGATCGCAGATCCAAGAAATCTTCACATCCTGCACACTGCTGTGCTACAACAATACTGTATCAACAAATGCCATGCTTCACTTAATCAGCCTACTTCATTCACTTTAATTGTATTTTAAAATCCCCCCTTGTGCACTGTAGCTATACATAGAGCCCTCTATACAATGGAAAGATGTGCACATTAATGCCAGGTGACAGGTTTTTAACCATTCAAAATATTAATAATGATATTTGACCAATATTGGATTTGAAAGCACATGTAAAATTAGATAAAAATTATAAATATTTAATATAACAAACTGTGTTCCACTGCTGTGCACTGTATGATTTAAAAAAAAAAAAAAAACTTACACAGAAAAATACTGCCCATCTTATTATTAATAAGTAATGAGGGAGCTGCTGAAGCCTAATCAATCCTACTCAACTCAAACTCAAGAACAGCGATGAAGTCCAACGCTGAGTCTAAGCATCTCACACAGGGGTCTCTAATACTATTACAGAGTTAAATATGACCTACTTTAACCTCTATCACTCACAGCAGTACATTGATTTCAAACATTAGGAAATCATCAGTGGTTTAGAAGGAAGTACAATGACATGTTTTCATGATGTAGTTCTCAAAATGTAAAGATGGCCATTGTGACAAAGCACACTTAAGCTACACAAATATTTCTCTTTTCAAAACAAGGGCATTCAGTCTCATTCACCTTCCCCCAAGAATGTAAAGCCACAGACAGCATAGCTTCACTGCAGCTTTTCTAAAACTCACTTTACCTCTCGCAGCAGCAAAGTCTTTAACCTCGCCCTCCCTCAGTCACCGCTCCTCCCCGCTCTGTTTTTCCTCTTCTTCACACATGATTTACCTGCACCATATTTATTCACATAAGTTCTGCTCAGCTACTTCCTGGCAGTGTCACTTAATCAAGTCATTTGCCCCTGCCCACTTTAACCGCCCCCCTCCCCACTTCCTCAGCTGCCTTTGCTCCACCTTCACCCATTTAATTCTGCCCTGACACTTTCAGTCCATAAAGAAGAACCATGGGTGGCTGCCATAAATTTGAAAAGGCTATTTCCAGGTTGATGAACCAAAGCGGCTGCCATGGCACCATGTGTTGTGGGTCAACAGTTGCTAAAGAAACTATTTTATTAAGATGAAGTTTAACTTACATCGCCTAGAAGCTCTTGATAAAGTGTGTCACTGTGCAGTTTTCAAGATGACTGAATGTGTCCTCGCTAAAGTCACCAATCTGCCCCTGAGTAGATTTCGGTCCATCTTGAAAAATGACATACATGTGAATAAGTACACACATGTTCTTCTCTTTTTCAGTTTGAATTATCAATGTGACAGTAACATAAAATCTGAAAACTCTTTAACCAGTCGTTGCATTTTTATCCAAACAGGAAGAACCTTTTGTTATGGTGGCAGAGAATATTCTGGGCCAACCCAAGAGATACAAAGGTTTCTCAATAGATGTCCTGGATGCCCTTGCCAAGATCCTGGGCTTCAAATATGACATCTACCAAGTCGGGGATGGGAAGTACGGCTCAGTGCTCCCTAATGGATCCTGGAATGGTATGATTGGAGAACTTATTGGCAAGGTTTGTGTGTTTTCCTTTTTACATCACTCAATCAGTGTCCACATATCTTTACTGGCAGTCAGACCTAATTGTTTTGCCATGAAATAAGAGCTCTGTTATGAGACAGGGTAAAGTGAAAAAGGTCGAACAAACATTACACAGGCCAACAGCCTGTATCTGACAATCAGCTTTGTTTTAGTGGGCGACATCTCAGATTGATTGGTTTTTTGTCCATGTAAAGGTTTACTTGACAAATACTGAAAGAGGTGGTTTAGGCTTCTGTTTCAACTTAGCCCGACCAGGAGCTGTGATTGGCCTATTTCAATGCAGAAATATTTTGAATGCCGACGTTTTGACTTTAATTCTGCTTTTTTCTATTGTCTATATTTATATTACTTACTTTTTTATACTTAGTTAGCTAATTTTATTCTATTTTTATACTTTTACCTGTACTGTTTCTGCTTCCTTGAATCCCTTGAATCCTAGTAGCATGTTTCCGCTTTAGTATTTCCAGCTGCTTCTCCATCTTCGCAATTTTCGAATTGATTGTTTTGAATCAATGAAGATGGAACACACAGAGGAAAGGTTAACTGAGGAGGTGACAACCTGACTGACAAAAAAGACACAGCGCCAACTAGCGTTTTTAGAGATCAATCCAGACTGCCGAGCGCATGAGTATAAATGGCTCGCACCTACATAGGCTACATGCATAGGTTACATGTATGTCCTGCAGTACCTTACATGAGCCTTTATGGACCACCATGATAATGTAATTCAAACCCCAATTAACAGAGGCGGATGTTTACATAGATGTCTTTACAGTTTGATATCCCGCATCTTTACAAGAAAGCTACTGTTTTTACACAATGAAGGCTTTGAAATTCAAGTTTCTGTTAACAAATTTAAACATTATATCATTATTTGGCATGTGAGCTATCACATCACAATCTTTTCATTTTATTTGACACTGCGGCGTCAGAACTAATGAGACAAAAATGATGCTTTCAATTTAGAATAAACAGACTTGACACGTGAAGCATGGTCCCTCAGGCGAACCGTATTGTATTTGTTGATGATTGATGATATTTTTCATAACACTGACTCGTTTCCAAGATTAGCAAGTTCAACTGTCGACGAAGGCATAATGATCTACCCGGTTATTAGCATAAAAGTTACCCATCCAACTGGTAGATGACAGAACAGTTATACAAGGAGGTAAAGTTTGGTGTGGTAATGATGGATTGCTGTGTTCAGATGTATTTGAAGACATATTTTATCTGTCCTGCAGACAGAATAAAGGCCACAGGGAAAGGAGCTGAGTGATGTATGTTTCATACATTTTGAAATGTGGGCTTATTCATGAGGGAAATCATTGTTGTAAGTTATAGTTATGTTTTTATTGAGAATGAAAATGTGAACACCAAGTGTCCTTCAAATTTGGCCTTTACTTCTGGAGCTGTTGCAGATGAGAAACACTGACCAGACGGGGTTTCCAGAGAAAAAGACAAAGGGACTCCAGAATAGGGCATACTTTATTATTAATGTGAATTCACATGTGTGAGTTGGGACACCATCTGAAAACCACTGACATCAGAAGAGACACTAGTATATCTAAGAGAGTCTGCTATCACTGGATGTCTAATAACACACCAAACTTTTCGTTGTTTGAAAAAGAATTGCTTTAAAGTTTCTAAAATGGGAACATGTGACTGTCCATTCACAGCGAGCTGACTTGGCCGTGTCTGCAATCACCATCACGCCAGAGCGCGAGAGTGTGGTCGACTTCAGCAAGCGCTACCTGGACTATTCAGTGGGAATCCTGATGCGCAAGTCAGAAGAAAAGATCAACATTTTTTCTTTGCTGGCCCCGTTTGACCTGGCAGTGTGGGCGTGCATTGCCGCAGCCATCCCTGTGGTGGGAATCATGATTTTCCTGCTCAGGCGCATCCAGGCAGTGCGTTGCCACAACAATACTGGAGGTCACCCACCGCCTTCCGTCTCCACTTCACTTCAGAGCGCTATCTGGATTGTCTATGGTGCTTTTGTGCAACAAGGTGGGTGATGGGGTCTTAGATGTGCAGTGACTATATGCAAAGGCAGCATGCATAATGATCTGTCAAACTGGAGAACCAAGGCAAGGCAGGGTTTTATTCCAACAAATTGTGTACCAGTCTCTTATGATCTAGTACTTCTCTGTTTGAAGGTGCACGCACTGATAAAGCCAGTGGCACTGAATAAAAACCTGTCTGCCTTTGGCCTTCAGTGTCTCATCCTTGCAAGCGCCAGCCAGGCACTTTTTAAATGTGAAATACTAAATTAAGCGGAACAAAAAGTGAAGAAGAAATATTGAAAACTGTTTCAAAGGATTACGGACAAAAGAGTGATGTAAAAAATGTCCAATCAACTGAAACACATATGTGAATGTCACTACACAGCAAATACTGATTCTGTAGCGTGTCAGTCTGAGGCACAACGTCCACCATAGCATTTTCTAAAGGTGCCCTTCTCAAGGAGAACGTCCCATCTTTAGGTCTGGTGGAGATCCAGGTATGTCCGTTTTGGATAAATGACTACTTCAGCAGCTGATGTTAAAGCCTGAGCTGCATCTATCAAAGTCTGGCACGCTGCCTGTGAGCCTTTTTTAAACCCAACACCCACCATATTTCAAGAGAAGCTAAATCCATGCCTTTCCTCTGCCTGTCCTTTTTCTCCACATTTCTGGCTCATGTTCCAACGTTGCCACTTTTTGTTTCAGTTTAGTGGATTGCTTTTTCTTTTCTTGCAGATGACGTAGGTCACTTTGATTTGGATCTGACTGCTGATGCATAGTGTGCCATTGTCAGAGTGCATAAACTTGGCAGCCGTAGCCCCCCAATGATTCTGTAATGATATGCCAACACTTGGCTGGTTTTTGTTCTATGTTCAGTGCAGAATAAACTATTCACCCTCAGACACACTGATTTTCATCACTGCCTTTTTAAAACAAGGACTGCCCTTCCTTTGTTCCATGGAGAGGTCAGGTGGAGGTAGGAAATAATCTGAAAGTCTGATAGAACTGATGAAAATAACACTCCTTCCTTATGATTAAAGTGTTTAATCAATTTGTTTCGGAGATGAAAGAGACTGCACCAAAGTGGACCGCTGCAGTAGGATACGATCCTGTAAAGTTTCATGATGCACATTTCACATTCAGTGACCTTAAGAAATCAGTCAAAGCCATATGTAATAAAAATGACTGATGCCCGAGTGCTATGCATCTGACAAGGCCTTCAGTTTTGTTTTTTTCCCAAGCTGTCCGAAGGGTGCAGCTGTGTTGATTTTGACACTTTCAGACAAATATGTTTTCATTGCATTTCATATTCTCAGATCTTTCAGATGACATTTCTGCAGCCTTCCTCTTAAAAATTAGAATATGCACTGACATTTTTCTCATGCACCTCATGAGCTAAATAATAATAAATAAGTGTGACAGAGAAAAGTGCGGCAAAACTGTGCGTTATACCAGTCTTTTAACCTCAACGAAAATAATAGAAAGCCAGGACTAAAGGTGTGAAAAAGGAAAAGAGAATGAATTTTAATGAGTAGTGTGTTCTTTGAAAAATAATGTACTGGGATGTGAAGAGGACTATAAAATTATGCAAGTAAAATTTCAGGATAAATGGTTTTGAATGCACAAAAGCTCTTTGGGAAAATGAATAATTGGGACTTACAGAAATCATATACAGCCACCTGTTCCACTGCTACGAGTACTTTCTCAAAAGTGAGAAAACTGTTACCTAACAGCTCATTTGAAAAGTTGGAAATATTCCAAGTCTATCCAAATGTAAGATATTAAGATGCAAAGAAATTTTGGCTGAATTGCAGTTTGCTTCTCAGTATGTGAAATGAGTTCTCCTAGGTTAGATCATTAATCCATTCATTGTTTGACAGAAAGATTATCTGAAACCATTTTGGTTCATGATTTTCTTTTTTCCTTTTAAGTAGTGCACAAGCCATTTGATTACACTGGGCTGGAAAACTACAGCAGGTATTTTTCCACCATCACAACAAGTATCAAGTAGCTGAGAAAATAATTGTTAGGTGAACTGATGATGAAAGTAATCACTACTTGCAGCCCTAATGTGATGCAGTACAGGAAAGATGCAGCATTTAACCCCGTGCGTTCCTTCCTGCAACCCCACAGGCAGCGACTCCATCCTGGGATCGGTGGCTCTGCGTATCGTCATGGGCAGCTGGTGGCTTTTCACCCTCATCGTGTGTTCATCCTACACTGCTAACCTGGCGGCCTACCTCACCGTGTCACGCATGGACAATGCTGTCCGGTAAGACACAATATTTATATTGTATCAGTACTGTGTCCACAGTGTATTGTGATATGCATTTCTAAGTGTTGCATTAAATAAGTTTAGGAATACAGGAAAATTACAGTAATAAATCAGGCTCACTTAAGGTGATGAATGAGGTAATGCTCGCTACACTTCTAGCATAGCAAACATTTTACTTACATGAATGATTGAGTTGTTTCATCTTCCTCTCTTGTAGTTAGGGCACTTGATGTTGTTTTATGGTCCTTACTCTGTGCAAATTTATTGCATCTCTTTGTCTTCATCACTGAACAAAATAGTGCATGGCTAATAGGAGCTGACGCAAAAAAACTGAACAATGACAATTACAAATTGTCTGAGAAAAAAAATTCTGAAGCACTCTTTCAGTTTTCTTTTGTAATGACGAAGATTGAGTTTCTTCTTCTACAGGGTTTAGTGTTGTTTTCAGTTTGCCATCTCTAAAATCACATATAGTTATCTTTGACGGTTTTGGTATGTTGTGGAATATATATATATATATTTTTTTTTTGGGCTTTGAATACAGTTTCCAGCATTTGATTTTTTTCCTCCTTTGCCTTGCTGGTGATGTGTCTTTAAATGCTTTCTTGGAACTAGGATTCTCTGAAACTGCAGCCTTGATTCCTGTGCACTGTGCTGCTTTAATGGTGGAATATTCCAGCGTAAAATGGCCCCAAATGGCTGACATTTTGCTCACTATGACTAACAACCGGAAATCAATTCTTCAATGACGCTCTGGCAATTACTGTTTTAGAGTCTGTACAGAGACTGATTTGTAAATCTGTGGAGCATCTAGTAAAAGCTTCCCTTTTGCTTTTCTATAATCACGTTGCATATCAACCTTTAATTTGTTTACACATGTCTTGTGAGGTCACTGAACAGAGACAGAAAGTGTTTTTATGCTGTACAGCATGCTGAGTGACATTCTGATATGATATAATTGATTTATTTAAAAGTTTTCACTACAGGGACCCGTGCTATAGCCCGGATTGATGATTTATCTGGCTGCATCCCTTGTCAGCCTCACTTGGTACATACTGTTCCTGTAATTTTTGCCTCACTGCTTAACAACTAACCTGTCCTCAGTCCAAATGTTATTTGTCAGTGAATCCAATTTAGTGCGCTGTCTTTCCCCAAAGAATGGGCAGGGAGGCATTTGATTGCATTGGGTCTGTCTTCTGTTGAGCAAATAGCCGCATGTGGACATGCGAGTAGAGGGCATGAATGTTAAGCAGCACACGGCTCACCTGTGAAGAGACCCTGTGTGCATGTGTGTCTGTTTTTGTACTGGCAATTAAATGAAGAGTTTAGGGAACAGTACAGATTAGCAAATGACTGCATTTATAAATTACAGGGGAAAGGAAAGTACATTGAGACCATTTTTTAAATTGGTACAATCAAAGCATGTCCTCTATGTTATCTCCTGCTCTAAGTAGGGACTACTTTATGACAGTAAGCTGTCTGGGATTCAGCTTTGTGCTAATCTAAACTGAAAAACATATTTTTGACAGTAAAAGCTCAGACATGCTGTGGTTGATAAAATGCTCTGAAGATGGTCATTTTATAAAGAGCTACAATTATGAGGAAGGACTATAACCCTCTCCAACACAAAGTTTATTTAATTCAATAGCCTATGTAAGTCTCGTTCTGAGACAAGCTGTCTGGACCATAAACTTGCACATGAACACCCCGAAGATGACAACTAAAGGGCCAGCTGGCACTAAAGTTGTTTTCATGCGTGAGTGGAAATAACACTCCATACCACCAGGTGGCAGTAGACTCTACTTGTCATTCAAAAGAGGGAACCCGATTAGCTTCTTAAACTGAAAAGCTACAGATCGTAGCTGATCTGCATGATTCAAGTTTATTGTTTCTGGATGATCATGTCATCACAAATATATTGGTATATCTTAATGTTCAGATGAGATTAAGATGTAAAATGAGAAAAGCCTTCTGCATGCCCACTTTGAACTTTGACCTTGAGAGATCTTCCTGGCCGACTAATTCTGCGGTCGCAGAAAGAACAGAAAAGCTCCAGACTGGGATCCAACTCATACCACCCCAAACACCAGAGCCACAGACACCCTTCAATGACCTGACACTGGCCAAAGACAATTGTGTGTCACAACCTTTAAATTGCCCAACATCCAACCTTACTTAATGCAGAAAACCATTCAGAATTACTGCAATCTGTAACATTTTCATAAGATTACCTGCACACTAATGATTAAGTTAGTTGAAATAAAACAAAATAGCATGGAGGGTTGGTTGATTGACATTTTGGAGGAAATCATTTTCCCTAAAAGAACTGAAGCTAAATGCCCTGGGTCAAACCTGACTGTCAGATTGTGGTTTCTTCATTTTGAACCACAAATAGAAAAAGAAAAAAAACACCCCAGATCTAACCTCAAGAATGGCAGTTATTTGATTTAATAAAAAAAATGGCTTGCTGACTTGATGTTGCACCAAGATCCTTAAAGACAGTACAATTTCCCACAAACGATGTGACTGATTTCCTAATGCCAAATCAATGTTTTAGATCGGATCTTTCTTTGATAACAAATAGATTGTCCTTTCGAAACAGGATGTCACCTTATTTGAGGGTGGTGACAGTTTTTGCACAAGAGAACAGATGGAAGAGAAAATGTACACAGAATTTTGGCCCTGTTGTGAGACTCTACTGCTGCCTTGCCTTGCCGTTATTCAGATACACTGGAGGTTGGCTTATGAAAGAAATACATCTCCAGTGAGAACAGAGTATGCGGAAATGTTCCACTGTCAAGGAGACAGCTGTGTCTGGCCAGAGGTTTTGGAATTAAGCTCATTCAGACACTGGGTGCAGGAGCAAATGCCAATGCCTTTGGTTACGTAGAGTCACAAATCAGTTCCTTGATATTATTTCAGTTGGGAAAGTTTGGTTATTGATGCCCTGGTTGACTTAGACAAATAGAATACGGCTTAAACTATTACAATCATTTTATTTCTGGGTTCCATTATTTAAAGCCCCTTTGCTCTATCTTCTCAACAGAATCTAATATGTCTTTTCTATGCAGATGACACCATAAGATAATAACTGAAATGTCCTCTGTGCTTTGTAAATATTTGCCACACAGGCATTGTTAGTTTGTCCTCCAACATAAATCTAATGTCCATGCCTTGGACTCGATATGTCTTTTGAAAAATCTTTTAAAAATCTATTTTAAAAATCTATGTACTGAGCCCAGCTCTTTCCATTTGAAAAGCACTCAAAGTCAAAATGTTGTGACTCTTGGAGAAATCAGCTCTCTTCCATAGGTTTGCTGGAGCCACTGGTGCACCGCCAGAAAGCAGCAGCTTGGGCTTTTAGTGCCAGAGGAGAGCATTATACCCTCATTTTAGATTGTGTTCCTGCATATGTGCCTCGGCGGGTTTCTAAATGCGTGTGTGCATGCTACATTAATGTGGCACAGAGGGAACAATAAATAACAGTGTGGTAACTTAAGAAAAGATTTGCGTATTAGAAAATGTCTTTTAACACTGCACGGCTTTTTCCCCTCTTTGATTGCACTGTGTGAAAATAAAGCCTTTAAAAAACTCCTACGCCTAAAGACACAGAGGTGAATATGTTTCCTACCGTGCCTCGATGTAAAAACTAATCTTGTGGGTTTCTTTAGCAAACGAGAGACCGTAAGATTAGTTCAATTAATGTTTTGTCCTCAAGCATATCTTGTGGATATGAATACTAAATAGATTAACTCTTTGACTGAACTCTTTTTTTCTTTGCGATAGTTTGATTTGATGCTGCTTTGGCTAAATATACTTTTAAAAAACAAATATCTCAGTGGAAATTAGTGGCATGCACGCATATTGTGTCTCTATAGGAGTGCTTGGTGGGGAGGAACAGGGAGGGGAGGAAATGTGGTCTGTCGGTTGGTTGGTTGGTGTATGTGGGGTTGGTTGAGTCAGGCATTGAATCAGGTAATGAACAGTGGCCTTGGTTGGACCTCTCTCTATTGATCGCAAATCAAATTGTGTTGCACTGCTTTTAGAAAAAATACGGAAACAGGGAACAGCATTTACAAATGAATGGCAGAGATCCGCACCACATGCACATTTTCCACTAGTTTAAATAGCCGTTCCTTATTATTATCATCACTTTGTGTTTGTGGTTATGTGGACTTTATCTTTGTCATTTTTTTGTATGTAGCAATGAATGTCCTTTGTTTTTCATATTTATTCTTACAATGTAGAGTGTATCACCTCTTGTTATTTATTCTGTTCCTTGCAGCTGGCGCATCTAAATATTTATAGTGTTGCTTCATCTCAAATCTATATTCCCACTGCGATATAGGTCACAATCCATATGTAGTTACATTAAAGTGAGCTGTTGGACAAAATTAAAGATGAATATTTTACTCAGTGCAGCAAAGCTTGTAGTTTAATCTCACGACGTAAACTGGAAGCCATGAAATGTCAGAATAGGTTATTTTCTCTCTCTCTTTTCACCAGCTTTTTCTTCACCCCCTCAAAACAGCCACAGCCACACAATACATGCATCCAATCAAATGGTTGAATTAGTAAGGCATTATTTTCTGGTGATAAGGTTCTCTCATTTTTCAGAGAACTGGAGAGAAGACAATCTAAGATAAACAAATATCCCCCAGTTTCTGCAATATGTTGATTTTCAGCAAATGCACAGTGCAGCTGGGCAAACATGTTAATAATGATACCAGTCGAACAGTGATACCTCTTTGAGATAGCTGGCCATTTATGTTACAAACTTTTCGTACAACCACATTGACATTTATTACTGGAAATGATCTTTAGATTAGATTAGATTAGATTTTCTTTATTAATCCCAGACTGGGAAATTTCTGTGTTGCAGCAGCATTCAACACCATACATACATATATATATAAAAAAAAGCTAAAATCAACAATATGAGTAAAAATAGAGAACTATAAAAAGAACAAAAAGTATACACAGTATACAAGTATTAAAAGTGAATATTAAAGGAATGTTAAATTAGCATGTATACACAATTATTAACACGTATTAAAGTGAATATTAAAAAGAAATGTTAAATTAAATGTCCAAGGTGTCATCTGTCACACACAGAAAATACACGTAAAATACAGATTTGAGTCATGGTGCTGGTAAAGCCTGGGGATAGCGGTGGTGTTGGCTTCACTAACACGGACTTAATAACATAAATATGTCCTCATTTCTGAGTTTGTGCATCGTATCTGTGGAAATAGCATGGCTGTGATTTAACAGGCTGGCTTATTGTAGCGTGCCAAACATGACCTTGCACTACCTTCTGTAAATGTTTAAGGATAAGCCTTACACATAAAGAATGAATTAATGGTACTGTCATATGTAATGCGGTCACGTTAAAATGGTCCACTACAGGAAGCATATAAAAGAAAACCTGCTTCAGCTGAGATTTTTTTATATAAGCCTTATGTTTTTCTTTCTTTCTTAATCACGCTTAGCCAACTAATTTGCTCGTGTCCCCACTCCACAGGTCGTTCCAGGACCTATCCAAGCAGGTGGACCTGGTTTACGGGACAGTGAGGGACTCTGCCGTGTACGAGTATTTCCGGGCCAAAGGCACCAACCCCCTGGAGCAGGACAGCACTTTTGCTGAACTCTGGAAGATCATCAACAAGAACAATGGCTTTGAGAATTGTGTAACCAGCCCTTCGGAGGGCATTAAGAAGGTGAGTAGTTGTTTTGGTCTTGAGAAAATGTTGCCATACAAAGAACAAGTGCAGCAAGTGTAAGTCAAGTCAGCTTCACAGATTAAAATATTTATTCAGCTATTCTTTTTTTTTTTTTTAACAACACAGGAGCGGGCAATAAAAGGAGAGCTTCTAAAACACAGCATAAATAATTAACACATAATTAATAAATGATTAGTGCTGAAAAAACTAAAATTAAGCCTTGACAATAATTAACTCAAGTTCATTACTCTCACACAACCAGGTAGGGCTGGCTGAATTATTTCCATCTCTGATTCACAAAGGCATGCGAGTAAAGTGATATTTATAATTTAATGAAGTGCTGGGTTTTTCTAATTACTCTCTCTCTCTCTCAAACTTTGCTTTATGCTAAATTAATAACTTGTGCATTACCTCTTGTCTCGTTCTTTCTTGAACACAAACAAATGGCAGGGTGAACAATAATACGTAATTAGACAAATTACAGCAGAGTCGCGACATATGCATTAAACAGCTTGATTGTTGGAGAGGCTAATTGGACTTGGTGTGATCAGGCCAGTTGGCAATGCACAGATGCATACACCAATGTAGGAAGTCATCTCAGTTTTAACTCCAAACATTTTTGATGGCATGCTGCCGTTTTATCCAGGCACTGAATTAGCACGTTTCTCTTTATCGCTAACAAACAAACTTGTGCAAGTTTTCGAGCCCGACTTCGGTAATAGTTTCATAAGAATGTCTCCATGTGTTTATTTATTAAATGTGAGTGAAACTAATAACCCTTTCTAATCCTAATGGGATGCGAGCTAAACTGTTTGTTCAGCTTAATTTGTTGTGAGCACAGGCTCACAAGAGGAAAAAAAAAGGCAAAAGAATACAATAGACTTTGGTTGTGGTCGTTCTACATATTCTACACAGTGTTCCCTTCAGGCTCGAGGACATTATTGTATTTCTGAAAATATGTTAGAAGACCCAACTATTACCTCGCCCTTGTAAAGAAACCTAATGTTGTGCAAGCTGTTTGATGTGTACTCAGAGTGGGCAAAATGTTTATGCTAATTTCTGTGCAAACATTTAGCTCCACTGTTTGCCTTTCGCAATAAAAAACCTTGATGTGCGCCACTACATTAATACAGACACGTGGGTTCAAGAAGTGAGAAATGAAATTGAAAAATGCTGTAATCCATGGCTAATTCGACTAATTAGGATGACAAGGAAGTGGCATGTTGTTGTAATTAAGCAGTATGCCAAATAGGCTCCTGGGGCAGGACAAAAACATGGGCTGTTTTAACTCTTAAATTGAAAGCATGAAGTAGCTAAATATTCATGATGATAAAAAATTTTCACCTGATGGTTGCACCATAATTAGTTATCTAATTCCAGAATATTATTTTTTTTATAGGTAAAGCGAGAGTCATATGCCTTTCTGTGGGACATGGCGGTGGTGGAGTACGCTGCTCTGACAGACGACGACTGCACACTGACTATAGCAGGAAACAGCATGAGCACCAGAGGTTACGGCATGGCCCTGCAGCATGGCAGTCCATACAGAGACCTATTTTCTCAGAAGTAAGTATATATTTCACACAGGTTGTTGATATACACCAAGCAATGACACTCTTTCATGGCAGCAGCCATCCCCAGCATGATGCAGCCTGACACAGGCACACACACAAAAACGGTTTAGGAACAACTCAGAAAAAACAACAACAACAGCACAAGGTGTTGACCTGGCCTCCAAATTCACTAGATCCCAAACTATTTAAGTATCTGTGGGATGTACTGGATCAAGCCTGATCCACAGAAGCCCCTCCCCCCAAACCCACTGGACCCAAAGACCCCCACTAACAACATTCTGTTGCCAGACACCACAGGACACCCTCAGAAGGTCCATGTTCTCTGATGAGTCACAACAGTTTTGGTAGTACAAGGGAGACCTACACAATATCAGGTCATAATGTTATGCCTGGTGGGTGTAAATGAATTACACACACTAACTCTAGCTGAATATTTAAAGAAGGGCTGCAATGAGGTGTAATAATATGGTGATTTACATGGAATACACTGACCCATCCCACTGTTCATGTTCATCCTCAATTTTGGGGATGCTTGACTTACCTGAGAAAGCCCAAACATAATTGTCAAACATGTGGGAATTCTTCATCGAATATGATGGACGCATTGTAAAAAATGAAACGGACGAAAAAACCATAAACACCAGCATTTTGACAAAGGTCAGATGCCAACTTTCTCGCCTCAAAACAACAACACATCATTATTTGGACTAGTAAATTTTGTCTGATTCTCGGTTGCTGCTACATCCTCATATGCTGTGTTTCATACAATAACTTGCTCTTTGAAGAACTGGCAAGTTGTATGCAGCTTAGTTTTCAGGCTCTAGATGCTCAAACGTACCACATAGATTTCCATTCCTGTCAGCAATCTATAGCAGATAAATAATACAGCTGCCTTTCCAATTACAATCAGTGCAAGCGATTAAAGTTAAATCAAACCCAACCCCATCTACGCTAATTAATGACAGAAGATGGTAATGAACACCTTTCCTAATTAGGCCTACGCTGTATTAATATTTATTCTTGAGATAAAAAATAGCAAGATTAGATAAATTACAGAAATGTTTGAACAAAAGATTAAAGCCGCGCTCATTATTTATTGGTAGATCAACCAAGATTTGATCGGCGAGTCAAAAATGAATCGATTGAAAAAGCAGTTGTTCATTGCAATCTTATATTATACTACATCTTAGAGTAACTGATGAGATCTGGTATTTTTTTCTGCATTTTAAACTATTTCATTAGCAGCCAAACTCACAAAAACGTGCACACCTGAGGTTTTGTCTCTTATTGCACAGAAAAACCACACAACTGTGACTAGAACATCAGGTCAAAGTTGAACCAGCAAGTGGGTCAGTTGCTGTTGCTGTCTGTTGTTTTGCAGACATTCAGAGTCATAGTTTTAAAGTTTGTCTTTTTCTTTTCTTTCCTGAATAAGTATGTTTCAGCGTGTATCCTCTTACCTCACTTTATTTTAGTAATGTTTCTCCAGTTCTGTTTTCCAGTTGTCCCATATCTAGATTCACTGAAAGTCCTGATTAGGATTTCAATATTTGCAACCAGAATGATTCGCAGTAAAGTATAAGTAAGTGTATTACAGTTTTAAATCAGGGCAGCCGAGTTTCCCTATATATAAATCCCCTGAAAAAGGAAGGATTGATCACTCTGTGAATTACAAACTGTTTGTCTGTGAAAGATCACTTACAGCAAAACGTATGGCAACTATCTGGAAACATCTGGGGTCGTGATGATTCACGAGAATAAAGTGTAAAAATGACTTGATGTCAAAAGCTTTGGCAGCTGTGTGTACGTGCTGCGTATCTGTCTGCCGTTTTGCTCCGAATGAATGAGCGCAAAACACACATGTGCCAGTCACCGTTGAACAGGTTGAATAACGACTGTGCAGGAAGCTAACTGCTCCAGTGGGAAAGGATGACTGTCTCGCCTGTGTTTGCACTCAGCTGTCATCCTTCTGCTGCGCTGCCTCCATCCATTCCTCCTTGTGCTCCGTGTGCCAAGTAATGGGCTGGCCGTAGTATTTGATCATCTTTGTTGCTACCCTTTTACAGTCTGATACTAAACGGATTACTCTTGAAGCTCTTGGTGTTTTTTCTTAGTCTTGTTTTCACAGAATTGGCCTCTTAGCTCGTGTTTGCAATCGATGAGCATTACAACTTGCACTTTGCTGCTGAAACCTGAAAACTGCAGTATTTAAAAGCATTTTATAGGTCTTTAATGAACCAACAGTCAATACGGTGCATTAACTGTGGATTTTTGTTTTTTTTTGTTTTATTTCATGAGCTACACAATATAATCATTTAATTACTGTTACATGCTTTTACTGCAGTAATCATTTAGTCTTATATTGATTTTTCCTTCATGTTTGTTTATGTAAATTATTTAATTTTTCATTCCCTACTCATCTATCTTTCCAGTATTATAAACCAGCATTTAATCTGAATCAGTGCCATAGAAAGATTTGTCTTCAGCGTTCTTGCATGGTGCCCTGCAGGGTTATTATGTGGTACTGTGCAACTTCTGTGTGTGAAAATACCTTGTACTTTCTCTCCACAGGATTTTGGAGCTTCAGGAAAAAGGTGACCTCGACATTCTGAAGCAGAAATGGTGGCCGAAAAAAGGCCGCTGCGACCTGCAGAGCCACACAGACGCCCAGCCGGAGGGACGGGCTTTGCGTCTCCACAGCTTTGCAGGTGTCTTCTGCATCCTTGCCGCTGGGCTGCTGCTGGCCCTCCTGGTGGCTGCGCTGGAGACGTGGTGGAACAGCAACCACTGCCGGCGAGAGCAGCCCAAAGAGGTGACCACTGACAACTCGTCGGGCCAGGGCCCAGGCCTGCTAACCCAGAACCGGGCCATGGTGGCCACCACGGGTCCCCCTGCCCCACCAAGGCCCCGATCAAGACCCAGACCCCCGGGCCCCCCGGTCCTGCCCAGAGATGCCACTGCCACACTCTACTTTATGGATCCAGCAGGCGCTGACGCCAGCCCCGATTTAGTAGAGCTGCAGTACACCCAGTTATAATAGGTGTGCCCCTGATGATAGTCCAGACATCATGTGATCAATCTACTCATTCCTCGTCATGTTGGGACAGAGGTTGGGGTGCTTTGTTAGGGACTTCTAAGGATTCTCTCTCATGCTGACACATTAAAAAAATCACTAATTGCAAACAGACAATCAGTCACTAGTGTTCACGTGAGAGAACCGCTCCACAGATAACAGTATACACTGAATTGCAAATTTTAAAAATCACATACTGGAATTGTACTTCTGAGTCGATAAGTGCTTCAGTTGTACAATAGCTCTCTTTAGCTAATCCATTCAAGTCTTAATGCTTTAGAGCTCTGACTTTATCTTGCTGCTGTCGACTGGGCAGCCCCTCTGCATGAGGCGTCCAGACAACTAAGGCTTGACATGGATCCCTAAACTAAAGTGTGAGCAAGAGCAGTAAAGAATCTGAGCTATGACCTGCCTGTTTGACTTGACAGTCCAACAATACTGGATGAAAATGCTCATTTAAGTCCCAGTCCTGTCCTGAAAACACACAGTAAATCAAACTCCCCCAGTATTGGGTTTTTGTGTATATAAGAGTTTGGATTACTGCTGTTGATTTCTATTTCTGTCTTTGTGTGCAGCTGCTCTCATAATAACCACATACTGCTGTCATGCGAGATTCACAGGCAAACACGACTGTCTTACTATTTATAGAACACAAGATGGGTTGGATATGTTCACTGTAATATTGGTGGTGTGCTTTATTATTGGATTTGTAGACATGTCTAGAAGCTATCGCCACACAAAGTCAATCTTTTGAGCATGAAAAACTTATGCTCTGTAATCTGGAAATGTGACTCTGTAGAATTTATGGCAGGAAGGCAAAACCAAAGACGCTCGCCAGCAGCACTGAGGTATATAGAACAATAAAATAATGAGCAGCACCCAGAGCTGTCTATTCCTTACTCAGGTTTTTACAAAGGCAGCTCAGAGACAGACTCACAGACAACAGACTATCAAGCATGGCAGACGCAGCAATACAGCCTTCCTTCTACATGTTCATTCCTTCTGCTTACAGATGGATAAAATTACTTAAAAATTCGTTTTAGTGAGTATGATTAACCATTAGGAGAAAAAAAAACTACTGACATCACTATTCTAAATAACAGAATCAGGAAAAGCAAACAAGAAACTCGCATAAATATATCAATACATCACCACTTTACTCATTTAAACTTAGCACAGTCCACTAAGGCAAATAAACCCAAAAACAATGCAAACAACACAGTATTAAAAAGTGTTTTTTTGGGTGGAGATGAGCCATCAGGTTACGACAGCAGATTCTGATAGTACGGTTATAGGATTGGGACAGCAGGACATAAAGAACATAATCTTATCGATGCAGCACAAATCACTTTGGCTCATTAAAGGTGGAGCTCCCTAGGAGACTGTAAAAGCCTTGTATTTTTTCAACAACTAAAACCAATGGCAGCAGGACAAAGTAGTCAACTAATGACTATTTAACCAATTTTTGAAACAGCCAGTTGTTACCGTTTTCTTATATTTTATCATCTAAACGATTTACTTTTTTCAATAATTTCTAAGGCGCAGTGTGCTAAAGCAGTGTTGACAAATTATTTTGAAAGACGAGTTTCCACTATAAACTTCCTTTCAAGTCTACCGGAATGACTGATTAATATTCAACAGATCTGGGTGGTTTCGTTTTACAGAGTTGTAAGTATTGCTGGAGCCATGACAGCAGAAACATAAAGTATGTGGGCATTATGACAGCCATTTAAAACAAAACTCTACTGCAAGCCTGAACCCATCAGACAAATACTTTGACATAAATGGGAAATACCGTGATTCACTTATTTGTCAGGAGTTGGAGAAGAAGCTCAGTATCATTGGTAGACTGAGACTCAGGAAAAACAACGTCTCTTCTAGTAAGTGTGAAAAAATGAGTTATTTTCGTTACCCTAGTAATGGATGAGTAGCCAGTTAACACTGAAAATGTATACATTTGTCACTGATTGTATAATTACACTTACAGTTATAGACACAAAGAAACAACTGTAACTGACCAAGAATCAAAAGTAGAAGTGATTCAAGCTGCATATTTATTTTAACACTGTTGGCTGTAACAGAATGGATCAGTATCGTATTACAATGTTTTTCAATGTATGCAGACTCATAATTCAGATTTGTTATCACAAAAAAACTGTTGTTCATTCATTTATACTGATCCTAGAGAAATTAAATTATGCTTGTCAAAACCCAAGAACAACAAAATTTAGTTAGTTGGTGACATAGTCACGGAAAAAAAAATAAAACATTCGGAATCGGAAGCCGGGGTTACCACAGTAACTTTTCTCACAGATACAACAGTCACGTACATGTCATCTAATTCTCAGAAAGAGAGCTATTAAGAGTATTTCCCAAAATGTCAAACTATTCCTGTTATTAGTAAGTAGTATTTAGATGAAATTATATGTCAATGTCCGGATTCACAGAGGACCGTCTTTGTTATTATCATTGTCTATGATTTCCAGCAGGTGACAAAGGATTATGGTCTGCAAAGGGTTTCTGGTCCATTGACATATAATGACATAAGCGCTTCACCAGAGGGGAGGCGGAACACATGGACAGACAGAGAAAGAGACTGGGAAGAGGCCGAGGCTCTTGACACAGGTCAGGAGAGGCCTGAAATACTGTGCTGGACGGTGATTGGCTGGGACAGGGTGAAGGGGCGGGGCATGGGGCTGGGCAGGGGTAGTTTGCAGTTGCTTCATCCATCATCTCACCTCATGGTCTCATGGTTATTTGCCTTCCTGGTTTTGTTTTGTCTTTAAAGTGGCTTGTCTTAAATGGGTGCATGATGATGAAGTAAAAGTCAAAGCATGTTACCGTTTTGTTGGTTGGACAGTGTGTGTCTGATAAACAGTAGCGTTCTTTTAATTGGCTTCTCCCTTTCCTCTCCCATATATGTATATTCCCTCACAGAAAAAGTTCACTTCAATGAATTGACATGAACTAATCCGTCTAAATTTGAATTTGACTGTCTCAGCTTGTCTTGCTGTGGGCTGCTGCTCACTTCCTGCAGATGTGTGGTTACCTAGCGAAGCGAAACATTCTGCATGAAGTGATATCTTTGTTTAAGTTCATCTCAGTAGTGAAGACATTACCTTTTACAGCGCCATATCTAAGAGTGTCTGTTTAAAGGTAATGGCTTTCTTGATGTTGGCTGCTCGAAAATGATATTATATCATAAATTAGGTTCTTTGAATGAGGCTGAAATAAGCCAATGTGTTATTTCAGCATCTTTCCAAAAGCAAAAAGACATAACATAATTAGATGATTTTCTTGATATGATGATAGAGTAGACTGTATCGCATGTACTAAAGATAGTTAGTCATGATGGTAGTAATGAAACCACCATTATAACCTGTCTTTCTCTGTTCTTTCACTCTATTTGCTCACCCCTTTCCTTCTTTTAACCCTCCTAACCCATTTTCTCTGTACATTCATTTCACTTTTATTCTTTATCGCCATCCTCCTAATTATATCCATGCTCTCCCGTCCATTAAAACCTCTTTCTGCTGGCTTCTTTTATTCCACACACTCTCTCTGGCTCTGCCTTTTCATTTTTAGGACAAAGAGGTGAACCTGGAACAGGTCCACCAGCGTTTGAACAGCCTCCTGGACGAGGACTTAGCCCACAAGCAGCTGCCAGGCCAGTCTATCGAGATCTCTGCCCTGGACATTGGCAGCATGCAGCCCAGCCAGTCCCTAGAGGCCTTGTCCGTTCGGGACTACCCAACCCATCGGGGGCCACCGCCACTCTCTGTGACCACCTTCCTCCAGGAGGGTCATGGGGCAGGAAGGACACTGGGCGGGGCCGCTGGCAGGAGCTTGCCCCTGCCTCTCAGCAGTGCCACCATGCCCTCCATCCGCTGCAAACACAGGGCGCCCAACGGGGGACTCTTCCGTCAGAGTCCAGTCAAAACACCCATGCCAATGTCCTACCAACCAGTGCCCGGAGGACCCATCCCAGAAGCCAATGAGCCCAGCCACGGGACATCCATCTGAGCACGCCTAACATTCACAGACACTCGAGCTCAAACAGCAGAGTGGAGAGCTAAACAGCGTGCTAACTGTGCGAAGAGATATAAATAAAACACTTAAAAAAAAAAAAAGGGATTTTTATTACCAGAGATTAAGAGTCCGTGGAACGACACATGACAAGACACTGAGACTTTAATGTACATATTTGTAAGTACAAAGAGAAAGAGAAGCAACATTAAAAAGTGTATTTTGAATATTCTCAACAGTTGAGTTTAAAAAACATAAAAGTATTAAAAAAATGACTGTTTGAATGGCTTTGTAAATTTTGTTCTAAATGAATAAAGGTGACAATTCTTTGTGGTTGTTTTCTAAGTGCCAAGTTCAAAGATGATGTTTTCTTTCAGATCAACATTAACTGAATGTACTGTGAGAATCCATGGAAAAGACATTTCACACTTCAAACACATTGGAAGAATTGATTTGTTTCATATGAAAAAATAAAATAAAAAGGATAATAAAAAAAGAACCAGATGTGTGATTGAATGTTTAGAACGTTTAGTGTTATGCCGCCGTGAAGTAGAGCTGTGAACTAATTATAGTTTTTTTTACACCAACACTCAGATGAATTACAACAACAGTGATGCATTTTCTCACTTTTATATTGATGGAATATTTTCTAATCGGTGCCTACTCTTATTGTTTATAGGTACATGAGTTAAAATCTGCATAAAATTAAGCAATTTTCTTATGAAAAAATAAAATAAAATAATAATAATACACATTTCTGCTAAGAAATGGCGAGCCAACTACTTGGAAAGGGAAAGCAGAGCAGCACAATAATGCTATTGGCCATTTTAACCATTTTAACCTCACTTCGTGCCCAGGTTTGTCTCCAAGAGGCTGACTGGCAGTGCATCTTGGCGCAACATCGTCAGCAGCACACATACAGCAAAGGGAAACAAAAACTATTCATTTGGAGATTGAGGCTAAATGTTCCCAGCCCAACTTAAAACCCACTCGCACACGATCACCGCTCCAAGCAGGCACACAGAGCTTGTTGCCATGAAATTATGATTGTCAAATTTTCATACATGAATAATTAAAGATTTAGATTAGATTGTTTATAGATTGTAAAGACACGATCCGGTTTCCGCTCCTAGATTTGTAGCTCCATGTGATGGCAAACCAGGCACATTTATTTTCAAACACAACCAGAAATATGAAGATGTTACCTTGGGCTTTTAACACATTGATTTCATTTTTACAGCTCAAACTGACAGATAAATGGATCATCATCCTTCATCTTCCCTGTGTATATTCAGATATCTTTCTTTTCTTTTCGCATTTAAGTGACAGAATCTAAATGGGTTTAACATCCAAACAGTTCAGCGTTCGCTTCAGCCAGTGAAATTTTAAAATGTATTGAGTGACACCGTCTGATGAATAAAATATCTCACTCTCCCTGCCCTGCTGACTCTTTGTGCTCACAACTGAGGACTGTTTATAGGCTACAAGTTCTAATCTTGCAGTCTGCAAGTCTACCACTTCAAACTCAAGCCCCACTCGACAAAGAACAGCAGGCTGTGAATGAACAATTTGAGACACAATACAACACTTAGTTTCATTTCCCTGCATACAGCGGAAACAGCTACTGCAGCGTCTAGTGGCATCTATCACAACAATCACAGAGAGAGCAGAGCACATGCCATCAAGAAAAGATCAGTAATTACTTCAGGAGGGAGGAAAATAATTTAAGTCTCTTTAAGCTCAAAAATGTGTCCTGGTCATTGTTACCTCTCAGAATGTTAATGTACACGGATCAGCCACAACAATAAAACCACTGACAAGAGAAGTAAATAACAATTACCATCTTATGATAATGTTCTGGTGGGATATCATTTGTCCTTGCATTCATGAGGATGTTACTTAGACATGTACCACCCACCTAGACCAGACCAGACACCCCCACCCCATAGGAATGACACTCCTTGATGGCAGCATCCCCTTTTTCTGGCGTGTCCTGCACCATTGGCCCTATACAGACCCCCCGTCACTGGCTTTTTAGCCGATTCAACGTACTGAGCTCGACCGGAGATTGAGTTTGTGAGACAGACTGATGGCTATTCGCCCTAGTGATTTTGTTTATTTCCATTTTTCGTCTTGTGCCTCAGTTCATTAAGTTTAAAGGTTTACATCTTCGTGTGATCTCAACATTCAAATACAGGAACATCATCACAGCCGCATTATGATGTAGAATGAATAAACAAACACCCACAAAGCTTTCTTTCTTAGATTCAACAGTCACATATAACACTGACGAGTCCTGGTTTTCAACAGAGAATCTTTCCCTTTTGTGACATTGGAGTAAATTTAAATATTCTGGGGTTGTTGTCAGAGAGACGCTTACCTTTTTCTCTTGGAGAAGAAATAACTATTGAACATAACTATTAGCTTTAGCTCAACACAAATAAAATATCTCGGACTGTAGACACAATAGACACAACTGATCCCATTACCATCATCATCATGCTCACCATCAGTGGTATTGTGACTGCATAATTCAACAGCGCTTGTACAAGTATTCCTCACTTTTGAGTTAGTTGTGGGGGGATTAAGCTTGATTTGTGTTTCAGCAAGAAGTGTTGCAGTGATGCATTTTCCAGAACCGTGCTCACACTGGCTCAGAAATAAAACAAGTGTTAATGTGTGTGTTACAGTTATCGTAGCCGCTGACCCTCACTGCTGGACTGTAAAATGCACCAACTAACATCTGCTTCCATTAATGCACGTGGAGTCACCATCTGCATGTTCACACCTGAAGGCAGAGGGTTTTACCAGGAGACAACAGCAGAACTCCCTGCTACAGGAACAAGGATATGATCCTTCACTGCAAACATTTCACACAGTGCTGACTGGTGGCACCTGGCCTGGATGTGTGTATTTTTAAGTAAGTAAGTTTTCTCTCTAAGGTGGACCCACTTCACTGCACTGTGCACATGATGAGGAAAACTTCAAGTAAGGACTTTAAAATTGCTTTTCTCAAGTTTGAGTGTGCACATGCACTTCAGCATACTTGAACTAGAAGATCTGTCGGCGCTCATATGTGCGTCGGGCTTGTTGATTTGCCCCCGTCACCTTTCCCGTCCGCAGCCGTGCCTGCCACTCTAAGACGAGGTGTTGAGCGGAGCTGTAAAGTCTCCATTGCTGTGCACAAAGGGCTTGCTGACCTTGTTCTGAGAGCTGAGCGGAGTCCTGTCAGGCATGCACTTCCTGTTTTTGCCTAACACAAACAGTCCAGTGCCACCACTTTATGTCAAGACTCATCTTATGACATGGCCTTTTTCACCTTCACATCAGATCGAGCACATACAGCAGCTCTGACTAACTTTAGAATAAAAAAATAAAAAATAAAAAATCCAATTCCGCTGAAGAGGTACTGAGAGCACTTACTTTCATCGGAAGAGATTATTGAAGAGGTCACCTTAAAGACAAGTCCAGTTTAAACATTAAATAAGGTAAAATGAATACAGGTGTAAAATGTCTTAATGGGAATATAGACAAGCTGATGCATGGAAGACAATCACATAATGGACATAATATTACATGTAAAACCACAATCTCCATCAGTTTTTCCAATAGAACATTATCACAGGAACAGGGACTTCGTAATTATACAATCCTGCCATACAAGGCTCGCATGAATGGTCTGTATAATTAGCTTGTGTGGGCAGTGTGAGGCAATCTGCTGTAAAATAACTTCTCTTCTCCCTGCGGGAAGATCACTGAGCGTCTGTCCAGACTGCCTCTACAGCCTTATTATCCATTCATTGAGCCATCATACCTTAAACTGCACACAGGACTTTCACTTCCCTGTCCGGAGGAAAGCTCTTTATCTCACATTTGTGATTCTTTTTTTTTTTTTTTTTTCATCTTTAGTTCATGGCATAAGAATCGCCTTGCGTCTTCACAGAAAAAATAACCAACTTATGCAACATTGTTCAAGAATTACCCACATCAAATACACCAGTCATGGCCTTACGCTGTTTTGAATGTGATCTCTCACCCTTTCTTCAAGGCAGAAAATCTATGTGTTTTGTTTGTTTTAAGCCCATCTGGTACCTAAAATGTCTATGGCGAAAAAGACTATGTAATAACTCACTTGTTAAAGTACATGTAGAACAGAAGGGTATCTTTAATTGGAAAAGATACATTTTCTCAACTACATGCCAGGGTCAACAGCTGTTTAGTTTAGCTCAGCGTGAAAACGAGAAGACTACGAGCATGGTAACAAAAGCTGCCTTGAAGCACTTGTGAATCTCATGGATTAAACCACTGTGTCAAATTTGTTTAAAGCAGCACAAAAACTGATTTAATAGTTTTACTGAGGAACTGTTTCTAGGGAATATTTCACAAAATGTTAAAAACAAACAACGAAAAACAGACATACAAAACAAGACAAAGTAAGAGGAAAAACGGGTGAATGTAAATTCCGTGGCCGTTAACAGAGAGAATAGAGGTATTAAGTTTGTACGGGAAGGAGAAAAGGCTAGAGGAGCAGGCTTCAGGCATAACATGGGACAGCTAAGGGTAGGAGGAGCCTGGGAGATGAGGGCGGACTTAAATAGCCAACTGGTTGTCCCAGGTGAGATAGCTAGCACTCGACTACGGCCAGATCTGCTGTTGTGGTCTGAGCCAGAGAAAGCAGTCTATTTCATAGAGCTGACTGTCCCGTGGGAGGATAGAGTTGAGGAGGCTAATGAGAGAAAAAGAGCTAAGTATGCAGAGTTAGCAGCAGATGCAGAGCAAAATGGATGGAAGGCTTATGTCCGCCCGGTAGAAGTGGGCTGCCGTGGATTTGTGGCAAAGTCGGTCATTGCTCTGCTGAGTGAGCTGGGCATACGAGGAAGAAGCCAGAGGACTGCGGTTAGCAATATGTCCCGGGCAGCAGAGAGAGCCAGTGACTGGTTATGGGTGCGCAGGAAGCATGCTAGCTGGGGAGCTAACTAAGGTAAGGATGTAGGCCGCATGTAGGCCGCATGTAGGCCGCATGTAGGCCGCATGTAGGTCCCAGTTGATTTGTTTGTTGCTTGTCACAGATTTGGTGGTTACGCGCTTCAGCTTGCATCAACGGAGCGGAGCATGGTAGATTTGTTTGTTTGTTATGGATTTGTTTGTTTGTTATGTGCTTCAGCTCGCATCAACGGAGCGGAGCATGGTAGATTTGTTTGTTTGGCTTGTGGCTATTAGTTTCCATACTAGTTGTTGATAGACATCGAATGGTGAGGAAGAGAGGGTTGTGTAGTGGCGGTGTGGAGGGGGGTGATTCCAGGACGCTGGAAATCACTGTTAAGCCTTCTTGAGGTGTCGTGGGCCTAACTTAACGAAACATCGGTGAAGGGAGGTGCCCACTTGAAAACCCCAATGATATGCTGCATACTGCTGTTGTTCAGATCATGTTCTCATGCCTCACATAATAAACTCTATTGTCTTTTGAATTGGCAACCACTGAGTTCGCTGCCATCGGAAGATCCAAGATCCAGTTGGTGTTTGCTGTTATATTGTTCTGTGTTTAGACCTGTCTGCCCTACTGGTATATGATCACCAAGCATTTCTTGATATCAGAACATCTCAAGAAACCTTTTTGAAACCAGAGGTGGGTGATCAATCCCTGAGCCGCCCACCGTTCCTGTTGGCCATGCCGGCTTGCCTGTTCTGCTCACTTTCTGCCACTTTTCGGAAGAAGCGTCCCAGAAGACGAGTGAAGCGCGGAGGTCATTTGGTAAGAAGCAAGACTCACCTGAGATCCGACTGTTGGATGGATGACAATTTACCTTTTCTTCTACTTGATGACCACTGAGGCAGTGGTTCGGTCCAGTTCACCTGACTTGACTGAAAACCTGCATGTGAGACCCACGGACTTTTTACACATAGTATTAGCTAATATAATACATTTATCAATAAAGATAAAGTTCTTGTTCTGACATTTATAACACATGAGAATAGATTACATCACAGGTCACATGAGTGCAGATGGACAACTCTGAAATGTATTGCTTAATTCTAATATGTCATATTTTTGTTTCATGTCATCCATCAGATTTGCACAAGCAAATAAACATGCATGCGTGAAATAACTTTTTTTTGTCCGAGTGATATTTAAACTGTTCTTTAACAGAAAATGGCTAATTGGATCTTAATGTGACCGAGCTGTATCTCATATGTGTCCAGTTACAGTATCTCAGGGCAGAAAAGCAAATCCAATCCGGTATTAATAAACTGTTTCATCTGTACATCCTGTACTAATGAACTGCCTCATCTCCCCTCATCTGTAATGCTGTGGGTGAGCTGTGAGCATGTTGGCCCTTAAGGGACACACTCAGTTTAAATAATATCCAGTAGCAGCAGATGTACAAGGTTAAATGAGTTTAACAGCAGGGGACAGGACAACTTTAGGTGTTTTAAACCACAATTCTTTTGTATAGGCAAACACTAGCTGTTCCAATGAAAGATTATGAGGGTTAACAAAGTCAGACTGATTCCGAATCTTCTGAAAAGCTGAAAACGGGTGTTGACCTAGCTGCGGAAAATAAATAAAGAAGTAAATAATAATAATAATAATCCAAAGGGTCACAGCTTATTGTCTGCTTGGTGAGTCACAGCCTAAAAACAAATCTAAATGCAAAGGCTGCTGTGAATGTCAGTAGTGTTTCTTTTAAGATGAAAGATGAAAGATAGAGATCGGTCCTCTAGTCAGGCTGCAGCTCACACCCATGTCTGTCCAAACTCACATAGTATCTGGCTTCTTGTCTAGTAGGAGCTGGCATGTAGCCTAAAGCCAGATTTATGCCTTTGTGTCAGATATGTGGGTCAATTCAATAAAAGTGTTTTCACAGAACATGATGATGTCACAGTGTAGCTGACATTTGACCTTATGGATACAGAACAGGTCATCACCTCATTTTCCTTCTATTATTCGTGTGAACCATTATCACGATTTCTTGAGGCCATAACAAATGTGGTTTCACGGGGTCACGGTGAACTATAACCTCTGACCACCACCTTCTAATCAGTTCATATTTGAGTCAAACTGGAGGTTTGTGCCAAACCTCAAGAACTTCCCTCGAAGCGTTTCTGAGAATCTGCATTCATGAACGGGCTACACGGACATATGGACAGACAACCTGAACGCCTCGTGCTGCTGGCCACAGCTGTCGCCAGCGCAGAGGCATAAAATGTAAATCTATCACTGGCACGAGAGCAAAAGAAACAGAGTTATGAGGATTCATCCGCCGGGGACTACGAATGTCTGCACTGAATTTTATGGCAAGACATCCAAGATATTCCCATCTGGACGGAAACAGGAGGCAGAATGACTGACAGACCGTCAAAGCACCGATGGAGCCAAAGCGTGATGGAGTGACCGACTACACAGCTGCCCTCATGAGTAGAACAAATCAGTCAGCCGTTTTCCTATAGCTTTGTAGCAGACTAGGAGGAAATAATGTTTACTCTGTACACTTTTAGGGCAAAGAGAATCAAACTAAACGCTTTGAAACAAAGAAAACTGCACTTCATTCTTGGCATTATAATAAGAAGCACTGCGGCTTATAAATGTTGAATTTTTCATGAAGCAAAGGGCCCCAGCTGTCACAGTAAAGGTGTTACACAGGGTTATTTTGTATCAGTAAAGCTGCATACTGTAAGTGCTTTACTTTTAAATTATGTATTCTTCACTGCTTATTAAAATAGTTGGTGGTCCACCTACAGCACATTCTCCTTGATCTGAATACCTGCATAAAATATCTAATAAATTTATATTATAACTATTTCTGTGCATAAGTGCTGGGAAAGAAAATATGAAGTGTTTATATGAACTATATGAACTAAATGTGAACTAACGGCAATTCATTCGTCACCAGCATAATACCTGCATTCAAAAACAGCCTCATAACCTGGATGGTATTCTCCAGATTATAACATTATCTAAACATATTTGGTGTGCACAGTGTTATATACAAGTACACAGTACACATCAGTAGTTCTTCTCCTGCGATTCCTGAGGCAGATGTGAGATGTCTGCTGAAATAGGCTGCTGGTCTCATTTCAAAAACAACATGTCCACTAATCGGTGGTCCCTCCCCTGTATCTATCTGCTCTTCCTCACTCCTCAGCCAAGACGACAACGGCTGAGTGCGAGCAGCACCCTCCCCCCCAATCTCTCTCACAGTTACGAGGACCCCATCCAGGTATGCTCAAGATTCAAGATGCCGCATTGAAATTGCGGATGTGGTCCCTTTATGCTAATCACCGAAACTCAAACACTGTGGATGATGAATAAATAATAAAGTAGGAAACATGCACTCAAAATCAAAGGGAAAGTACCGAACAACACAACTTCAGACACACCAAAACTCATTTGAGATGAAAGCATGCAAAGATGTTGATGCATAATTGCCTCATCCATCTATAGCCTCGATAGGCTACTTGGAAAATAACACACGGTGATTAATCGCAACTTTGACGCCTGGTTGCAGGATGGATCCATTTCCAAACAGCTGGACACCAAAAGCCCAAAATGGTGACAGTAGAAAAAGGCAGACATAATTACAGAAAAAGTGGTTTTACACAATTTCACTGACCTACAGGTCCAAGTAACACCTTGAGAGACCCAGCAACACAACAAAAAAAAGCTTTACAAATATTTTTATAATGTAAAAGGCACATTCATAAGACCGGAAGGATAAGCAGTATGTGTTTGTTGAGTAGTTCATGGGTTGAATGTGAAGGCGGGGTACCTTTAAGTGAAACTAGCAATTTGCAGTCATTACTAATGCATTTACATTCCCCCCGTCATGTGCTTCCTGTGACTTCAAGTGCACTATCTCAATGCAAAGTAGTATAGACCTGTTCACTCAGTATATTATATATTATATAAATACTAAATAAAATGATCTGACACGTTATTAAGCACCGATATTTTCTTGCTGAATGCATGATCAAAGATTTGCACCACCTTTCTCAACCCTATATAAAAATGTGTCTGACCGGCCGGTCTCTTCCTGGATCTTTATACTGATTGGGCTTATTATTCAGGTTATAAGTGGAATCCTAGTGTCCATGTAAATGGACAGTTGATACCTTGTTATTATTCTCGCCGTGTACAGCAAGCTGAACAATAAATCGGCTCCTGGCAGGTCAGGACTGCAGGGGCCTCTGATACCTCGGCCTCTCTTACATTACACAGCCATCAATGACCTGTGCATGGCTTGTAATGGGATTAATTAGGATGAGATAATGACTCTACTGTGGAGACAAAACAACACCCTCAGAACTCAATCGGGTCAATTAGCACTGACCTATGATTACCTCAACAAATATCGCTTTTGATAACAGGAGGCCCGTTTCTATGGGACTGACTGCTGTTTTGAGCAATTTGACTCAGTATTGTGTTTTTTTGGTGCCAATTCTGTTGTCTTTCTGCTTGGATGAATCACAACACTGTACCATATCCATCCTTAATAATATCCTCATTGAATCATTTATGCCACATATGGTTTTCCAGACAGCATCAGAGGAAGAGCTCTCTAGCAGCGCTGCGTGGCATCCACCTTACTCCACGCTTAAGTCAAATGAACGTGGCACATCCATTTTTCTTCCTTCACGGCGCTGGAGAACAGATTAATATTTATTGTGAGGCCCAATATATGTGAAGTTGCCGGGCTCCTACCTGAGGAGAGCCGAATTAGCTGTGTGATAAACAACTTCTCACTATTTGATAAATAATCCAGGAGAAACACAGCATCCCGACAGAGCCATGAAAGTTTTATGCCCTGTGCCGCCGAGGCTCCTTCTCCAGCCGAATACCAGACATAACTCGGGGAGCCGGCAGAATCTTAATATTTCTCTATTTCTTTCCATCTGTTTTCACCCTCTCTCTCTCTCTTTCTGTCTTCTCAAATATGCCTGAAAATGTTTCTTTCTCTCTGGCCAGTTTGTGTTCACTGTTGGTATTCAGAGGTATATTTGCTTCCTCCGATGCTTTGGGAAAATGTTTCTCTCTGCTCGCCAACAGGTTGTTGTGCACCCACACACTGTGACTCCCTCTATACTTCTTCTTCCACTGTAGCCGAGCCACTTTGCAAAAAGACGCTTCTTCTAAAGCATTTGCCTTTTGTGCTGAGGTAGCAATAGCCGATGACAGAAAAGGAAGCATCTCTAAGGAGCAAAGCTGCCTGTGGTGGAAGCTTTTGTGACCATCTGCTCAAAATAAAGAAGACACCGGAGCACCATCATCACTGCAACAGTGTCATGTTAAACCAGGTCCTCTATTTGACCAGAACATTGCCAAAACTGAACTGTATGTTTAATACACTCAAGACTATTTAGGTTTAAAATAACAAATTAGGCTGTAGTAGATACTGTGCGACTGTTACCGTGGGTTTCCCGAGAAGCAGTATACATGAACTATTTTTATTTTTTTAATTTACCGGATACTTTATTCAAATAAGGCAGTGAAAAGTGAGTTGTTGGTATTTTGGTGTCCACAGGCTATCCACATCTGCTAATGCAGCATTGTGTTTAAACAAAAAAAAACAACTTCTCACTTCATTAAACGCCTGAAATGCACAAAATGTATACCGATGAATGCCTGTGATTCAGGAGGTGCCACACCAGAGAGCAGAGTCATCACATCTGAACGTCATCTGGGTTTACCTTTTTAAATCACATGCAAATGAGCCCAAGCTGCTGAAGAATAACCCCACACACGTCTACATGGATAAGACGGGTCAGTTAACTCTGCCCTCTGTCTGTTACGGGGAGGACGTCGGACTACCGGGGCTCATTATTTTCCGTGCGTCATGACCTCCTTTCAATGTTATTTCTTTGCAGCTTTTTGATCGTTTTATGTTTAATTCCTGAAATGCATTATCCTAGAGTAGAGCCATGTAAACGACTTTACTTGGCTATATTTTTTTAATGATTTTTCTCTGGACCTGTTTTGGTTTGGTACTTTCTCCGACGTCCAGAAAAAAAAGAAAAGAAAAGAAAGGAGGACTCTTCATTTGTTGAGCGTTTACTCTGATACGTTGCTGCAGAGATCCTTTCCCATTACAGATGCGATGATAGAGCATAGGCATTTCGAAAAACAGTCCTTTTCGCTCCAGTTACAGTTAAATTTTCCTTTGACCATACTTTTAACACCAATCTTTGTTTATATTTAAGATAAGACAAAAGCCGTTTATTTAATCCCATGTGTAGGAAATTTCCTTGTTCCAGTAGCACAGAATTTGGCAAAAATATATACTGTATATAGAAAGACAGTAATATATACAGAAAGACACTTTTGGTTGTTCATTTTCTTGCCACACTACGAGTGAACAGTGTTACCAGATTTTGCGTTTCTTTAAGAAATTTAGTGACAACCCAAATATCTATATATTAAAGGTTATATTCTTATGTAGAGTGGCGAGGTAGGATCAAAATGTACGACACAAGGCGATAGCAAGGCCAGGAAGCAAAATAACTTTAATGAAAACCTACAAAATGTGGAGTGAAACACAGTGCAGGGTAGGCAGGTTAAATCCAAAACGCAAATCTAAAAAAAAAAATAAAAAAAAGTCCAAAAGAAATCCAATAAAAGGAGAAATATAGAAATACTGGAGAGATACAGAAAACACATGAACATCTAAATCAGGATATGGGTGTTCTAGACTCCTCAGAACACGCGCCAGGTTACACACCATTTGGATTTCATTATGGGAGAGGAAACAATAGCTCTGTGCGCAACGGGATAGTCATACAACCATCCATTCAATCATTTATTAAGCTGCTTGTTCCTGTTAAGGCTCGCAGGGTCTGCTGGAGCCTACCCAGCTGTCCTCAGGCAAGAGGCGTGGTACGCCCTGGACAGGTCGCCAGTCCAGACAACCATTCACAATCACATTCACACACCTACGGCCAATTTAGAACCACCAGTGAACCTAACCAGCATATCTTTGGACTGTGGGAGTAAGACAGAGTACCTGGAGAGAACCCACGCAGACACAGGGAGAATGTGCAAACTCTGATCAGGAAGGCCCAGTTGGCCCATGGGTTCCAACCTGGGACCTTCTCGCTGTAAGGCATCAGTGCTAACCACCTCACACTCAGAAACACTGCACTGTTATTCTTCTCTCCATCACTGCATGCATGAAGCTTGCCCAAGTGATTTGACGGACATAATCAGGCTCAGTCAGGCTGGCTTCTGATTGTTCTGTGACTGTAGTTGTGTAACGTAAATTTATATTTTTTTAATTTTTTATATTGGCACAAATTGCCATACACTGGTCTTCAATTTAAGATGCTCCAAGTATTTGGATCTACTGCAGCCTTCACTGCCATGTTGTGTATCAGTGTTTTTTTTTGTATTTTATGAATTATGTCTAGTAGCTGCAGTATCACAGATATTTTTTCATCTACAGTTTAGATTTGACAAGCCTTTTGAGGTTTTTTTTTTAGACAAGCCTACGTGCTTCTGGACACGTAGTCTTTGATTACACGAACTGTTCCCCTCACCCTGCCCTCACGCTGCACTTTAACACTCTGTGTGCCCAAGGGTTTCTGCCTTCCCAATGAGGCTGATGTCTGGTGCGTCTGTGATGTAAATGCAAGTCCTTAAAAACACCCTGTCTGTGGTACTTTAACCTGAACTAAAGACAGACTGGGTCCAAGGCTGTGGCCTTTATGTGTCCTGGTTACCTCAGCCTCGGGCCATTTGCATTTCAAAGGAGAAGCTCATCCAGATACGTGCTATGTCGCTGTCAGGTCAGTTTGACTAACATTAAACATTCACCTGTGCAAGTCTATTAAATCTACTAAAATTCTTACTTTTATGAAAGTACTATGTGACACATATGTTACTATTAATGGACATAATGTGGCTCTGCACTACATACTACTCTCAGTGTTTGGAAATGGAGGTTTTTCTTGTGATTTAACTTACTTGTAGTAGATTTCTTGGTTATTTTCCACCAATTTATGTGCTTTTCTGAAGGCTTTCATCCCATCCTATTGATCCTATTCCATCAAGAGGCTTGGGTTCCTCTTGCAAACTCTTAAAAATTAAAATAATAAATAAATCAATATGGTGTGATTTATTACGCTAGCCTTTAAAGGTGCAAACGGTGAGAATATTTTTGAAAAATCCTCCGTGTGTCGACTAATTTCCAGAACAGAAACGTAAATGTATAAAGGGAAAACCTCCTTTACACTGTAAGCGTTGGCGCCTCCCAGTAGGCCAAATATTTACAAGAAACTGCAATTAACACATTTTTCTTCGACAGTAAAGGCTTTTGCTGCTCCAACTGGAGCTCTCTGCGCTTCCCTCGAACCAAACCACATGAAAACACACCATTTAACAGAAGAAAACCTTTCAACATTTTCTCGAGATTTAATACGTTTTTATGAATCCTCTTTGGGACACAAAATCTAACAGGTCTATCTTTACAACAGAGGTAAAAGTATTAAAAAGTAATAAAAGTCTTTTGCTGTGGCAATATCACGGTGGAAAAATATTGCAAAAACTGTCTGCATTCACTCTTCACATCTATTTTTATACGGCTCCGCCAGACAGAATGGGATTGCAGGAGACCCAACGAATCACTTTTTAACTCTCTCTGCTCTCTTATTTTCCTCTCTCTGCCTCTCTCTCTCTCCACACACCATTATCTCTGTATCCCCATTCTTTCTATAATGACTATCTTCAGTGAATTTATGAATTTAATGATTCAATTAGTTCACTAAGAGAGAATGTGCCAGTTACAAAACCAAACATTAAAGCAATTTTCCAATTAAGATGCAGATAGCTACCTTGCCTGGTTTGACTGTTTTGACAAAAGATGCGGGCAACAAACCTTAAACACAAATCTATCATTTGTGGATCTCCTTTCAGATCGGGCAGTAAAATTATAGTAATTTCGGCGCTTAGAATGTGAGATTTAATTAACCATTTAAATAGATTGAGTTTACTGTGAATCATTTAGACTGAGAGGAATCCAAAAAGGAAGTAAAAGCATGTTTTTGTTTGAGTCTGATCAAATCACCAGTGTAGTGTTCAAAGTTTTGTTGAGCAGAGACATGCGTCTTACAGCTGCCAGTAAGTCAAAGAGAACACTGAGCGAGACAGAAAACAAAATGGATGGATCTTTAATACACATGTCACGAGTCCAAACCTGCAGCATGACAGGGACGGACATTGTCTTTCTGTCTGTCAGCCACTCCGCTGCAGGCTGAAATCTTTCATCATCTATTAGGTGGATTACCATAAACATGTGAACCGACATTTATGATGCCTGGCAGATGAAAACTACTCATTCTGTTGATAACTTGGCTTTTCGTGTAGCACTGGTGGTTTCACTTCAATCAAATCCGCACCGATGGGTTGACACAAAGATTGACGTTCGTGGCTTCGAGTGAAAGCTCTTTACGGTCATTTGATAGATTGCTGTGAAATATAAGTCAGACATTCATGGTTCCCACAAGGATTAAGCGCCACAACTTTCTCTGATCCCCTAACTTTTCATTTTGCTCTAATATCAGGAGAAATAAAACAGGTTACAGCAATAACATCAGCCTCAGCTGTGCTACTTGTGATGGACACGGTATACGCTGAAAGGCCAGTTCATTAAGTGCACTAGTGAAAATGAATGCATTCTATTATGACAGTCCTGCACTAAATCTGCATGAAAACTATGGTATTTAGCATTTGTGTAAAATAACAGAGAGCTGCTTTTCTGGAGGCCGAGGTTTGCTACTGTTGAATTATACTGTGTACCAACACATTTCTTTTATTTTGACAACCCGGCCTTACAGTTGAATGACCACCTTTGTGATGCAGTTTCAACATAAAGAATCAGGAAGAGAGGTTTCCAGGGCTAAACTGCATACATTTTTACTAGTGTACCTTATGAACGGACAAAGGACTTTATATGGTACCCGGTAAATATCCAAGAACATAATAGCAGGAGGACATTTTCTTCTTTATTCTCATTCGAATCTGATTTAGAATGAGCACTCCAGTCTGTGGTCTGCCACACAAGTAATATAGGTTGTGTAAATCACAGCATACATACTGAATATAAACTAGTGTTACAGCCTTGTGGTTCACCTCGGTGTCACTCAGTGTTTTTGTCAAAATATTACATTTTCATCACTGTGCGTCACAGCATTGTTACTTATATTAACCAAAGTATTTTGGAGATACTGTAAGTTTACTTCTGCTGACCACCAATTTGTTCCAGTTGTTCCAGACAAAAATACTGTTCAGGTGCAAAGTTTAGACTCATCCTCCACTACAAAAGAAAAAATTATATAATCAAAGCGATATCATCTGAAAACCTTTGCTGACTTTTTTGAGCAGCCATTATTTTTCCTGGAGAACAGAAATGGCGTTTCCACTTATAAACCTGAGACAACCTGAGATTGCCTGTTATCACGCTTATTTCAGTTTTACCTGAAATCCAGTGCAAAAAAAATAAATAAATGGTATATACAGTAGACTGTGTTATGCAATACTAAATGCCAGAAGTTATATCTTTTATATTTTAATTTTAAACAAGATTAAACTTTTTGTTGTTTTTTGTGGTAACATTAACCAACCTCATAACAGACCCATCCCATATTTGTCTCATAAACCTACGGTATCCTCTCTGTTAGAGCCTCTGACCCTGGACACTAGTCCCAGAGTGGCATTAAGTTTTATGAATCAGCTGCTGTGCACTGAGAGGTAGCCAACTCACTGGTCACATAGTTTACAGCCTCACATGTCCACAGCTCAAAAGGAAAATAGATGCAAATAGACGTCAGGGCCCCAGCAAACATCTCACTGTTTTGTCTAGATGTATGTTCAATGATAAAACTAAATGTTATTATATACAATATAATTTATGCTGTAAACAGTTTAAGCAATAATATTTTCACACTGGCTCAGTTTCTTCTGGGATTGCTTAGTGACTCCAGTGGTGGAGTCAGTGATTAATGGTGTGGCTTGCCGTTCAGAAGTGAAATTCAATGTATGAGGAGAGATTTGTCAGAACGAATCCTCTAATACTAACTAATGTGTCTGCCAAATATATCCTGATGTTCACAATGCATGATTCGAGCACTTGCCCAACACTGACATCTGTTTCTTGGTATGAATATTCATCAGAGCAAGTTGATTTACAAGTAAACAGACTGAGCAAACTGACTAAGAAGAGTAGTTGAAAATCTAAATAAATTGTTTCCACTGTTAAACACTGCTACATGTTTCTACAGCTTAGACATAATCACACTGTCAAGAATAATTAGGGCTGTCAGTGACGTGCCTTTCACTTTCTCACAAACATCAGGTTTGAACAAACCGCTCATTATTACACTCTTTTAATACATTTACAATTAAAGTTCTAATTATTATTGATGAATCTGTTGTGTAATTTCTAAAACAGAACGGAAAGACAAATGTGACTTCTCCTAGCTTGTTCGCTGTTTGAACAAACATTTAAAGACCCAATTTTCATAATTAAGGACAAACAGCAATTCTCCACACTGGAGAACTAGTCATTATAAAATGTTTGTCATTTGTGCATGAGAAATTAGCTAAGCTATTAATTAAACTGTCTCTGATTATTGACTGTCAACGGACTAATCACTTAATTGTTCTAGCTGTAAATTAATGCCGTGTAACGCTGTTCTAAACAGCTTGGTAAAATTGATTTTCCTTCATTGATTCACGTTGCCTCTTCCACCTCACTCACTGTAGCAAGCTAACAGGTGACTTACACGTGTTGCTGTGAAATTCCCGTAAGGTAGCCTAAGTTCCTGCAGCTACGTAAATGCCAAATGAATACAACAAATACTCAGAGAAGAAGTTATATTTATGTGTTCAACTGGGAGCGGGCTCACTGCAGCAGGAAGGGAGAACCTCCGTTAATGTTCCTTTACACAGCGCTGGTGAAGCAGCTAGCTGCTAAAAGTGCTACCCAGTGCTGTTACAGCGCCATGAAGGGGATGGAACCGGCTTTCCATCAGGGATGACAGCTTTGCTACCATCCTCTAATCACCCACCACCTTCACAGGCTCCAGAGAGCCAGCCTTCTTCAACAGTATGTTCGGTCTTTTTTTGTCTGCTGCTGAGATGCTGCCACTCCAGCAGATCACTCTGTAGAAAATAGCTGATGCGACCGCAGAGTCCTAAAAGTTCCTCAGGAGTTCTCCCTGCACTCCAAAGGATGGACCTCCTAAATGTAAATGTACGTCTGAATATTAATGTGCATAACTCATACAGTTAATGTACACTATATTACCAAAAGTATTCGCTCACCCATTCAAATGATCAGAATCAGGTGTTCTAATCACTTGGCCTGGCCCCAGGTGTATAAATTCAAGCACTCAGGCATGCAGACTGTGAAACAAGACATTTGTGAAAGAATGGGCCGCTCTCAGGAGCTCAGTGAATTCCAGCGTGGAACTGTCATAGGATGCCACTTGTGCAACAAATCCAGTCGTGAAATTTCCTCGCTCCTAAATATTCCACAGTCAACTGTCAGCTCTATTATAACAAAATGGAAGCGTTTGGGAACAACAGCAACTCAGCCACGAAGTGGTAGGCCACGTAAAGTGACGGAGAGGGGTCAGCGGATGCTGAAGCGCATAGTGCAAAGAGGTCGCCGACTTTCTGCACAGTCAATTGCTACAGAGCTACAAACTTCATGTGACCTTCAGATTAGCCCAAGTACAGTACGCAGAGAGCTTCATGGAATGGGTTTCCATGGCCGAGCAGCTGCAGCCAAGCCACACATCACCAAGTGCAATGCAAGGCGTCGGATGCAATGGTGTAAAGCACGCCGCCACTGGCCTCTAGAGCATTGGAGACGCGTTCTCTGGAGTGATGAATCACGCTTTTCCATCTGGCAATCTGATGGACGAGTCTGGGTTTGGAGGTTGCCAGGAGAACGGTACATTTCAGATTGCATTGTGCCAACTGTGAAATTTGGTGGAGGAGGAATTATGGTATGGGGTTGTTTTTCAGGAGCTGGGCTTGGCCCCTTAGTTCCAGTGAAAGGAACATTGAATGCTTCAGGATACCAAAACATTTTGGACAATTCCATGCTCCCAACCTTGTGGGAACAGTTTGGAGCGGGCCCCTTCCTCTTCCAACATGACTGTGCACCAGTGCACAAAGCAAGGTCCATAAAGACGTGAATGACAGAGTCTGGTGTGGATGAACTTGACTGGCCTGCACAGAGTCCTGACCTGAACCCGATAGAACACCTTTGGGATGAATTAGAGCGGAGACTGAGAGCCAGGCCTTCTCGACCAACATCAGTGTGTGACCTCACCAATGCGCTTTTGGAAGAATGGTCAAAAATTCCTATAAACACTCTCCTCAACCTTGTGGACAGTCTTCCCAGAAGAGTTGAAGCTGTAATAGCTGCAAAAGGTGGACCGACATCATATTGAATTCTATGAGTTAGGAATGGGATGGCACTTCAGTTCATAGAATGAGTAAAGGCAGGTGAGCGAATACTTTTGGTAATATAGTGTATATTTCAGCCTGACACAGTAAAAAGTGGAGTTGGGAATAGACTGGATTTCTGAACCTTAGCATGTGAGCATGTGCTTTAGAGTAACCATTGTTTCTATGAAAAACAAGTCTTCTTCTCCGTTTTCTTGATGAAAATAAGTTCCTGGTTTCTTTTGGTCCATGTAAACAACCTCAAGTGTTTTCCCTTTAAGCATACCGCCTGTGTCACAGCAGTAACAGCTGCTCATTTTGTTTCAGAGCATAAATCAGTCCGATTATCTACTCAACAGTTTTATCTCCAGTCAATGTAAGAGTCAAACACATGCATCTCCCATTTGGTCTTGTGTTTTCTTGAGTACTCTTTCAAAAAACATGATGCAGTATGTTCTCCACAATCAAGCACCAAGTGTCACTTGACTGGGCCAGACACAATTCAATATGTACAACATGTAGACAGAGGCAATATTTGTCTTTCAGAGTCTGTATTAAATTGGATCAATAATGCTTCTGACATAAAAGTGCTGAAAATAATCAGCTCTGGGAAGCACCATTAGGTCTTGTAGTGTTTACCACTGTACCAGGCTGGCCTATGTTGCTGTGGTGACTAAACTCTATCAAGGACTATAAGTAATAATCCAACATGGGGTAATAAGTCCACTTTGTGCCAAAGTAATGGACCAACGGCAGGAGAACGACACACTTGATTGGCTGTTCAACCAATGAGAGAAACAAATGTGATGAAAGTGAGCTAAACTCACTGTTGTCAAGAAAATTCATTTAGTCTGAACATTAAAATAAAGTATATTATGAGGTATGACTTTAGAAGCAGGTGACATTATAAAGTCATGACCTCAGTAGAATGTCACATCATGAGGTTTCCCTGGACAAGAGGCAGGGTACACCGTGGACAGGTCACCAGTCTATTCACACCCACATGCACTCAACCAGTTAACCTAACATGCATGTTTCTGGACTGTGGGAGGAACTCGGGGCACCAGGAGAGAATCCAGACCTTTAAGCCCAACCTCCACAGTATTAGTGAGCGTTTCCTCTATAAATAGGAGCCATTTCTAACACATCCTTTTGCTATGGTGTCAAAAGCATGTGCCACAGCAACTGCTCCACAGCGCAGTCCTGTAAAACCGCGAGAATAGGAAAAAATTAATTAATAAATGACTTCAGTGTATAATCCAACATTTCTTTGTAACTGGTGTAGATAGAGCAGAGTGCAGTATTAATTAAACAAAAACGGGAGTGTCTATGGTCCTGACACAAGTGACATGAGTGGGCCATTGTCGCCAGTGTTTTTTTTTTTTTTTTTATGTTGGTTTGGTATGTCTGGGCTTTGACACAGCCTCAAATATAGACTGATTCATGCAGCTTGCAGGAACTACTGCATTTGCAATTTGAACAGTGTGGACTGACTATTAATCTAAAAAATGTGACAGATGTGGTCACTCTCTCAGAAGGAAATAACAGAAATGTATTTCTGGAGTGGGTTAACTGACAAAATAGCTATGGACACACCCCTCCCTCTACAAAGACAGTCAAAGTCAAGAAGCCCTTCACTGTTACAATCACAAATTCAAGTTGCTCGCATCTGAAGTTTATGTCAATTGGAAGAGTCATCCTGTCCTCTACAAAGCCACAAAGCAGGCAGTAAAGAGCATGTGTGTGTATGTGTGAGTGGGTGTGGATGTGGGTGTGTTAGTGACTTAGTGTGCTGTAGCTGTTACAGGAGCAGAGGGTAGGGGATGTGTAGAATGTCGTGTCTGGACTCCTAGTGGCATCAGCTACAAAGCAGCACGCGAGTTGTGTCAGCGAGGCAGAACTAAACTGCAGCGAGCTTCATAAGAAGCTCTACTAATTGAATTCAAAGTGGATTTAAGGTGAATTATGAGTGTCAAAGCGGGATTAACATCACAAAGCTGGTTTGCTTATTTAAATGCATGCTCAATAATTAAAGCTCAAGGCCCATGTCTGTGCTAACAGGCAACAGTATCATATAAATGAAATGTTAGGATTTTGTGGAGGTCACACACGTCTCCTATACTGAAACTTGTTTTTTCATCTATTTCCTCATTTATATCTAAACGTTAAAGTGATTTATTTGAGCGACATTAACCAAAGCAAAGGACACAGGACAGATATATGTTTCTAAAACTGTTTGATTTTTGAAGGTCCACTTGATACTGTCAATCAGTAACAGTCAATGTTTCTCACCAAATCTCTTCCTGAATGTCCTTTTCTCATGCATTAAACATTTCTGAAACATTCTAAAATCAATGCCATCTACGTTTACAGATCGAGGGACTGCTTTGGATGTCATTTTTTGTTCCAGCAACAACTGGAGATAAATCCATCGACAGCCAATTATCTGTAAAAACGTATCTCACATCGCAAACATGATGATGGTTTTCTTAAATTGAGACTCCAATCCTGATTTGCTGCCACTACATTCCCTGCATCCTTGCACAGCTGTAAGCACAAGACACAGACAAATTAGGCACGCTCTATAGCACCACCAGTGGTGAGAAACTTCACAGAGAACCTTTAATAAAATATTTATGCTTAACACACATAGACAGGAATTAGATGAACACTTTGTAGAGGTAAGAGCCAGGAGGAACTGCAGTTAATGTTACGGATTTATCTGCTTTTGTGACGATTATCACAAGTCATGTTAGATCAACGGTAAAATGATATTTGCGTAATAGAGCAAAACATTAATTGAGCAAAAAATACAAAACCGGTTTTGTTAAATTTCTAAAAGAAGAAAGAAGGACTATTATTCAACAATGATAGTAATTGTGAATTACAGCTCTAGTGAATATAAAACTAAATCCAAGTGACAAGAACTTAATAAGGCCATGAGAAGGTTAAGGTGTCTAGTTCTTTACTGTTCATTTTACGTCTAACATAACAAAATAATCCAGGAATAATGCAGCAAAATATTTAATTGGGATAGCCATGACTGTCTTTTTTGCCATATTAGAAGATGTCTGAATTATTTAACTCACCGGCCATTATTCCAACTATTTTAGGTTAAGCTGTTTCGTTTAATATTTTACATAAATCAACTTGGTTGGTGATGCATTACAGCTTTAACCTGACGTTCTAAAATATGGCAGCTGACCTCCCAAAAAGAAAAGAGAGAAAAAAAAAGAGATTTGGCATGGCGTCATGCTACACTCAATGAAGTCACTAATTAAGTAATTGCACACAGCTCATAAAAAGCCTGCAGAGTTTTACACAGCACCGCGACGGGGGCAACCTGCCAAACGTCTGTGCTCCGAGCCGCTTGTGCTATTTTTAAACGTGCTGAAACGGTTATGAACGCCTCAGCATGTTGGAGAGTTTGAACCTCGTTCTCAGGTACGGTTTCTTCCAGCTCAAGCAGAGAAATACATGATGTCAGGTGATAACGGTGTAGGTCCGTGACATCCTCCTCATACGCTGTCAGCCCCACACACACCTCCTGACCGGTTTGCACACCGTCAGACTGCCGTCACGGCGCCCACGGCAGGGCAGATGTCCCTTCGTATGGACATGGCCAGGGAAAGGAGACAGCTTAGACCTCATTAGTAAATTACTACATCACTTCATCAGTATCCACACCACGGAGCAGCCTCGGGCTCTTCCTCCCACTCCCCGTCAACAGCTTTCATCCTCGCTCAGAAACCTTTGTCCTAATGCGTTTCCAAAAAAAATAAAATAAATAAAAACCAGAACATAAACCTAAATCCAAACGACAAGACCTTTCTGCTTGTATCCTGAAGGGTTCCTCTCTTATTATGACAGGTGTCTGTGGTTTTTCTCCTGCATGCACGCTCTTCTTTCTCTTTGCATTTTTGTAAAACCAACTCCATGCAGTGCTTCACTTTACAACTTGCGAATGCAGCAGAAGTTTCATGTCTTACCCAACTGTTTATGATCCTGTGCTAAATTCAACAATCTGTCGCACATATGCTAAAAAAAATAAATAAAATAACTGAAAATAATCTTTTAATATGAAGTGAATGTGTGCTGACTGTAAATGCTTTGTAACCGTTTACTACTGGAAAATTAATAAACAGAAATTAAAAAGTAAATTAGAAATTATTCATATAAGACATGAATACTTATTTTGTCATTAACATATTAAGATTAGTACAGTGTGGCATTTCTGTTTAGGTTGACATTTCACTTGAAATTGCTTTCAGGAGCTCTTTATCTTTATGCCATTTCCCAGAGGAAAACCCTAAAGGAGGAGAGAATTCTTAAATAAAGCTTAGCAAAATGAACTGACAAAATCCATGAAAACAAGCTTAAAAAACAAAGAAAGAACTGAGCTTGTGTTTATGTTTATTTACAGGCGTGACAGCGAGCAGCAGCAAAGTGGAAGAATGAAGTGAAAACTGTACACGGTACGATTTGTGCACGCTCGAACAGATGCACCTGTATACTTAAACATCTGCATATTAACAAGTAAACAACGGGCCACAGTAACTGCCAGTGCTACACACGTGACACTGCTCATTTAAATCTCTGCAGAATGTAGTCGTGTCTGCATTTTAGAGCCCATAATGACATGCAAAATACTCATCAAGGGTGCAAATCAAAACCTGTGGATTCGCAATTTATCAGGTCAGCCAGTTAACACACACACACACACACACACACGAACAAACACAATACACGAAATATGATTTAAATCTGATTCATACGTTCTCAAATTTCCATTTTGATTTCGTTTCCAAGAATTATCTTCCAACTCATGAATCCTTAGAGAGGCTCACCCGAGTCACAAGAATTGTTCCCATAGAAACTGCGCTCAACGTGCCATTCTTCAGTGTCAGAAAGTCGCAAAAAACTAGTGAAAGGAAAAGAAAGAAATCTGAACATGTTAGGGTTTCTTCAGGGTATAAGGCAGTTGTCGAGACATGAGGAGATCACACATGCTTGAACCACAGCTTTTTTTATGTCAGATCTGTGAATGACTTCCATGGGTACGGCTACAAGCTAAAATATATATATATATACACTATATTACCAAAAGTATTCGCTCACCTGCCTTTACTCATTCTATGAACTGAAGTGCCATCCCATTCCTAACTCATAGAATTCAATATGATGTCGGTCCACCTTTTGCAGCTATTACAGCTTCAACTCTTCTGGGAAGACTGTCCACAAGGTTGAGGAGAGTGTTTATAGGAATTTTTGACCATTCTTCCAAAAGCGCATTGGTGAGGTCACACACTGATGTTGGTCGAGAAGGCCTGGCTCTCAGTCTCCGCTCTAATTCATCCCAAAGGTGTTCTATCGGGTTCAGGTCAGGACTCTGTGCAGGCCAGTCAAGTTCATCCACACCAGACTCTGTCATCCACGTCTTTATGGACCTTGCTTTGTGCACTGGTGCACAGTCATGTTGGAAGAGGAAGGGGCCCGCTCCAAACTGTTCCCACAAGGTTGGGAGCATGGAATTGTCCAAAATGTTTTGGTATCCTGAAGCATTCAATGTTCCTTTCACTGGAACTAAGGGGCCAAGCCCAGCTCCTGAAAAACAACCCCATACCATAATTCCTCCTCCACCAAATTTCACAGTTGGCACAATGCAATCTGAAATGTACCGTTCTCCTGGCAACCTCCAAACCCAGACTCGTCCATCAGATTGCCAGATGGAAAAGCGTGATTCATCACTCCAGAGAACGCGTCTCCACTGCTCTAGAGGCCAGTGGCGGCGTGCTTTACACCATTGCATCCGACGCCTTGCATTGCACTTGGTGATGTGTGGCTTGGCTGCAGCTGCTCGGCCATGGAAACCCATTCCATGAAGCTCTCTGCGTACTGTACTTGGGCTAGTCTGAAGGTCACATGAAGTTTGTAGCTCTGTAGCAATTGACTGTGCAGAAAGTCGGCGACCTCTTTGCACTATGCGCTTCAGCATCCGCTGACCCCTCTCCGTCACTTTACGTGGCCTACCACTTCGTGGCTGAGTTGCTGTTGTTCCCAAACGCTTCCATTTTGTTATAATAGAGCTGACAGTTGACTGTGGAATATTTAGGAGCGAGGAAATTTCACGACTGGATTTGTTGCACAAGTGGCATCCTATGACAGTTCCACGCTGGAATTCACTGAGCTCCTGAGAGCGGCCCATTCTTTCACAAATGTCTTGTTTCACAGTCTGCATGCCTGAGTGCTTGAATTTATACACCTGGGGCCAGGCCAAGTGATTAGAACACCTGATTCTGATCATTTGAATGGATGAGCGAATACTTTTGGTAATATAGTGTATATATATATTTTAAAACAATTCATAAATGCTTTCAAAGCAAAGGCACTCTAGCTCCTCTTTTTAATGCTAGCTGAGGCTTTGTGAGCAAAGAAAACCTAATGACATTCCCTCCCTGACGATTCCCAAGTGACTCTGATCCATATGAGACGTTTATCTTCAGAGTGCAATCAAAGCTGAACATCGATTCCATCTCAACATCAATGGAGCTGTGGCAGCTCAAACGGTCCATTCCTTTAACTGGTGTTCCAGGGAAATCTAACTTGTCTCATCCTGTCAAAGAACATCTCACGCGGAAACAGTCCTCATCTGTGCCACGGATATGTGGCATCCTTGCTTGTTGCATCACACTATATAGGCCAATACAGGCTAGTGACAGATAATGTTCTTGAATAGTTATTATGTTACTGTGTACTTTTATCAAGACATAAGTTTAAGAAAAAATTAAAAACCTCTGCAGCAAGACCTCTTCCCTGTCAAAACCTGTTGCACTGATATTGAACAGGTTTTTAGAAAACCAGAAGAAAGATTTTAAGTGAAAATTAAGCAGATGAAGTAAAGTTATAAAGTGTGTAGGTAGTTAAATGATCTCTAGAGTGTTTAAAGTTAAAGTTCAAATAGTTTTTCTTTCAGTTCAATCTTAGAATTCAAAAAGAAAAGAAGCACCATGCAAGAGACATTTGAGCATTTTACCAAGGTTACCAACCTTAGGTTGTCACGGTTATAGCGTGTTCATAAACGTATTTGCCCAACTTTGTCCTGAGAGTTAAAAGCCCATGGGATCCTCTTAACAGCAGCCTTGTACTAGGAAAATGAAAATAACCCATGAAGCGGGAGCCATGGATGAAGATAGCAAAGAGTTATTACAGTGTACCCCTCATGGAGGAGTGCTCATACGAAAACCTGTCCTGCATCCTCCAACCTCCAACCACAAAATTCAGCGTCAGTACAAGCCTTATACAAGTTTTTTGGAAAAAATGTCCTTTGGACTGATAAAATTAAATTTTTAGGTGGCAATGAGCAAAGTATATTTGGAGAAAGAAGGGTACAAAATTTCATGAAAGAACTCCTCTCTAACTTGGATAAGGGTGGATCGATCATGCATGAATTTCACATGGAGTATTTCACTGGTAGAGTTGAGATTGGAATCAATTACGCACCAGGATAGTCTGGAGGCAACTATCACATCATCTACGACTCTGAAGATGAATAGAAGATGACTTCTTCAGCAGGATAATAATCCCCAAAATAAACTCAAAATACACAATGGTGGAAAAGGAGGTGTTAGTGAAGGTCTGACCCTTCCACCATCCCCACCACCACCACCACCACCACGTTCCTCCAACATAAACATCATCAAAACCCTGTGGATAGACAATGAAAAAGCAGTGCATGCAAGACGCTCCAACAATCCCAAAACTCGAAGCCTCTCTCAAAGAGTACAAAAACAAGAACTCAAAAACGAATAGCTGGCTACTCCTGTGACTGGAGCTGTTATGATGCATAACCAGGAGGACTGATAAGGTGGCGTTGGGCTCTTTATTGTAAAACTGTACAAAATGAAAATACATTTTCAAATATGTTCATTTATAATGTACCATTTTTGACTTGATGTCTTCTGGAAATTTGATCAACTTATTTGCTTATGTATTCATATATATATATATATATATATATATATATATATATATATATATATATATATATATATACACACACATTGTGAACAGGGATGTTCTATGGATGAAACTATAAATTTAATATATATATTTGAATAAAAAGGAATGGTCGTGAAGAGTCAGATACTGATAATTCTTGTACCTCAGTAGAAACTGAATAATGCTCACACAGTGAAACCAGGGTTAAATCAGACTTGTTTGTGACATGACACAATCCAGATTCTGAATTAAGCTGAATAAAACTAGAATTTTATTAAATTATTCGACAATGTAAAGTTCAGTAGCACAGTGGGTGCAGCCTAGAAACTCACTCGTATCTTATGAACCTTTCTGCTGTTGAAATACAATTTCATCTAACTTATATGTTGTGTTGACCAACAACATGTTTTTGAAAAAAAAAAACTAGAATGGTCAGCTACCCAAAACAAATATGTATCAGAGTGATTGAACATATTATTCATATAATTAAATCATAATGACTTTTTGATAGATTCAGGATTCAATATTCTCTTAATGGATTTAATTTGCTTAGATTTAAAAAAGGTTCATAGCGGTTATGATAAATTTCTTTAATTAGCGAAAAGAAATTGAGTCAGGTAAGTAAATTAACTTCTCATGCTCACAATTAATGTGAAGACCATGGTCGCGCATTGGGCTTAAACATTTAAACACACAATCATTACGTAGGCCATGCTTTGAAAGAGAGGGATTTACTAAAGTGAGCACTTTACAGTCACATTGAACAGAAAAATAAAAACTTGAATCTAGCTGTAAGCTAATTAACCATGTGTATGAAATCTTATGGATCTTTACAACTGGGTAAAATTGTTGGTATTTGTGTTGATATAAGCACTAGTTAGAAATTATATTACCCAGAATTGGAAGAGAGTGAGGGGAGATTAAATAAAACTGCTACATTTTACTGCTCCCTGGTTATTTACCATTTAACAAACATAACATAGTGTTAGAAAGAAGGAAGCTATGTGTGACATACACCTGATAGATGGGAGAAGGGGCAGTATCAAGCGCCAGGGAAACCATTTGAGACGGACAAAGACTGTGGTGCGAAAGCTAGCGGAGGCTAACAGCTGCACAAGATGACACAAGGCTCAAGCTACTGCAGCCTGCCGACATGGATAACTTGCTAACCCCTCTGTCATCTATGCAGTTTGATGGTAATCTCGCTGGAAATTGGAAACGATTCAAACAGAGATCCAACATATACCTTGCAGCAAGTGGAGCAGGGGAAGATGACGACAAGAAGAAGGCATCTATTCTCCTGCATGTCATCAGTGAGGAGGCTTTGGAAATCCAAAATAGCTTCCAGCTAAACGAGGGTGAGCTGACAGTTAAGGCCCTAATGGAGAAGTTTGAGGAGTACTTACTACCATGCACAAATGTAGCGTATAAAAGATACAAGTTCTTTCACACATTGGCTAAGTCCTGTGCGTTTGGAGAGTTGAAGGACCAGCTCATAAAAGATAAAATAATCACTGGAATCCCAGATAATGGACTCGGAGAACGGTTACGGCGCAAAAAAGACTTCACCTTGAATAAGGTGTATAGCAGTGGGTAGCAGAGACGGGCACAGGCTAAGGAGCTGCGCAAGGAAGACACAGCTGTTCATGCTGTAAAAATGGAAAGACAACATACAGAACAGTGGCCTAAGCAAAAACACAAAGTTAAATACACAGAGAAAAATTCAAGCAGCTACTGTGTAAACTGTGGAGGCATGCACATGCCTAATTCATGTCCAGTATTTGGAAAGACTTGTAATAACTGTTGTAAAAAGAACCACTATGCAAGGTGCTGTCGAGCTACTGCAGCCACAAGGAGAAAGGTGCACTTGATTTTCTTTTGTTGATTGTATGCAAGGAGACGCTACTGCAAAAGAGGAGAGGATAGCACCACTGGCTGTGAATGACACAATCATACCATTCAAGCTTGACAATGGAGCCCAGGTGAATTTATGTTGATAGCTGATTACAAGACTCTCACAGTGAAAAGCAAAATTCATCCTGTGAAAATCAAAGTGACTGCTTACACTGGGTTCCAGTTAAAGGGCGCTGTGTAGTGACTTTCAAACACAGGGGCCAGCACCTGAGATCTCAGCTACTGATTGTAGTCCAGGATGTTCAACCCATACTAGGTCCCACCACATGTGTGAAGCTCACTTTGGTTATAAGAGTCTATATGGTGACACCACAGTTCAGGAGTAATCAGGACTCACTCATGGAGGAGGATCCAGATGTTTTTCAAGGACTTGGGTGTTTGCCAGGTGAGCACAAAATCCAAGCTGATGAAAATGTGACACCTGTAGTTCATGCATGCACTGAAGCTGCCATTCACACCGAGAGAAAAACTGAAAGAGGAGGTCACACGTATGGAGAAGTTGAACATCGTACTCAGAAGCTGATGGGCCAACCCATACACATCAACCTTCCAGTGAAAGAGCTCGTTTGTTTTTTCAGACCAATATATATCAGCGGGAAACTAATTTGAGTTGTGTGATGAATTTGCAAGCTGTTTTATGTTTTCCATAAAGAAGGAAAATAAGGGTGGATGTGCTGTTATGAGCACTAGCTAGAACTACATTACCCAGAAGGATTGGAGGTGAGTGAGGGGAGATTAAATTAAACAGCTGAACAGTACCGCTGCCTGGCTATTTATTATTTGACAAACAACAGTATTGAGGGAGAATCATGCTTTAGATATCATTTGATTTGAAGAACCAGATATCCATCGTCCATGTCCCGCATCTGTACGGACTTCCCCAGATTTTTATAAGAGTAGTTTTAGTGCGATGCCACTCACTAGCACACAAGCATAAATGCTTACGATGGCACGGTCAACCCATGTAGATCCTTTGCAGAAGTGTAAACAAAGCTTTAGTTGCAATGAAAGACATTCATGTTCAGCTCAACTGGTCTATAAAAAGACTGTTGACCTGTTGCATCAGCAGGAGCCACTTAGTGCAGCCTTCTTTCATAGAGGAAATGTGTGCTTTGGGACCTAACCATCTCACCACTCCCCAGTGAACCACAGAAACGGATGAAGACCATTTCATCAAAACAATGAAGGCAGCCTCAGCTGCAGCTGTCAAAAAGATGCTTCACTGACACGGAAAAGGCTTACTCTCTCCACTGCAACTGTACTCAACCTCAGGTAAAGCGTATATATGAGAAAGACAGAGGGAATGATGAAAACAGAAACAGAGTCATAGGGCACAAACACACAATGCAGTAAGTCATCATTCGGACTTGTTCAGGTAGAGCTGTGAGCTGGGCGGTGTTGAAATTCACTGAGTGGGCGACGGGTTACAGTTGAGTGAGATGTGGCGGCAGAGCGATGCTTGTCCAGAGAAACACACTGTTGACTTTTTGTCATGAAATGTCAAAAGATGCTACAGTATCATGTTGTGTTTAATTTGAATTGTGTTTAGAGAGGATTGTCTGACCTTAAAATAACCCATGTTTTCAACCGCACAGTTAGAAATGTAGTGTTACTGCTAGGTACTCCGGTCGGTGATGGCAAATGTAAGTATTTTCTGACAAAAGTGGTATCAGTGCATACCTACAACCCTGAATTACTGTCCACAAATTACCTTTGCATTTAAGATCATGAATTTCTACTGAATACCAGCAATATCACACAGCTGACAGCTGATTAATGTGGTACATATTTTTTCTTCAGCCTGTCATGTTAGAAAGGATAACAAAGCCATTAATGACATGATGCTCTTTCATGTGCATTCACGAAGGTTTGCATGGATTAAAAGGAAGAATTGGCCACATTAAGACAGACATTAGTGTTGTGGGGAAAAACAAAGCCTGCTTATTCATTTCACTGGCAAAACTCTCAAATCAGAGGTCTCGGGTCGGGCCTCACAGGAAGAAAAATAAACCTACATTTGCAGCAGCATGTGCACGTTCCATGTTGATTTTATGTTACAGGAATAATTGGATCCAATTGTAAAACAGTCCTCTAAAACCTTGCGCCGGTGTGCTGTTACTCACAGCTCGATGTACTGCGTTTGACATAATGAAGCTTCAAAGTCTTCAATTACCGAAACAGGATTTCCTGTATTTTTTATTTTTTTTTTCACATTAGCAACTGGCATCCTGCAACAGTATTCTAATGCAGTGAGAGCTGAGAGCTGATAATTATGGTTTTAGTAAAGGTTGAGCACGAAACGCCGGCAAATTAGAAAATTCTCTGTAAATGCTGTATATTTATCGTGTAAGCTGTAATGGACAAATTACCTGTGCTTTTAAGTACACTGTCAAAAGGTGGGAAACACTTATTAATTCATTTCTAAGTGCTTGGAAAGATCACACCTGCGAGCACATGTGTGTCATATGTGTGTGTCTGTTTTTTTGTTTCTATTGTGAATAAATGGTTTTAGCTTAAAATGCATGACTGCGATTTCATTAATGTTAAATAAGTCTTGAAAATTCTGGGAAACCCATAAGACAGTGTGATTACACCATTGCTCCATAGTGACCAAGTCGGGTTCATTCACGGTTCATTCACTAACTCTTCAAATATTACGTCATGGGGATGTCATGTGGTCGATGGCTAAAGTCTAGTCCCTGGTTGCTGCAATCTCTCTGCAATCTCTCTTGACATGGTTGAATGGAGGTATTTATTCCAAATTTTTGAGCCGTTTGGATTTGGTGTTACCTTTATAAAATGGATTCATGTATTATATAAACATCCAGAAGCAGCTGTGCAGGCTAATGGGCTTATCTCTAATTATTCTATGTTGGGCAGAGAAACCAGGCAGGGTTCACCCCTCTGTCCTTAGCTTTTCAGTTTAGCCACTGAGCCTCTTATGGCAGCCATACCTGGGCGACTGATTTCCCGAGTGTCAGTGTAGGTGGGGATGGTACATAAATTGATGTTTTCCGGTGTTGATATGTTACTACTGGTCTCTGAAGCTAGCAGATCTATACCTTGTCAAAATTAATCAGCAAGGTATAATTTATCTGGGTTTTTCTTAGACAGCTGAAAGACTTGGTCAATGTCAGTTTTGACCCATTATTACAAAAAAAAAGTGTCACAGTTTGAACCACAGCAAGTTAATAAGACTAGCTGGTAGAGAAGGCTAAGGGCTGCCAAAGATGTCGACTTACTACTTTTAATTTGAAGCACCTGGCCCTTTGGTGTCTCCCTCCTGAAAGTCTCCCCCGTGGTACTGTATGGAACAAGCTGTAGTGGCCCCTCTGTCACCCATTCAAAACCCGTCTACTAAATTAAGTAAGAAAGCAAGAACACATCCAATAATCTCTCATTTTAAATTTATTTGGACTAGGATTAGTGGAAAATTTAAATTTGATCCTTTTCTAAATGTCTCTTCATGTATCTGGTTAAATCCTAAATTACGAATTGGTAAATTCCCCATTCATTGGAAGGTATGGCAGAAGAATGGCGTGGTCATATTGGGGGATATGTTTTGTGACAGTTGCTTAAAATCTTTTTGAGATTTGGTGCAACAATTCAATGTTTCTATGTCTCACTTTTTTATGTGCCAGCAACTCCAACGCATGTTGTTGGGGTGTTTTGGATCCAGTGCATTCTGAAGAGTTATGGAAAAGTTATGGGAAAAAAATAATTTGTAAATGTCGGCTGTTAAGGCAGGTGTGGTCCTTTTTTCAAGAGGTCTTTCTTAAAATAATTTACATTTTCTCAGAAAAACAGTAACAAAAGCTCATTTGACAAATGAACAAGTAACAAATCTTCAATACTAAACTTCACCGAGACAAGTTTGCAGCATTATTCTCTGCAAGTACACTCCTTGACACAACAGGAAGAATACAAAGCAGCAAATACAGTCCTGTACTCTCCTGTGAATAGCTCAGTCGAAACTGAGACCACGATCAGTTAAGCTGCTTATTAACCAGGTCCTTGTAAGGTCACTGCAGTCAATGTATCACGCATCATCACTTCTTAGAAATGTCTCCTTCCTTCTTAACTTGCCTGCAGTTAGATGTTTCTGTGATGCATCAAACTTTTCTCCCAGAGTTAACACAGATCATCAAGCCATAGATAGGTGACTCATTTGTGAGTGGCTGCATTCTGGTAACAGTAGAAGAGTTGTCCGCCTTCTGAAACACATGTTAGGGATAGGGTTAGTGCAAACAAGAAAAACTATTAGCATATATGTGTGGACAGTAAGTTTGATGATCTGGTGATTTTTTTCCAAAGCAGGTTTGTTGGAAATTTTTTCTTTGGTAAGGAGTTATTTCCTGAACACAAGCCGACATCATTAATCCCTTCACAGGACTGACTGACTATTAATTAGGTCCAGACAAACAAATTAAGCTTAAAATCTGTTGCCATTTGTGCCTGAAGTCTGGACATTTCAAAAGAATGTGTTTCTGCCTTTGGTGTGTGTCAACAGGAAGTTGGCCCTGAGCCCCACGGGGAGTCACAGGGGCCTTTCCATGTGTTTGCTGGCTTCAGTTGGGCCTTTATCCCTTCACATTTGTCTTTAGTGTTGTCCTTCTGCTCTCTCCGATGGATTTGTTTCATTTTCAAATCAGTAACCAATTCCACTTGCACAGAGAGCCCATTTGAATACATTCATTGTGTAGGTCTCCCTTGTGCCTCCAAAACAGAAACATCAGAGAATGGGCATGGACCTTCTGAGGGTGTCCTGTGGTGTCTGGCAACACGGTGTTGTTGGTGGAGGCCTTGGGATCTGTGGGATGTGGATCATCCCACAGATACTTGATTTAGTGAATCTGGAGGCCAGGCTTGTGCTGTTTCTCATGTTTTTTGGGTTGTTCCTAAACCATGTGTGTATGTCTGTGTCAGGCTGCATCCTGCTGCCATCAAGGAGTGCCATTGCTATGGGGTGGGGGTGCCTGGTCTGGTCTAGGTGGGTTGTACATGTCTAAGTAACATCCACATGAATGCCAGGTCCAAAACTTTCCCAGCAGAACAGTGAATTGTTACCATATGGTCAATGTTATTTCTTCTCCTGTCAGTAGTGTTAAGTGGTGGACATATTGAGCTAACTATTTATCATTTTGGACCAAATACCATAGTTATCCAACTTTGTATTGTTAGTTAACATTAGACTGACAGGACACATATCTTCTCAGCTCCAACTGCAGGAAGTCCCAGCTCAGCTTTAAGTTGAAAAGCCTTTAACGACAATATAATGCATTTAAAAGTTTAACTGAGATTCTGACACCTCCCCTGCCAGCGCTGCGTCATTTAGATATGACAACGACTGAGCTGCCTGTGAGCCGGTGAGCTCACTGAAGAAATTGATGGGAAGCAATTACCAGGATCATTAAAGCGGAACCAGATCCACCATCATGAGACAAGCCAATGTGTGGTTTCTGTAAACATTTTAGTTAGACAGAGCGGTGTGTCTTCTCCATCAAAACCTTCTTTATTGGTGCTTTTTATGTGTGCTTTAACTGGGTTACATTTAATACATGTAAACAGTACAGCTAGACTTTCTTTTTGGCTATTGTTCAAACCTAAATCATCAAAATTGATGGTGGCACTAAAACATTCAGCTCCTACAGCTTGTTAAGACACCATTAGTACAAGTTTGTGACTTTTTATTGTCATACTGGTTTATTTTTCTTTCTGCAGGTCATTTCACTTGATAAGAGAAGAACTGTCCAAAAACACATCATGCTGACCCCAGAGGACTCCAGCTGCATTTCACTGAAACTAAAGAGGACGGCACAGCATGATCTCTTGCTGTGATGCAGTAAGTAACTGTCCTCTTATGTACACACCTCTGACCTCAAACACAAAATGTATGGGATGTGGTGAAGTGCTCTAGTCGTGTATTTTGACTGCCTTTAAGGTAGATGGGAATACCGGAAAGATTTCTTTGCAAATGTGACGCTGCAAGAAAATACAGAGGCTTCTTAACCGTTTCATGAGACTGTTGCTTTTAGATTGGCTCATTTGTCCCCGCAGTGTTTCAATAGTTGATTTCTATGAGCACAAGTGGCAGTTTCAAACTTTGAAAGAAATAGTTTTTGGCAGTTACAGGAGCAAGCTAAGCGTTCATTTGCACCAAGACAAATGTTTTTGAACATTGAGATTTAATTTGTTTAATTGAACGCGTTGTGTCAGCTGAAGATGTGCTGTACGTACCACCTGCTCAAGCAAAGACAACTGATCACGAGTGATCTCAGTGAGCTCTGTAGATAATGGTTTTCCAAGTTTCTGAAAAGCACTTTGTTGAATTAAAATCATGTATTACAATAAATGACGTATTCTGTGAAACATTTTGCAAAGTCATCTTTTATGATGGCAGGACTGAATGTCCATTATACAATAAATATTATGCTAGAAATGGGTATTAAACTTCAGTATTTTTTACAGTACTCTTTTATATCATAGTTTGATTTAAATCATAATTTGGCAGGTGTGGAGGAAAGGTAGCCCTGTAGGACAGCAAATGTGATTTTGTACTGAACCGTTTTAGTATTGGCTCCAAAATGTTGCATCAGCTCTAGCATTGGAAGTCGTAGCACATGCCTTTGTCTTCGCGGCAGCCTATAAAGGGTCCAGAACAACTCTGACTGTGCCCATTCACCAGTGAACCACGAAATTATTTAGATCTGAAAGTTCATTTTTGCTGCTGGCTGCTCACCTCTCTGAAAAACAGCCTGGATGAGTTCAAATGCAAAAGACAACGTTCAAAGTGGAGTTAATAAAATTAACTGATAGGGAAGAAAAACAGATAGGACACGTTATTATGAGCTTATCAGTGTACCCAACTTTACTCGGCTGACTCTGAAATGTAAATGACGTTTCGATCTTCAATAATATCAAGATCCCAGAACTGTGTTGCAGGCCAGCATATTTTTTCGGATAATGAACGTCAGTACCAACATCTCTCTCCTGATAACTTTTCCCAAAAGATTTTTAAACTAAAAAAAAAGCCAGTACGTTACTTTTTGTTAAATACCGAAGATTTTTCTACCTTATTATTCATTTCAATAGTGGTTTAATTATTTTTTCTTGTAAGGTTAACAATCTCTGCTCCTTTCTGGCGGGAGTCATTTGAATCATCCAACACTGGGGTTATATTCATTACATGTCAACAGTAAAGGAAACCAGTGTGGCAACTCTTACTCTATTGTTGCTGTCCCAGGTATCAAATGACGCAATTTAATAGAATAATCCAAAATGTTTGGCTTTGTAAAATACAGTCTAGGTCTTGCACTGACTCGATGCCCCTATCCCCCGACTCTGTGTAGTTCACAAGTGACACAATTCAAATAGGATGGACAACATTTGTCTCTCGTCATTAACTAAAGCGCATATGTTTTCCAACTTCAGGTTGTCCACAGAAAAGGGCTGGGGACAGAGGACAGAGGAAATCTCCTGGACACCAACACCACACCAGTGGCAAAGAAGGCTCAACAGCACCTCTTCTTCCTTCGTAAACCATTGAGAAGTTCCTGACCAGGTGCATCACTGTGTGGTACGATGCCTGCACCGTGTCCTGCCATAAGAACCTATATCAATCATGTGAATGTGTTGCACATGTCAGAATTGACAGTAAAGCTGAGTGTGACTTTTGACTTTGATCAGATGGTCATTGGTCACTTACATACTGCCCACTGTAGGCCTGTCAAATGATGTACTTGGATTTGTCCTGGTATGTCTGACATACAATTTAGGGTTTTCGGTCTCGTTATCGAATGCTCTCTCTGTTTGATTGGTATTTGGGCTGCATATAAGAGCATGCTATAGGACTCTGCTACCTTATGTCCCCACTACCTTGGGTAAACTGTCTTTCTGGGGTCCTGGGTCCAACAACGCTGTGTCTGTTGTAAGGCATCACTTTTAGTGGGTAAATGCTGTACTGCTTATTTGAAATGTGACTCAAACAACCCAATTTATTAATTATATGCAAACACATAAGATGTAATTGCTACACAATAAACAGTGCTGTCTGCAGTTCCTGTACTGTGCAAAATTTTACCTATACAATGCCTGATTTTAGTGGTTGTTCACTAGTGTCTGGACATGAAGCACTTGTAATCATTCCAACTGAAATTACAGCACTGCTTGTTGTTATCATCCAAACAACTCTCCTAATCGGTCTAGCCTGCAGCTGCAGGCCTAATCGCGTGTCGGTGAATATTTCCCATACTAATTTGTAGTGAAAAAAACAAGCTTATGCTGACTTTGTGACTATTGATTGGTGTGGGTATTATTGAGTAAGAAAAACTCCCATACTAACACATCCATGCAGGCCATCAACTCAAACCAGGCTGCGACTCCCTGAACTCCGGGATTCCCCTTGTGACTGACAGGGCCTTAATATATTGTGTTAATCAGTGCAATAATCCTCGAGCGACTCCAGGCCCTGTTGTGTTCACCACACAAGTTTGGTTGACAGATGAATGTGAGGGTACTCAGCTCTTGAGGGCCATGTGTTCCTCTCCCGTATTTCAAAGTCCAGATTTTAACGGTTTCTTGTCCAGATGGAAGCCTGTGGGATTGGCACAGGCGAAGCTCCGAGTCAAGGAGACCTGGCAAAGACGGGACAATTCTACGCCTTCCATAGCAACCAAATGCTGGATCCAGGGAGCATCTAGGGGATTCATGTTTGGGGTTATCCACTTGACAGGATACGCAGACAATTAAACCCTGTTTCAATGCAATGACAGATCAACATTTATGTAAAGCCAGACACTTTTCTGGCACTGGTGTCTTAAGGAGCAGCCATTTAAGATCTGTGTGTACCACAAAGCGGGGAATGTGTATGTCACAGCTGACCATTTAGACTGCCAAACATCATTCTCTTAGGAGTCCAGGGAGATAAAGTGATGGACAAGCAATCTCTAATCACAAAGTGGCAGCAGGAAAGTACGCCGGCACATGGTCACATCAGTCCACAAGTTTACAATCTCCTGGTACTACTGTCTGTTTTCGATGCCGTTTTTCTCTGTTACTTTCCCAACGCCTTCTATCTTTGCTTCCCCTGCATCTCAGTTGGCTAAGATGAGACCATCAATCATAGAACTGATGTCTCACTTGATACCAATCCCCTTATCACTACTTAGAGGCAAATCAAGCCAACAGGTGCCTGCTTTACACAGCCAGGCCCAGAGGAACATACTAAAATTATGCTAAAAACATGAATGCCACAATCTTGAACACTAAAATCATTAGGAGATATCACGGATGCATATTTTTCCTCCAATCCATCTAGCAGATACTGACACATTCAGTGTATTAGGGAAATGTTTGACAAGATGATGGTGTTAGATGAAAGACAGAGGATTATCAACCCTGCTTAAATTTCATGAGTATCAACTGATTGGTTTGATTTCAGAAGATAATTGGTCCAATAGAAAAGGGCCGCATATGTTCCATCACATACACATTTAATCCGGCTGCTATTATAAACCAGTTCCATTATGTGTTTGCATCAGTAATGAACATGCAAATGCGCTGGAGTGAAGTCTGTTCAGGTTTTGAGTTTAACAACTAATAAGCCACCAAAATACTGACTCAGTGTTATTTTCACTTCTAATGCGGGGACATTTATAAATTATTTCAAGTCTTGTCAAAGTGATTGTTAACAGTGTACCTGTCTCTAAAGCAAATCAAACACCAAAGCCTGAAACCTATTAGCTCCCTGTATGGATTGAAAAGTCCAGACAACAGGGGAGCGACATGCATTATATATCACAGAGGAGAATGAAAGCCCACATTAAAGGACAGCAGTGAACACATTACGAATATTAATTGAGATTGAGATGTTAATTGTCCCTTCCATTAATTCAATCCAGCAAACAAAAGCGTGATCTTTTATATTTTGAGTGGCTTGAATAAGCTCTTAAATAATTTCTACACTACTAAACATGTTAATCTCATCCTCTCTATTCAAATGTATATTAAGAGTAGCAGAGACTAGAAGTGATGTGGTGACTGGAGACCATGAGAGCCAATATGGAGCTGACTGACATTTGACACAAACATGGATTTCCCCAAACACCAACCCCGAGGAAACACTGTTCAGGATTTTGGTTGCTACCACCAAAGTCGCCATGCTGATGGTGGCAGGCTTAGATTCTCAAGTCAGCCCAAATGCAATGCTGTCACTGGTGTTTTTCTTTTCAAATAGAGAGTGTTGCCAGCAAGTGGAGCCAGCTCCATCCAGGCACTCAGTTTTTTTTATGTTCTGCCTCACATTTGGGATGGAAAACATATTTGGCAACCGGAGCCTCCAGTGGCAAACAACTCTCAGCTACAAAGCAACGTGCAACTTTACATGTGGACAGGGCTTAACTCAATATTTTCAGCTTTTCTTTCTTCATAATGATGTTCCTTAAATGTAGAGTAACATGCTTAACTTATGACTGATTTTGTCTTCACTTTTTTCATTTTCTTTAGTTTCTTTATTTTCTTTTTGTCCTGTTTACCACTAAATATAGTTGACGCTTGACACTGCTTCATCAGTGATCTCTGCTGTCAATGACAAATACGTTCAGTTTACGTTTTGCGTTACAGATACATGCCACTAACCTTATTGAGCCGATGTTTTACTTTGGTCTATGTTGTGTTATCTGATCTGAATCCATGCAAAGTTACAGAGGGAGCGATACAAGAAACTGTGACTAAGGGAGAGGGTGCATGAAAGTGCCTTCTCCTTTTCGAATTGAATCCAATAAGACACAAATTTTTAGAGACATATGAATTGATGTCATTATCTCTGCTGTTCATGGCAAATAAATATCCATAAAATAGAACAGAAAACAGAAAAATGAACTAGCCCATCAACTATTACATTTTTATGTTTATTTCGGCATCAAAGTACTCCTATAAGAGTTGTATGTAGAGCCATGGGTGAAATGCAAACAGGAAGTGCTAAGAGCATAAACATAGGTTATATAAAATATGTTGAGTATAAGTCCCATATTTACATTACTTCAAAACTACAAGGTAGCGTGAATGTTCTTTGAATTTGGTACTTTTGGTACTTTTTTAACCTCCTGTTTCAATGCCACAATAAGGTGTCCACAACACCACATCAATAAAGAAATAGCTCTGCATGGGAAAACCTTACTAGCCTGCAGCATAGCCTTACTTCTGTCGCTACACAGGTGCAAATCCCCGCAGGCACAAGCGAAAACCTGGTGGTGAGTCTTCCCAGGAGAGTTAAGGCATCTATAGCAGCATATTAACGCCCATGGTTTTGGAATGAGATGTTCAGAAACAGTGCCACATTCAGAAGCACACTCGGGGCCCTGCAGTGCATAACAATCTCATTTGTGCCTCAAAGTCTCACCGGATCTCAGTGATCCGATGATTGCTGTAGATCCCATCAGGACCCATTCTTGGCAAATGTTTCTTTACGCTGCCTTGACAACTAGGATGAGTATTCCTTGTATGCCATTGCAGCCATTGCTCAGAAGAGAAATTTCTTGTGTAGTGTGACTGACTGCATAATGCAAAGCTCTAGTTTAGGCAGAATGAGAAAGGCGATCAGGGACTTTCAAGAGTCTCAAGAACACAATCCTGTATGAAACATTTAGCTGCATGAGTACATGATATGGTTTTGTATTTATAGAATATTCCTATAATCTATATTGGAATAAATGTGGTTGAGCTGTAATTCAGTTTCATGTTTTAATCAGTTAAAGTACTTTGTTTAATACAGCACAGTATTGCAGGCTGCAAAGATACCAGACACAATATGACCTACATTATAGTCTTATATGGGTATGTAGAGGGATCACCTACTGTAAGTTGTCTCAACTCCATAAAAGAGTTCCATAGAAGATTCAAAGGCATGGAAATGGCACTAAAATGTAAAGTGAGTGGATCATCAGTCATTGAGATCCTTCCTCCTCTAGGCACCATGAATGTACTGCATGTAAAATCTCATAACAATCCACAGAATAGTTGTATTCAGTCTGAACCAAGGGGCCAACAAACACAAAAAAACTTTGCCATCCTAGAGCCATGGTATTTGCAGTTTCACTCATAATGCAATAGTATAGTATACAGAACAGGGTTAGATGAAGTAAGATGTGTCAAACTGCTCAGTTTGTAAATAAAAGCCTCCAGACATCCTCAGTGTACATGCAGATCTGGTCATAGTATCTATTTATCTCATCTTCCTCTGGCTGTGCTAATGGCTGACACGCTTGTCCTTTTGTAATGTTATTCTTGTATGGTTGTCTGGCAGTGGTTTGTCCAAGATACTCCATTCTCTGTTGCCAAGAAGCATTTTCTGAGTGTAGATGTTAAATGATCATAAAGGAGCAGCACATATACTACTTACAGCTAATAATAGCTTGAATTTGATTCCATTTGCCAGTTCAACGTCCATTAAATACAGCATGGCATATCATTAGCGTTCCATTTATCGTAATTTCCGGACTACAAGGCGCACCTGAATATAAGCCGCACCAGCTAAATTTTGGGGGAAAATACAGATTGATCCATATATAAGCCGCACCCGACTATAAGCCGCTGGTGTTTTAATGCCTAATTACCGTAAGGGTTTCTTCGAGGGGGGATTGACGGGACAGAAATGACTTTTTGGAAACGCAAAGCGTCCCATTTATTTACATTTGAGAAACACAATAAATATTTCAGTCAGTCAAACAATCAATCAAACAATCAATCAATCAAACAAACAATTAAAACAATCAATCAAACAATCGGTGCTCTCCTAGTGCACTTCCTGCAGTCATAGTACCGTAGTAGTACAGTATAACAAAAACAAAGCTTACAACGCTTGACAAGGCAACAACATTAAATGGCTAAATTTAATTCGTTTTTAAAAGTACTTGCCTGTAACACGGCAGCAAAAGTGCAGTAACCCGACTGCTCAACAAAATAACCAGCATCTTTTTTGAAAACAGCCAACACGGCAGTAAAGGTGCAGTTACACGGACGTTTACTGTATCAAAGTAACCAGCCTACTATACCAGAAAAGTCAGCCAAATCGATCTCCATTGACTTAAAAGCAGCTCTCGTACTGTATTTGGGCTCTCTTGGTTTCTTTTTCTCTCGTTACCTGGCTCAACCTGACCTGTCTCGCTCTTGCGCCCCCTGGTGACCGTTAGCTGTAAAAATCCATAAATAAGCCACACCGCTGTATAAGCCGCAGGGTCCAAAGCAAGTGACAAAAGTAGCGGCTTATAGTCCGGAAATTACGGTACATAGGCTACGATGACTTAAAGGAATACCTTAACATTGGATTAGCTTCTGCCATGAACCATGTCTGATGTTAACTGGGTAAAGTATATGGTGGGTACATCATGCTGAATGGATTCTGAATCTTCTTGACAATGATTTCAGTTTATTTTTATGAAGACACATTGGATTGCGTGATAATTGCGTGATAATTTCCACAGAAATCCACTGAAGTTCACCCAGGTCCAGGACATTGCAAGGCCTTTGTTTGATTATGGTTTGAAATTTGCATTACTTTCATTATTAAGGAATATTGTAATTTTTTTCTAATTATCTTCATAATCAGTATTTTGATCAAATAAACCATCACGAGTGATGTCAGTCTCTTCTGAGAATTCACATAAATAAAGCACAGAATAGGTCTTAGGCACTCCATATCCTAGTATTTGTTGTAGCTCCTTACAGACCATTTCCCAAAATACAGATATTTTTTGACATTTCCAAAAAAATGAGAGTGACAGTGGTCTTCATTAAAAGATCCACATCCCCACCAACATTTCCGACGTCTGTGCAGTTACTTACGTTTCATTTTCAGTGTAATAAAAACAGGTCAGATTCTTCCGTGCAAACTCCCTCCAAATTCGTGAATTGGTGGATGAGTGATGCATCTTCCACACTGTGTGCCACTCCTCATCTGAAATTTCTATATTAAGTTCTTCCTCCCATTTGTCTAAATACGCTTTACAGAACCCAAAGTTTTCCAGCCCCAGAACAAACATTGGTGGCAAAGGAAACCCCATCAGAACCCAGCTCATATGGGGGGAACCATCGTATCAAGTTAGTGACACAGAAAAAGACAAAGAGAAAGAAGGGGGAGAAGAGAGCTCCACTCACACTCGACCTCTTTTCCAATTTTGAATGTTATTCAGAGTCCAGATCTGTAAATGGCTGATGGCCAAAGCCACCACATTGAGCCCCAAAACCACTTAAGGACTCCTATGGGTGATGTCATGGATGGTTTGGCAATTTTTATAGAGAGTCAGTGACTGTAACAAACAGAATACCCTTCTCTTTCCAAGCGAATAGGAAGACCTACAGTAATTATCAAGTGCTGGTAACAACTTCATAATTCAAGCTGGCACTCCCATGTAAAAACACGACAGACCCTCTCTAGAGCCAGTGTTTAGTTTGTCAGTTCTGGGCTACTGTAGACACAGGGAGACACAACATGGCAGGCTCCATGGAAGATGACGAATCGTAGTTACAGGTGACAGACACAGTTACATTAAAGCAACACATCTCTGTATCTGAGAAGCAGAGATGAGATACCTTTAGAGGGATACCTATTTTACATTGTATCTGAATAATTACCCACAACCTTTTGAAGCTTAACACTACTTTCACAATTTCTCTCATCACTGTCACCATCCCCATCGCAATAAAGCTGGTGCCAGAACTGATTTAGATCTGTATGGAAATATATACATTTTTTTTTTTTATGTTTCTCCACGGGAGCACACTAAAAGACACACTATTCCTTTCTTTAACAGCACTCTCTGCCACATGCAAGCATGGCAACTGTAGCGTTAATGATTCAAATGAGTGAAAAATAAAAAAGTGGAGGACTAATCAGGGGAGTGGATAGGCTGTCCGTAGCATTCTGCTCCACTACCCACCGGTAAACTCAATCAGCTTTCAAAAGGACGGGGGGAAAGAAGCACACACAAGCACTCTATTGACTGCTAAGCATCACCATGGCAACACTCCTTTCCCATTTGCTCTTGTTTATCTCTGCTGCTACAAATCTTTTCAGTGAACATTTTCATTAACATGGTATTGTAATTATTGTCTTTTTTCCCTCCTCCCTTACTATTTTAATTGCAGTTCCAAATAAGGCCTGTTTTAGTTTTGATTTGTTTGCATTTCAGTTCATTGACTGGTTTTTGTTCATAGCAGTTTTTGGACAGTATATATAAAACACCACCTTGTTAAACTATTAAAGCTGCAGTGCAGAACTTTTGTCTCCCCGTTAGGACAGAGGGAGTAATTACACAAACACTTTTGACATATGTATGACTGAGCTCTGAAAAGTCCCAGCTACAGGCAGATATACTGACAAAAATACACATAATGTCCACGGTTCCATTATCCAATATTTACTCTCTTGTGGACTTCTCTGGTTCATTGTTCATGAACATAATTCATTCATAGAACCAAAGTTACATCTGTAACTTTTGTTTTCCTGCTAAAGCTTCCGTCATGCTCCTCACTTCTGCAGCAACTTCTTGCTGGTTGAGGTAAAATATCACTTATTTGTGCACCAGTGTGGGAACGTTGTCAAACCAAATCAAATATTGCCACTTTTTAACTGCCACTTACTCGACTCCAGTCCCTGACTCCAGCCTTAATATATAAAAGCACAGAATACACTGAAAGCATACACAGTACTTAAAATAAACAAGCTTAATTCAAGATATACAGCTTTACAGCTCTTAACTACTTATCTTAAAAAAATGATTGAGAATGCTATTTAGGTGGGTGCTGTAAAAGGCTTCAGCAGACGTTGGTAAAAAATAGAAACTACAGTGCATCTGTTGTTTGGGAGTGTCTATTCAGTGACAGAAATACAATTCAGAAAATAGCTAAGAGCCAAAGATGGGCAAATAATCAAAACCACTGAGGAGTAAATAAAGACTACCTACAGGTCGCGGGTTACAAAAAGGTTGGTGTTGGTAACAATGAACTGATGAGTGCAGAAAGTATTCTAATAAGACCAAATACTCTTTTGGGATTCGACAAAAACAATGAAACATGTTGACAAGTGACATAGCCAGTGAGGAGGAAGGCAGCAGTGGTGGGGGATATTGTGGCCTAATGCATTCCCCCTAGCTTCTCGTTATCACTTAATAGGTAGTGTTTACTCAGTAGCCGAGTTTCATTTGTCTCTATAATGAACCAGAAGCAATACCGCTGAATTAACATACACATTCTATTGATTAGTGGCAGCAGGAGACCTCACTGAAGAAAAACAAATACTCTGAACTGAAAAACAGCCAAGAAAAGGAATATTCCTCAGTTGTTTAGCATTTTCTCAGGACATTTTGGCGATGGAAGCGTTGACCCCCGAAGTAAACATACACCATCTCACAGGGCCAGATGTGGATTGACAGTTACAGGCCTGCAGTTAGTTTGCCTGTCAAGCTTTAGTCCTTCCACTGCTTTCAGTAACAACTATGGCAGAAAGTTTGTCCCTTGTAGCCCATAAACACTGACTTGTTATGTTTGCTGTTGCTATCTAATTGTATCAGCTGTAACTAACTCTAATTAAACTTTAGTGTTGGAGAGGGTGAGTGCTGTTTAGGGAACAAGTGAGACTTGAAATACCAATTGTCCATGAATGCCACCTCATTTGCAACCCTCTTGACAACCACCAGAGGAAGGACGACATGCTGCTAAAAGTGTCCTCACTGGTCAAATTAAGCAGGGGACCAGAGTGAGCTACCAAATCCTACTTGAATTTACCAACGCTGCTCAGCGTTTCCACATTAATTTGAGGGACTTTAGTGATTGTTGTAACAAGGTGCCAACGTGGATAACGAAGACAAAACATATCTCCCACTTTAAGCCAGCATCCATTGATTTTGCCTGTTGAAATGTTAGCTATCAGATTATATCAGCTGTAGTCGACTGTTTAATTAAACTGAAAGAAAGAAAGAAAAAGCCATGTTTATGGGGGTGCGCTGTTTAAGGAACAAGTGAGACTTCAAATATCATCCAGGAAGTCCAGGTGGAGAAACACATTTATTATTTTTTTTTTAATTTTACACCCCTAACATTTTATCCTAGCATTTTAAACGCTCCAGCGCCTTGAACGTGTTGTCAAGCAAAGGTTAGAGCTGGTTCTAGTTTTGTGTTCCCCTTAGAACCCCCTGCATTAACACCCCAGCTGGACTGCCTCCGTTTGAATAAATCAGAGGGCTGTGATTTATCATACAGGGCTGATGTTGGTGTCTAAGCTCTGAGAGTTGGTTGAAAATGGTCTCCAGCTGAGCTGTTTTGAAACAAGATTCCTGTAAAAGAGTCTTAAATATGCACTGTGAGGTTACATGCTTGAAGGTATATGGAAATACAGGCACATCCTTGTTCTTATATCAGAGAACAGGCTTTAAGGATAACAACCAGTGTGTTTGCCACATCTGATACTATAATCTTAAATAATATAATAATAAGATTGGCTGGGTGAAACCAAATTTTCCAAATAGTAAAGAGAAAGATCAATATACAATGAGGTCCATGGACACTTAATAAAATGTTTGTTATTTACTTGAACATATGCAGTTATATAACAAGCTCAGCTTTAACATGGAGAGAATTCAGACGCAAACTGGAGGAAACATTTACAAATAATGGCAATTTTTCTACACAGTACTCGTTTTTCAGCAGCAGGCTCAAAACAGATGTGTGATATTACCTCATGATTTTATCAACAGTTAAGCAGGTGAAAAGGTCTGGAGTTGATTCCAGGTGTTGAACCCACCATTTGGTGCTGCTCGTGGGTTCTTGGTGTCAGACAAAGGATTCTCAATAAAGTACTGACAATTGACCTTTTATTCATTGCAAATTTCATTGTCCAATCACTTTTGAGCCTCTGAAAACTGTGTAAAAATGATTGCAATTCCCACGCATTTCCTCCTATATAACACACACGTGTATATATATATACACACACAGTATACTTTGCACTGATGAAATAATAACAGTGAATTACAATAGCTCCATTATTAAAACAGTTGGAAATTCATTTTATACCAGTCTATTAATAAACCAATTGTTGCAGCCCTGGCTCCCATACTGATGTCATTAGTTCTGAGGAAGTGTACTATACTGACCTTCTTTGAATCTCTATTAAATGGTGATTAAAAAGCATTTCCTAAACTTCCCATCTTAAAAGCTTTTGCAGGGTCTGATGGATGATGAAAGATCTGGTTTTCCTTTGCCACTGTCACAGTCTGCAGGTACACAGTAATTTCCCATAGCAAACACACCGACTGCTGTTCAGGTGACATTCAGCTGCGACGCACAACTCTCCCTCCGCCAGAAGATTACTAAAGAATGCGGTCCGTCTGACAAGGCTGACAACTTACATTCTCCACCTCAGATGTGCCTCCCATTTCCCAATCATCTCGAGAATATATGCAGTAGCCAGGTTGTTAAAGCAATGTTTTATATGCGCTACCTGCGCAGTCTTTCAGCTATTCGCATTTAGAGAGGTGTCAGGCAGTGCGAGCCCGGAGGGGTTGCCTCCTATTTTCAGCAAATTCAATCAGATCAGCAGATACTGTATTCTCTTTAGAATGACCGGCTAGATTGTGCAGGGCAAGATAAAGTATTGGTTTCTTGTAAATGATTAGGATTTCTGATTGTCACAGTCCCTCCGATGGGAAATAAATATAGTCTCTGCTGCAAAGAAAGGACCCTTGCTTCATTACTGCAGGTGCTCACAGACAACCAGTGTATACTGTGACATACTGTGGGAATAGAAAGGACGGGAGAAAAAGATCAAGGGAATTATGGGCTTTACTGAGGAGCTACTATCAAATACTGACGTCAGGAACATTGCATTCTCAGGAGTGTGACATTCAGTCTTTTAAGATGATGCAACACTTTGAGGAATCACTTTTTGTTTTTTAAAAATACGATTCAAAGCGAAAGCTGTTTCTAGACTGTCTGAGAAGAACTTCGATTGAAGGATTTTTCTACAGGGGACGTCATCACCTGTTCTGACATCTTTTGATGCAGCATTATGTAACAAAGAATATTTTATTGCAGCACTTAAGGATACGTTTTAGCACTAATGTTTTATGGAGGACTAAAACTGTAACAATTACAAATAAAGAAGCAAACTCTTGACTGGTAGTAACTGTTTCATTAGTTACTCTGCCTCTGACACTTAATGTCACGTTATTTCAGCAGCTTTACTTTGCTATAACGGCCATGTTGAACTCAGTCAGTCAGTCAGAAATAGAATTACCGAAGAGGCATTTTGAAGCAGGGCACGGGTGGCGACTTCTAAGAGGAGAGGCTGACCGTGAGAACAGTTGATGCCAATCCATTTTGTCACACCTACCACAGATTTGTCTTTGATTTTTCTGGCATTTTAATAGCACAGAGTGGAATGGATTATTGTCACCATGCAGTAGATGGTATGAGTGATACCTTGCAACACAATGTAGAGCTTGCAAGAGAATATTTTGTGAGACAAAAATGCTTAGGCAAGGACAAGGCAAAAGACATTTGCAGAGAAACGATGCAAAACATAAATACATTTAAAAAATTAAATCCATAACTGTTTTTTTGTTTTATGGTCAGCAATATGTTGTCCACTGTGTGACAACTGCACACATGTCCGCTTGTATGCCTCAGCCTGTAGTTTCAACACCTTTTTAGTCTGTCCATAGGAGCATCTGTGGTTTAATGAAGGTATATAACTTAAGTTCAGGAAACTAGGCCCTGACCCATATCATTCTATTTTCTGCACCTATAAAGGTAACCCTCTCTCTTCATTACGAGAACCACTGGACAAGGATCCAAAGCTTCCAGAGATGTGCCCACTCCTGGTCTCAATGCCTGGGTTCCTCTACCATCATCCGTCTACACGTTTCACCCAATTCATCCCATCCACTCGACCCCTTTTCATCCCATCCCTTCAGCCCCTTCTCTTCCATCCATTCTCTCACAACCTATCTACCAATAAATTCATCTGCAAGTGTGCTCATGTCTTTATTGCCGTCTATTAATGTGAAGCCCAAACATAAATGCTACTGAAATATTGTTTTTGTCAATTAATCATGGCGTGTAGCACCATCATCTTCTTGACTGTCCTCTGACTTCAGCATTTTTTTCAACAATGATGAATATTTATGATGACATGACAAAGTTCAAACACACCTGGGTGCTATGCAATTTGGTATACAAAAGTATGTGACCTTTTGCCAACCCTTTTTAAATCGAAGAGAGGAAAAATCTCAGGTTGCATAACTTGCGAAAGTAACTTCAAGAATCTGACTGAGAGATAGGTGTCCAGGGTCTTTAACTGACTACACATTAAATGTCTGATGTCAATATGCCGTACGGAAATTGTCATTTAAGTACCAAGAATGCGAGTTTATTTTCAAAGACTCCACTTTGAAAAATGTCCACAGATGCAATTCGACCTTGTCTGCGTCCATTCATATCTGCAAAAGCGTTTCATTGGCTACGCTATACAAAAAAAAAAAGATAAATAAGTCTTCAAAGGGCTCTCAAGCAAAAGGACGGAAAAGAAGGGTATAAAAAGAACACTGATGATTTTTCTACTTTAAAATTCATGTGTCACTTGAAATGTGCATGTCTCTTCAGTGTTGTATTTGTGGCATTTAAAAAGTTGGCACGACATTGTGAGCAGCCGACACTGGTTAATTAAAAACCAAAAACACCTCTAGGCTCTGCAAAGAAATTCAAGAGAATAAAAAGTATTTTTACATTTGCAGGTGGAAAGTTTAGCAAGGGGCCACTGTATTGCAATTAATGCGTCTTTCAATTAAGGCTGTAACTTTATAGCCAACTACAACATATATTTTTGTCATTTTTCATTTTCTTGGCCTTCACCTAGATGGTGTGTGACTGATATATACTAGCTCATGTATCGTTTTGTTTTGCTGCAGTTCAGCGGGACTCAACAGGTGAAAATACAGCATAGACAAATGTACATCTGGAGCGCTTTGTGAAGGCCACGGGGGAACATCCATCCATCAGCATTGGTGCAGCTCTTATTTCCCTTCATGCAGCTTTGAATAAGAAACAAACAGCCCGTGGGACACAGTGACAACAAAATACCCTGTCACTCTTCAAGACGAATACAGAATAACTGTAAACATGGGCAAAATAAAGCAGACGTAGCAAAAGTCTCTCAAGTACTTTTTTATTACATCCTTTCTAAATGACTCCTTTGAACCGCTATGTCACTGTATGTATGTGACAGCACACCTGAGCTACTTCCCTAACAAAATGCCTCAATCAGTCAGTTCCCTAATGATCCAATGTCTGATGTCTGCAGTGTTGCTATTACCTGTGCAGGTGCAGGTTAAAGTTCTACATCTTTAGAAGATGTGAAAAGGAAAAGAAGCCAAATAATGTGTTTCTGCAGCAGGGACACACCAGTGATCCCAAAAGCACAACAACAGTCTATTAGTTTGATTCTGTAAAGACTCCACAAGCAGCTGTTGTTAACAGGAGGTTGGACAGTCGGTGTCCGATGAACGTGGCACTGCGACAAGAAAGATGTTTGGCTTGTAACAACCAATTTTCTCACTGGAGTAAGGTGTTTTTCAAAAGCATCCTTTCATTGAACAAAACTACTTCCAAAGCCCATAAACACAACTTGTGGAACTTAAGGCCGGTAGCTCTGTCAAGGAACTTGAGTGTTCTTTTTCTCCTGAGTATATACCTGAACCAGACAACTAAACGTACCATTTAGAGGTTTTGAGTATAGCAGGTTGAGCAGCCTCCAGTTCAGATACATAATAACATGATATATCGGTCTCTGGTGGAAATGCAACAGTTCATTATCTTCCCAAAACATTTAAGCTGATTGGGAAATTTGCAACACAAAGCTGGTTTATAATGACTGTTTTTCTTGTAAATAAACTAGTTTAAAGGGATATTTTCTTCCTCATCAAGGGAATCTCAGCAATGGCCAACGACAATATGACCATAGAGCATTGACACGCCTTTTGGCTGATCTAATCGCAAGGTCTTACTCAGTTGACGGAGGGCACTAGAATGCTTTGCCACATGCGTCTCAAGTGACCACTTACACCTGGATCTCAATTCCACACTCCATCTACAAATATAAATGTTAATCATTTGGGAAACATCCGTACACACCATGATATCACTGTCGCAGGTGAGAACGTGAAAGAGAAGCAGCTCTGGTTATTAAAGGTCATTTATGACCATTTACTATTTGATCAACAAAAACCTGTGGCTAATTAGAATATCATGTTGGGATGCCATTTTTACAATTACACACAGACTAATCATATTCAAGAGTTCATTTGTTAATTTATTCTTGTTTAGTTTTATTTAGTAGTCTAGTTAGTTAACATTTAACCCTACTGATGAAGCCACAACACTTACAGTGTATCATCAAGAATAGTGACTTTGTGTTTTCTCTTCCACTGCTAAAGCACTTTGCATCAGGTACTTTTTGATTACGATATCCTACTACCAAAGGTCTGGGTCTTTGCGAACTTCAACTATAACCTGACCCACCACTGCAACATTGACTGGAGCTACTCAACAGACTGAAATGGCTGAAGCAAAAGAAACAACAGAAACCCTAATCTGAAAGGGTAAGTGTGAAATTGTGAAATTGTAGAGCAAAAAACATTAAAAATACAAAATGTTCTCCAACTTGACAGTGCATCATCAGTGCGTCTTTGGTACATTCACACTTATACTCGGAGCTCTCCCAAAGAAATCAAGTTATTCCATTCCCAGTATCCCCCATCCAGTCGTTTTTACTAGAAGCTTCAGTTGCCAAATTGGCAACACTTTCTTTGGCCCAATTTTCATTACCCTGTGACAGACAGACGTTTGCACACTATGATGGATTAACTGTATGGCCATGTGAAATCCACTGGTGCCAAATGCCCGGTTGGTGTACATATTGAATCCACAGGTAAACCATGCCAGGCTCCCGGCTGACCAAAAGCTGTCTGACATTTGGTTTTACTTTCATATACGATATAGAAAGTGACTACAGCATGAACTTGAACTTTGATTAGCTGTAAGCCTTGGCCAGGAGGAGGCCAATATAAAGCATCTGCGGGACAAAGGAAGAACTGCTGTAAGGATCTTTAAAACACTTCTACAAAGAAGCAGCAGGGAGTCTGTCCGGTTTTTCCCTCAGTCACTATACAACCAGACGGTCAAACAACATCAACATGGCAACTGGCATCTATCAGGTCAAAGAGACACACTGTGAATTGGCGAGAAAAGACGCCATCTTCTTTCCAGCGAGGGACAAAAACCAAAAATCCCCTCAAAGAGCTCGTCCTGCCTTTTGCAGAATGTACAAAACGCTACAGAGTGACAGCATGCATCCGTCCTCGGCGGCCTCTGTTTTCATTCACCTCACCAGCCACCAGGCACATTTCTCTGGGAACATAGGATGCAGCACAAGACTTTGCAGCATTATCAGAAATAACGCTATGTGCCGGAGATTCTGCCAGTTCATAAAAAGAGGAATTGAGTTTCTCCCCACTCCTAGCAGAGGCAGCCCGTTTCCTTGATCCCACTGCTGCACTGAAAACACTTGTTGATAATGAAGATGTTCAGTTCAAGAAACTACTGCAGAGTTCTGAAGAGAGCCTCATCTTGAGTACCTTGGAGTCAAGACAAGAAAACCCAGACTACTCAGAAAATCAGACACAGCACCAACAGAAAAGTCAGACGGAGAAATCATCAAAGTAAGTCCTAATAATTATTTGTAATGACCAACGCTTGCACACGGTTAATTAAACGAATGCCACACTGAATATTACTGGCGGGGGTCTCTGATTTAACACAAAACAAAAGTTTAGGACTGCAAATGTTAATATAAATTTGTAAAAGGCAAAACACTTGGATTAATTAAGAGCTACAACTTTTTGGTCAAATAATTACAGTGAAGTAACACAATCAATTTGAGTACATGTCCTTGAGCTGTTAGCAATGATATACAGGATAATTGGCTGTTGCAAGAGCACGATCTGCAGTTAATAATGATAACTACGGCAGATACACCAGTTTGAATCCATGGTCATTTTTGAAATAATGGGCCCTGCAATTCAGACCGGAATAGAAAGAAATCAGACTCCTTGTTTCTAGCTGGCAGGCAGGCAGGCATCGATTTTACCGGATGAAATGATGTGTGTGGGAGATGTGTTGAATTAATGTTTCACCAGGCTTCTCCTGAAAGATGTCTTACATTTAATTTCACCCCAAAGAAAGCCGACGCAAAAAAAAGCTGTATGTCAAGTAGATGGTAACGTTGTCACAGAGACAGAATTGATCTTGTATTTAAATATGAAAAGGAAAAGTGTACAATCTGAATATTAGCTCTGCCTTTTTGCGGAATATTTACTTAATTTACAAGCCATCGCGACAAGAGAAGAGGATTCTAGGACGCAGACGGCAGGCTTGACGGAGACGGCAGGCTTGGAGTCTAGGGCAAGCCCAAGGTAGTTTCTTTTCAAACAGTGGCAGCATGAAGAGCTAGTTCTTGACTACTCATAATCTCTGGCAAGTACTGATGGCTGAAGTTACTGGAGTGTAAATTTCACACAAATCTAATAAACAGCAGCCCAAGGAAACCAACTCTGATCAAATCCTGGACCACTCAGCAGAGAAATACTACACATAACTGGCTAATACAGTGAGTTACGTTGCCAGACATGCAAACGTTGCCGTTCAGTTCATTCTCTCACAGGTGCTTTACTGTATTACAGATTATTGTTCAATAAAGCACCATGCACATCCCTTTAAGGTGTGGAAACCCAAAGATTAACGGCCTGCTGTTGCTAAAATATGACTGGAGAGGTTTTTGCAAATCAAAAAAATACAGTGTAACAGATTTTTCCTTTAATGGAAAGAAAACCGCCACAAAGAGACAAATCCTCAACACCGATCCTGTGCTGCTCTTGTCAGATTCGTCTTCTGGGATTTCAAGTCCAAAAAAGTGAACTCTTATTAAGCTATGTCTTACAACCACTTGGAGATCACAATGTGTGAAGCTCTCCGCTGACGAAACCACAAATGTGCATGTCCCCCACACTTCACTTGGCATTCTGAGAATCACTTTGACAGCCAAAGTGTCTGTTCCCTACAACCATCTCATTACCTCGCTGGTAATTTAAAAGCAATAGTTTGGTTATAATTACCCAGCACTGCTGCAAAGCATATTATCTGAGCCAGTATTAGATGGGTAGCCCCAAGTTAAACTCTCTTGGTTAAGGGATGTTGCAGCAGCAACAACACATTATTTCCCAGGTCTGAAGCAAAACTGTCTGTTCTGGGTATCAATAATTTGTCAGGCAGCTGCGTACTGTGTCACAGTGACTCCCAAATTATTCCTTTGAAGTGGTTTATGAAGCTGTTGCTTTCTGCCTCCCCCGACAATAGTCCTCTCCATCTCAATCTCTTATCGGCGCTCTGTTCATCCCTCTCGCTCCCTTTCTTCACAGATCATTATGTTAGAATTATTGCTCACTAGTGCTCTGCTCCACATCTGTCCCTCCGCTTAAGTTCGGGTGGCCGACAACAGCCGTGTTTGCAGTCCCTGCGGGCGTGGCTGAGCTGGTGCAAAGTGGCTTATGGCTGACTAGTTTCCATTCCCTCTGTCCCACCAGTGCTTCACTCATTAGGACAACAGGAAAGATACAAGATGATAAAAGCATTAAATAACCGTTGTGCTGTAAGTAAATACTGGACTTAGCTTACTTTATTTAGTGAAATAATTAACGCTATAATTTGAAATTTACCGTTTCTTTAAAGATCAATGGCACAGTCACAGAGGCTGAGGAAAGGTCAGCCAGTCTGGACCTGCTCTCACACAAGCCAGAAACATCTGAGAGCATATGTATGTGCAGCTTGTGCGCCGGTGACTCCTTGTTGCTGATTAATTAATAGATAACTTCATACATATATCTCATTAGGCTGTGTCCGCTTGCCATTTCACATAATTTGTCCAGTGGTTTTGTAACTCACACTCTCGGTTTGAGCCACACCAGCATGCTTTTAATTCAAGAGCAGCAGCATATATATTGAATTTAAACACAATATCTGGTAGCCATATCCCTTTCACAATGAATTATTATGTTCCTTTTTTTTTTTTAACGAAGTCAACATTGCATGAACTGCAGCATACATTCGTGTGCCAGTTCATTAGGTACTCTAGTGAAAATAAACGCATTCTAATAGGACAGACCTCCACTAAGTCTTACATACATGATGGTGTTTAGCATTTATTTGAAATGACTGACAGATCAGTTGATTCTGTGTTTTTATTTTTGGGGCTGTAGTTTGAAGCATTACCAAATTCTATTATGTATTGTGTGTACCAGTGCATGTTTCTGTTATTTTGACAACCCCATTTTAGTCATGTTTTTGTTTTCACTGGTGTATATTACTAATTTTTTTAGTAGTTATACTTCAAAGTGGAATTCAATAGTTTACTGTCACTGAATGGTGACCAATTCATACTAGTGGCGACAATGTAACTTAGTAAAAAATGCTTTACTAAGTTACTGCAAATCCAATATCTGTATATGAATGAGAAATGTGAAATCATTGAGATTTATGCAAATACGCATTTAATCTTTCCTTGTATGCAGCCTCATATTAAAAGCATTTACACTGTCAAAACTTGAGTTGACTGTTACTACGAAGTAGTCACGTTAAATGTACTGATCAGTTTCAAGAAAAGCGTCTATATTCAGACTATAGAGTCCAGTATTCTGACTGATGTCTGAATACTGTCTCATTGATGTTTCTTTAGAATATTTCTCTTTATTGAAAATGATTTCAAAATTTATAAAATGGAGCAGAAAATTATGGGTTCTTCACATCTGAGATGGATTAGGAAGCCAATGCTATCTGCAGCTGAGTTTTTTTTTTTTTTGCCCCTATTTGAACAAAAGGCTGCTGTGTAGATTTGTGTAGGTTTTCCATTCCTTTATATGACATTATATTGATTGTCTTCGCATTTTGGTTTAATTCCTTAATACTTTAACAGCTGATCACTACATTTTTGGAATTTTGGACAAAACATTTGATGACAAATTCCTTGAAATTTCTCAAACTTTTACATTTTATAATAAAACAATTGAAGGCAAAATAACCTTCAGGTTCATTTTGAATCAACAAATGTTTTTCATTTTAAACTTTTATTGTACACTGAAAAAAGTGATTCTGACCCCTAGTAAATGTAACATGGGTCGGTTAACTTACTCACTGTGGACACTTGGGGCATGAGTTGCACGCTACTCCTCATTCCACGACTGAATTCCTACTTTGTGTAAGTCTTTAATATTCATCGATGTGTGTTAGTTTAACTTTAACCACGGTGTTTTTACATTTTTCAAATGTTTTGATCGAAACTCAAGTTGGTACAGCTATGAGCGCATTGGATGGTGCAGCTAGCTAGCTACATGCCTGTGTTTTAGCTAGCTATGTTAACATGGTCCTGGTACACTATCCAATTAATGATGAAAAATGCTAAGTTAAAAACTTTCATTTTATCATGAAATAATGTATGAGATGTGGCTTTAATTGGACTTACTAAGGAAATTTAAGTGAAATGTATTCAATGTAGTTGAGTTGGATTTACTAATGTAATTCATTTGAATTTACTTAAAAATGATTAGTTGAGTCAACATAAATAATATATCTAGCTTTAGATAAAAGTATTCCGTGCAAAAACTTGACGACATAAAATTTAGTTCGTTCAACAAAAAAAAAATTTCTGTGTAAGTATATTTTTTTTAGTTTTGGACAGTTGGGTGACACAGTGTTGAGTTTTAGGATCCGGAGAAATTATTCAGACTAATAAATCCATTTTCATGTATGTATCAGAAACGCATGCTGGTGTGGCAATATTGGAATTCCTTTCATTCTGTTATGAATTCCTTATATAAAACTTTATGTTTTTTCTGCCTGGACAAAAGAGTTGCTGGATCAGAAAACGTCATTTAATGCACACAAGGTCACTACGCAGTCCTTTTGCCCTCTGCAGGAGAGAATGAGTGTGAAAGTGAGGAAGACGTTACCTAATGAATATTTCAGCGAGAGAACTTCGCCTCGTCTCTCTGCATCAGTTCACAGGCCACTGTTCCACTCGCACATGCTCGCGTTTGCACATCCAATACGGACACAAACAGACAAACACACTCGTGGGGACAAGGTGTATTAAAGAGCTGCAGTCGACAGGTAACCTTTTTCTGCTGCCCGCTGCTGTTAGACCAGCTGCAACCGCCCCAGAGTTACAGTCAGACCCCGAGGAAAGAGGACAGCCAATGAATTAATCAAGTGTGTAATGACAGTGTGAGTAAAGGTGTCAGGGAAAGAAGAAGAGAAAGGTCTCAGAGTTTATCCACGAAATGTCAGAAATCAGTTTATTACACCTGAGCCCAAAGTGACAGCAATATATCTTGTCCTATCCGATCTAATACCGCCTTATGTAGTGGGTACCTCAGTCATTCAAAGCAGCAAATCTTCATATAGTTTAAAAGCTATTGAAATGATTTGACTAATTTGATTTAATGCAGGCACTGCAAGAAAAGGGGAAGAGTTCCTCTGAGCACAACAAGAATGACCTATTTTCTGGTCAATAATTTATGAATCGACAATTTACATAGACCGTGTCTTGGTCAAGCATCTGAACTTGTCCATACATTTGCTTAAATACTTCAGATCCTACTTTCTATGTTCCCTGTCTTTGTGCCACGGGTCAGTCAGACAGCTCGTAAATCACATCCAGTGAAGCGTAAAAGAGTAAACACTAACTTAAACTGCAAAGTAATATATCATTTCTCCTGTAAACATAATCTGAAACAGATTTGTAGAAGTAAAATGTATCTGCACAGCTTTAATGAAGTATAGCTCAAAATCCTGGATAAAGACGGACGAACCTTCCCGTGTTTTCACCTACTAACTCTTGCATGATACTAAAATGAAGAGGAGCATGAGTGGAGTTGAGGTGAGTGAACGATGCCGAAACAGACATCTAGCAACCCGTGACGGCGCCCCCCATCCATCAAAGAGGCCACATCTTTACTTATGCATAACTTTAAGCTTTGATATAATTTAATAACAAATCAGTTATATATATATATATATATTTATTTATTTTTTAAATAACCATCCCTGTGCGGTTCTCGTGAACATTTAATGTTCTGTAAAAACAAGCTCAATCGCACATTCAAAATTTATACAGGGGATTTAAGGACTTTCTAACCACTAAAACCATACACCAGTGCCGTCATTATTCATATAAATTCAATTGTATCTATAAGTAAGAATTCAAATTGCCTCAAGTCTCTGCAAAAAAAAAATGGCCTGTTAAGTGTCTGTGGCCCTCTGAATAATACGATGTGCAACAGTTACGCCAGATTTAAGGCAATTAACTTGTTGAGGTGTCAGAATTTGTTTCAGGAGAGGAAAATGGAATTGGATCAGAGCACTCTGATCTAAGATGACTTGCTGCTTAGTCAAAAACTGCCAGTTAATGATGCAGAGAATGTCAGTAGTTTTACAGGTATTAGGAAACAAAGCAGCGCAATTGACCCACTCTGGTTTTAGACAGCACCAGATTCAAAAGACTCAAAGACAGAGACCATGATCAGACACAGCCCATTTCAAATAGTGTTACAATATTTACTTTGCTACAAATCAAACATGTCAACTGTGCGGTAGAGGAAGCGTTGGGGGTTTACGGAAATCTGCAGGAGCCAATAGCAGAGTTCAGCGCAATGAGTTTTTGTTTTTCAGATAGTTCAGGCCTCACTGAAGTAGGGGACTGCTAAAATAAAAACCTTTAATGTAACCTACACATGCCCACACACTCATCCTGTCAGTAACCTGGTAACAACGACTAAATAATGATGTCATTTTTAATGAATCTGACAATTACTTTTGTTTCTACCTTCTATTAAACGTCAGTAAATGTAATATTGTCACAGTTTTCTACAGGTGAGCCTTTCTGCTTTGACAGATTAGTTGTGAAAAGTGAAAGGTTTTCCTCAGTGATATGAAAAGAGACAAAGAAAGTTGCATATTTTCTCCAAAAGAAGCTGCAACCAAACAATATTTGACGTCTCAGCATGATACATGACTTGAGCGCTTCGCTGCTACAGATTAATAGCCTGTCAGTCATCTAATTGTTCGGTGATAAAGTGATAACTGATGTTCAAAACACTTCAAAACACTATTGTACATGAACAAAAGGCTGTGCTGCACTATCACCCCTGCACTCCACAGATCGCTGGGCGAAAAAGATCAAATGACAAATTGAAAGGTAGATAAAAGAAAGGAATGAAAATGAGAGACACAGGTGCTGAATTCATTTGACCCAGCGGAGGTCATATCAACGAGTCGCCGTAGTTGAGTGAGTCCTCCGCCACTCGACATGCAGGCAAGGAAGAAGTTGAGTTCTCTTAAACTGACTTGAAAGGGATTTCCTCCGTTGCCTGATGGAGTTGACACTTTTCTACCTCTGTGCCATTTCTGTGAGGGCACTTTACGCCAAGCGTCAGTCTACATCAGTAGACGCTGCTTCTTGCCAAGAAGGCCCCACCTCAACCTTTCCAATGTGTCCCACACCATTGCTGGGTAATTGACAAAAATGTGCAAGGCCAAGGCCAATGTGACAACTGAGAAAGTCTGCCTCAGACCCTAAACAGGCTGTCTGGGCTAAAACATCAAGAGAGTATCTTAACATTAGAAACTGGAGACATGTCCCCTCCAACCAGAGCTGAACTAAAAAAAATAAATAAAAAAAATCTGCTTCTGCCGAAAAGCCAGGAAACTCTTGATATTTATGAAATGTTACAGGAGATATGCATTCAGCTGACAAGCGACAGCATTTACTGTGGTGTTTGTGATGTCTTTCTGACACAGCATCTGTCCTCTAAAGCTCAGCCTTCGAGCCAAACACAGTTTCCAAGTAAGTAACCCATAAGAAACTGTTCGTCCAGAACAAAAAGGAGGAAAAATAAGCTACAGCTTCTTGCCTTGGATGACAATGGAGAGCTGGGTGTTTTGGTCACTTGTATCTCGTAACCCAGGAAAAAAGATTTTTCTAGTTTTTAGTTGCCTTGAATGTAACCTCGGAAAAACCTAGCACTAAGTACAAACGATCACTGTCTTTGAGACTATTTTGCAGTGCAATCTATTCATCTATTCATCTATTTGTTCCACTGGATATCTAACCCGGAGAATTATTCTCCTCCATCAAAACCCCAGGCATTGTAAAAGCATTAACACTAATACCAAGTTCACTGTCACAATATTATACATATTCACAGTAAGCTCAGAGGACGAAGGCCAGGTGAAGTTCTCTCATCTTTAAAGAAGAGGCTTGCAGACAATTTTAGCACGCCTGAAGAATATTCAAAAACCTCTTTGTTCAAGGATGTATGAACTCTAAGAATCACGGGCTTCCACTTACCCAGGCCACTGAAGTGAGAGTTATTTTCTTTGCTGGCTCACGCAGGGAGTCATTTGCTCCCTCTCCATCTCGCCGTGTTATGTGTTGGACTCCAGGGAGGCAGGGAGGCAGAGTTTCATTACGGCCAAAGCCCAGTTTAGCATGTTTGGAATGACTCACATCGATCTATTTGGCGCTGGTAGATCACAGTCCGACCTTTTTTTGGCGTTAGGGGGCTGCAAGCAGTGTTTACTTCTGCCAGGTCATGAAGCAAAGCTCAATCCCCCATCGCTTTACATAAACCCTCTGGAAAAAATGATTGAGAACTTTTCTTGATTTTTAACTTTAAAGTTGGGTACTGAATACGGGAACATTTCTCACATACAGGGACATGTGTTTCATTGCATCAACTTTTGTTGGCAACACCAAAAGATAACAGTTCCCCAGTAAATCTATTCTTCAGCTGATACCCTGAGAATCTGCATCACATCTCCTGTCAGGCCGTATACCGATGCGTCTGAAAAATGGAAACGTGCTTGACAGATGCTTACTGGCAAGAAAACACTCTGTGATTGTGTCTGTCCATCACGGGACACCTTGTTTATTCACTCAAGAGAATATGTGAGAGCTGTAAAGTGTGCGTCGGAGTGTGTTGACACGGCTCGGCCTCTGCATATTGGACAAGTCTATTATGTGTGCCGAGACGGGAAATGATTGTGCAATGACATCTAGCGCTCAGCAGGCGCAGGAGGGTGCATCTCGCAACTGCAGTGCGCCCTCCATTTTTCGGGCAGATGCTCTTCCGTGAGCCCCGAAGCTGGAGATAAAGAGCCTGCTCTCATTCTGAGTCATCGGCCAAACCTCCGCAGAGCCTTAAGTATAGATCTTCGCCAAGTCCCCAGTTGTTAGAGGGTCTCTCAGGCAGCAGATGCGTTTCCAGACCCCACTTAGCCAGACACTGCGAGTTGATCAATGGAGGGGAGGAAAAGCACCACAGAGGTGATGGAGATACCTGCCACTGCAGCAGCACTGGCTGATCTGTTACTGACAAATACTCTCCCTGGGACATGAATCTCCTCCAGATCCCTCCAACTGAGCTGGAGCCGATGAAGAGAGAAAGACAGAAAGGGTTCATCCAAAAAGCATATAGCATAAAAGAAAAGTAAATCGCTTGAAGACACACGCAGCTTTATCCAAAGTTTCAAGGTCGGACTGGTCTTTTCAGTGCAACGTGGATGAAAAGAACCCGCAGGCAGATAATCTCTAATAAACAGCTTTTTTCCTTTGAGAGAGACATTAAAGGGCTGCAACATGGACGAAGCTCATAAACGCGACATGAATGAGCAGCCCTGATCTCATTTCCTAACAGATACAGCAAACAGTTTGTGCCTTCCTGTGGTTTGCATCTGTCATTTGCTTCTTTGAATCACAAGGTGCATCGAAGGATATCTGAAATGCAACAGCAAGACAATCTTCACATCTGCCTCCGTGTGTAATGTTGCATTTAGCTCAAACTGGCTCTTCTGTCAAGTGGCTTGGAAATTTGCTTCTAACTGAGCATGTTGCATCCAAGTGAATGGATGCCAAATATTTCTGTGGCAAAATCAAACTATTTTGTTTGTGCGTTTTCTTTTGCAAAACACTACAGAAGCCAAGTACTAAGAGAGAAAAGTGTCAGAACATTTGCCAAATAAGATATTTATTAGTTTTGACTAATAAAGACTTTCTCTTCTCCTTTGCAGACTTTGACTTGGCCTGCGTATGTACACAACATAACAACATAATGTGTGCTCACCTGCATCCCTTGTTTCCCAGAAGTTAAATGTGTCAGTGCATCAACAGCGAAGGAAGATTAACTACAAAAAAAAGAGCTGAGTCAGTGATGATGTGGGGTTCACTGGTTCATTTTCACCCCCAAAGCAAACTCTGTAGTCTTTTTTTGTGCATGTTTTTTTTAAGCCTCTGATCAGCTGCTGTTTTCCATCTGCCCTGCCACTGGCTAAATGCGCTTCCTGTGACTGATCACTCTTGAAAGGGCTGCCTCAAATTAGAAGCAAACCAGCTCTTGTGAAAAGCTTTATTGTGTTAAAACCGATGGCTCAACCCCACAGACAAAAACTACACACTACACACTCCTATACCTCTGACAGCAACACCTGATCTTTGTCAGAGATGCCGGCTGGAAGCAGGCTGCTGACATCCCCCCCATCATGGATGACATATTGAGAAAAATCAATAAAGGAGAGTTACCAGCTTTAAAACAGCTTTTCTCTCTCATTACAGTCATCATGTTCACTACTCTGCTTCAAAATGATAACCATACAATCACAGTTTCTTCTGATGACAATGCATATTTCAATAACTTTGAATTTATATTTTAATAAGTTGCCCAGTGGTCAGTGCACTATATGCTTATGGACATATTTAATGATAAGTTGTGATGATAAATGGATCAACTGTCTTGAATTTTTTTTTTTTTTTTAAAGAAAAATAGAACAATATCAGCCCCCCAGCCAATTATTTGTCTAATTTTTGTTGGGACAACCAGTCATTTAATCAATTAGTCAACTGACAGCCAACACATGGAATAGCTGAAGTCTCATCAAATAGGTTATTGTGCTTTTTCCCGTTTTACGTCATTGTAAATGGTAAACCTTTGGGTTTTGAGCTGACAGTTTGAGAAGTCACCTCTGGCTTCTGAAGGGAACATTTACTGACACTTTATAGACTGAACACAGAATCAAATAACAGAGAAAGAAGGATTTGTCAGATAAATCGATGAAGAAAATAATTAGCTGCATCCCTAGATGACATGCTTTGATAATTTAAATTGTATACCTTTATGCTTAGAAAGAGCTTGAGGCTTCAGAGAACTGAAGAATTGGTCATTTATTCGAAGTGGTGTTGGCACTCTGAAACTATAAAACCCTAATAAAGTAGTCTCAAAGTAAAGTCTTTAAAATAAAAAGAGCCTACAACCACACAGGCAGCTAGCAGCTCTTAGAGGATGTACATGAACACAAAGTTGTGTTGGGTTTAATGCTACTGTTAGCATGCAGGTGATTCACTGGGGTCAAGTTTGTCATGTTCACCATCTTAATGTTAGCATATTAATGCTTTTTAATTAGAGTCAAGCACAATGGGGAACTAAGGCTGATGGGAGTATTCATCCTTAAGCAAAGTAAGCCTCAATGATGGTAAAATAAGAAACGTCAAACCTCAAAGGTCACACAATTCATCCCGAGAGGAACTTGATGTCTATGCGACATTTTATGACAATCCGTCCAACAGATGTTGAGAGATTTCAGAGATTAACTATAACTGTTTATCTAATCATCATCATCATCATCATCATCATCATCATCATCATCATCATCATCACTGTCATCAGAGAACCACAAAACCCATCCATATCTATAACCACTCATCTTGTAGAGGGTCAGTAGTGTGGTACACCCCCTAGCCCATCACAAGGCGAAGAGGAGAGGTTCGACTGTGAAGAACAGACTCTGGAGAAAAGTCATTCTGTAATCTGGAACAACTGCGTACTTGATGACTTCTATGAGGCGCATTCTGGGATGCCTATCTGTCCCAAGTACACACAAATTACCTCTGAATGCGTCTTTGATGAAAGGGGCAGAAATTCAGACTGTCTAGTACTTGGTCAGATGCAAACTTTGAATTGAAAGAGTATTTGGGCAGCGAGTGATGACATTTCTATAGTTCACAAGAACACAAGTACAGAAAGGAACATATGGTAAGAGATGCCCAGAGAGACAGACAACTATTTACGCAAACATTTACACCTTTGGCTAATTTAGAACCAGCAATAAACCAAAAACGCACGTGTTTCTCATCCCCACCCCAGGATGGCTGAAGTCTATAGCCAAGATCTCATTTGGCGTAGATGCAAGCAAGTGACCCATGAAGCTACAGTTGAAGCCGAAATTATTAGCCCCCCTATGAAATTTTAAAAATTTCAAAGGTCACCCATGTTCTACTAAAAAAAACTTTTTTAGTAGAACATGGAATTTTCAACATAGCATTTCTAAACAGACTAGTTTTCTTTAGAAAGCATAAATTACTTAAATTTGCACACAATAACAGAATTGTGGAAAAAAATAGAAAATTACCATGGTCAATATTATTAGCCCCCTTAAGAACTGACCATTTTATTTAGCCATAGCACAAACCACTGTTGTGCAGTGATGTGCTTTGACTTTGTAATGCTCAAGGCTTGTAAAATCAAGTTTTGGCTGGCACTTGAGGAAGCATCATGCCAAAAACAAAAGAAATCATTTTAGACTTGCGAAAGAGAATTGTTGATGCTCACAAAGCAGGAGAAGGATACACAAAGTTATCACAGCGTTTCCAAGTGTAAAGAAGTGGAGTGAGAACCATCATCAAGAAATTAAAAGAGAGCCACACTGTATGGAACAAGCCTGGCAGAGGTAGGAAGCGAAGTATTTCAAAGACCCTGGAAAGAAAGATGTGTCTAAAGACCCCAGAACAATCCCCAAGACACCAGGGAATGGTTTAGCCTTGTCAGAAATTGTAGTCTCAAAGAAGACAATCACTAGAGTTCTGCACAGGAAAGGACTGCAAGGTTGCAGACCAAGAAAAAGAAGAGAAAGAAGAGACCTTAAAGGCAGACTAAAGTATGCTTAGGACAACCTGGAAAAAAATTATGCATACTAGAAGCATGTCTTTTGGTCAGATGAGACGAAACGAGAGTTCTTTGGCCACAGAGACATGCTTATGTTTGGAGAAAGAAGGGTGAGGCGTATAACCAACAGAACACCATCCCCACAGTGAAACACGGTGGAAGGAGTGTTATCCTGTGGGGATGCTTTAGTGCATCTGGAACTGGGAATCTGGTCAAGGTGGAAGGAATAATGAAGAAAGAAGGATATGTGAAGATTTTTAAAGAAAATGTCAAGCAGTCAGCAGCAAAACTGGGTCTGGGTCATCGCTTTGTCTTCCAACATGACAACGACCCAAAAACACACGTCACTCCTGGTGAAGAACTACCTCCAGAAGACCAAAGTGAATGTTATTGAATGGCCTGCACAAAGCCCTGACCTGAATCCCGTAGAAGATCTGTGGGGCGAACTAAAGACCAAGGTCCATGCCAGAATGCCATCAAATCTGGAAGAGCTTCAGAGATTTGCCAAAGAAGAATGGGCTGGTGTTCCTCAGGACTTGTTTAAAACTACAACAAACAACTACAGGCTGTTATCCAGCAAAAAGGATACACAACTGACAGTTAACAGCAGGGGGGCTAATAATGTTGACCCTGGTTATTTTTGGTTTTTGTGAAATAGTTTCATTTCTGTGTGGAAAGTATAATAATGTAAGCATCCAAAATAAAAGGCGGATGTTTGAAAGACGTGTGTTAAAAATTCTTTGCTCTGTTTAACAGCACTTGGGAAATATTTTCAAAAGAATCTAATTTCCATAAGCGGGCTAATAATTTCGGCCTCAACTGTATGTGGCCCATGTCCAGAGTCTTTAGCAACTTGGCAGCACTCACATTTTTGGACCCACTGCTTTATGTCGGAAGACATGTCCAGTAGCAGCGGTGCTGGACTAGTTTGGTGGTCCACTCAAAGCCTTGGTGACAATGTTCTTGATGTAGCTAGTTCAAAGTCTCTTGATTAAGGCTTGCAGGTAAGGAGGGTCTCTCACAACAAAGACTCCATCACATCACATTTTCAGGCAAAATGGCCAGACTGCTGACACCTTCTGCAAATTAAAGGGGCACTGTGAGCAGTCCAACCTTGAGAGCAAGGGGCCTGTAATGAAGCTATTGTCTAAGTGAGTTGGTTAAGCTGCTCTTGCTGATGCTTTAAAAGATCCATCAGTTCACAGGCTTCAGAGGCATGACACAAGGGGTTGGGTGGAAAGGACGCTGCAGTTTGTGTTATAGGCCATAAATGGATGGCAGTGAAGTGCTCCGCCTCACTACACAGTGCTAACAGGGTGATGGTAGTCTGCTGTTTGAGCTCCCAGCAGAGACCACCATCAAAGCCACGTTCAATCAACTGATCTCACAGGAGAGCCTCAGCATTAGGCATCCCATCGGGGGCTTGTAGCCTTACCTGTTCCATTAAAGCCACAAGGGCTAAGGAAATCTCCAGCGACGTCTCACCTTCATGTTGCCGCCGACAGAAGAAAGCCTACTGTAACGTGACATATGATTGTATACAACCATATAGCTCCTTCAAGACGGTGAAAATCTGAGCATGGGTCTCCCTGCTCTGCGCTTGGGCATCCTCCTTCGCCTCTCCATCCACATGATAAGAGATGAAAAGAGTCTGGTCAATAGGAGAGAGGTGACGGACACGCACACATGCCTGCATCTCCTCTACCAATTCAGCTCTTCCTAGGGGAGTGAACTGCTGCCAGGGCCCACAGCACCTGTCAAAAAAGAAAGAAATGGAATAACCAAATAACTTTAATTCTTAACACAAACTAAGGCAGAAATAAAGGCAACCTGTCCAGGGTGCCTCTCGCACGATGACAGCTGGGATAGGCTCCAGCAGACCCCCGCGACCCTTAACAGGAATAAGTGTGTACAGAAGATGAATGAATGAATGAATGAATGAATGAATATTTATGGGCAAACAAAATCTAAGCCGTTGCACAATAAATAAAACAACAGCTGCACTGGTATTCAACAGACAAACACAGATTTCTGGAGGCCTCACCGTGACTAGACGGCAGTCTTAATCAAACACAGTCAAATTAGCAAATAAAAATAAATAAAATAAAGTAATAATCCACACAACAAAATAGCAGAATGCAGCCTGAGAAAACAGCAGCCATAATAATGGGGACAGTGGCCAATGAACTCTTGCAACTCTGCAACCTTTAAATTATTAATTATTTCAAGGTGAGTCTTTTTTTCTTTTAACATACCAGCAGGCACAGGCACAGCCTCAGTGGTGACAGGATGGTGAGAGCAGAATGTCCGCGGCTCAAACCCACTGCAACAAATAAATTTACCACAAAGTCAGTCAGCTGAGAACCGAGTGCCAACCAAGATGGGTAGGCAGGCAACGCCAGCCTACCACGAGGACTGGAATGGCTGCCGAACAGGGCTCCAATTGGGGCAATCCATCTCCCACAGCACCAGCAGCCAGCTGCACACAGCAAGCAAACACCGGTGTCACCAGTGCACACATCGCGCCAATTACGCACATGAATGGAGAGGAGAACCGGCCGAGCAGATTTCCTGCACAGGTGAACAATGGAGGACGTCGGTGGCCACACAATTCGGCCACGCCAAACCAACGCCAGGCTGCAGCCACCACCGCCTGGATGAACAGAAAAAGAGAAAAGAAAGGCATGGCCATGCACCAGATTATACTGTATTAGCCTAAATCCAACACACTGGACACTTGAATGGATAATAAACCAAACTAGTCTTGAAGAAGTCTTTGAGGACTCCATATATTCTCTCAGTTTCATCCACACGGACAGACAGCAACTTCAGAAAACAGACTTATTTCCATATCCCCAAATGTCATAATCTTTGAAATAGCGCCGCCTTACAAATCCTACAAAGAAACACTGTGAAGTCATTCCAAAAAAAAGAGCAAGGCACTCATCTCTGCTTAAACTAATTATTGAAGGCTACCAGCACTTAAAACTAGGAATCCGTCTGGCTGAGCTCTGCATTCGAAATGTACTGAAAACCAATGATATGAGGAAGATCCCAAATCTTCCTTAAATGAATTTAATGTCACTGAGGCAAACAGTGTCGTGCTACGGTACAGTACACTACAGTCTGCAGAAGTATTTTTAGATCTATCTGTTCTGTTATGCTAATCACACTTTTTTAGCTCCATTTTATTGTTGAGCTTATACTGTATGGCTTTGCATATTCCGCCTCTTGTTTGCATGTCTGTCATCTGAGACTGTCTACACCATCTGTGGGAGAATGAGTGGGTGAGCTCAGGTGCATTGTCCCCGAAACAGAGAATACGACTTTATGCTCATAAATGTTAGAAACTTTAGATTGAGGTGTGCAGGACATAATAGTCCAACAATTTACAGCTCCATGCAAAGCAATTACTGGCCTACGACCTCTGCTATCATTGAGATCCTCAAAGATTTCCGACAGAGAATTTCAAGACATGGTACATAAGATAAGAAAGCGAAGGCAGACAAGTGCGATATTATTACATTTTTTTTTAAGCTTGCATTTTCTTTGTAACAGTATGTAGACATCTTGATAATATCTGACAGATCATTCTTTGCATCTTCACAACTGAGAGATGTTTAGTTTCTGTGCTTTTTAAGGATAATGGAAAATGTTGCATAAAAAATCTAATTGCTGTGTAAGCCATGAAATACATATCATATAATCATGTGTCCATTGTGGTTGGACAGTATTTATATAGAAATTACACCATTGTATTTATCATGTTCAGACAACAAGTAAGTTAAAAATTAATAGTTATCTTAGTATTTCCACAGAATTTTCTACATTTCTGCATTAAAAAAGACTGAAAACATCTGCAGATTTTTTACACACAGATCCTGGCAGTAGACAAATAGACCCCAATCGAACAAATGAAACTGAAATATTATCGTTTGGTATTGGTTTAGACAAAAAACAAAATGCCAATAACACACATATCTGTGAGGTGCAAAAGTAAGCGCACCTCTAGAATTACGTTAATTTCACATTAGGGTCCATCTGTTCAAAGTGTTTTCAATCAATATAATGAGACCCAGGTGTTGTTCATTGCCACATTTGGTTTAAAACAAATCAGGGATTTGTCACAGTCTGATCTTCACAGCACATGTTTGCTGAAGTGTATGATGGCATGGATAAAGGAGATTTCAAACAACCTCAGAGATGTTGTTGATCATTGGGATGGAAAAGGTTACAAAACCAACTCTAAAACGACTTTGGACAAATGGAGATTTAAGATGAGTGTTACCCTCCACAGGAGTGGTCGACCAACAAACATCACTCTGAAAGAAAGATGCATGGTAGTTTGAGAGGTCACAAATCAACCCAGGGTTGAAGCAACTAAAGGCTTCTCTCACACTGGCTGATGTTAATGCTTATGAATCCACCATCAGGAGAACAATGAATCTCCATGGTGTGTATGGCAGGGTGGCAAGGATAAAGCCACAGCTCACTGCACATCAGCAGTTTGCTAAACATTTTATGGACAAGCCAGAAGACTAGGAAATGTTTTGTGCATGAATGAAACCAAAGTAGAATCATTTGATTTAAATGAGAGGCTCATATCTGGTGATGGAACAACACTGTACTCCAGCACAGGGGTGATACTGTCCTTGTTTGGTCCTGATTTGACGCATTTGGTCTTGGAAGGCTTAACAACACTGATGGACCAATGAATTCTTAATTTTACCAGCAAATGCTAAAAGAAAATGTGAGGACATATGTCCATGTGCTGAATCTTAAGAGAAACTGGGTCGCGAAGCAATACAATGAGCCCAAGCACACACGTTCTTCTACAAAAGAGTGGTTCAAGAAGAACAAAATTGGTGTTTCGGAATTGCCAAGTGAAAGCTCTGACCTTAATCAAATAGATATGTTGTGGAAGGAGCTGAAGCAAGGAGTGGGCCAAAATTCCTCCCAGTTGCTGTAGATACTGATCACAAGTTAACAGAAACATTTTGTTTAGTAGCTATATCTGCGCAAGGGGGTCACACCAAATACTTTTAAAGCTGCACCATATATGGGCAGAGAAGATAATTATCAGAGGTTGGCATTGAGTATCAGTATCGCTGTGGAGTTGTCCGACAAATATAAACAAACGGAATGTCCTGGGGTAATTTGCTTGAAATATGCTGCCAAGTGTTTGGCCATTACCTTTAATGCACAAGAACAGAAGGCTGCCATAGCAACAGCCCTGTCTGATGGCTCGATTCTACATATCAACTCTAATGTCAAAGCACACAATCCTCTGATGATGCCCTGATGCAGTGCTGCAGCTGAGATTGCAGAAAAGCATCAAGCTCCAACGGAGGACACTGAAGGTAGAAAAATAAAAACAGAATGGCAAAAACAGTTACGACATGAAAAGGGTGATTGAGTTGAGTATCTGCACAGTTTATAAAAGGACTGATAGAACAATTGGCTTCACTGTGCTTTTTGTAGGCTCTTATATGGCAATTTAAAACGGTAATTGTTGCGTACCGGCCAAAAATCAGAAAATTATTGATGGCAATACTGACTATCCAAAAGCTGTAGTCTAGGTAGTTATTAATCCAGCACTTTCTACAGTTGAGAAGACTTTTCTTGTAAAGCAGAATTATCTTGCAAGTTGTGAAAATGTGCTGTGAATGTAGCCTGTCTGCAAGGCATGGCTCTGGCTTAATCTGGGCATCATCTCAGATGCACCCGAGTCCACAATGGGTTTGTTTAATCCTACTAGCTGACACACTCTTTACAACTGAAGGCCAACAAAGCAGTGTTTGGGTGGTTAGGGATTGAGCACTCAAGGTTCTCTCGCAAGTTTCCCTGCTTTTTCCTGTGTAATGTGCTTGGAGCTGTGCACACTGTTCATAATAAGGTTTTGAGGATGTTATCTAAAATAGTTGGCAGATCATAGAGATGAGGTTTGTTTAACAAGTCAAGATTTGGTCTATATTTATTTAAAAATCTACCTTTGCCTTGCACCTGGTGAACGGTTAGTTATACAATACCATTTAAAAACTTTTCACCGACCAATGAGTAGATATGAAGGTTTAGACTTCATCCTTGACAGCTTTGACTGACTTCGGTTTGTGCAGACCTTAGTCCCATCAATCACGCTAAAGAGGCCACACTTCCAACAAAAGAACAGACTGTGGCGCAGCTGATCCAAAAGAAAGCCTCCAATGTAGCTTGAGAACCAGTGGAGGATGTGAATTTGGAACCTTGAGTCAAAGCCAGACGAGGTGAATGGTTAAAATAAGCAGTTCACGCATGCTCGCCCATATGTTTAGTGTTCTCTCTTTCTATTTGCACAAAACACAGTAAGTAGGTGCAATAGCGTGAATAATGGAAAAAGGATATGAAATCTTAAATATACTCTGGCTGAGAAAGCGCAGCGCACAGGAAGTCAACAGATGAAACAAAAGCAAATCAAGAAAATGGCTTCAACATATGCTCTGCAAACTCACAACTGCATACAAAACCCCAATGGAAATACACAAATGCATTGCATATAGAGCAAACAAAAATGGAAGTGGGGTGTCCAAAAAGTGCTGAAAATAATATTACTGATTTCTAGGGCTGGGCGATATGGCTGAAAAATGTATCACGATATAAGTATTTCATATCAGTCGATATCGATAATTATTGATTTTTTTTTAACCTATTCAACTGTGCTAAGCTGCATCCATTATTTCTTCATATTGCTTTGATGTAGTGCGCTAGACTTTTTCGTTCATTTTAATTTTTAAAAAATTATAACAATAACATACAGCATTTAAATTTCATTCATTTTTAATTAATTCAGTGGAAAAAAAGATTCGGTTCATATAACTGACCATCAAAGACGACTCGAATAAATCTATAGTCTATTTAACCGTCTCAGTTGAGTCCTACCACGTTTGACTGATAAACAATAAACGGCTCCATTGAAACAGCTTACATCTCGCTCGGCAGAGAAAAAAGGTACTAAGAAACGAAACTTAACCGACTCATAATCGCTGCTCGTGGATCTCTGCTTAACCAAGTCAGTATAGCCACTCATTCGGCCGGCAGATAAACACTACTAATCAAGAGTGACAAGACACCATTAATATGCTCACTCGCCACCAAGTTTGCAGACAACATTAATCTGACTCATGTCTCACTTAAAATAACCAAAATCCAAAATATTGCCAAACTGGTAACTTGATCTTTTCTTTTCTTTTTTTATCTACAATTTCCTTTGGCGCTGTCACACTCATATTGCCCTTTCACTCCATGCCATTCTTTTTTTGTTGTTGTTGTTGGCTTAGCTGGGCCGTGATAGGTGGAGAGGCTAAAGCCCTTCCTCTGCCTACATCCCCCAGAATGACTTGCAGTTGAGGCTCGGTTTTCTTCCTATTTTTCTCTAATGGAGTTCAAGTGAAATTATCGAACATTCTATCGAACATATTTTCTATTGATATCGACCACGTGTCTATCGCGATATGTATCGTTATCGTTTTATCGCCCAGCCCTACTGATTTCTATATTTAGTCATATTATTTAAACAGACAGCCTAATGATCTGCAAAGGTTTCTAAGGAATCATACAACAAGGGTGTTGAAATACATACACAAGCCAATAAATACCTCTGAACACCCAAAGGGTCATTAACAGTGATTTCCATGGTGTCATTCACACTCATCAGGGCAGCTGTGCATAGCAATGAGCATCTATGTGTGAACCAAGGCATCAGAGTGTGAAGGTCCTCTCCCATAGGAGGCAGAAGTCAAAGACCTGTCAGGGGATCCAATTATGGTCATGTTCTTCTGCCATCCAATGGTGCAAATATTGCTCTCCCCACCCCCCCCAACTGCCGCCTCCCTCGCTTAAACCTTCCCACTACACTCAAGTTAAGCCGTCTCGCCTGCAGCGTTTGTGAATATTTGAAAGTATTGCCGGAGGAAAGGAACGAGGCTGGCATTTCTCCTTCAAGAGAAGTGGCCCGGTACCCTGGTGGCGGTGGGTCTGAAAACAAAAGTCAAACACAAAAAAGGCCCCCTGCGCCTCTGTCACTGCTTAAGTGTTGTCTTCTGCGACAATACGCAGGATGTTAGGTAACAGTGACAGGAAAGTGTCTCAAAAGAATGAACTGTGAATGCAAACAAATACAAATAAGCTGGCAGCAACATTTTAATGTGGGATTAAAAGTCTATCTGGGACGGACAACATTAAACAATGACACAGGAGTAGACTCAAATATAAACTATGACATTCATCGTGAAAGCAATCCCGGTGATGTAAACAATGGAGAATTAAGGTGAAATAACTATACCTACAGTGCAGTGAAATTTAAAGCTATTTTCACACACCACTGAGCACATAAACCAACCTCAGGAACCTGTGACATGTTTTTAATCGAGCATCTTTCTCATCATTTATTATTTTCCAACCTATTTTATCTGCTTTAGTCATCCATCTGTAAAAATCTTCATCTGTTTGTTTCTTCCCTTTATAGCTGCCTTTCAGAGCATCACGCATTCACACGTTTTGATAAGCGCTATATAAATAACCTTTATTATTATTACTTGATGATGTACAGGCAGCATGTTGCATTATCGAGATAACCCCTTTAAAGCTGACTGGCCAAAACAGCAGCTGTCAGCTTTGGCCTCGGCAAAGACGTTCTGCAACACAATCCAGCACACTATGAAACCACTCATTTAGCAAAGCCTGGCCCCGACATAAACCCCGCTACTGCACGCCTGGGATTCAAATTACATACTGTACAATTACCATTAACAGTGTCCTGTTTACCTTTCATGCCCTGCTCACTACTGTGTGTAGAGCAGAATAACCGCCCCGAACTTTTTAAAAGCGCCAGCCTCAAATTAAAGGGCTGTGACATCCACACTCAGCATGATGTGAATTATAGAGAACATGATTCTTCAGTGTGAATTCAGCCGGAGTTAAGGGGGAACCGTTCTTTTTTTTTTTTTACAACCTGGACCTTATTTCTAGCATAAAATACGATTGTTTACTCACCCATATAACGTTTGTGACATTTGCACTCGTTCAGGAGATAACTAGCACACCAAGAACCAGACTTGTTCATTTCGCCAATATTTTGTTATCATGCGCTAAGTTGAGTCCGGAGTTAGCTGCTATCATCTTCCAGGGTCTGATGATTGACCGACAGACCCCGGATGAGTTTTATGGGTGAGTAAACAATGCTAGACATAAGGTCCAGGTTGTAAAAAAACAGTAGTTCCCCTTTAACTCATAAAACGCCATTAAATACGTCGGTAACTTGCACACACCTTTCTGATTAAATGCATTTCAATTACAACATGTGGAAAAGACTGCTGACTGGTTTCTGCAGACTACATTTGCTGACATACAGCACTGTGAAAGTCTCAGTTTATCAGCTCACGGGCCGGAGAGATTACCTGCTGGACCGGACTACCTGTCAGACTGAGATATGGGATTATTTGTCCCAAACCAAATCATCACTGATTTGTCCAGGTTTAAATTTAAAACATGTACGAGAATTAGGGTGGGTGGATTTAATTTAAACTGAAAAGCTAGAACATTTTCTCCATTTAAATGTTATGGTTTATGGGAGATAACTATACAAAGAATCTTAATTGTGTGACTCATATGCTGAAGTGTGAGTTTATGTCCAGAGGAACCATCTCACATTTCAGAGACGCAGCACGACAATAATACGCAGCACTAAAACCTCATTAGACAACGAAATCTAACTACATTCACTTGCCATTTCATTAGGTCACTAATGGATTCAAATATAATAGCACTGGATTAAATCCCCCTTCGTGTCTTGTATAATGTTCAGTTCATGTCGAAACAGAGTAAGAACTGTATATTTATCTTAAAGTGTTTCTAGTCCACTGACTAACCTGTGGTTGTCAAAATAAGGGAAACATTTCGGTGTTTAATTCAATACACTTTAACTCTTGGACCAACACTGCTTAAAAAAAAAAAAAAAAAGGATTGAGTGCAGGACTGTTACATTAGAATGTATTTGGTTCAAAAGTCTACCTTATGAGCTGGCAAGTGAGTGCTTTTGTAGGTCAGTCACCAGCCAACATGCGAGCATCATCCTGCGAGACAAATCTAAATTTTATGGGAATGTATTGCGTCACTTAGCACTTGCAAGTAATGCAAAAGAGAACTTGATAACGCAATGAATTCTTAAATAGCAATAAACCCACAAATCTAATTCGGGCTTCCAGCATGACATCTTAAATCATTGACAAGCAGAACAACATACAGCGTTTGGTAATGAGAGCAGCAGCTGTAAACAATAATCAGCAACTCAACGGAAGAAACAATAAACAGCATGCAGCAGGCAAGGCAAGCTGTGCAGAAGCATGTGAATCCAAGGGGAATGTGAGCTCTAATGTAAGACAAAAGCTCTGTTCAGTTTGAGGCCAAGCTTACAGGAAATAATCATGTCAGGGAGCTGCGTTCAAGACAACACTGTTTACATTTTTAAAATTTACATAAATATCTTCTAGCAGGTTTGCAGGGATGGGGAATCTGCCCCCGACAACCACAGCAGTCAAATCAAAGGCTGAAAAAGACTTTAATCATGACTACTCGTTTTCTCATATCACTATTCCACCAGCACAGGAAGTTAATCAAGTAGTCAACACACAAACACAAACTTTACAGATGACTGAAATCAGAAGCTAAGAGATCATCAACAAGCAGCCTGACAGCAACACAGAAGAGCAACATTTGCTGGCAACATGCAGGTGATCATACCCTTACCTGAAGAACAGTCCCCAGCGCTCTGGGTGTCACGTGACGGCGCCATATTGGCAGCGAAATACTGAGGACAAATGAATTTCAGACCGTCAGAGTTTACTGCGCACTTTAAACAGACAGAAATTGACCAGTACAAGGCAAAAACTCGACAGACTCTTATCATGCCCCAGGTGTGCTTTTTTCGAGCTCTTTTGATACAGCTGACCGGCAGTATCCTGTTCTAATTACCTCATTAACTTTCCCTCGTCCTGCCCCGAGAGTCACTGGAAGAGTACAAGAACCTGGAGGGGGTACAGATAGACGCAGTCAGGCTTCGTGATGCACATCCATCTTTGGAGTTTGTCGGATAAAAACCATGTCGTCATCTCTGGAAGGATAAGTGTCTCTTCGTCACAGACAGGCCACCATAAGGGCAGCATGATGTAGCTATCACTGTGCTAAATGGTCTGTTATTAAGTAAATACAGTTTAAATCAATGTCTAAATACACGTCATACACGAAATTATTCTTTTATTTTTATTTATCATATAAGTGCTTTGGAATCTATATGACAGCTGTATCATTCTTGAATCACTGAAAGCAGGACTCTTAAGATTATTCCTTGTAAACTTTTCCATTATGTTCTCAATTGTTTCCTTTATGTAGAAACAGAAATGCAGAATGCACACTTGAAGTAACTGTTTCTTTTATTTTGACAACCCTATTTTAACCCTATTTGGGCTAGGCTGAATAACAGAAATACTTTTGTTTTGAATCAAATCCAGTTTAATAGCAGCACAAACTGAAATGATCTTGAATTAACATCTTTCCTATTCTGTTTTAAATATAAACTGAACGTATAAGAGTCATGAAAGGAACTTTAGTGGAGGGCTTACACTATTAGATTTTTGTTTTTGCTGGGCTGCTGAGGGGATGGCTGCTGCCATCAAGGAGTGTCTTTGCTTTGGGGTGGGGGTGTCTGGTCTAGTTGGGTTATATGTCTAAGTAACATCCACATGAATGTCTGGTCCAAAATTTTCTTGACATTGTATTGTCACAAGATGGTCAGTGTTATTCACTTGACCTGACCTTAATGTTATGGCTGATCAATGCATTTTTGCTTTCTTTCCTGCTATTAAACATTTAATACAATTGTATGTTTCCACACATTGCTATTGGGCTGTGAACATTATGACTGCGAAGTGCTTTGAGAACCAGTAGATTGAAAAGACCATTTATCAATCCGCAAGAAGTCAAAACGTTTTGCAGGACTGCTGATTTTGTTGTTATGCTGTAAAACAGGGACGTTAAACATACACCGTGGGCCAAAACCTGAGAACACCAGAGAATGTAATCTGGCCTGTGGCATGAGCTCAGCTGTAGATGAAATACCTATTCTCTTGTAACTTGTGTAATCATGACAGTTTGAAGCTGAATGAAACAAGCAATCACCTGTTTCTTAACTGAGCTTACGCCTAACCTTATAACAGGTTATTGCAATGTGCATTCATGAGTGGATTTAAATACTCTTGAGCAATGCTAGTGTTTTATCAAAATAATTATCATTTTAATCATCGTCTCCATGAGGCAAGATCCTCTGCTTGGTGCTGCAATGACCCTGCTGTGTTCACAAACACCTCCAAGGTTTTCTGGTTTTTGTGCATCTGGTCTGTCTCAGCACAACCCTTCACCAGCTGCTGGATCAGCCCCGTGATGGGCCATCTTGGTGCTGGTGAGGTCCTTCACTGTGGTCTCCATGTGTGAACTTGATCATGTCTTTAGGAATACCGTCTCTTTTAAAGAAAACAAATTTGCTTTCTTGTACAATAAAAGCATATTTTAAAATATACTTCACTATTCACTAATCTCAGTACAGTAATTCATTTCCATACTCTTTAGCTGGAGGAACTATATGATTTCTATGTGGTTTTTGAAGGTTTAATGGAAAATTAGTCACTAGTCATACTAATTCTAAAGCTAACAGTGAGGTGGAAGATTTATTGGACCAGACAAGCTGCAGCCTCTGCACTTGTAGTAGCAGAATTATGAAAATACACAATTTTAACAGGAGAGACTTTAAAGAGGAAAAACAGACTAATAGTATTATTTTAAGTATGCTTTATTTTATAAGGTAGAAACAGAATGATCCTTGGCTCTTAGACACATGCAGGATGAAGATCACCAGAGTAGAAGGAAGCTGATGGATCCAGATGGAGAGTATGGCAGGAACTTGAGGCTGGGGTGCTGAAAAGCCTTTTCAGCACCCCACCCAAATTGGTACACTGTTGTCTTTAGAGTGTCCCTAGATGAACCTGAACTACATGATTCCTGACTAGGGCTCTGTGAAGCCTAGGTGAAGCTGTCTTCGTCGTATGTCCAGCTCACTCAGCAGAGCAATCGTCGACTTTACCACAAATCCACGGCAGCCCACTTCTATCGGGCGGACATAAGCCTTCCATCCATTCTGCTCTGCATCTGCTGCTAACTCTGCATACTCAGCTCTCTTACGCTCGTTAGCCTCCTCAATTCTATCTTCCCACGGGACAGACAGGTCTATGAAATAGACTGCTTTCTCTGGCTCAGACCACAACAGCAGATCTGGCCGTAGTCGGGTGCTAGCTATAACCCTAACCTGGGATAACCAGTTGTCCATTGGGATAACCAGTTGTCCATTTAGATCCGCCCTCATCTCCCAGGCTCCTCCTACACTTAGCTGTCCCGTGTTATGCCTGATGCCTGCTACTCTAGCCTTTTCTCCCTCCCATACAAACTTAATGCATCTGTTCTGTCTGTTAACGGCCATGGAATTTACAAACACCCGTTTTTCCTCAATTGCAGCTGCTAAATATCTTAGTACCTGATTGTGATGCCAGGTGTAACATCCTTGGGAAAGGATGTACACCTGGAAAGCGTACATACACAAGTGCACAGTGGGCAGGCAGCATCCTCACCTACCCACTGGTTTAGGTTCTGGGGAGTTGGCAGCACATCATAAGTAGCCTATAACATAAATCTAATCCTGCTGGCCTCCATGCTCCAAAGCTCTCTCCACTTCACCTTCCTTTTCTCTACACTCTCCTAGTTCACGTATTGACCCTGCTTAGCCTGCAACACTGCCTTGGAGCATCTAAATGCTTCCTCTTGCTTCTGTACCTCTTCCAATATCATCCTCCTTTCTACTGCTGATGCCTTGCTCCACAGAGGTTTCCCTGCACACAGCCCTAGGCTTCCACGCCCTTGCTGTACATGGCCTATGATATCCCTATGCTTAAGAGCTGCCTGTGCTTGCTGCACTGCCTCTTTTGCCTTCCACTTCCTCCCTGTCTTAACAGTGGGTGCTGCACTCCTAACCACTGGATCCTTCGACTGAGTCAGAGTCATTTCCAGTCTAACTTTAGCGCACTTAAACTCCTCTGTTAGGCTGGTAACTGGGAGCTCCAGTATGCCTTACCCATACAGGGCTGTGTCACTTAGACAGTGTGGGACACCAAGCGACTTTCTGATAAATGAATAGACATTAACATTCTTTCCAACTTTTCTACCTTTGAAACCATGATGAAACCATGATGCCTACCTCTAACTGCTGCCATGCTGTACTGTACTCTGCTGAGTAAGAAAATATTTGACCCAAACGAATAAAGCAAATAAGCAAAACAAATAAATCAAACCAACAGGAGTTATGGTCAGACGGAGAACCCGATACTGTGTGGACACACGGTGGAATTACTGTGCAGTTAATAGGGTCATGTAGAACGCTGGCAGCAGAATATGGAGCGACCACACCAGGCTGGGGGACGTGGATAGACGTTCGAGATGCCCAGCTGGCAGCACACGTCACCGGACTGCACAGTGCAGCCCTACACAGAACGCACTCGGAAGGGAAGATACACAAGCTGTGTTCTCAACAGCCGAGGAAAGGGAGCTCAAGACACGGCCCACCTATCACGGTCAGCGGTGAAGGCAGAGAGAAGACGCAACACTTCAAGATCCCTACGACGCTGCACACGAACAGCACGGCCAACCCTGCTTACAGGTCGCACTTTGATTCCCGCAACCGGAGCATGCTGGACAGAGCCCTCGTCAGGTGAACGCCAGACAATAGTGTGCACACCTCTACTATGCAGATACTAGTACTATACAGATTGTTACCAGATTACATCGGATGATACATTTTACACAATGACCAGGGGGTGAATGACGATCTGTGAAATTAACTCAGCAACCCCCTGTATAAGGTTAAAATACCTTTGTGCCCCTTTGTTTTACTGCTCTCTTTTTTAGTTTTGCGCACATAACTGTGCAACCTAAACACACTAGATACCCTCTTGTATAGTGGGTAGTGTTCTTGTTGTTTTGTGTGCCACCTTTTTTCAAGTTGTCCCTCTCCAGTCTTTCCATGTCCTCCATCTCCTGCGTCTTCTTCTATGTGTGCTGTAATCTCAGCAAATGCCTCATTGTTTCTGCCTCTTCATGTCAGTGTCACCTGATATGTGAAATGTATAAAAAAAAGTCAAGTTTGGAGACACAGGTGACTGATGTTGTAACACTAGCAATGATATGCAGTGGTTAAAGGAAAAACACGAATTTGCATGTATACACAAATATTAGTAATAGTAATATATCATATCTCATTGCGTCAGCCAATGGAAGGTTTAAAAGCGACTGTGTGTCTATGACTCCCTGTATGAAGGAATTTCTTACTTTTCTGTGAGCTGATGACAGTTCTGTTCCTATGAAACCTGACCACACAAGTGTAAATTCTGCTGTCAATCAACAAGAAAAAAGCAGATAACACATTTTTACAAATAAAAATAATGTTCTAAGGGACAAAAAGTGAATTAGCACCCTCTGTTTACTTACAAAGATTCACATATTAGCTTAATTTGGAGTGTAACTGTGAGAAAGATATTTTACATTAGATGAGATAAGATTATACAAGAAAATGTATTATTTAATAAACTAATTAACACCAGAATAACACCAGGGCCAATATTTAATGTAAACCTGACTAAATAGTCATTACTGCAGAGGATCACAAGTTCTCAGACTGCAAACCTTTCAGTCGATATAATTTGGTTGTATGGTAAAAGAACTGCTATAAAATCAGTCTGTTTTATGGAAATGTAGCATAGACTACAAGACAAGCAACGTTTACAAATGTGAATAATGTTTTACAGCCAAAAGGTGAATTAGCATCCTTCGTTTACATTCAAAGATTCACATATTAGGTCCATTTTATCTGGACTGTGAGAAAAAGTATGTCACATGTAAACAAGCTCTAATATAAGTAAATGTATGGTGTAGCCAGGTTAAAACAGTTCTATTGATGACAAAATAATAAAGTAAAAAACTGTTTCCTCTGTGTTTTTTCAGAGCGGTCTCACCTTTCCAAAGGTCAATGTGGAATAGATGCAGCATCGTGTTTCCAAGACAACAGAACACAACATTCTAGGGATGATGTCACTATCACATTTAGTTTTGTGCATGTTTCATTTCCCAGGAGTAAGTTGTGTCACTTTTCATCCTCATGTACCTGCCAGCATTTCACCTAGATGCATCAAACATGAAATAAGACAACATATGGCAACAAACACAAAACCATTACCTCCATTCACAAAGCCAAACTTAATTGAGTCAGGGTTGGAGGGGGTGGCATCACTTTCATCTTCAATTTTTCGTTTAAAAACTTCTCCTTCACTTCAGCTTAAAGATCGCAGCTAGCTTCTTCTGCTGCTGCTCATTGGAGCGTGCTAAACAGCTGGCTGATGCCTCAAGAGGTGGGAAGCTGCATTGCAGTCCCGTGGCCTGCACGGACCTCAAGTACAGCCCAGTAGTTGGCGCCTCCAATGGTTAAGAATCACTGCTGTAGACCTTTAATGTCACTGGTCCCATCTCCCTTTCATTTGAAAAGATTGGATGTAATGAAGGGTCAACATTTTGGCAGCTTTTTCTATATCTGGTTCTGATTTATCAAAACAGGGGCATTTTCATTTATGAGATGCACATTTGCATGGTCCTCCAAACTTCCTAAAACAAATGGTAATATCCTTAGCAGGACAAGAATTTGCCCAGACGACTGCTTTAATTTACCGTCGCTTGACATTAATGTACTCAGTGAAATTGGGGATGGCCGATCTTTCACATCCAGAGGGGAATAAGGGAACCAAAAGTGGAGTCGGTTCACAGAGTCCAGATCTATCAGCCCTGACTGAACAAGATGGTGCAACACATTCTTGATTTCCAGAATTACATGCATAATGTCTTGAGGAGTTTGTTGTACAATGTCAAAGGCAGGGAATTCGATTCATTTGCTCCTTCGATTGATGTTTTGCTCAAGCCGTTGTGAAGGAAGTCTGTAGCTGCCTTTTCTATTTCATCAGTCTGTCTGATATGCCTCTTCAAGGTTCTTTTAATAAATGCATCCTCGTTGAAATGCGCTTGCATGTCCTCAAAAGATCATTCACAGTATGTGCATTTACTGGTGGCAAAGCCAACACCCTCCTTGAACCTTGCCGGTCCATGCTGTGCCAGAGTGTTACCACAGATGGAGACCAGAGCACCATGAATAGTATTCTGTCCATTAATTGTTTGCATTTTAACACCATTGTACAATGTATCCATGTCGTCTTTGATTCTGTTCAATATTACATTTACACCACATTGATGGAGGTCTACAGATCTAGCCATGGCAAGTGGCCTAATAGGAGCAAATTGAGACTGTATTTTGGATTTATGTTTCCTAGGGTGTAATACACCATCAACAGCTTATTTTTTGATGCAAAGGATCCTAGTGGATTACAGATCTCTTTTTCATCTGTGTACAGAACAATTTGCAATGCACTTGGTTTCTCTGAAAATAAGGGATGCGATTTTTAAAAGATCAACGTCTTGAAAAAAAAACCTCCTTGTGCCATTGTGTTTCTTTTTCAATCATAGAGAATATCTTAGGGTGTGATAAGAATTGCTCTAGACCTTTCACCAATAGTATGTAATGAAAGACTTTGTTTTTAATGAAAAAGTCTTTTGATGCTCCATGTTTCCTCTTGCATAATTTGAGAAATAGTAATTTCCTCTGTGTCCAAAATGTTTAAATGCTTCTTCATAACACTGTTCTGTTCTGTCGCAGTGTTGTCGCAACTGTGAATGGGTCGACAAAAGTGTCAAACACATCCATTACTTCTTCTAGTAAGGGCGACTGTGGCTCAGTAGGTAGAGCGGGTTGTCCACGAACCAGAGGGTTAGCGGTTCGATCCCTGGAATGTGCCACATGTCGAAGTGTCCTTGAGCAAGACACTGAACCCCCAGTTGCTCCCAGTGCGTGGCACTGGTGTGTGATTGTGTGCGTGCTTGTGTGAGTGAATGGGTAGATGTGTCTCTGACTGTAAAAGCGCTTTGAGTACCAATAGGTAGAAAAGCGCTATATAAAAGCAAGGCCATTTACCATTTACCATTCTAGTGTCTGTTACTTCTGAATGCTTCTGTAACACCAGCTCTACCTGGCTCCTGAGGTTCCTCACCAGTGATGACTGGTAATGCTGCACTCCAGCAGCAATGTCATTCATGCCTCTTTGAAAATGGGAAGAGTAACACAACTTCATGATACTTGAAACAAACAGTTTTGCTTATGACATGCAGATTGACCATCAAGCTGTGTGTAACTGTAAATGAGCATATAAAAACAGTGGTCTGTTTGGAAAAAGCCTGTGAGAGATGGTGATTGGCCCGTGCATTTATCACGAAGGCAGTGGCCTGTGTGATCAAGTCCAAAAAAAGTTGAAAGTGTACAAACTAAAACTAAATAAATATGTAAAACTAAATATTTAAATTGTGATTAATCTAGAGTTTGAAGTTTCATCACAAGTGACTAATAAGATTTCTGCAACTGACACGTTTTCAGCGTTGGACTTTCATCACACCATGGTCACGGGTTGTTTTAAAAATACAGCCTTTCTTATAAGTGTTTTGCATTGAAATTGTTCTCATGATGTTATTAGATGCTTCAAAATGTCATGTCTGCATGGCAGTTTTAAAATCAGAAGTGCAATATATACAGTAAGCTGGCTTCAGTGAAAAATATGTTCATCATATCGTTTTGTTATCTCAGTCCTGAGCACCTGTATAACAACCTAAGAGTGACTATACTGACATTTGAAATATGAAAGAAGTATTGCTTAAGAAACTAAACTTGTTGGCCTCTGGTGACCTAGAGGCTTAAAATGACAAAAGTCTGTAAAGATGATATAAAAACATATACGATATTTCTATTTCATTGAATGTTTCAGGCAGAAATAACCATGTATTATTTGTGTACTGATATTCAGCAAATAATCAGAATAAAAGCCCACTCAGAACAAACAGCGCGAACGGAGCCAAGTGGCCTTATCAGAGAGAATTTTTGAATGAGAAGGTTTGATCCAATCATTTCTCCCCAAGTGGAATAAATCCATTCTATTTGCGCATGTTTGTCCCTCGAGGAGTAAACATCAGGTACACTTGACAGGATTCAATGAGGGAAAGAAACATGGAGGTTACATGGAGGTGTTTGAAAATTACCATCTCTGACATCTTCTTCTGTTCAACAAATTCAGTGTTGTCAAGTTGACTGGTTTATTATGTTTTGAGGCGTAAACACGTACAACAGATTACATTCAATTGCAATCCATGATCAGAATGATTTGGATTTAGTTGCACAGATATTGTCCAAGTAAACAGCCTCTGTTAACGTCACAAACCTTCACTTAACAGCTGTAACAAGCAAAAACAACATATACACGTGGTCACTTTTAAAGTTGTATCTTTATATTTATTTAATTTCCAGACAAAATCCCTATTATATTTTTTTTAATTATCCTCAGAATTACTCTGCTGAATCCGTATTCTTCGAGCAGCAACCTGCAGCTCTTTATTGCTGCAGCACAGAATGTCTGAAACACATATTTGGCAGTCTCTGATGAAAGAGCTCGGCTTTCTTTCAAATGAAAACCTTTTGCACTCCGTCTCCCACTTTCCCAAGTTAATGACAGTCCTCCTTGCACTTGGCAGAATCTTTACCCACCCATCGTCTCTGAAGCCTAACCTCATTATTAAGTGGACTATATGCAAGGTGTCCAGTGGCTGCATGGTTTGTAATGAACAGAGATGAGTCATGCTACTTAGTTTAATTTGGCATCATAGCAGTCAGTGATAACACAACAAAGTCATACCCAAATGGATGTCTGTCCACTGCTCCACCTTTTTTATTTTTTCCCCAGAGTAAAGGTGTCCGTATTTATTGTGGACACGTACAGTTCCCATTTATTATAATGCCGCAGCTCCTTGAAGTCTCAGATGGGCCAGAACAATGTCTGACTTTCAACTTTTTTTTGTGTCTACCTTCGTGACATTTGTTGAAATTCAAAGATTCCCCATTGTGCATGAGAAAAGATAAGAATTCTATTCTATGAATGACAAAACAATGTTTGTTTCACAATCGTACTTTATTTCACAGAAATACAACCAGCAGACAGTGAAAACAGGGTGACCAAAATCTTTTATCTTGAACTGAGATCAGCAGCTCATGCATTTTAACCTGTAGCCTCTTATTGATGCTACACCTCCGCGCCCTGCCCCGGTGGTTCACATTTTGCATTTGACCTACAGAGATCATTGGTGTACCATGTAAGCACTTTGAATGGAAATCAGATATGAGACGCTCCAACAGAAGATTAGCCGAAAAACCCATGTCAGTTTATTCTATCGTTGTGCCAACCTTTATTGCGCTCTCACAAAGCTTCAGAGGAAAAATAGCATTTTGTAGAGACAAACGAGAGAAAGAAAAGAAATCGAAACAGGTTCTCCAAATTAGCTTTGAAAACCACTTAAATGTACAGCATTAACAATTTATCTCATTTAAAGTGCTTCAGATTAGAATAAGAAAAAAGCTTTATTTGCTTTTTTTTCTCCCCCACTTGCATAAAAAGGTTGCTTAAAATATAGTGTAGCGTTCCCTCATGTTTTTGCATTAGACTGTATTGCACAGATACTGGAGACAGTGTTTAACTGCCGTGAAAAGCTGACATCGGAGATTATGTAGAGATAAATACAGTGACCTTGCGTATTATGGAAAGTCATTTAAACAGCTACATTATAGTACTTTATGTGCTGACACCGTAAACTGCTGTGAAAAAGCTGTGATGAACGTGACAAGTAGTAACATTTGAGTGGTAAATCAGTAAATACATCAGTAAGTAGAGTGCATCACATCTGTTGCTGCTTGGGCTACAAAAACGTGAAACCACATGTCAAGTATAACAGTAGGATGACTCCAGAAATAATCAGAGGCATATTAGTAGTTGGGCAGCACAGTGGAGTGGAAGTTAGCACTGATGCCCCACAGCAAGACGGTTCTGGGTTCTAATCCAGGCTGACTGGGGCCCATGTGCAGTAGATGTTGTCAGAAAATATTTTTGTTTTGTCACAACATCAACATGTCTTCAGTGGTGTAATCACCTGTAACTACACCGCGCCGAATGCCAATCACCATACATTTTCCTAAATGCTTGGAAAAAGCAGACAAGGTGGGGGTATTCAGTTGGTTGCAATATGCAAACTCACCACTAGGTGTTCCAAAATCCCACACACTGGTCCTTTAAGGAGTTGATACTTAAACAGTAGCTCACAGGATGTATTTGTGAGCTACTGGCAGCATTAGCATTAGTTGAAATCAGCTTTATTTTGTCTCTTTAGTGCTAAATACTCCAGTGTTTTCTGAAAACAGCTACATCTGGAAGCAAAGCATTTATTATGAGAGTTATGACTGAACCAAAGGAATAAAAAGCCAAAGTGAAATGGGAAATAATCAGCAAAACGGTGCTTAAATGTTCAGTAAAGCCTTCAACAGCTTTAGGTGTAGATAGTGACTGCAATCTTCGTGAAGGTTATGGTATTCAGCATTTGTTTAAAATAACAGAGAGCTGTTGATTCAGCTGTGTTTTCATTGTGGAGGCTGTGGTTAGTAGTACTACTTGTATCGGCAGATGTTTCTATATGTATTCTGACAACCCAATGTTAATGTAAATGGCAGAAGCACTTTTGCTTTTAACGCAGTTAAACAGCAACACAGATTGCACCCGCCAGTATAATCATACAGTTGAATTATTACATTTCTTGTACTGTTTCAACTTAAACTGAACATTATAACCAGCATGAAGGGGGATTTAGTGCACGACTGATACACGAGAAAGCATAAAACAACAATGTTTTTATTACCTTGCCTTGTATTCTGGGCAGTGAGAGAACCAAAAGCTAGAAACTGCAAATATGCCTCTTTTTTTTTCTGCATTCACTCTACTTGGAGTTCTAAATGTCAGTGGATTTTTGTGTTTACAAGTCAAGTAATGTCCCACAGTTGAAGTGCATGTCCATTGTATTGCAAGAAAGCATTTTTATAGATAGATAATGTGCCAAAGGGGTCCATTCCCATGTCATTTGTGGTGACATTGTGGAACAACCTTTTCTTCCTCTTGTGCAATGCAGCTTAATAATTTGCGAGTTTTCTGGACAAATAAAGGGAATCAAGAGCCCACATTAGAATTGATCCAAGCTGCAGCAGAGGGTTTTCATCCCAGTTGGGGTTTTGTTATAGCTTAGCTAGCAAGACTGATTGGCTTGACTGCTAAACTGAGCAGGGACATTGATTTGGAGATAGGGAATACAGCATAGGGAGAGAACGATGGCACTGCCCTGCTTTCCTTGGCATGGCTCTGCCTTTGGCCCGGGCAGACACACGCCTCTTTCTCTCTTTTCCAAGAGGAAAACACTGGCAGCCAGAGGTGTCTGGAGATGCACATATACACACACGCAAATACACACAGCGGGCAACATTGATTTCCTGTTTGGCATTACTTAGCAGTGAGTGACACAGCTGAAGGGATCTGGCTATTCTCTGGACCACAGCGCAGTCCAATGCATTCTGTCTCCATCTCCTATCTTACACAAACACCTTCACAACATTTTACAGACATGCGCAAACAGTCCGACAGGAACAGCTTATCTTGATCATTAGCACCCTCGCAACTTCATCACTGGCCTTTCCTCCTCCTTCATTTTATTGTCTCCGGCTGTGCATCCTTCTCATGCTCTGTATGTATCTTCCTGTCTCGGCTTCCATTTTCATTAAAAGAAATGGGTTTTTCTTGGCTTCACGCGGCCGTGTTGACTGCTCGGCTGGTTCGCCACAACGTTGAGCCATCCAACAGGTAAACATGTTTTATCAGCCACATCGATCCTCCCTCACAAACACACACATACACAAGCCTCTAACCATTTCAAGGGTAATCTAGAGATCTAATGTTTTTTTGGGGGGATCCAAGAGACAGATGGATCAGCGTGTACATGGGAGAGCTCATTTTGTGAGAGCTCGCCAAACAACCCAAACACACTTTCATATAGAATTCATAGCGCGTGTGTCTGTTGTGGTGCATTTGTGCGGCAGCTGGGAAGTGTGAACTTATGTGAGTGTCCCCTCTGAGTTTTGTGTCTCTTTGTGTTTTGTCAAAGTCCCTGAACATGTGCGCTTGTATGACTTGTGTGTCCGGATGTGTGCGCGCGTGTGTGTGTCTCCTCTGTCTCACTTTGTCTATGTAGGGTGCATTATTGGACGCAGTAGACCGGACTCTGCCAGAGGCATACACCAAGCGGTCACGCGGCGTGACAGAGAAGAGAGCAGAGTTGCTGTCAGAAGGCCTTTTTAACACACTGCTGCTCTTCGTTCAGGGACATTTCGGGAGCGTTTGACTGCAAAAGGAGTGATAAACACAATTCTCCAAAACTCCCACTGAAACGCCACAAAAGCCCCGAAGGCTCCCTACCTGAAAATACCACGCTAATACCTTTGATGTTCCCAAAGAGATGTGCAAGAGAGGGAGAGGAGGAGAGCCGGGGGGGAAAAAAACGGTAACACACATTTACACCAGGCAGCAGCTCTGCATGTCTAATGAATTCCTGTTAGTTAATGTTTTCATGTGTGGGCAATTAAGTGAGAAGTCAGTTCAAAGGAGTCAGTGTGCATTGTGAAAATTTCTGTCTTCACAAGTTATTTAATTGACTCCTAAATTATTCTTTATTAAATCAAGCGGCACTTTCCTGAACCTGAGCTCGACTTACTAGATTTTCTACTTTTCATCAAATTACAACTTCTTAAATGAGGCAGATCACTCATTTGTTCTTTCACTTTCCAGCTTTTTGCAGTTAATTTATGTGTGATGGTAGCAGGTAGCCTTAAATCATTAAATTACTGTGTCTACAGTGTTTTGCTGTTGTCTTATGGTTCACAATTTTGCAACTCAGATATTTAATTTGCTTTTGCTTGCTTAGCATGATGTCTCCTCCTCCTCCTTTCACACTTCGCTGTTTTCTGTCTACAAAAGTAACAATTACAACAGCTGTTCTGCGTTTGCACACAGATATGAGTGAGTTTCCATTGTACCTGAGTGTCTGAGTGCTTCAAAGTGCTGCTCTTTTTCTTCACACTAAAGCTAATTCCCCCCTTGCAACCTCCTAATAACGTCTCCACAAGCAGCATGGTATTATTTTTATCAGGCCATATTTCCTTCGTAAGTGCAGAAGGTCTGCAACCTCTTTTGCTACGTACAGGGGTTGAAGGTTCACTCTGGATGTAACGTAGGATGTGTAAACCTACAGTGTGGAGCTGTTTTCTTCTTTGCCTGTCAACTCCTCCTACTTTCATAACCACACAAACACATATTTTTATTCTGGTAGTGACTTTGACAAATTTGCTTTTCAGTCACCAGCCCATTTTTCACTTTCACTTTTCTTCCTTTTTTTCTCACTTCTTGTTTTTTCCTCTATTTTTCCCAGGGGCCATCTATTACACGGCAAAGGTCACGGTCATATCACCTGTAGCTATTTAAAACCAAATGCACCTGTGTGTCAAAGGACACAGCTGTGTGACGACAAGTGGACTTCAGCCAGCGGGTATTACAAAAGAAAACAAAAACCTGACTAGACTGAATGGTAACACACGTTTCTTCCATCTGCAGCTCCCATGTACATGTGCAAAGCTTATAAACTCAACAACTGTTCTCCCATAAAATCACATCAATCTGAAAACTGTCTCACAATAAATCACTGTGCATCGTTGGGAAGATAAGATCCTGCTACATACTAACGTTTAATCAATCATGATGGAGTTGTGGAAGCTAGTTGAAAATACTGTACAACAGTCATAATATCAATGTCACCAACACAGGTAGTCCCTGAATGGTTCACAGGGGTTAATGAGCTCAGTGTTTGTTCCTTTGACACTCATGAAGTATAACACAGTCACACTGTTATTATGGCTAGGAGGAAAAGGGGATAAAAGTCAGTGTCAAAGTGCAGATTTAAGCTCCTCAGGGAATCTTTGGCTTGGGAAGGCATGAGCGACTCAAAGGGATCAGGATCTTAGCTGACCCAGGCTCTTTGAGCGTACCCTGGCTGGAGTCCTCCAGGCTTGAGCTGCTGTACTCTGCATCCCTGCAAGGCTGTGATGTTCTGCGTGGCTGAAGCAGTTAAGTACGACACGGGCTTGGAGCCCGCACCTGGGGTCCAGCATTAAAGCAGGGAAGGCCTCTAGATGGAGGCGGCAGCTGCTTGGTCTGGTAGGTTACAGGTCCTACCGGACACCCTGCCTTCGGAGAGGCAAAGCCACCAGTGCCCCCTGGCTTGAGTGCAGGGAGAGACACGCGCTTGTGTAAGCGGGGACGCTGCAGCATGCGAGGGCAAGTTAAAGCAGCAGGTCTAGGAGTGACAGAGTTCTGCAATATCACAGCAGGGGTTCTCCACTCATGCTGTGTCGCAGGCTGAGCTGCTGATACTGGACTGTCTCTGGCAGTTATCCCCTGTGGAGCCCAGGAACCCAGGCAGTGCATGCTGGTGGTGGGGAGATGACTCAGCTTGTCAGGGCCTGCTGGCCCACACGCATCTGCCATAGGAGCTTCAAGAGGATGGTCAGCATCTATATAAGGTGCTTCCTCTAATGCACTCTTTGTGAAGTCACTGTGGCCCACGGTGGGGGGAGTTTTTACTGGTTTTGCCCGGCTGAGGTGCTCGTTGAGACAAGGGTTGAAAGGCTGTAGTATTTGAGGCTGCAGAAAAGAGGAAAAATATGTGAAAAAGGACACAAAATTAAATCATTGATTGAAAAGTCAGTGTGCGAAGGCATAGTTGTTTTTTAACATGTCCTAGAAAAGGCCAATATTAATAAATCGTCCCCCTTTTTAGTCTCTTTCATTAAAGTAAGTAAGTAATTGCTCCTGAATACTTTGCTCCTATGAAGGAAACTCTGAATCAAAAAGTTAACTACAAATTCTGCTTTTCTTTGACTTGTTTACTCTTTATATATCACATTGTCAGTCATTGAACTGTTCCTAGAATGGGGGAGGTATAAGCACAGAGGAAGCCCTGATTCAGCACTTAATAACAACCAGAGGGGTATAACCTTGCCATCTGAGCGTCTGGAATCTACCAAAGCCTTTGAGTCATTTTCTGATCGCTGCTGCAGTGGGACTTTAAAACATTCAAACTGAGAGCTACAATGCCTGCTGCCTGTGTAAGGCCATGCTGTGCTGTTGAACCACATGAGATTTGGACCAACCACGGTGTTGTCCTCCACTTGGGGACATACGGTTTATGAGCACAAAATGATGAAAAACAGTATGATCTAATAGAATATTTAACAGAACTTCAACAGTCTTTGTGATGCTGATCATGTTCAATACTCGATGTGTTAGGGAGAAGCTAATTATCCAGCGCAGAAACATAAAAGCTGAACCCCCTGCCTCTTTGACACACTCAACAAAAACTCACAAAGAGAGTTAACGTTCCTCTCAGCACTTTTGTACTGACTTTGTTAAGATTACATGAGTGTTTGTGATTAATCTTTCCATTTCTGCTTTATTTGTTTAGATGTAGCTACCGAAAAGCAAGCAGTGATACATGAAATGCATATAATTAAGATTTTACAAGAGAATTTGTAGTGCCATATGATCATTTTACCCTTTGTTGCCAACATTTCAAGATAAACACCAGATTATAAAACCAGGCAGATAGTGATTATTATATCCATCAAACTGCCAGCAAGCATAGAGTTGCTCATATAAAAAGAATAAAATTATCCAATATCCAAGTACATTTTATAAGACCACAATATCTATACAATAATGTATGGCACTACTATTGTCAGCCCATTTAGTTTGTGGTTTAGGTTGTGCTGCTTTTAACATCAAAAATCTGAGCCTTAACCCACCTGGAACGATCTAAAGCTGCTAAAAAGCCTGAACTCACTTTTAGCAGAGACATGCCTCCCCCCCAAAGTAAAAAGATCTCAGAGGACATGTGTATATATAGCTGCAGCGGTCAGGTTGCTGTTGCAGCCATCAGTCATTTGTATTGTGAGCATGAACGGATGTCCAGGGCCACAGCTCCCTCTCCTGGTCACCTGGCACAATGCCTTCACTAGCCTGTTACAAAACCTTTGTCCATCCCTCAAGGAAAGCATGCAAATGTTGTTTTTATGCTTCAAGTTTGTTATGTTCAAGATGTATCTTAGAAGAGCTCTGATTAGTCTGTCTGATAAAAATAGTGAGCAGTCCCTGGTGAGGATGCAGTCCACATATTGGAGCCAAATCAGACTTTAAAAATGAATCCAACATTATCAAATATATTCCTAAGGGCTTATGTTGTAATTTGTTCCTGTCTCACGTGATGAAAACCTACACAGAGAATCATGAGAATCAACAGCAACATGCAGCATGTGTAAGGGACACTGTGAGCATTTTCTTTGCATCTACAGCTGTTTGATACAGACACTAATCATTAGCCGCTATCATTTTGAGCTCGCCACTGCGCTGCCAAGAAGTAAATATCTCAGCTCACTAATGATGCTATCGCTTTAACAGAAAATCACCCGGCAAACAGAGAAACGTGCCAATTTGTGACACCTGGAAGATGCCATGGCTCAGCATAATCAATCTCAGCTCCAGTTTCTCTCGCTGTGAGAAATGGATTGTAATTAGAGAAGCAACATGCAAGAATGTACACAATGGAAAGGATGTAAATGATCTCTCTTTAGTTAGTAGGGAGAAGGTGTAACTGTAGCACATAGATAGAAGGTGGGCTTGTCAAGATGGTGGCGCTCTATGTTAAAGTTAGATTTATATAACTTTATATGTAGTTTGTGGTGGACTACAGGTTGTGTAAAGAGGGTGAGAATGTGTGATTAATTGAAGTTGTCTTATGCCTGCTGTGCTTAACGTCTTTTGATAGCCGAGGTGATTGCTCAGGACAGCAGTAAAATGAATTCACAGCTAATTACACAGGGTCATTCCCTTTAATACACTTCACTCTTCAAGGTGGACATCAAGAATTTAAATCCACACTGAAGGATTTACCGAAGCATGCACATCGATTCTTAATTTGACAAGATGGAATGAATGAAAAGACACAAATGTAGAACAAAAACAAGGCAAAATTATTTTCAAAACCAAACACATAACAACAACTAGAACAATATCACTGTAACACCAAACTCTCCAGTGGAGCACACAAAAATAAAAAGTCCAAAGTGAAAACCCAAAGCAGATCATGCAAACCCAGATGTAGAAGGGCATGCTTCTGTCAAGCCACATGTGGCCACAGCACAGCCCAGCGTGCAAGAGGTGGGGACTGAGAGGGCAGCATGTCCATTTCATGTTAAAGAAAAGGTTACTGTACCACGCCATGTCAGTGAAGTACTGCACTAGGTGCTCCACTCCTTGCATATGCATTGAGAGAATTTGGGAGATTTGTTTGCAGATTTTAGAAAGACAAAGTACAGAGTTGAGGAGAGAAAGTGGTTAAAAGACAGGAAGAGAAGGAGAAATGAGATGCAAGAGAAAGAGAGAAAAGGAGGGGAAGTGCAGACATGTAAGATTATTTGGTTTGATACATTAGAAACCATGAATTAAAACAAAGTCTGCACGAGCAAAGGTCACACATTAGCTCCAGAAACAAACCAATTTAAAATTTCTCCAACCTCTATTTAATCCAATTTTGTCTTTAGCTTTGTTTTTCAAAGACCTTTACTACTAGCAAGAACTCTCTTTTTTTGGTTTTTTGACAGCCAGGGCTCCCAGTGGGATGTCAGAGCATTAGTGGCTCATCCAGTGAAACAGAAATACATTTTTTTTTTTTTTTGTCCAGTCATGGCTTGTCATCTTATATCTAAATGTGACAACATACTGACTATACATTAGACCATGCAATCTGCTCGTAGTAGAAAATGCACTTTCACTGAATGGTCGGCTGCATCCATGTATTTGTCAAAATGGTGTGCAAAAACAAGTGCATTTGATATTGAAATAACTTGAAAAATACAAATAAATACACCTGTGCCACCACTTTCTCACCTCCGCACTCGATACAAAGCTGAGCCCCACTGAGACAGATCAAAGGAGCCCAGCATGGTTTCTTTTGTTGTTGTTTTTTTTTCTATTTTGTGCTATTCACTCTCACATATGTGCATTTTCTGAGGTCTATTTACCCATTGTCATTCTCTTTACCTGCCTCCCCTACTTGCTGCCTCGTCGACACAGCCTAAGTCTCTTTGTTGTGAGGCTCACTGAGATAGGTGAGGTTGTTGTGACTGTGCTGTCACGGTTTCAGCAGTTCCATCTTTCTCAAAGTCAAACTGTTTTAGTCAAGAGAAAAATGCTGCACATTTCACTTTTACATCAAAAGCAAAATCTTGTTGTGTGTATGAAAGGCAGAACACCCATCCTCTGATGGGGGGGCTATTATAACACTCATTTCCATTGTATAGGGATGCCACCCATACTGCATGTTATGGTAAATGTATCACAATGATGCACCACAAGTCTTTCTGAATGAGAACTGAGCAGCATTGGAGACACCAGAAAATTAATTGTTAAGGTACAAGTCACAAACTTTAGCATGTTGCTAATTTTGCACACAAACAGCCCTGTAACCATGCAACCATGTATAAAAAAACAAGCTCCTACTAACTGAGACCAAGGTATTTAAGAACACTGGAGGGTTTTATCAGGAGACAAAGTTAAACTTTTTCAGGCTATTAACAGGCCCGTGGATATGTTGTGTTATAAAAGGATAGAGAAAAAGCTGCAAAGGATGTTAGTGACTCACTCTGTCTGCGCTGGGGCATGCTGGTACGGGTCATGCCCTGGTGCTGTGCCTGCCACGGGGACAGCAAGGGGGTGGGCAGCACACCCTACACAGAGAGAAACACAAAGGACAAAAGGCATGACATACCAGACCACACACACATACGCAGACGCATGCTCACACGGAAAACACTCACAGGCATAAACACATTGTTAATGAGTACGGATAGCCCAATTAACACAGCACACAAAAACACACGCAGAGGCAGTCACAGGCACTGGCACACAAAGACCGATCATGTCAATGTTAAATCCATAATTCTTAATGTTTTGTTGCAAATGAGATACACAGAATTAAGCCCCACCAATAAACTCCCTTTCTTGTTTCACTTTAAAAAGCTTTTTTTTGCTTGAAAAATGCCTCCAACAGGATGTTATATACTCACAGGGGCTACATGCAGAATATATATAATGTTTATAGTGAATGAAATATTAAATACCAGGATCTATCTTTCATGGCATTCATGTTTTATGGATCCATGTTCAATTCAAAATAAAGTTCAATGGATTTGAAAAGTCATGACACGATACGTGGCCCATTTAAATGAATCTGTGCTTTGAAGTCACACTCTTTTCATCTTTGCTGATTTCCAGTAGCCTAGCGTCTCATTTGAAGTGTGTATCATCGTGCTGTGTCTTTACGTTGTTTTGCCTCCAACATTCGTTTTCTTCTGACTGCAATTCTTCTTTTACATAAATAGTCTATTAAAGACCTTTAAGAAATGTCACAACATGATGGCATCTGAATATTATGTCTGACCGGTGTCTGTATCTCAAGCAAAGAGTATAAGGCCTTCTCTTTACTTCAGGTTAAGTTCCCCAACTCTCATCAGACAAAGTGAAGGGGCAGCATGGCCATGTATTAAGGAGACAGAGAGACAGAAACTGTACCATATGCTGCTGCTTCTTTAGCCATGGAGATGGCCACTAATACAGAAAAGAGAGGTACCAAATCTGTCTGATGGCAGAAGAAACACACATGGAGAGATAGAAGACAACAAGGGGAAGGTTGCAAGTTCCCAGCAGGCCCAGTCCAGGCAATTTCAAAGCCCTCCTAGTGCGACTGCTGGAGGGGAGAGCAATGAGTTTTCCTGATCTGCTCTCGTCCATGTCCTTCCTTGAACACCAGCAAGTGTTTCAGCAGGAGGTCTCGGCAGAAGCCTCCCGTCGAGAGGAATAGGCGATGAGAACAAGAGGACACTTTGGAGGGCTCTCGGATGATTCTGACAGTATTAGGCAGCTTTATTAGAAGTCCGCCGCAGCTTAGACTGTCAGTTCTTTACCTTTTCCTCTACGTGAAGGCTCTCCAATGAAGAGCTGACAGAGCTTCACAAGGGCAGTGAGACAGAAATTGGTAAGATGTGATAGTTATATTTGATATGTTCTATGAATTTTGTGAAACGTTTTTTCAGAACAGAGACCCTGGGTTAGATGGCTGGTAGCAATACTTTTTCATAAAATTATAAACAACTGTAAATGAATAAAAAGGAACAGAATGATAATAAATTATGTTAAAGCATAGTGTGTAGTTTTTTGAGATATTATTCTTCTTAAAGAGAAATCTCTTCCTTATCAGTATTCAAGGTAGTATTATGTTCACCAGAGCCCCCTTTCAGATACTTTGGGTTTGTAGATCTACTTCTTCTGTGCAGAGTCCCTGAAGCAGATGGAGAAACTTGGAAAAGTAGGGCAAGAATTTAAAAGTCAAGCAAAAGTTGTTCTTTGTGGTCCTGCAACCCTTTCGTCAAATAACAACAGTATTTAGTAGACACGGCCGTGCCCCTAAAGTTGCTTCTCTCTGCTTAGATCCTTTAATCCACTACACAGAGCTTTACGTAGTTGGCTACAGCTAATACCTCAGGTCTGGCTGCAACGCCTCACTTCACTGACTTTGTCAATTAAATCCTCACCTGTCCAAGATTGTATGCATTTGTGTCTGTGATGCAAGGGGGCTGACAGAGGGGATGAGAGGTTCGAGAGGTAATGTCAAGATCTGAAAGTGGAAAACTTTCAACCCACAGCTTAACACTGATCACTAACCCTTGTCGCTCTCATCACACTCTCTGTGACAGAAAATTGATCTAATTACGTTTGAGCTAAGAACTCAACATGAGCTGTAATGTAAAAGAAAGAATGACAGAAACATAAATATATGGAAATAAAGAAATCACTGAAGCAAGCAAGAAAGAAAATAACAGTGAAAGAGCATAAAAAAGGCAAGAAGGGAGGTGTGGGAAGAAGAAGAGGATGTTTAAGAGGCAGAGAGGGAGTAGGAGTGGAGCTGTAATTATCCTTTCTGTCTGCAACTGATGAAACACTGCCTATTGTGTTGTCATTGTTTCACTGCTGCTGCTCATATGCTTGTTTGTTTATCTGGGTTATTAACAAGGTCAGCTCCCCAGTCCTCAGTCGGCTGAACTCATTGTTCAGTCACACCGAGCGAGCCCCGTACTTGAGTATAAGCGATACATGTGGCACATCGCACTCAAACGCACAAAAACAAATGCAGACATGCAGAGTCTCTCTCACGCACAAACCCAGAAAAAGAAAACACACTGACATACAAACACATGGCTGTGTAATTTCCTGTTGTGCTACAACTGAAATTACAAAAATCCCACTGCTCATGTTTGTTGCAAAAAGGGGGCAGAGAAAAACACTTCTGCTGCTGTGATTTCTCCAGGGAGCTACTCACGAAGATTATTTCTCTAAAAGTGACATTTAAGTAGTTTCTAATGCCACACTACATGTGTGTCTTGTGGCGACAAACCTGTCCAATATTTGTTTGCATTTTATACATAGACAAACACAGCATACTCCATATTGTGAGTTGATTTTTTTTCCCTGAGCATGCTTTTGGACTCAAAATTGGATTGCAAGGAGATTAAAATGAGAAGCTGCAGGAGCCGGCGCTCAAAGCAGTTGGTTAGGATGTGATGCCAAGCCGTCCTACAGACTCAGTAAGGAGATGAATGAAGAGATGGGTTAGAGCAGCCTCCAGCCTACAATGTTTTGGTTCCTGAGAAAAGCTAATGGAAATGAATGGCTTCTGTTGGGTGAATATAGTAAATAAAGCTGCTGCATAAATAATGAACTCTGCACTGAAAAGTAAATGCCCATAAAAAGGCACATGTAAGGTCATAAGTCATAAGCTTACTATTTTGTTATACTCTTAACCTGAGTTCAAAGCACAATGAGAGTTCTCAGAAACCCGTGTCCGACAACTATGGAGTTTATAGCTACCGCTATCAAGGTGAACATGCGACCCTCTGGGCTACTGATAAGGCAAGTATATAGCTACATTAAAGCTATAAAAAGATTACAGCTACTGGCCTTTGACGTCAAAATGAATCAGATCCTTTCTGTAAAGTGTTAAAAAAGGAAAGAGTTACTCTGAAGCTATGATATGAAAGCACTTTAAATGTCAGAGGAGAAGAAATCAAGAGCAGAGGAGAAAAAAACAACCATGGCACCACATTATCAATTTTAGTGTATATGTGTTAAAGGAAAAGCACTGAACGGTGAAATAAAGACAGCCAGACTCAACAAATGCACAAGTGTAGAAATAGAAATATTTGTGAAAAATGGCAAGGGTTGGAAAGGGATGGATAGACTCAAAAAACATGCTGAAAAATGTACAAGGTAAAAACAAATGTAAGAACTACAACTACTGAACCCAAGCTCGCTGAAGGTGCGAAGCCTGTCAACACTATGCCATGGGCTATGATACCATCTAAAAGTAAAAAATAAACATATTTTTTGTTTCTACTTGCAACAAAAAAGGTTTAAGAGCAACAGAATCTTCTGAAAAGTGAAATATCACTAACGATAATGTGTACATCCACAATGCTGCTAAACAGAATGAAAGAAACGATCCTGATGATGACACATTAATGTAAATTAAAGGGAGAAACAGAAACAGGATATGGTGTGAAACAGAAATATCTAAAAACAGGAGTGTGAAAATGAGAAAAACATTCTGACTGCGTTTTAGTGCGTTATTATGCACCAGGTACTACAGGTCACAGACAGACGTTCCCACCATGGAGATGATTCCCATCGAGTACAGCTAGCCCTGGTTTGATGGTTGCCATAGCAACTGTTAAACCATATGCTCTTGCGGCAAGCAGAGATCTACAGTAGTCAGTAAGCTTGCTTGTTTTGTCCTTTATTTTTCCTCCTATAGCCTGTGTACTACATTCAAATATATGCTTCAGCACTGCTGATAATCATAATATAGCCTATATGTCTGTATTAGCAACAGTAAAGCAGATGACTGTGAATCTCTTTGGAGTAATCTTCAAAAATTCTATTCTTTCCTCTGTGTAATCTCCTAATACTGCTTATGTCTGCCTCTTTGTGTGTGTCTTAGTGGCCTTTTAGCTGAGAGCAGGTCAATTAGGGGAGTGTTTACTAGGCACCCTGCCTGTGGCACTCCTGCTACTGAATCAATACTTGGCTGCCACACAGCCTTCTATTGTGGCATGATGCTGAACACACCAAACGCATATATCTATCCATCTTCCACCTCTCTCTCTCTCTCTCTCTCTCTTCCAATCCCATTCCCGTAAATCTCGTCATTCTCCATCCTGCCAATCTTAACACCAGCCTCATGACTCCATGCTCAGGGTGGAAGACAGGGTGGAAGACAGTGCGAAAAGCGCATTGACAACATAATAAACCGCGTTCTGAGGACATGTGATTGAACCTTTCCATACAGTTGTGAACAATTGCAAAAGCCTTCAATTAATATTTTGTTTCCTGAGGCTACAGATATGAACACACCAAACATAATATTTTATTTGTACTAAACAATTATCAAAATATTATCAACATTTTACCAGAGAACAGCAGCACAGAGCCAATAACTAACTGACTGGATTAATAAGGTCAGCAACATACAGCATTCAAAGAGTCAGTGTATGTAAGTGTTGAGGTTCCATGGCCACTGCTACCCCAGATACATGCTTATATATGAAATGTTTACTTGAATTATTAATGATGTAAATGTTCAGACTCACGGCATGGCTCGGTGGTCTCCAGTATGTCTGGGTGGCCTTGTCATAGTGGTGCTGCGTCCGTTTGTCCATCTGCCTGTCACTCTGTCGTAGTGAAGAGGGAGCCCTCTGCTGGTGGCACTGACACCTGACCTGCCGGCCTTGAGCAGGCTGGAGGGGGTAAAGAGGGAAGGAGGAAAGAAAGAAAGTTTGTTACACAAAAACTTTTCTTTTCCTGCTTCTGCTATCCTGCTGCTTAAAAGCTCACCACTTTGCACAGCAATCAAATCAAAATGGGTAAAGAAAAGTGTAAAAAAGGTCCAAAGATTTTGAAAGCACTTCACATTCACTACAATACCTACTGTGCACGTTGAGTCACCTGAATTCAACTTTGCAATAATAAATGGGTTGAAACCTAAAAGAACGAAGTTGTCATGTGAATGAACACAAAAAAACGGCTTGACTTTAGCGCAAAAGAAAACTGGGAGTCTTCAAATTATCAGACATTTTTGATTAAAATTAATGGGCATGTTGGGCAAATTAGGGAAAATCAGCCCAGGTTGTAAATGGCTACAATTACCTTTACATAATAATTTAAAGGTCCTGCAGTTAATTAAACTGTCTGACATTTACTTTGAGCACATGTTCGCCACAATACTGCCTCCTTTTTCATCAGTCAAAACCTTCACTGAGTGTACTTTTTGTAAACTCAAAAGATTAACTCAATTCATTACTAAAACTTCATGTCAGGGCAAATAATGGTGTGCTCTTAATCATTTAGTACGATTTTATTTTTTACTCTCACAAACTTTATTCTGTATTTGACTAAATAGCATAGTGACGTGTACTTGGCTGCAATGAGAGCAACAGAGTCTGACAGAAATTGCTGGATTTCAGCCTTGGTGAAAACTTCAGTGCAGCTCAAACAAGACGAGTGCATAATAACGAGCAGTCTGCCTTAACAGCGGTGGAAGCAGCATCCAAAGCTGCTTTCTGTCAAGTAGGACTGAGAAATCAGTTTTCTATCTCTGATAGCTCCACTTTTCTGTCTCCCATTTTTTCATTTCTCTCCCATTTTTTCCTTTTAACCACACACGTTCACAATATACTGCAATAGACTTTGTCCCTGCCACACACAGCTCCTCTATTGTTTTCTCATTACTCCATTATGTTCAATTTAGTGAGCTGTTCCCCGCTTCTGTCTCTCAGCAGTTTCTCTTTAATACATTCACCTCTTTCTATTTACCTGACTCTCTTTGATATTATCCCTTAACCGGTTTCAAGGACAAACACCAGTCCCAGTCTCCTTTGACTGTCTAATTCTACATATAACCTTCACAGACACAGACCCAATTTTGTTCTAATTGTTATTTTCTCACAAGCTGAAATTCAGAGTTTGTCAGCACATTAAACTTATTCAGGCTCATGCATTGTTGTTTTTCTTTGGGGGGGGACATTGTTGTTCATTCCCTTAACTGCTACGAAATTAAAGCAAGAGAACGCACCATCCTTTGAATTCTTCTGCTTTTGGGTGGCTACAAAATACTAGAGCACAGAGTTAGAACAGTAAATATTTCTGTTTCCCTTTTATTTTCTTTCTGCTCTCACCAACATTTTCACTCCTTCAGCCCCTACACTCATTAAAGTCAGCCACAGATCTGAAAACATGTCCTAGCTTTTTCTTACTCTCCTTGCTTGTTGAGGATAAGGGTGCAACAATATTTGTGCTGACTGAAGAACCCACTGTGGGTGGGTGCTAATTCTAATTGGAAGGATAGTATGCGGCAGCAAGGCTGGCGGAGAGGCCGCGCTTTGACATTTTGTTATTTCTCGATATGGCGGTGATTTGAATAATGTCAGCCAGGCATACGGTTGTTTGGCTAACAAGGAAGCCTGGTCAAGACACAAATGAATGTTAGAGTGGAGATGGAGCCAGCAAAAGGAGAACAGAATGGTAGTTGTTGGTAGGCAGGAGTAGCATACTGGAGTGCATGCAGGAGTTCGGAAACATACCCAGCGGCTCCCGACAATGACTGGTTAGTCCGCTCTGAGTACTAGAAATCTGAACAGTTACTCCATACACAGTCTTCCACACTGCATGATTTTATCAATCCATCTGTTTATTCACACTTTATTCCATTTGTACCATCTGATAAAAGTGGGATTGGTGTAAACAAAAGACAATAGAAGGTAGTAGCAATGGCCAGACATGCTTAACTATCTCTGATCTGTAAAGAGAATTGGTGTCATAAGGGTGAACCATCAGAAGAGAAGCAACATCCTTGCAGCACATGAAAGCAAAATGAAAGCAATAAAAAAACATGAGCACTGGAGCTATTACAGCTGTTTGCACATGCTCAAGGAACACAACCCTAGATCTTGTAATTCCCAAAAGAAAATGAGCTTGTATTGATATTCTGTATAATGCACTGACATTCAAGGAGCATGAGCCTTGATCATTTACTGCCAGTCAAGAGTCACTATATATACAACTACATGCTGCACTTCATGTAGAATGTTTCGAAACACAATTGCAAAGAGGATCCTATCTCCCTACACTGGAGCTCAGTGGTCTGTCCTTCAAAATAGGAAATCTTGAAGTAATATGAAGTTCCAACCAGCTTGTCCTTCATATGTGTTTTGAAAATTGAAAAATATTGTAAAATAAACTACTAATACTAAATACTAATGGCATTTTCATAATTGTTCTTTTCGTGACCTTTCTGTTATTATTATGTCTGCCTGTCATGAAAGAGGGATCCCTCCTCTTCCTGAGGGTTCTAACTTTTCCTTGTTTGTTCCTTATCAAGGTTGTACAACAATTAAAAAGCTAGTCCAGTTTTACATACCTGTCAACACTCACAAAGCTCACAACTTGAACTGATATGCTTCCCTAAATTATCCTCAAGTCAAATCTTAAACCCGTGATGAAACATAGGTTACAACCATTTCACCATCAATAGTCCCTGTTTTAAAATTAGTTCATAAATCCTACGTAGGAAACGTCTATTTCACGGGCCGCACTTGATGCAAGCTCTAATTCATACTACATACGACATACTTTACAACATCAAAAAACAATTATCACAGGCAGACATAAATTACATACTGTATTTGAATGAAAAACTAAACTGTCTAGTGCATGTCGGACCTGGTTTTGGCGGAAATATAATGCGGGGTGCAAGGTATTCTTGCAATTGAATGCACTTACATATTGCACTGTAAAATGACGCCTCCTGTATATATATATATATAGTCCACTTTTCATCTCCTTTGTATCAGTCCTGTTCACACCAACTCACCATTTGTTCACGCTGATGTTGTTGTTGTTGTAGCTGTTTACACTGCACTGTAAGCTGAGCAATGGTCTTGTCCCGACTCCTCAGCTCCTCTCTGAGCATCTGTATTTCTTTAATCAGCGCCTCCAGCTGAAAACACACACACGTACACAGTGCGCTGTAGACTACCCGAGCTTATAACTGGAGAAAAATGCTTATATTTACGTATTTACATACAGTATATATACAGCATATTCAGTAAATCCTTCTAAACCTACGGTTAAGTTTTTTACCTGTGATGCAGTGGTATTGTCTTCAGTCTCCTCAGGAACATCAGCTGGAGAGTCCGTATCCTCAAGCTGTAAAAAAATAAAAATAAAAAAAATAAAACACACATGCACAGGAGGGGGCACACACACACACAAAGAATACATAGTGAGCTGAACCAATGACAATTGCCTTAGGCATGCCTCAAGAGCAATATTTCACTATGGTGGAATAATTTTACACTTTAGCACATACACTCCACCGACCCTGAACTGTCAGCCACCGGTGGTAGATACCGGAGGCAAAGTGTGTTTTTGAACATTCAATATATTTATTTTATTGAATCACAAAAATGTCCTCACTTTAGGTTGGTGTCTGCTTAAATAAGTGGAGCACTTGTGTCTAATTTCGTTCCACAGCAGGTCCAGATTTAATCTTGCATATTCATTTTTTAATTATTTTCGTAATTATTTGATGAATAAACTGTCAAAATACAAAGGAAAAACAAAAATGATCATATCTTAAAATATCTTTCCATCGGTCATGACATATATTACATTTCAACAGTACATCACACTTCTATGTTGAAGTTTCATAGCATTGTTCAATTATAATCTATAGGTCTGAACTTAGTTGTGCTTAAAGTTTGACTCTACTGTAAAGATCGATATTCATTCAGGCTGGGGGCTCTTCTTGCAGTTACTGCCTAGAGCCCAACCTCTAAAAAATAAAAAAAAATCAGGAACAGAATGGGCCAAAAGAAACATTTCCCTTCTTGAGGCCATACAGCCAAAGTGTTTTCAGAGAGCACACTAAACACATCTGAAGCAAACGTTTGATTTAAATGCAAACGCAAAAACAATTTCTTACGCTGTAGAAACTGAAATCAGTCAAGGCATTCAAGATAATTTCACGCGCTCAGTGTGAAGTGCTCTGCGTAGTCCTGCAATTGCCTAGATTGAGATGTGTATTTGTAGAGTACATGTTTTGGATGCTCATCTGATATGTAAGTGCGCATTTCTATAGCCCATATCTTTTATTTCTGTTTTCTCCCGCCAGCCTGATCTTTTCATACCCTTCAAGTAGATTTCTATGATTGACAGAGATGGGTCTATTAAGTGATCACATAAGCACATAAATATAAAGCCTAACAAAGGAGCAGGAAGGTATAGATGCACACATGCTAATGGCATAGAACGTGCTCTCAGACTGCAGTACATTAAATGCACTAGCAAAGACTAGATGCCCACTGTACATCTTACTTATACTTATAAACATCTGTATACATCATCCAACCAGATTCAATATATTAAATCAATGTATCTAGATATCTGAACAGCCCACCAACACTTAAAAGTGGAACCACATTAACAATTTTAAATTTTGTCAGTACAGTAAACTATCAGAAAATACTTTTCACATCATTCTGCTAAAAATCGGAGCACAGGGATACACTGTATTCCTGGCAAACTTAAGAAGATTATTCCAACTAACCCCCTAGCAAACTAATACAAAGCTGTATTTAACAGACAAAAGAGACGCTGGAATTAAATCCTGACAGTAAACAGTATGTGGCCTATTTATAAGACCCAAAATAAAAGAGTGTGGTGACAGGATCTGCATATTATTTGTGTGTGACATAATCACAGACCCGTGCAAAAGCACAAGAATGATTTAGAACATATCACACCAACACTGATGTCTCTCTCATTGGACATACCAAACGAACAGGAAAAACATTCTATGTACTGTATGTGTCTGTGTGAATGCATTAGCATAAAATATAGGTACAGCCAAGTACACATACAGTATTTCTGTTCTCTTCTGCAAATGTGGGGTCTAACCTGTAGTAATGTTTTGAGCTTGAGCAACTGGTTCTTGAGGAGGCTGCAATCCTGAGTCATGTGTTCGAGTGTGAGCTCATCCAACATTGGCACATAACCATGCTGCCTGCTTTCCGATGGAACAGCTCGTGAAGACATTCTTGAAGTTTTGAGACCATCATAATGTTGAAAGACATGAGCCCTAGAAAGAGACAGAAACAAACCGCTCAGGGCAATGTACATTTAATGATGAACTTTTGGCAACAGGAAACGTGAATTTGAAAGTCTAACCAACCGGTTATCATTGTGGAAGTTATCTGGTCCACTCCAGCGGTGGTGCTTACGGCGTTGCCCCTGACGACTGGCCCGTTCTGGGCGCTCAATATGGGACATCCTATCAATGTCTGTATAGAATAAAAGAGCACAGTGAGACAGAGTAAAGGAAAATAAGTTAGATTATGTTTTAAATGCAGGATTCAGTTGAGGAATATAAAGTGATATTTTCTAGTTCCAGCACACACACACACACACACACACACACACACACACACACACACACACACAGACGTTCTTGTTAAAAGGACTTACTAACCTGGTCCATATCTGCCCTTACACCCTTACCCTGATCTAAATCTGACTTTAATATATATATATAATGATTTGTGTTATGTGCACTTTGTTCTTGTCCCCAAAAGGGTGACAGGAGCCTTCAAACTGACTGTATAAACAGATTTATGTCCTGACAACATGGGTAATATGCACACACTCACACAATGCACAACTATGAATAGCGTGTGGTAATGAATAATGCCGGGCATATTTCAAAAAGCTTCTGAATATCTGCATAAAAATCATATGATCCATCTCATACTCTATTTCTCTCGACTGCCTCCACCATCAAATGCAAACACTTGCTCACACACATAGTGACAGGCCATTTCATTTTCAAGGAGGTAAAAGGACACAGTATTTGGCAACACTCAATAGCATATAGCTGTGAAATGAACCATGACTGCAACAAAATTGACAACTAACAGAGCGCAACCTCCAGGAAATCAAAAGGACCCTTGACTTTCTATATGCGAGATACTCTTTGGAGTGAAAGGAACAGAAGAGAGGAGATAAAGAAAAAAGGAGATAAAGAAATATTGGCAGATTCAAAGACCCAGTCCCAGGAACTCAGCATAGGTGGTTAAAATACTTTACCCGGAGTGTCAGCACATAGCACAGCAGCAGACAGCCTGATTCACACAGAACTGTTACATTCCAGGAGACCTAAGTGATCCCAGAGACTCTCTCTCAGCTCAGAATAAGTCCACGAAAAAAAGTACAATCTGAATATATTTCCAATAGAAAATAAATCCATAAAGGTTTAGAATGTCAGACGGAGAGTAGAGATGAAATGACTCCTTGTCCAGTCAGCTGAGGAGCTGTTAAAGGGCCTGAGAGAAAGTCAACCCAGCTCCCACCCTGCCTGGCCCTGTCTTTGTTGACAGCCTTGTTTTTCTGGGAACTCCCTAGGAACTGGAGCTCGGGAGAGAGGACTGTGGTGGTGGTGGTGGGAGCAACTGAGGTGACTGGTTCGTGTCCAAGCTAGGAAGTCACCAGCTGAGACAGTCAACAGAGGAAAGCTGGGGCCCCTTTCCCGCTAAGGAACCTGACAGCTGCATGAAAATACCACACTGGACCTCTTCTAACCTCCTATTTCTTAGTCTTTCTTTCCCATTTCCCTCAGAGATGGGACGTCTTTAAAAAACACCCTTCCCTATCCTACAGCTTAGGGACTGCCCTGTGGGCTGGGTCTAACTAGAATCTTCAGCCCGTCTGCCTTTCACTCTGACTCTCGTGACATTAGCTCTACCCATGACATAGAGAGCTATAAATATGGCTTCCTGAAAAGGAGTAGGAAGGGACCACGTTGCAACTCACATTCCTGTAGAGTGAACAGTCCTCTCACTCTGTTTCTCCGTCTCCCTCTCTCAAAAACAAGAGATCTCTGTTTACAGACAATGTATACCTGTCGCAAGTTTATTAGGTAAGCTAAAACTAAGGCAGTCTAATGCATAAGGCCTGCAATAAAGTCTGACTTCATGAAGTTTACAAGTGCTCTCTTTCTGTTGGAGACTTGATACAACTATATAAACATTTTAGAGGCTATAGATTTATCATGAAGGGTTTAATAAAAATCAGAAGTACCAGAAAACAATTCAACAGAACCAGCTTCTAAAATGACCATACAGCTGAATTAACTCCTCCTAAAAACTTTTACAACAAAAGATGGAAAATTGCGGCCTTCATGTGTATCTATCTATATATGTATATGTGTCCCTCCATAGGTTTGAATGTGCACATGACAGCATACATACACATTTTAATGGTGGTGAAGGGAGCCCTGCTTTTCATTCTGCACTGAACTAGTACATTAAGCCCATTAGCCATGATTGGTGCTTTAATAAGACTGGCTTCAAGACAGGCATGGAAAAAAAATCACTTTCAACAAATTCATTATATTTCACGAGAGAAGAGGTCAGTACTCAGGCCTTCTTTTTCGCTCCTCTCTCCCTCTCACACATGTGACAAACACTATCTGAAGAATCCAATAATAACGTTGTCGTCGCTGTTATCACGTGGTGATGATGTGACCTGATTACCTATTAACATTTACAAAAAGCCTTTTCTACTCAATTCTACCTGCAAATTGAAAATGGGTGAGAGAAAACTCCTTAAACACACATCAACAGATATATTATTAAGATGGAAGTGGTGATGAATATTAGGCTATTACACCAATTATGGTAACACCATACTGCTGTTGTCAGCCATGCCTGTATATGCACAGTGCTTGTGTTGGTACCATATGCAAGTGTGTATGCATCTGTTCATATAAATGGAACTAGACAGCTGGCTGTCTTCAAATTAGCTGAATAGTTTTTATACAAAGCCAATTGTGCAGCAGCCATTAGGTTGTAATTTAATAACTTTTCAGCAAGCAAATATTTAATGAATAACTGCATATAACAGACAATAAGGCATCCATTAAAATACTTTAATTGATGTTGCAGAGGCAAATGTTCACCCAAGGAAAAGGATGATTCAATTTATTCAAGCCATCATTTTCCACAGAAGGATCCTGCTGGAAATAAAAAGGTCAGACCTTGGTAATACATGAATTTACAATTATAATCAAAGCTGCTTATACAAAAAAGGAAGACCTCCAGCCAGTGAAGCTCGAACATTTGCTGTAACCATAGAATGACTTCACAAATATAAATCCTGTATACTATTACTACACTTAGGTTAAGAGCCTGTGTGAGCATGTGTGTCTGTGTTTGTGAGCGTATGTGGGTGCTGACCATGCAAGCCATCCTCTGGGAGGTCCACATCCAGCATGAGGTCATCATCATCCAACTCTCCTGTCCCCGGCGGGTCCAGGTTGTTTAGGATATCCTAGGAAACAGAAAATTGCAGATAACACTAGCTTTAGATAACAGTGTAGACATACTATGAATGCATTAAAGCTATTATATAAGCTCGTCCCTGGACAAATAGTTTTTCTCTGCAAAGGAAGAGATGTGCCAGGGACCAGATAAATGTAGCAAAAATCATACACAAGACGCACAAGCAATGAGATACACAATATTTTGTTATTAGCATATTTTTTGTGATGCATTATTTTTTGCAATTATTTTGGAGTTTTATTTTTATTTGCATTACAACATTTGTAGATTTGTATTATGCATCATGTATTTATAAATATTTATTGCATTCCTTGCTTAAATTTCATTATTAAGAACCATTTGTACACCACTATCAGTTACTTTATTCTATCACGCTGGTTCTAGTGATTCTCTCTCTCCAGCAGCATAACAGGAAGAAGATGCGCGTACTGCATACATCAAGACACAGAAACCAGAACAGGCATTTGGAAAAATATCTCCCAATTATGAATGATAATGCAGAACGCTTTGAAAGCCCAACAAAAACACTTCACATATCAGCCACAGAAGACGCAGCTCGTCTGACTGCTGCGCTGCTGTCTACCAAATAATTCAAAGCGTACCCAATAGCAAAGGAAAGAATCGATAATTCAAAGCATTCTTTTTCAAGGCAATTTTGTGCTATACGAAACTAAATCGACAGGGCTTTGACTCTGAGACACAAGCATAAAATTACTCATTATTGAATATCTTGTGTGTTGCATGATAACTGGCTGGTACTCAGTGTTTCAGACTTAATGAACAGAGAATAATGAAGGAAGCAGAATAAACAAAACATATTTCTTCACTCGTCCAAATGCTATCAACCAAGACGTGGGTAGAATCTTTGTTGTTTGAAGTGTCTGTGTACAAATCAACCTGTCTCATCTGATTTATTCTCACTCACTTTCTAGCCAAACAAGTTTGGTCTTTCTTTTCTCCCACGCCCTGTTGCTCTCTTCTCTTTAACCTAATAATTCCCACTATTTAGGAAGTAAGTCAGATATCTGATAAAACAATGCATCCTGATACATTTCTAAAACATTTATTTTACTAGTATTGTTTCTCTGGAAGGGATGTGTTCCTTTTTGGGAAATGCCTACACTACACTCAGATCGTCACTTGAACTAACCCTTAACCCCTAACCACTAACCCCTAACCCTTACACCAGATGGACAAATTTTTCAAATATATGCCATTTCCTACATCCTTCTCATTAGAGATTTTGCTGCAGTCTTGAGAGCTTTGCATGGCTAGTCTTATGAGACCACCCAACAAGATTATTCCACGTGAGAGGGAGATCTAAAACATGACAGAAGCTACAACTGTGAGAGCACCATCAGGTCTGAGAGCTGATGTGTGGCAGTATCACGAGAAAGAACATCTGGACGTAAGCAAGTCCATATGCAAGATGTGCCAACAAAATGTAAATTATTGTGGAAATACCACAAATCTTCAAAACCAACAATGAAAGATCTCCCAATTAAATAATATTGAATTGAATCGTATTTTATAGGGACACTGTAAATCCAAATAAAATTGATTCAGGAGACCAGCAACAACACCTATCCTTTTTCATATATAACTTTTAACTCTTCAGTCCTTACCCTGATGAACACACAAGCCACACTGCAAAAGCAGCAAAACAGCAGCTGCTTTGAGATATTTGACTAAACCCACACCTCAGTACAAAATCATACGCCAGTATATGAAAAAAATAAGTACAGCACATAAAGCAAGAAGAGTTATGCAGCTTGTGCAGAAAGCTGATGTGGTTAAAATGAAATGTTATCAGTTCCGTCATGAAGGATGATGGTAAAATTCATTCAGTGCTGAGAGCTTGTATTATTGCACATAATTTCACCGCATTCATCTTTAAAACTGTGCAAAACTTAAAATAAAGGCAGAAGATAAATGTAGTGTAATAAGTCTGAAAATGAATTTGTCATTTCAGGAATCTCTTTCTCTTCCAGGTATAGAGTGATACATCATAGGGGATATGTATTGGATATGTATTGTGATTGTATCATTTTGTTGTTACATAATGGCAAGAATATAGTCCCATTTTTTATGTCTCATTTTCACATGCTTACACTCCAAATGACTTGCAGTTTTGCCTTAGGATGCTGTTCAGACAATAGCTGTGCATTGAGCTTCAGTGTTTGCTTCAACGGCCAGAGACTAAACCACCAACCCACTCCATCAGCTGAACTGCAGTCACCTTTTGTCCGTGTGGTATTGTACTGCACCTTATAGTATTAGAGTTCAATAAAACTGGCACCAAGCCAGTTCATAACAAATGTCTTTATTTTATTCACACCATACTCCCTGTCTTTGTTCCTTCCTTTAACTGACTATCCTCACATTGTAAAGTAAGGATAGAGAGTAGCTGTGGTGTGTGTCTCCAGAGGAAATTTCATTTCTCATTGGCAGGATGAGGGCTTAGAGCATTTCAGGATAATCTCTAAGCAGGGGAGTGAGTGAGCATTGGATTAAGGTGTATGTCCACTAGAGCTCTCAAGTCTCCACACAGTCCAAAGTAGTCATTTAAGAGAGCAATCTATCTCTAGCACAGACCTGGCCTTAGGTTAGTTACTGTGGTAACATAGCAGCAAATGCCCAGTAAGAACTGTGTGAACTTTATATGAAAGCAATAACAATATGACTTGTAGCAACAAATGAATTTGACATATGACATACACATTTCACCCAGATTATGAACCTTGTGGCATGACTACCATTCAGATTTGGCAGAGCCAAGGAAGGGTCTTCTGACTCGATCTGTTTCACAGTCCTCTCTCTGCTCTCACTGTGACATCTGCTGGATCTTCAAATAAACACAGCTGGATTAAACCCTGATTAAACCCTTCTGAATCACAGGGAAAGTTTTGAGGCCACCCTTCTTTCTCTGAGTTTGACAGGTAACCCTAAAACCACTTTGACTTGTGAATCTACAATACCAGATAAAAGCTCTTTGGAGGAACTTTATTTCTAGCTGTGGCTTTCTTAAAGAGCATATTGTGGCGCAAATAATGTAGTTGTGGCCAAGATCTAAATTAACATCATGGCATACAACCAAGCAAAAAAGCAAAGCAGACTCATTTCTGGTTCAATCCCACAACTCAAAAAAAGAAAAACACAAACTTCAGCTTTAGATAAGAGTGAAAAATCAATATCTGCCACAAAAAAGTTTTTGGATTGACTGTATTTGTTCCCAGACATCACTGTCTCTCCCTTCTCTTCCAACTCACTTGCAGCAAGCCGCCACCGAATACCTCTATATTAGTTTCTAATAAAATCATAGTTTATTAAAGATGGGGGGCTAGAAATAATACTTTTACCCAGGTTTTTGTTGAAGGCCAAATACTCCGTGAAATTTAGGTTTGGATGCACTTTCTATTGCTGTGCTTTTATGATGTGAGCGCGTACGTGTGTGTGAGAGAGAGAGCAAGAGAGAGAGAGAGAGAGAGAGAGAGAAAGAGAGAAAGAGAGAGAGATGGCGAGTGCACGTTTGACGGCAAGCACATCCGGTATCATAATCACTTCAGGATGTTACTATAATATTACCAAAGTCATTTACAGCTTTTAGAGTAGGGGAGCTTTTCCACCAGAACTCTAGTCTTACTGTGTTTGTCTTGCTGTGTGAGACATAGTGTAATCCAAATCTAGTATCCTGCCTGTAAAAGTCTTATTGGTCTTATTGGCTTTTACAGGAATTATTGAGCATCTGCTGTGCGCTCTGGATGTTTGAGAAGTTTACGAGTAGAGTCCAAAGAATGACACCAAATTATGGGATCTGGGAAAATGTGAACATCTTTTGAATGGGTTTTCATATTGATGTTTATTTATTTTCTTCTCAAGTTCATTCAGAGAAGAAACGTCATAAATCGACATCGTCAGTAAGGAGTAGCTGGGCTCAATGATAAGTATGCTACACTGCAGACAAATCTAAAATATCATACCTGTAATAAAACCTAAAATCGGAAGAGGAGAAAAATGTTAGAAAAACAACACATTACTTAATGACCTGAGAAATTGAGTGCCTCTACACCACTAATTCATTTGGTAGAAAAACAGCCTTACATTAATTACTCTGCAATTATTAGTGCCTCTTTTATGTATGAAACTCTCATTAACCACTGATTCATTTTAATTTCAGTCTTTATTTAATAAGTTTTATAGGAAAAGCTTTAGTAACGAAACAAAATGATTATAAAACCCGGACTACTGGGCAGTTTGTCGTTTTTCTTAATTTGGACACTTCTGTTTTTCCTCATGTGCACTGGTTCACTAAGGTGCATAACCAGTCAGCGATCTCTTCCACCAACTATTTCTGCCACCAATTCCACATCCTGAATTAGCTGATAAGCTGGCAACAGGAGTTCAACTAGAAAATACATAGAACAAACTAGGGGCCTAAAAAGGCCTAATGTTAGCTTGATGTGTCACTTGGTGTCTTTAGTAGTATGTTAAAGGCTTGTTGCTGTATCCAGACATAGCCTCTTACCCACCACCTAATAATATTATAGATTTGTGTCATTCACTCTTGTCAAGGAAACAATAACATTGCTAAAAATGGCAAAATTCTTTATGTAAACAGTTTGTTTCTGTTGTGCCATGCAGAGGCAAACATTCAGAGACAGAAAGGAGTGTGGGGGAGGCACATGGACAGAAAATGTTTAATGAGTGATGGCAGCTGCGGAGTGACATAGAGTAAGAAAACCCTTGAATCAGCAATGTGTTTTTCCAAAATGTATCCTTTCCCCCACATTTCATTTGGTGCTCAAGATGGATGCATTGTTGAAAAAGTAACAAGTTGTCAGACCCACAGTGTACATACTGTACCTGTACATACAACATATGATGCACTGACATGATGAAAAACAACTGCAGTCACAAATAAGCTCACCTTGGGTAAGAACATAGTGTGTCAACATATGAGTTCCTGTGCACATGTGAAAATGAGCAGGCAACTCAGATTTCTATGGCCGTGTTTAAAAAGATGAGCAGAACTTCCAAAATTATTCTTCTGTTGCATTTTTATGTAACACTGAGTTCTTGTAGCATTGAATTCCGTTCTACTGGAATATTTTGATTTTGGTGCATTTTAATGTGTTTTTATAGCTTTCTCTATGAGATATAGAACAGAATAAAGTACATAGAGAGCAACTGCCAAAATAACTCTAAAGCTGTCAAAGTTTTTCTATTTGTCTGTATAGTGAAAGGATTCTTGAAATGTGAGCTGGATTTCCCACAAGGCTTGTACGGAGAATGTACACAGTTGGTACTACCAGAAACTATCAACTATTCATGAAAGACTGGGTACTGAAATCATACTGGATTTACAATATCACAAAGAAATGTAAGCTTGATATGTAAATGAGATGACTTTAATTTGAATGAGACATGAAGTGGAGAGAGCCTCAACAAAACAACAAGTTTGAGTGCAGGCTACAGTGAGCAATACATGCAATTAAGGAAAAAAAGTCTCTTTTTGCAAAATACATATATTGTATTACCAAAAGTATTCGCTCACCCATTCAAATGATCAGAATCAGGTGTTCTAATCACTTGGCCTGGCCCCAGGTGTATAAATTCAAGCACTCAGGCATGCAGACTGTGAAACAAGACATTTGTGAAAGAATGGGCGCTCTCAGGAGCTCAGTGAATTCCCGCGTGGAACTGTCATAGGGATGCCACTTGTGCAAACAAATCCAGTCGTGAAATTTCCTCGCTCTAAATATTCCATAGTCAACTGTCAGCTCTATTTATAACAAAATGGAAGCGTTTTGGAACAACAGCAACTCAGCCACGAAGTGGTAGGCCACGTAAAGTGACGGAGAGGGGTCAGCGGATGCGAAGCGCATAGTGCAAAGAGGTCGCCGACTTTCTGCACAGTCAATTGCTACAGAGCTACAAACTTCATGTGACCTTCAGATTAGCCCAAGTACAGTACGCAGAGAGCTTCATGGAATGGGTTTCCATGGCCGAGCAGCTGCAGCCAAGCCACACATCACCAAGTGCAATGCAAGGCGTCGGATGCAATGGTGTAAAGCACGCCGCCACTGGCCTCTAGAGCAGTGGAGACGCGTTCTCTGGAGTGATGAATCACGCTTTTCCATCTGGCAATCTGATGGACGAGTCTGGGTTTGGAGGTTGCCAGGAGAACGGTACATTTCAGATTGCATTGTGCCAACTGTGAAATTTGGTGGAGGAGGAATTATGGTATGGGGTTGTTTTTCAGGAGCTGGGCTTGGCCCCTTAGTTCCAGTGAAAGGAACATTGAATGCTTCAGGATACCAAAACATTTTGGACAATTCCATGCTCCCAACCTTGTGGGAACAGTTTGGAGCGGGCCCCTTCCTCTTCCAACATGACTGTGCACCAGTGCACAAAGCAAGGTCCATAAAGACGTGGATGACAGAGTCTGGTGTGGATGAACTTGACTGGCCTGCACAGAGTCCTGACCTGAACCCGATAGAACACCTTTGGGATGAATTAGAGCGGAGACTGAGAGCCAGGCCTTCTCGACCAACATCAGTGTGTGACCTCACCAATGCGCTTTTGGAAGAATGGTCAAAAATTCCTATAAACACTCTCCTCAACCTTGTGGACAGTCTTCCCAGAAGAGTTGAAGCTGTAATAGCTGCAAAAGGTGGACCGACATCATATTGAATTCTATGAGTTAGGAATGGGATGGCACTTCAGTTCATAGAATGAGTAAAGGCAGGTGAGCGAATACTTTTGGTAATATAGTGTATATTGTATTGCTATGAAACAGTAGCTTTGTAAATTAAATCTGGAAAAAAAACATAAACTAGCCATAAACAAGGCACAATAGAGGTAAATGCATCCAGCATCCAACAACTACTGACTGATTATCTGGTGATGCTTGTTCAGTCATTTTTGATATAATCCAAAAATCTGTCTCCTTCAACAAACAAGACAGAACTTTCCAGGCAACATAGTTAGGCAATAAGCTAATGCTAATATTAGCAGGTTAATGTTCCAACATTGTTGCTATGATGCTGATGTTTGGCAAGGACATGTTAATTATATTATGACCACGGTTTTATTTTAACACTTGCTTATTATCAATGAAAGGCTAAAAGTTGTTCATGCTTTGGTTTTGTAAAGCCTTCTTTCACATTTAATTGATCACACTTAATCTACTTACATCTACCAACTACAAAACAATCATTTGCAAATGCATTTTTCAAATGAAACTCAAATGTTTGAATGCTCCTGACTATTCTTATAAAAGTTCAACAGATGCAGTGCCTGGTATTGTATGCAATGTGGTCAACAGCAGGACTGCCAGTAAGAGTAATAGTACATAAACTGATTACACTTAATCATCCAATTTTGCTTGTGAAATTGGTTTTGAGTTTATCTAGCAAATGTACAATGTTGTTGTCTGTATTCTTGTCAGCAGGGGACCTATGAACATAGAGTTCAATATTTACAACACGTCAGGTCCAGTTGATGCACTAATAAAAAGGACAGCGGGAATGATCTTTAGTGGAAAAACAGGTCACAAATGTGCTTGGCAAATAAAGAGGGTCATGACCAATGATAGAAGTAGAGGCTGTAATTTAGCACAAATGTGCATTGTGTATGTGTATGATGATTTCTGTAGGAAGCAGTGAATAGACCAAAATAAATGCACCCTAAACCATTGTTTGCCTTAAATAGCTGCTGCTGTCAATTTAAAATCAAGGCAAACAAAAGCAGGTGAGCTATAAGCCTCATTAATGCAACAGCATAGCTGGTGCACTGGCAGCATGTTCCATAAATGACTGAGCACTCTGCAGACAAAGGGCTTAAGCACCTCACTCATTTAAACACTAATGAATTGACCTGTCTCAACCTGGCTCCACAAAAGCCTAAAATTAGAGGCAAAATAAATAAACCAAGGATGAGAGAAAACAGTAATTCTGCAGCTCAGATCAAGCAAAGGGAGAAACCAAAGGATTACAGAAGCACAAGGAGCTTGGTTAGAAACTAGAAAGAGAAAATAGGCAAGGTAATAAAGGCAAAAGGTGGAAGAATCTAAACAAAGAAAAATGCTAAGAGAAAATGCTAAATAAAGAAGTGGCAAGACAATAGCTACCCAAGAGAAGAAGGGATAAGAGAGAACAGCACTGCAAAAGGAAAAAGGTAAACACATTTTACATTCATGGTGTGAAGGGACACAGAGCTGCAATTTCAAGGAAAGGAAATATATTTCTCTAAATGAGAGACACATAATTAATGAAATCAAGCGAACTTCATACAAGCAAACGCATTAGCTTACTTATTTAAATGTAACCTTATTAGTGTAAATATGAATCAAACCAAATCACAATAAACTGTGATGAAAATGTTATGCAGTACAATCTAATAACCCCGTAATACATTTGAGACGGTTCATGTGTTAATAATGTGCATGGCTGAGATGTCTGACTCTACCTAAAGGTAATTTATGATGCCATATTGTAACGTCATAATTGATTTTGCTGGATCTGAAGTGTACCAGATGTTGGGTAACTTATTGTATAGAGAGGTGATGTTGTAGGTGGTGGTGCTACGTTGAACATGTGTTGCTATCATCAAAATCATAGTAGCCACTTTCCTGCATGCATGAGCCGTGTACAATTAATTTTGAGGTGCCTGACAACATAAAAGAAAAAAAGAAAAAAAATCCTAAATAAAACGTTCAAATATAAAATGTGCACCGGTCCACTGATGCTGTTGCAGCCTATGATAGTATGAGCTGAGGACTGGAACACATTAACTGTGAGAAGTGGCCCTCCATTTCACAATGCCAATTTTGTAAAGCTGGTACTGTATTGAGCTGCATGGTGAATCATGGGAATGTTATTATGAGCTCAGGTAGCCCACTCCTTGATTTTGCACAGAGGCATATGAATGCAGATAGAGCCACATATAGCCAGAAAAATACAGGCACACACAAGCCAGGGAACATTTGGAAGCACACCAACACTGAGTTGTCTTAAAGTTGCACAGTGCCTCCACGTGGACTGAGCGCACCACTGCAGTGCTGCATGGAAAGCTTCAGTGGAGCTGAATATCTTATCCATTCTCACATACTCGCAAAAAACAACAGCTAGTTTCAGATACTACATCAGTTAGAACATTAGTTGTGCATGCCTGTTGTGCACCAGTTGTGCAACTATTTTACAAGACAGAAAAATAAGCATTTATATTTAACGCCTCCTGCAAAGGGCAGAAGGAAGTGTTTGCATTTGATGTCTCCGCTGGCACGACAGACTAGGATTATCAAGGATGTATCTCCTAGATTTACTTTTATTTATTATTTTACACTTGGACACTGCTTTGTGGCCGGATTGTATTTTCTTCCGCTCATAACAAGGAACTATTTACTCAGTGAACAAGGGAAAAATGAGCTGTTAGTTGCACAAACAGATGGAGAGGAAATGGCAGAAAAAAGGGGTGGGATAGAGGGAGCTCAGTGCATCCAATTACAGTAAGTGGGCTCATTTCCTCTAATCAAATAGCTCAGTTAAATATCTCAAAGGCAGATTCCCCATAGAGCTAATCTTCACACATCAGCAATCAGCCAGGATGTCTCTCCCTCTCTCTCTCTCTCTAGTTCAGCCATTTTTCATTTTACTACATCTTTCCCCTTCGCTCCCACTCACTCATCCGACCTTTCCCTTTGCAACAGCAAGGACAATTACTGTTGCCTTCTTCTCGTACCGTAAGAAACTATGTTACGGTGTTAAATCATTTTGCCCAAGTTTTCTACGGTGCTGAGCTTCATGGAATTGGCTGATTGTGGAAACAAGGCTTTTCACTGACGCAGTAATAAACTCCAATCACATCCTCTAGTCAGACAAACTGGCAGCACTGTGACAGTTTTGTTTTGTTTTTTGTTTGTTTATTTGTTTTGTTTGCTTTTTGTCTCTCTAATCCAACTACTTTAAAATTATAATGATACCACATTACAAATTACATTATATAATTTTATAATAATATGGGCTATTCTACTAGGAGTATATAGTGAATACTTGTAATGAACAGTTTGTACTTTTGATTTCTGTATGATCTGGGTTTTAATCGCTGCAATATGCAATAATCAAATTATTACAGTTCCCTAATTCCTTTTTAAGTATTAATCTAATACTGAAATTCTGCATACACACAAGCAGCCCAGAACACATATAGATCACAATAGGTTTAGATGGACCAGAGATGTCAAAATGCACATGCTGTAGTTTGAGACACTGTGTCACATGCTCCTTAAGACATACTAAATGACCCTAATCAGATACACATAGCAAAAGCACATGCGCCTGTTCTACTTGGAGCACTGAACAAATAAGAGGCAAAGCATACACATAAACACACAGTCCTCCTGTTGCTTTAGTAGCTGTACAAATCCACTATTGTAAGATAAACACATCACGTTTTCAGTGTCTAGAAGCCTGTGTCAACATCACATAAAGCAAGCACTAAACACATAAAGCTTATTATATAATTTCTAATCCAGCTCATTTTAAGCGCTTTATGCATTCCTGAGATCAGGTGCACTGGTACAGGAACACAGAAGGCCATAGCAAGGCCGGCAACGTTCTTAACCCACACTTGGTGTGCAGGTCGGCTTTCCTTTCGGGAGAGAGGGGCCTTGGCATGAAATCTGCAATGAAAGCTGGTGGAAACCACTAGACAATTTTGCTTTCCTTTGCAGCCTTTGTTCTGCTTGTTTAATGCCTAATTATTAAATGAAAGAGGAATTACTTAAAAAGGGGAAGTGATGAATAGACTTAGGCACATTACGTGTGTCATGTCAAAAAGGCTGAGGTTGTAACCAGGAGGTTAACCTAAAGCGTTCAGCGTAATGGCTCCAGCGTACTGTGTTTGTAAAGATCACATAACCCTGGATATTTCAACAAACAAAAACACAGAAGATTGATATTGAATATGATACAGTATTAAAGGGTCTGCAAATACAATGTCTTTCATACCTATGAAATCATTTTGAACTACACAGTAGACACACGTAAAGGGATGTTAGGTTACAGCATATTAATCAGTACATTATGCTCCTAAAGAAACCATTAAGGACATTATGCTTTATAAGCTGTAAGCATAAAATGTATGGTAGATAAAAGCTTAAACTCATGTCTCTAGGGCTTTTAGAAATGGACTTGATTAATGTGGAGCAGATCACACATAAGGTCACATAGCCTTCAGATTTCTTTTAACTCAGTTCTTCAGCACAAACCTATGCTTTTCCAACTTTCAATCAATTTTCAGCCTTAGCAACCAAATAATTGCTAAATGGTTCTGGCTGCTTTCTACTCCTTTCATTTTCTTAAAAAAGCTATAGAGCATTTTGCCACTTGATACAAAGGCCAAAAGGTTTTGAAAGCACAAAGGCTTCTTAGCAAAACTATGACAACAAAGTTTAATATAGAGAGTTGGTGGATTACACATTGTTAAAGGTAATACTATTACCTGACTTACTATTAATTAGTCAATCAACAATATCAGTTTGGCAAAGAGAGAAACTTTCATTTGCCATTAGATGGTTTTCAATTTCTCAGTTTTTTATGTAACCAAAGCTCAAAGCAGTAATGCAAACAAGTTGTGCCAATAGCAAACTAGTTTTAAGAAAGATTACATTTCTGGACTGACAATTTAGGAAATATTATGCTTTATGTGTTTTATATTTTTATGTCAAACATATCAAAGCTATAAACAGGGACTCACCAGGCTATTGAGCTCTGAGTCATCATAGCTGTCCAATGGATGTGTCCCAGGCACCCCAAGAGGCTCGAGACCCTCTTCATCCCACATGTAGGTTCCACCAGAGCTGTTGGAGGGCGAAAGCTCCACAGATGAAACCTGGCGGGCATCAGCTCGGTCTGGAGACAGCATCAGTGATCCCTGGGATTCCTGCATAGGGCTCTCTTCTTTATGTTCTGCAAAAGATACAGAAACACAGGTCTAAACGACTGATATGAAAGTAACAAATAAATTCATTCAATTTCTTTTTAAATTAGTTTATTACCCAACAGATCAATGGAGTCCCAGTCAATGGTGTCATTGTGAAAGGTGTGTTGGGAAGTGGCGGTGGTGATGCCAGTTTTTCGGTTGTCAGGTTGTTCGCCATCACTGAGCACATCTCCCACGCTGTCAAAGTCATCTAAAAACTCTTCACTGGTGTCAACTATGTCTAGTGATGATGCAGAAGACAAGGACATGTCTTCCAGGGTCTCACCTGCTCCCTGGACAGAAATCTGCTCAAGTAAACTACTTCCTCCTCCTTTTCCATCTCCATCTCCAGAGCATCCATTGCAGTCACTCAGAGACTCTACTTTTTCACCCTCACCAATCGGGTCAGCCTGTATTGCTATTTTTAATAACCCTCCACATTCCTCCTTGACCCTACCTGGAAAAAGAGGATTGTGCTGCTTGGCTTGTCCAGATCGAGCCAACCTGTAATTTAAAGACCCCCCGCTGCTGGCCAATGACTTGGTCAACACACAGCTAGGGAGCAGAGGTTTCTTCAGAGTCCGAGGAGTAGCAGGTGCTGGCGGGACCAAGGGAGTGGGCAGAGAAGAGGCAGCTGGAGGAGTTCTGCTGTACTGAATTCCTCCAAGTTCTCCACCTAGACCACCTGAACTCCCAAGGCTACAGTTCAGCCCTAAACCTACTCTTCCATTGCTCAGTTGAGGAGGTTTGAGAAAACTACTCCGTGGAGGTCGGAGCTGAGTGTTGGCCAGAGGCTTGGCTAGCTCCACAGCCCGATTAAAGGAAAAAGATCTAGTCATTGGCTCGCTGCTGGGGGAAGGAATTTGCTTGAAGTGAGTGAAACTGTTTGAGCGAACCATGTTGTCCAGTGCCATGATCTTCAGACTCTCGCTGGATTGGGATAGACTGTCTTGAGAGCTGCTTCTGAGAGAGCCAGAACCTAACCTTGGTCTTGCAAGGCGCGACTCTGACCCTGTCCGAGCAGGAATGCTGGAACCATTATAGCCCATTTTGGAACCACCGTTAAGTGGGCTTTGGCTTAACTTAGACACTACTTTGGGACTCATCTTTGAGGATTGCTTAGGGATGGCCTTAGGACTGGACACAGCTACCATCAAAGAACCTGATCTGCGCACCTTAGGTGTCGCTGGAGAGCCATTCTTTATTTCTTTTGCCAATGAAGGAAACTGTGTCAGAGTCTTGTCTTCACTTCCATCTACAGTGCTAGTGGGAGTAGTGGGGCTCGAGGTTATCCCTTCATCTCTCTTCCCTTTCAGGGAAAAAAGGGAGCCACGGATAACACCATTGGGGCGTGTTCCTGGGGGAGTGCTCTTCCCATCCTGGGCAGCTGTGGTTGGTTGTGTGGAACCATTGGGATGTTGCCCATCCTGGGCAACTGTGGTCGGATATGTGGAACCATTGGACAGGGGGCTAGTGCCACCAGTCGAGGAGCGTCCACCGAACTTAGGCAGTCTGGATACCATGGCAGACTTGATAGGTGCTTTTTCTTCCATTACATGCCAACAAAGGCATTGAGGATTATGGAATCATATACAACTGGGGAAAGACACAAAAAGAGGTGATTACATTTAAGTGCATGTGATTTGACTTGACATGCTGACAATCTTCTTCAGAGGCTCAATCCTGTAGCGCTGTTCATTACTGCAACCAGCTACCAGTTAGTGTAGTTTTTTTTCAATACTACTGTCTTTGTTTTGTTTTGTCATAAAAAATAATGCATCTTCCTCTATCAATAAGTGCAAGTATGATGTATGATGAATTATTTTTATATGTATCTCTGGTTTCTCCCACCATCCAAAGACATGCTCATTAGGTTAATTGGTGATTATTGGCTGTAGGCGTGCATGTGAGTGTGAATGGTTGTCTGTCTCTCTCTGTTGGCCCTGTGATAGACTCGCGACCTGTCCAGGGTGTAACCCTGCCTATCGCCCAATGACAGCTGGGACAGGCTCCAGCAGACCCCCACAACCCTTAACAGGAATAAGCAGGTACAGAAGATGAATAAATGAAAGAATATATCTTTGGTTTGACCACATAATCCTTGATTCAAACTGTGTGTATTATCCTGTTTCTGTGACTCTAACGTCATAGAATGTCACAGCCATCACATTTTTAGTGACTCTCATAAATAATAAGATAACAATAATGACACTCTAGATTGTCCTGTCCATCTGCTGCAGAGGTTGAATGCCTGTCTTCTTTTCAAAGACTGTTGACTGTGTCTGTAGCATTAGGGATTAATCAGGCAGGCTTACAAGGTGACGTGAGACTCTGTCACGGCAAGTTTATTTTGATGCTTTCATGTCATCAAGGGAGTGCCCCTTCTGCTGTCTCTTAATGGAGAGACAGACAAGTTTCTACACCTGTGTTTTAAAGCAGATGGCAAAAACTGGCAAACATAAATATAGTGCATCAAACAAAATGTGCATATTATGATCTATTAAAAAGGATGACATGAAAACAGGAACAAGAGATTTTTCAGTAGCATCACACATGAAATGACCTGCAGCTGGCACTGGTTTTGAAGGATTTGGCGACAACACGCTTGGCCAACAGAAAAATGGGAAAATGTGTAGACACTGCCTCAGATGTAAGGGGAAACCAGTGCTGGGAAGGTGTCCAGCATTACAGTGAATAGTGAATGGAGGAGGTGTGGCATACAAGACTCACGGAGGGTGAACACAAGGCTGTTTCCTCTCATTCATTGTTGGAATCATTCAATTCCAGTCAACCATGTGACAAGTGTACATGTGTCGGTGGTGCACCTGCATGTTATATCCATCTGGCTAGCGTTGGAAATTTTTAAATTGAAAAGTTATTGAGTTGCAGATGGCAGTTGAGGTTAGCAGAAAGTAAACCGTCTGCATGAGGAAGCAGAGCAGTTAATGTAAACTCTACACTAAAACTATTTGCAGACCCCTTTTGTGGCACTAAATAAGATTAACACATTGTATAATTCAGCTAAAAAGCCTTTGTATTCGTGTTCCTCCCATGTAAGTGAATACTTGAGGAGAGGACTACTGCAGTGTCTGACAATCAGATTCTGGGGCAACCATTCAATCAACTTTGAGAGAGGTGGGGGAGGAGTGCCGAGTCAATGTGGGTCTCTTACTCTTCAATAAACTCTGCATCACATTGGCCCATATTTCCACCCAGGGACACACATTTGTACAATCAAAGAGACTACCTCATCACTGCCATACAAGTGTCTGGCACTGCCACCATCCTAATCTGCTCCATAAACACACATTTGTATGATGACAAAAACACACACATGCACACAAAAAAACGAGGTCAGCATGTGCAGGCAGGGCAACCAAAGCCTCTTTGCCCCGAGGAGAGGATAGTAGTAGCAGTTAGATTAGGGGGTTTCTCTACTGTCAGTGGCCCCAGAGCCATTCAAGTTTCATTCATATCCACAGAGTCAAGTTTCGATTACATAGCAGGAAATCCACACGTTGTGGCAAATGCTCATTTATCTGGGTCATCTCACTCATCACTAAGCCACTGAGCAATATCTGTCTGCAGTGCTGATGTTAACATTTATTTTCCTTTTTCTCAGTCATCTTAAGGAAATCATACTCCAATGCTTCTATTCGTCATATTAAAGACATCAGGAAAAATTAAAAAAAGATTATATTGCTATTGTCTCACTCTCGTATTTATTAAAACAACAAATATAATTTTCTTCATAATTTTACAACATATCCTCTCCCTCATCCTTTCATTACGCCATTGCCTTTTCGACATTAAGTCACCTGGTCATTTGCTTGTTAAACTGTTAGCCTGGGTGTCTTCTAGACACCATCACTTGCCTAGCATTTTGTGTCCATGACTTCCCATGCCATAACCTTAAGGTTAAGGTTAAGTTCCATTAAAAGCACTTCACAAAGCACTTCACATCTTCATAAGATAATACCCGTTCATACACAACCTAAATACAACACATCACAAAATAAGACAAAGAATCTGCTTTGTGCCAAATTATAGTGAATGACAGTTTTCGTTACTCAGTGCAAAGACAAAGGTCAGTACAATACAGGCACAAATAAACTGACTGACTGACTGACTGGCTGACACACATTTAGAGGTAAAGCAGTAAAGCGTGCTGGCCATCTGTCAACTCATATCTGAAGGACTGCCCATCCCCCAGAGAAAATTGCGTAAATAAATATCCCAGAGCTTCACTAACATCTAGCACACAGCCATCGCTGAATCCAGTGTTCCTTATCTGGCTCTCCACTGCATATGACGCAACAAAACACAAATTATTTTCAGCAGAATAAGGTTATTTCTAATCAGGTTTAAGACTGAGGTCTGCAGAAACAATTAAATTTATCTTGATATCCCAAAAGCTGACTATACTGTAGAATTTGTCTGTGATAGGGATCAGATTAACTTCCAACATTAACATTCAGTGTTACCTGGTACTGTCACTTCCGATCAAGAGACATAGAAGATAATAGAAAGAAGAAGAGGAATGGACAATGAGATAGACACTGTAAAATAGAGATATAATTGTAGAGACAGAGTGACAAGACTCCAGGCAGACTTTCTCCACTGAGAGATCTTCTGCTAGACCTGCAGGTTAGCACCTCACAAGCGATCCCTGTGTGTGAAATGAACAGTAAAGTGAGATGACATATTTTCTTACTCTCTGTCTTACAGAGAAAGGGAGCTTTATTTTTGTCTGACAGTGAGGCCATTGGGCCTTACTTCATTTCCAACTCAGGGGACAGCCAGGCTTAGAAATCACCTGGCAGAGAAGCAGAAAGCTAAAAAATCTGATCTGGAATAGTCAGGTCATTTATTTTTCTTCTGGCAAAGTTTTCACTTCTAAACTGAACACGCACACAAGCTGCACAGAGGCATTCTTCAGGAGTAACAGGATGGATGCAGATAGGATGCGACAGCCCGAAGGCTATGATCTATTGGGTCATTGGGCTTACGCATGAATGGAGGTGTTCTTCTACACACAGTAAATCCCCCATTCTTGCTGCATCCCCATATCCCCATCTCTCAGAGTGCACAGTTCCCTGCCATTACAAAGCTTCAGCATCATCAGTTAATCTGATCCCTATCACAGACAAATAGAGCAGTATGTCGAGTTACAGCTATCTATCCTCTCTTACATTTTCATCATTCAATATTCAAAAAAAAAAAAAAAATAGTGAAAAGATATAGCATGAGAGAAGCCAGGAAACACATACACGCATTCTCTTATACAGCTATCTTGTAAGCCAAAGTCAAGTCTTTTCTATTGTCATTCTGAAAGAAAACACTATATAAAAGTGTCAGTAAAATATAAACACGTATCATGTCCAGGTAGCACCATGAATCCCTCAGTAATACTACACACACACACACACACACACACACACACCCACATACATAACCATTTCCCAAAGCTTTTTATGCTGTTTATGTATGACCCCCTACTCTGGACAGTCAGTTACTCAGTTTCTAGCAGTTAGCTGACATTTTCCATTAAAAAATAGGTTTCCTAAACACAACATCTGTAAAGAAAATATTACAGAAGTGCAGTTTTGCACTGCATATGCCATATATTTCACAACAAGTGTGTCTACTGTAGACCACATGTACAACATTTAAACTGATCAAAGGAAACTACCTGAACCAGGGTCTGTGTGGTTTGCCAGCTCTACTACATAATTTCCTGTAAGGTGTAACAAATGCAGACATAACTGTTCTTTTCTTTGTCAGAAATTATTCATTTCGTCAGTGAAGATCTTTGTCTGTGAAAAAGCAAGATACTCTGGGGAAAACATGGAGTGATAAACAGGAAGGACGGGGTGAGAAAAAAAAAAGGCTCAAAAGCTCTTCTGGCACTTGGTTCTTCCTGACACGATGTGACGGCTGCAACTTGAAACTGTTTCTGTCTTTCAGTCCATCTCTGTGAATATGTATTTTTTGGTGCACAACCAATCAATTATATGGATCGATAGATATGTAACCCCTGTTTGAAGTGTGTCATCTAGCTGGCTTTACTGTTTGAAAAGTTAATTATTTTAAAGTCCAGACACACACAACCACTATCTCTGAACAGTGTCACTGTTGTCTAAGTCGTTGATTGAAGATTTATTTTTTTCTTACGTAATTATCTACGTTTCTGATCTGAGAATGGATAAAGGGATAAGAAATATATCCTGACGATCACCTCCAACTGAATCTATGTCTCAGCCTCGTTTACATATATTGACAGAGTCCCGCGTCTCAGTGGAGTAATGACTATGCCAGTCAACAGGACAGGGCAGTCGTGGGCCATAGCCCTCTCCCTGAAGAGATTAACAGAGTGCCATTAGAGCAGGCTAATAGAATGAGACAGGGACGAAAGCAACACTGACGCTGGGCTAATGTCTATTGAGTGAAAGCAATCCTGGCCAGAGCTGCACTGATGCTAAAAGATGCTAATCCAATGAGACAGCACAGAGGGTTCGGTAATGCTGTGTACTAACTGTGGTGGATCAAATGACAGAGAGCAGCAGACAAAACGGTGAGTTGACACAAGAGGAGAAAGTTGTGGTGTGGCACTGTGCTACATTAAGTACTACAGCATGAAATGAATCAATTTACAGCAGCATCCACATTTTGTTTGCTGACAATGTACCACAAATGAATAGATTATAACATATTACCTTAACTCAGTGAACTTATGTTGCCCTCTCCAATCATTTTCATCCACAAAACAATCATTCAGATGAAGCTAATTCCCATCCAGTGACTATGCACTTTGCTTCCTCCATCTTCTAAACTGAAAGTAAGGTAGCACATAAGAGAGCAGAGCACAGGAAAAGGAAGACACGGCTCAGAGTCTGAGCTGTCTGCTTGCTGCCTGTGTGTCCTTACATGTGTGTGTTTGTGTAATGTGAAGCGAGTGGCGCGTGTGTGGGTGGAGACAAGAGCCTTTGCGGATGCGTTAATATTTGATGGGGTGTCTTTCAGGAACCCCACCCTGTGTGCTGCCAGAGGAGAGGAGAAGATAAATAATTTGAATTTCCTTTTAGTAAAACAGTATTTGAAGCTGAATAATCTCATCATCTATGCACAATATGGCACAAAGTCTAATAACTAATGTCACATTATCTTCCCAACATGGAACATCTACAAACAAAAAGTAGAAGTTTACAGCGTGCTACTCATAATTTCATGAGATCACCCCAGGGCATAATCAAGTAAACACATCCTACCTAGCACTCAGCTGAACACACAGAAAGTGCCTCCCACAGAGAGGAATTTGTTGGGGTTCTCGTTGAGATTTGGTGTGAACTCAATTTTTCCTGCTCATTTCATGGTTGACAGCGCACCGGTTCCACTCAGTCGACCGTTTTTCTGTTAAGTGCCGGCAGTAAAACCGTAAGACCGTTGCCAGTTCTTCAACATCTCCCGTTGTGTCTGTGATGCCGCACGCCTTGATGAATCACAGCAAGGAGTCTGCAGCAGCACTCATTATATCAGCAGCTGAACTAAAGGCTAAAACACAGGGTTCCTAAAGACTAATTAAGCTTTTGTGCTGTTTCAGGCATTGATTCTATTAAATGCCTCCATTTCAATCAGCTGTTCTACATGTAACTGATTACAATGACGATGCTAAGCATACGATTTCAAGAGCTTATCCTTGCCTGAACTATTCTGTACCATATCATTTAAACGGTAGAAAGAAGGATATTTTTGTAGTGTGTCATTAATTCAGGATGTACTGTATACACTCACAAATCTGAAATCCACTACTGTGGAGTCACGACACAGAAACACCTTTCAAAAAGTTCTCATAATCCGCCCTGACTCACACCCATAAGAATGACTCTGCTGTGCTCTTTCTGAGGTGTGATGATGAGCGGTGCTAGCACTTACATAGATCTAATTATCTTCACTGCCACAGCAGCCCAGATGTCCAAACTCCAATCACAATTATCAGGTTTGTCCTATTAGGATATGTGAATGACATGCAAAGACAGACATGTTACTCTCAGCAGGATGAGACATGCATGACCTTCACTTCAACCACACTGAGAAGTCTGCAGTGCATCTGACAGCCCCATTTAATTCTCACCTTATCATTGGCCACAAGGGTAAGAAAGGCCTTAAAGTGTCGCCTGGCAGCAGTGCAGGTGCCACTCACTGTCATGGAAGTCATTACAGATGTTCAGGCAGATTGGAGCCAATGGTGTCTGACTTACACTTTGCTTTTTGAAGTGAAATCAAATGTCCCTGAGACCACAGATCCATGTTTTAAAAACTGGCAAGAACGACTTTAGCCTTTCAAATGTGTTGTAGCTAACATGTTAGCAACATATTTCTGAATACCTGTCAGAGGTCCAGTACTCATGTATTTTTGCCCTTGTATGATCTGCCAGGGCTAACTCTATGATTCCCCTTGGCTTCTAACAAATTGGACTTTCTTTACAAGTTAGTACTTTTCCTCGGTTTTACCTGTTTCTTGTAGGACAGGAAGAAATAGAAGTGTTTGTATGAGCTTTAGAGCAAAGCTTGTAAGTTCTTATAACCTGGTTCATGAATCTGTGGGTCCAGTGAACCACAAAGGTTGGAAAGTGAGAGCTGACTAGACCTTCAAATTGGTACATTGGTTCACAGTTACAAATAATATTAAAGTATTCCACTGTAAGGATGATTACTATGATTTGGACACACTACAACATTTTATGACAAATTTAAGTAAAAGCTGTAATTTGTACACTATCATCACTATCATATGAGAATCTACAATTCTGAAATGGTCTTGGTTTTAGAGTATTACATCATGAACATGCCAAAAAAGAGTCCCTTTTCATGTAATATGACCATGACTGAACTCCACCCTGTCATTGGGCACGTGAAGGGGTGAGATCACAAGTTTTTATCTGGAGCACTGAATTCAATGCAATAACTATGTTTTACTAAAATAAAATCTCCAATCTGAATCAGCTGCACACAGGAAGACATTTATGCAGTTGCGAAAGCATGTTCTATGATCTGTTGAATGATCTGTTATCAACGCTGCACAGTTAATTTCTCTGTATGTGGAGGAAAAAAATAAAAGCTTTCATTAACATAAACAGTTAACCAAGGACTGAATTACATTTTACATTAAATGCATGATTGTGCTATTTTTCCTCATAGAACTCATACATGCATATAAACACACATTTACACAGTAACAATAACCCAGGGTCACGTACAGAGTTCATTTCAACAACCTTCTGACTGTACCCAAACTAGTCTCTGATAGCAGAACAATGACACCACTCTCCTTCTACTGTAAAAACAAATTCTCTGTACACTGACATGTGAGTTCACTTGAAACATGTCCAGCTTATCTTAACACTGTGCCGTTTATGGGGCATTTGTTTTGGATGTAACTTATACTACTGTATGCCTGGTGGATTTATTCTTTGCAAATGGACAATACAGTGCTATTAGGTCAACTTCCTCTCTGCCCCACTTCCCTCATTCCAGTGCATCCTTCTTTTCCAGTCACTCTGTCAGTCTGTCTCTTTTAACAAACACTTCCCCCAATCTCTACAGTTCCCTTAGGCAGCACAAGTACAGTATCCAGCTAACAGTCTCACACGAGGACAGGGCGAACAAGGCATCCTCACATCAAATTAGGCCACAGTTGGTAGTTAACATCCATCAAATGCAATGCCTTTGTGCCCATTATTTTACAGAGAGGCTTATGGTGGGTCAGCTGATGAAATGCTAGGGGAAACCCATAAAGAGTGGCTGATAATTGAGTGACATTTCTTTTCACCTCAGGAGCCTTCTGGGAAAAGGTTGCTAGATACTTGAGTAAATTGCCTTGAACACAAAAGGCACCATAGCAAACTGAAAACTATTATGTACTGATGTTGGCAATGTCACGCTTGAGCCTGCCATGCAAACAAAGTATTTGAATATCATACTCTTATCGGTACATTTCACCACATAGACATTTGTTTTATTTTTTGCAGTTGAACAGCACTTTAGTAATGACTCTCACATCAACTTGGCCGTCACATTCAGAGCGCAAAGTGTGAGAACAAGTAATAAGAACACTAGGAAAGGTAATACTGCAAATGAAGTTGAAGTGTTCCTGCAAGTGATAGGAAAGATTAGGAGAATCAAGGTATGGCAGTGCTGAATGACCAGAAAAAGGCAATGTGCCAAATTAAGCTGGTGCAGTAACATGAGCACAAAGGCTCTCAAACACCTGCGCACTGCTCTGGAAACTAGCTTTCACTTCTGAGAATTACACCCATTCTGAACAGATGCTCGCAAATTACAGCAGGCCCCATGTGGTGATTGAGAATGACTCAGCAGTGTTTGTGCAGACAGGCTAGAAACTTTCGGCCTCACAAACAGAGTAAGCAGTCTCCATCACATGATCAGTATCCGATGCCAAGCACATAAAGGCACTATATCACATGACTAAAAGGATTGAAGGATTATTCAATCAGACTTAAAGGTTTTAAGGCGAGCGACCCCGTGACCTGTTGTAGTGAAAGTTTATTACTGATTATGGTAGTGGAGAGAACCCAGACGAAGGAAGGCTATACTGCAAATACTCATGGCAGCTGACCTGTCAACGTTTTTTCTCTTATTGACAGAAAGCACCAAGCGTGTCTTCACTGCTACATTAAGAGTTATTGAAAATTGAAAATTTTATTGAAAATAAATGGCATTTTACATTTAGGATTTTTTCTCTTAGTCCGACCTAACTCAGACCAGGCATGCCAAATTGTGCGTTTTTTGTGTGCATTTTGTGTGTCATTGTATTACTCAGTCAAATCTTATCTATTTTATCTGTCACACTAACTAAGAAAGACATCAAAGTAGAAAAGACTCATTGTAATCTTTGATCGTTTTCTGTAACCTGTGATTTTTCTAATATAACAAGCAAATGTCTGCAGCGAAATAGACATATTCCACAATAAATGGCATCATCCAGCCAGTAATGATGGACATCTGCTGCCATCTCCCTGCATTGTGTTCACAGTGGCACCTGTGTAAACAAGCTATTCAATGCAAAAGAAAAAAGGCGCTCTTCCACTGACAAAATAAAACCCTCACAGACATGACGTTTCATATTTTCATATAAAAAAAACACTCAACCAAGCCATACTTCATCACTTTAATCATCTTTTTCCTCTTTCATTCTTTAAATCTGTCTTTAACTTTTTGCGACTTTGTAGTGCACAATTGGTTGTCCAACAAATTAACCCAGTCATCCCACAGACCAGATAAACTAATTGGGACTGCTATGAAGATGCAAAACGTTACCAATAAATATTTCTTTATTCCAAGGGCATACTCTGATCAGTCAAGGACACTATTGCTCCAAGTGCTTGTCAGTTTCTTACCTTGTGTCTGAGTATCTGAGATCCTGTGTCTACACTCTGCTGCGTACAGAGCTATTTCAAGCCTTTAAACATCTGTGGTCTTACTGAGGGAATGGCAGAACTGATAAGCGTGGCTAAGTATAGCTCTAATGATAGGCCACATACAGCGAGAGAGGAGAGGGCAAGGAGGATCAGAGAAAAGTCAAAGTCAAATCGAGTCCATCCGCTCTGAGCACAACACGGCCATGAAGACATGCACAAAACTAGAAACCAATGCATCATGTTCTTTGATTTCTAAGCAATATGTAAATTAAACACCTATACAACAGAAAATATGACAGCAGAGAGTGTGTGACAGTCTGAAGAGCTGTGGAACACCTTGCTCTATGGTGACTTCTTCAGTCTGTCATTTCTGGCATTGTCCCACAACTGACTCAATAGTCTGTAAATAGTCCCTTTGACAATAAGTGAGGACACTTTAACATCTTATAAAGTTGCCTTCATCACTACAGTGTCTTGGAAGGACTGGTATGCACAAGGTAGTGGGTGCTGTGTGAAGATAACTGACAGTCAGGGCGCACATGCAGAAAATCAGATGACATGGGGCACACACATCTTGAACTGCAGTTTGGGTGGTCTTTAGCAAGCAGGTGCACAGTGTAGACTCAGCTGTTGTTGGGGGGTCAGACTGTAAACACACCCTCAGCCAAGGTGGCGCTCCAGCACCCTTGCCAACAGGTGACTGGGGAACACACACATGGAATTACACGTGTGCGTTCGTACCCAACACCACCCCAACACAGGAGAAACCAGAGGAGTGTCCATCTCACTTACACCGAGGGCAATCGGTCACGCCCTTATCCTAATGTGTACTGGCGCGCCCATGCCATGGCGCTTTACACTGTCTGGGCTGTAATAGATCACAGACCAAAATGGCACACACACACGCACAACATGGTAAAGACTTGACTGACAACAACTTCAGTCCTGGTATAGAAATATGAATATGTGCAGCTGCACAGGTTAAAATTGAACTCTGCTGAATCTAACTTTATGATGCGTGAGTCTTCTTCAGTTACCCTTCAATCCTGATATGTGCATGAGCAACACATATCAACGGTGGACATCTCAAGACAGAAAGTTTCCTTCAAGTACCATCTACTAAGGAATACAGCCACTGTGCACATGTTTTATACTTAGGTAGCCTTCTAATCTGTTATATAATAAATCAATTCTATTTGCTCATTACATAAAGGCATGGTCCCACTCATTCATGGCACAGTGGCTCCTTCACTTCAGGGCATGTTATGACTTCTGGGGGGTGATGGTAGAAAACATGGCCTCTTCTGACTCACTGGGCAGCACACAGGACTCCTTATGTTTTCATTTTACCATCAGTACTACTGTAGAAATATAACATGCTCTCTAGCCATACATTGACTACGTAAATGACCGCTTGTTAGTGATTGCAGGATTTACGTATGCTAATATCTGCAAAATATGCTTTCACTTACCTGAATTACGCCGTTAAAAGCATTTTCAAAGCCTCATTGTTGGGTCAGCAAAAAGTCCACTTGTTTGTTCTCTTATACACGGCAGCATATTGTTAAGTAGAGGCTTTCGCTTTCCGTTTTAAACATTGGTGAAGTTACGGCTAACATGTAGCCTTTAGGCATCACACAAGTTCAATGACAAGCTTCGATGTACAGTCAAGTGTGTTCCGTACCAAACAAAACAAAACGACTACGTTGAGAACTGAGCGGAAAATAAACACGTACAGTGCTGAAAAACAACTCGCTTTCCGGGAAGTATTTCCAGTTGAAATAATACTAATACTGATAATAACAACAATAACACGAAGCTACAGTATAACTGAGCCGTTAGTTACACTGACAGAGTAAACACCGTCCAACTGATGATGAGGATACTGAGCTGGGCTGAAAAAGGCGGTCCGTACAGCCACAGACGAGCGTAAACTAAACCCCAACGGGTAAATAGTTAGAATATCCTCTCAAGAAACAAATGTAAACGAACTAACCGCAGCTGTAAAGCACACAGCACAGAGAGTATGCGGAGTCCCCCGAAACAGTTTGTCATTCCGACATCCTCCTCCTCCTCCTCTCGCTTCCAGTGGGGGCGGAGCGTAGAGATGTCACCTGGGTCTCAAAGGGTGACTTTGCAGGGTAATCTCCAAGTGTTTATGTCATGTGTGTAATAATTCTCAATGTATCGTCATATTTACTACCACTACCACTTCGTTTCTAGGAGTCTATATTGCTGTAACTGTAGTATAAATAGCCTAAACGTTAACTAACAGCCTTCATGCTAGCCGTTGATGTGACGTCAGTCTTAATACCCACAGCTGCGCGTGCAAAGTTAAATCTGTGCACGCGACTTGGAATAACTGTTAGCTTCCGTTTAGCATTATCCAGTAGCAGCATGAATGCCAAGTTATTAGCTTTAGTTGAAGTTTTCTTATAAGGAAGTTTTTATCAGAAAGTTTATTATACTTGTTAGCGGTGTCAAATGATTTACTAAACAGTCTATTGTGGTTTTTGTGTGTGTGTGTTGTGCTTATTATAAAGAAAAGTATTCATTAACCATTAGCTGCAACTTCTTCAACCTTCTGCTTTCTAAAATATTAGACACCATACGTATGAATTGGAAGTGCCTGTTAATTACTGAATCAAGGTTGAATTGTATAAGGTTTCGTGTTTTATAGCTTACATTTAATATCACACTACTAGTATTGTAAAAAGTAAAAACAAAAAGTTAATGTACTTGTAGAATGCTTAGCAAGAAATATCTGAGAACTCTAACGAAGGCCAACCAACAGCTGTTGTGTGGAAATCTATAGTTTCACAATATCATAAAGGTGTTCCTCTTTTACCACAATCATATGACCAAATGAGGGGGACAAAGTCCTAGAAACAAACTTAAATATAATTTTATTCAGCACACTGCCACTACCAACCTCAACAATAGCCTTGCCTGACCATGCCTACACAAACCGATAAAGTATAGGAGTGTTTTCCAGTTATTTTAACTGGAAAATTTGCTGGATCACATTAGTGTTCCTTGTAACAGCTGAACCGTTTTTGTGTGTGTGTGTCTGTGTCAGGCTGCATCCTGCTGGTGATGGCTGCCACTATTAAGGAGTGTCATTGTTATGGGGTCAAGATGTCTGGTCTGTTCTGGTACATGTCTAAGTAAAATCCTCACAAATGACAGATCCAAAAGTTTCCCAGCAGAACACTATTGTCATAAAACTGACGATGCTATTTACTTCTCCTGTCAGTGGTTATAATGTAGTGGCTTCAGCGGCGTTCAGAGGCCTTTTCCTCGACAACAAAAACAAAAACAAGCAACCCACTTTACATAAATCTTTCCCAAAATATGTTTTACTAATTCATGTTCTTTTCTCAGTTTAATATTTAATGTTTCTTCTGCACACACAAAAAGAGAATGTCCCAAACAGGGTTTCATTAAATATTTTAAGAGAAAACTTAATCAAGTCAGAAGAAGTGGAACTAATTACAGGCCTTGTCCAAAGAGAAAATAACAGACGGATATCTTGCTTGATTTCAACTATATTTTACAATTTAAACTGGTAATCTGAATAAATTCGTAGCTGCCATAAATTGAAGCTGTTATTGACCAATTTAACCACTAGAGAGCAGCCTTTTACTGGTTATTGCATGCGTCAATGCCCTGCACATGTTCACTCTATTTTCCCTTGTGGTGCGTGTTTGCATGTGCCTGAAATATAGTTATAATGTGAGAAAGATGGAGCGAAAGTAAAGAGCGAGAAGAAATGTGACCATATGTTCTCTCCGGATTTTAAATCATCCTGTCGCCCCAGGCCAGGTTCAATGAAAAACACACACATACACAAGCTCACCTACTCTCCTTGTCTCTCTTTCGGTGCTTTTGTACTACAACAACATTCAGCTGAACAGTCTTAAACTAACACTGTGTGTAGACCTGTCCACTGAGCTGCAATCACCAGTGAGCTACCTTAAAAGAAAGAAAGATACTAAGACATACAAGGATGAGAGAAGAGAGAGGAGGGGTTAGATAAGGCAAAAATGTGATAGAAAAAAATACGTGGATCAAATGAAAGGACATGGCAAATACTTCTGTAGCAGGTTATAAAAGCGCTGAGACAAAAAGGAAAAGGGGGAAAACGCTACCAACGGAAGAAAGGAGTGACAGAGGCCCCGGTAAGATGGCTTGTTAGCCTGTAATAACTTCCTCAACTGAAAGCTTAATGTACTCGTGGTGTAATCCAACCCTCCGTTTCCTCTGTGATGGAAAATGATTTTCTATGGCTTTCTTGAGACTCAATGAGCCGCATTGTTTCCCGCTACATTATCAGAATGACTGGAAATAGAGACAGTAAATTAGACCACAGCAGGAGGAAGAATGGGGGGAAGAAATGCATTAACAGAGCATGATGTGGATAAGCAGATCCAGATCATTCTTCAAGGCTATTCATTTTTATTTGAATTTAATTGATACTAAGAAATAAGAAGGACAATGTATAGACTGGGTAATTGGTGCATGTTGTTTTTGTTTGTATTTTGTAGTGATATCCAACGTTAGAGTGATTTGATGTTCATTTTCTCTTGCAGTCGAGTGGATGCCTCAATCATGAACCCGAGCTTGATGTTTCCCTTGTTCCTGCTCCTGAGTCTTGAAGCTCGTACAACTATGGTGAGTGTGACTGTACACCCAAAGAGTGAACTGATGTGAGAACAATAATGATGCATTACAGACTAGAAACTAGCCAGACACAAAGATCATACTATTGTTTTTGGTGTTAAAATTGCATTTTCTTTAAGTTATGGATGAGTGGCTTCAGCATTTTGGGTCACCTGTTTTCTATTTGATCTGAAGCTGGGGGCAGATGTGGAGCTGGCTCAGACTACAAAGTTTTTAAAGTTTGGAATCGATCGTATGAAGGGAGAATGCATACCATTTTTATTATTTGCAGTACGCTGACTGCAAGAAGTAGACATTTTTTTTCATAGATTCAGATTAAAGATTAGTTAATAATAAGCCAGCGGGTCTACAGTAAAAGATAAATTCATAACTGCCGTATGTGAATGCTCAAGATGCCTCTGGAGATCCTTTATTTCTCTGTTTAGAGCATTCAGGTAACTCAGCATTATATAAAACTCTATGTGTGTGTTTCAGGGAGGCAGAGCCCAGCGCAGACAGAGACAAGCTGAAGAGAGGTTGAGGCCGTACATCGGCAGAGTAGAGCCAGGTAAGGATTTACACTGGAAGACATACTGTTTTCAAGTGCATGTCTGTTGTGCGCCTCTTAACAGATGAAGTTGTTAAATTTCCTGCCTTTACAAAGTTGCAATACGCACATTGGATGAACAATCTAAATTAATAATTGAATCTGGTCAGCGTTCACTATACAGAAGTGAAACGTGCAGCTCTACAAAAGTACAGCTACAAAAACATGTAAGCATCTGTGATAAATGCAGCCAAAAATCACTTATAATAACATTTATAGTCAAACAATTAAAAATCCTTTTTTAAATACGCAAATTAAAACAATTAAAGAAACTGTGGGGATTGTGCTTTTGCAGTTTCAGCCCTGTAAGTCTGGAACTGTTTGCACATTAGGCCGTCCCAGACATGGCCTGCTATTAAATCATGTTTAAATTTTCATTATTCTTTGGCTGAGCTGCTTTTAATTGTGTGTTTTAGTTTATTTTGTGTAATGTCTTTTCTCTTCTTTGTCTTGGTGTTAATGATTTTGCAACTCTGCTTGCACAGCATGTTGGTCAACTTTTGTTGCTCTATTAATCAAATTGACTTGTTTCACACTATGTTAATGACCTCTCTCTTAAAGTGTGAATGTCTTTCCATTTTGGGTCAGGTGCCCCTCGTGGCATTTTGAGACCATGATGTGCGAGTATAGCACAGATTAAAAGAGAGTGGCTGGTGAAGGAGTGACAGCTGCATTCATTCGTTTAGTTCACTCTTTCATCCGCCACATTTGAGCATTTTATCGACTGATTTAAATCATTCCTTTATCAGCCACGCAGTTAATTGGGACTGAAAGCTAAACTAAAAATGAAAGTGTTAATATTGTTCTTTCATGTTTCAGAAAAGCTCTGTGAACTGCTGAAATGCCACAGCCCAACAGGATCTTGGTGCCAGGTAGTTGCAGAAAATGGGATCCTCGTCCCCAAGTGTGTTTGTCCTCAGTCCTGTCCAAGGTAAAAACCTTGTAGCATTTATAACAGCAGCCCCTTTGGTCATTTATTATTTTCAGTTTTGACCCACTGCTCTATTCAAACCTTTACCTTCACATTTAGTAAGTCTTTTTGCATCTGGGCACTTTCTTGTGCCATCAGGCAGAGGGCACCAGTGTGCAGTGTTCTGGGAAAGACCTACTGGAACGAGTGTTTGCTCCATAAAGAGGCCTGCAGAAAGAAACGGCGCACCGGACTGGCTCACGCGGGACCCTGCCTGGGTAAACACACAGAGTATCAGATATTCCACACAATTTCCACTATGCGCCGTCGCCTCCCAGCTGAGCTCTGTTATCACTCTTGATCAGTCTCCAAGGCTGAATGCTCCGAGGAGGAGTTAGGACAGTTTCCATACCGTCTCCTGGACTGGTTCCTGCTCCTGAGTCGCATGGAGGAGTCCTACGCACCTGCTGCCCCGCCTCAGAGCTGCCTCAGCCACGCCCAGAGGGCACAACTGGCGCAGGTAGCTCAGACTTGAAGAAGACAATAGATAAAAGATAAAGTTGTGGTCATACTTTTTACACTCTGCACAGACCTCAGCTAATGACGCATATGATATCAATATCCACAACAAAATGTAGTCCTTACATATATATAGCCGGAAGAGAGATATGCCAAGGGATCACTTTCACTCCTGGCGTAACCTAACACTGAACATTAAGTTGTTTTTCACACCAGACTCCATCACCATGCCGGTATACTAACTGTCCTTCACAGACTGTCTAGTAGTGTCTGATCGATGTTAACAACCTGCTGTAAGTGGCCAGTTCTTGTGTTGCTTGCGGTCTGGCTGAGAGAGTGGCTCTTAAGAACACCGTGTATAAATAGGATTTGGTCAATAATCACTAAATTATTCAATAAGATGGTGAATGGAGGGATAACTCAATATCCTCTCACCAGCCACCTTGACCTCCTGCCCTTGAACAGCTTAAATTAAATCTTAACATTGTTTTCTGAGGATATAAACATGGATCTACTGTACAGCAGTTCGGAATAATGGCACAATACAGCTTGTGCGTTTTTCCTCTCTTGTGAAGTTTGTCCTTCAGTGATTTTAATTCTTGCATAAAAACAAACATTGGTTGTACTTGTGGTGTTTTGTGTTAATTGCTGACACCAGCTCGCTAACGTGCTCACAATGACAACACAAACCCGTGGAGCATGATTACTGTCTCCACCATCTGGTGGCATAACATTTTCTAATTAGTTGCAGTCTGATGTGTTGCAGGTATTGGACATATGAACCAGGGAATTGATAAAAGTTTGTCCTTCCGATGCAGCCAAATAAAATGTTAAGCAGATGTATTAGGATTCGTGGCGATCCATCCACAAGTTGCTGAGATATTTCTGGACTTTAGTTTGGGACTGACTCACATTGTTGTCCCTATAGACGCTAACATGGCCAACGGTTTGGATTTATTTCATGTATTGAGATAGGAACTGATGAGATCATGCAAACAAGTTGCTTCTTTGCCACCGTTACTTTTACGTCTCCTTTTGTTTCTCTCTTCAGGAAAGATTTACCTTACTGGATAAGAACAAAGACGGCAAGTTGAGCCGCAGGGACCTGAGGAAGCTGCTCTATAAGAGGATGCCTCTAGAGCATTGTGCTACACCGTTCTTTCAGTCAGTCCCACCTCCTCCAACTAATGCTGCTAAAATTACACGATGATTAACTTTGAATAAATTTAATCTTGGCGTGTTTGTTTTTTTGTTTGTTTTGTTGTTCTTGACAAATTAGAACCATATGCCATCATAGCATTTTGTAGTCATGATCAATTGTAGTGTTGCACGGCCACAGTGTCCATATTTCCATCTCCTCGTGTCACACAGGGTCCATAACGCAAACCTCCTGTCTCTCTGTCTCTTGCAATATGTTATTTTCAACTAATTACTGAAACACAGAGGGTTAAAAAATGTCACACGGCGATGCATGTCGCCCCCGCTCTGACCAAGCTGCACCTCCCACCATGCTGTTCTCTCTGCACGTCATCTATCCATTCATCCTCCATGCCGATCCACGCTTCCTGTGTCCTCCTCCCCGCCGATCTCATGACCACACCATCTCTCCGTTATCTTACTCCTCCTCCACGTTGAAGCATTTCTTTCCCCCTTCTGTGATTTCCTTTCATCTTCCCCACGAGTAGATTTGCCCTCCATTTCTCTCAATCCCTCTTTCATCCTTCCATCTCCACTATCCATGCTCCCACCCAACCCCCCCATTTTCTCTGCCAGTCTGCAATGACAGGTTTCGTGGGAGCAGGGCTGTCTGTGTCAATGTCAAGCCATTTGCAGCAATGATAATGTTTATTACCCACTGTGTCTCCCGCTGCCCATGGATTAACACAAATTGAAGGAGTACCCTTCAGAGGGAACTGAAAGACAATGGCTGCTGACGACCACCAGTGCAGTTCTTTTTGCCTTTAAAGTATATCTGAGCATCTCCATACAAATATTTCATTTAACAGGTGCATGCATGTGATTTCATTCATCTTCATGTGATTGCTCTGCTGTCTGCATATACTGTGTTATGAGGGGTCAGGCTTTGCTATGTTTGCAGGTCGTGTGATCATAACAGGAACAGGAAGGTGACCCTGCGGGAGTGGACGGCCTGTCTGGTGGACCGCTCTGAGGCCTGGTTCTTCCGTTTCATGTGTTAGTCACAACTTTTTCCCAGTTTTAGTGTAATTCCTCGTGCTCACAAATAGAGGTTATAGATTAAAGCTCCTTTTACTGTAATCCAAAGCCCAAATAATAAGAAGTCTGTTATTTTGTATGCAGTCGAGGATGGGCAACAATGATTCATGGAGCAAGTTCTAAAATTGCATGTAAATATCAATCTTGCACCAAAGATTATAGTTTCCTGCATGATGCAATTATTTAAGTTAGTATTTTAGTGGACGGCTAACCCTTTAAAAATAGTCAGAATCAATGCAGTGAAGACTTTTAGCGATTTCAGTGGGAGTCGTTTTCCCAGATTTTGGAATCTTTTTGTGAAGGATCTGTTCTCATGGCCTTAAACATCCTTTTGACAACACTCTTGGCATCTGAACTGTCCAGATCGGAATTACTTATCTTGAATTTTAGTGTCTGAATTTAAAACATAAGAGAAATTAGACTGAAATTTTTCAGTTTAGTTTTACTAAAATCCAATTATCAGATATATTTAAATGTCAAGTATTTAGTAGTGATTCAATTTAAAATTAGATATTTAGATTTATGTAATATTTAGGCTACTGTCTATTTCAGTGAAGGTAGTCTTTGCCATTATTGACATTTTGAAGGTAATTTCCAACCTATTATTTCTGAAATATTTAGCTCAGAATAAGTTTTTAGTAGTAAAGCCAGCTGTTCTGTTAATCTGTTTTTCAGAATTATTTTTTTTTTTGTTTTGTTTGTCACCCACAGCAGTAAGAATGGGTTCCCGTAAGTTGTGTCCCAAAATCAAAGAAAACCACCTTTGACGTGAACTCCTGCATCGATCATGCACTGCAAAGAAGTAACATCGCCGCAGCCATTTGATTTGAAAGCTGGAGGATCATTTACGGCGTCAACAAATCGGAAAGTCTGCTGGATGTCTTCTGCATTCGCACATGCGCCTCAGTGGGCCAGTTAAATGTCTGCACGGAGTGGCTGCCAATTACATTAACTGTTAATTATGTTTGCTGACATTTGTACAATCGTCTTGTAAAGGAGACAATGGGCAATATGGAAATGACATGCTTTGAATAAACATTTAATACCGAGGATGATGGACAACGTGATGTACGGTGAAAGACAAGAAGTAAGGATGAGAGGGGAAGAAACGCTCAGTGTGAGACGACGTGACCGGAGAGAAGACAAAGAGATAATAAAGGGGGCGAAGGGGAGAAGTAGCAAAAAGTGTCATAATACAATGGAGGAGCGTGAGGGAGGAAGCAAGGAGAAGGAGGGAAGCAAAGAGACCAAAGAAGGAGAGAGAGAGAAGTACAAAGTGTATTTGTGAAAGAAGGGAAGAGGTAATGCACTGTAAATGGGAGTTGAGAGTAATGGAGTAATGCATAAAAAATGGATCAGAAATGAGGGAAAGACTGAGAACGGGGAGTGAGAGGGGGAAGGGAAGGCTGAGAGAGCAGGAGGAACTGAGGAGAAGAAAAAGAGGAAGAGAAAAAAAAAAGGTTTTGATGCTGCAAAACATTTTCTTTGCTGCCAGCTCTGTAAATAGCATTCTGGAGCATGATGGAGAATATTTGAACCACTTGACCTCTACCAAGGTCAAAAAAAAAAAAAAAAAAACTTGCATAATGCACGCTTGCTGACTTTTTTGGGTCCCATCTATAATACATGCTGCTCTAAAAACTCTTGTTGCATCATGTTTTGCAGTTTTGCTCGCGAGCTTGTGTACTTCGATCAATACGAGGATGTGTGTGTGTGGCCCGGGGTAGACTCCTTGATATGACGGGTTTCTCTGGACTAATTAGCCTTCAAATTTATCATGCCTGAAGGACGAGGGCGAGAGAGAAAGACACTGGGAAGGAGATGAAGAAAGGGGAGAGATTCCAGAGCTCGATATGAAATGCAGATTTGGTGCGGCGGACGCAAGGCAAGCGCAGACTGCTCGCTGTAGATGTTTTCCCACAAATAAATATAAAAAGTGCTTCATCATAAATATCAAAACAAGATGTTTTCATTCCTTCAGATTTTCACCAGAAAACTTTTGATAAAGTGGAGTGGACCACTGGAGGGATGCAGTTTGCCTTGGCATGCAGAGGGAAAAACAAGTCTGGAGAAAGAGGCATGAAGAAAGAACAAAAGCTCACAGATTAAGCGCTCTGAATGGAGATGAAACTGTATTTGCTAATGTTCAGTGACCTGCGGAACGGTTAGTTGTTAGCCCTGGCTGTTCTCTGTTTAAAAAAAAAACATTCAGTCCATCCCCCACTTCTTCTACGAGTAAACATCTTTCTCCAACCTCTCCCATCTTCCCCAGGGACTAGTCCCTTTATCCAGAAATAAATAAATAAAATGAGTCGTTGGGGCCACCCCTGAAGGTCCAGCATAGCCCTCACATCGCTTCCTCCTCCTCACCACCACTGTTCTTTCTTTGTTTCTCCGTGCCCCCCTCCTCTCTGCTAACAGAGTCCCTCTCATTACCTCTGGATCTCCTCCTCCTTCCATCCCCCATCCAAAACACAGAGAGGGCAGTTGTAGATTGACCCACCTAATCCTACTTCACCTTCTCATCTCACACAAACCATTCACTCCTACTGTCCTCGCCCCTCCTGTCACGCCCCATTTGGATATTAGAGGAGACGGGGCGAGAGATCTGTGTGCCACCCAACTCTCTAACCTTGTCCTCTCCCCTCCTCTTCATCCTTTGGGTGCTGATCAGTGATCTGATCTGTGATGGCTTCCTTGCATCTCTGTCTCTCTCCTACACACACACACACACACACTTACTCACTCCCAAGAGACGGCACAGGAGCAGATGGGCGGCTGGTGATGACATGTTGTTAAAAATAAAGACTCTAGTTAACCCGTTGTCAGCTTGCGCACCCTCCTCTCTCACGTCCCCCCATTTCAGCTCATCTCTTTCCGTCCATCTTATTCTTCCTTTGCTTTCAGCCTGCAACTCCATCCATGTTACTCAGGTGCTACAAAACCAGCTAACTGTGGCACTGAAAGCAGCTGGAGACCCCCCGACCCCCAGAACATGATATTTAATACATGGCTGTCATAAAGACAGCGCGCTGCATTATGCATGGCTTGTAAGCACGCATCAATAATACATGAAAAGGCCATTTTTTTCAGCCTCTTTTCATGCAATTACGCCAAATGAAATTTTTACTCTCACTTTCTGACGCTTTTTGTGCGAATGGAATTCTGTTCTGTGACTGTTTATCCGTAAATTATTAAAAGGCAACACAGGAAGGGGGCGGAGGGGGGGGGGGGATCAAAAGAAACGTTCAGGCCCGTTCATGATGGCAGTGAAACAGAGCGAAGATGTGTGTGAAAGCTTGCGAGCATGTGTCACCTAAGCCCGTTCATCCATTCCAGGTCTGACAGATGTCCGACAGATGTCTCAGCGAAACAGGCTATGATTCCCAAATCATATTCTCCCCCGCAAAAACAGAATAAAAGTTGTTAGAACACAGCTCGTACGCTAAGTTGTACGTGCGCAGTAATCTCTCTAAAGGTTAATCGCCATCCAGTCTTCAAAAAGCAGCTGCCATATCTGTGCGCTGCCAGATTGCAGACTTTCAGAACTTCTTAGGGGATGTAAAGTGGGGCAGCTAATGGGTAAAGATTCAGAGAGAACGACTGGCGGCATTAACAGAGAGTCCAGTCGCAGGAAAGGGTCCTCACTTTAAAAGAAAAAAAAAAAAACAGTTGTGGCTGCTGAAGTGATATTTATTAATAGTGCTCATGTGGCACATTTTTCAATTCTTCTTTGAAGTGATGTTGCAGGCAGAAAGCGATAGAGAGGAAGGGAGAGAGCGGGTCTAGCCAGCGGTCAGACTATATTCCCTCTGGGTGGAGTGGGTCCCATTCAGAGCGACCTCAATAGCCCTAGACTGAAGTACCGAGTGAATGAGTGAGAAAAGGCCCCATCACTAAATGGAAACGGGGGAGTTAGCACACAGCTCTCTCTATTTTCCTGATGATATTGATTAAAGAGCTCAGGAGAGAGAGCAGGGTAGCTACATGAGGCCCCACCATTGTGTGGAGATGAGAGGGCTGGGTGGGGTTGGAGAGACACTGATATGAATGCCTCCAGTCCTCCGAGATCTGCACTTGACCTGTAGGTGGAGGACAAGCAGTCTTCCGTGTGGCTGTTTGGCTGGTATGCTTATACGTATACAGTATGTCTCTAGGTTCCCTGTGAAACAGCAGGTGCTAACTGCCCAGAAAAATAAACTGAATGCAACCATTGTCTTCATCTTCACGTAGCCTGACAGTAGCTACTTGAAGGTGTGTATAAGTAAAATAATGCTAAGCTAGTCAGACAAACACTGCCACTTCCTGCCAATAAATATTCTGGCACATATATAATGAAAAAAACTGTATGTAACTAATACATTACTGTGTAAATAAATAAGTTAATGTTTTAATTTGTCCACTTTAAAGATGAAGGCTAGTCGTTAAGATGCTACCACAGCTGCCTCGTTTAGTGTAGCTACACTAAAGTTCGCTAGACAAGGTCTGGCAGTTGCTAGGACATATTTACCCTTGTGAAACCAAGTTTAACATGTACAAATAAAATAAATATGTTATACTGTGTTAATCGTGAAGCTTTATAAGTGATGGATAGCCAGTTTTCAAGTTTTAAATTGGAAAAAGCCAGGCTAGCTGCTTTTTGTGCTACGCTAAGCTTGCTTCATAAGAAAAGAAACTTCCTGCCAAGAAATATTCTGGCACATATTAATTTGATTTTTAAACATGTCTGTGAGTTCATTTTTAAGCTTTAGACTATAGATCCATATTAACTCTTTTTGCAATACACATGGAAAATATATATATTTTTACAATAAATGCAAATATAGCACTAATAAGTTCTTATTATATATATATATGAAAACTCTAGTTCGCTCATAATTAAACAATCAATTTGTTTTACAGATACATTTTTAAAACATAAATCTACTGCATATAAACCTGTTCATTTAGGAACAGACTAAGCAGCTGCTTGAACAAACGATAAGAGCACAAAGACAGTGTAACCTCCAACATGCTGTCTAAAGACATCTAATACAGATGTTATCAGACCAGGACACAGATTGGTGTAATGTGAATGCATTTAACTTTTGCACCACCCCCTCCCCTTTTCCCTCACGCTGCTCTTGACAACACAGCCTCTCTCTCTCTTTCTTTCTCTCTCTCTCTTTTCTCATTACCACCCCCATTCAACGACCTCACCGTCAGCCCCCTCACACTCACCCACTCGCTCCCTCACTCTCAGATTGCACGTACAGATATACAAACACACACAGTCACACATGAGCCCATTTGAATTGCAAGTGAGCTCTGCTCAATACCAGGAAGAGGTAAACAGAGGGAACAGGTGAAAAAGAGGAGCGACAGAGGGAGAACGAGGAGAGAAGAAGAGAGGAGAGAAGGGGGCTTCACTGACCGGATGACATTCACACAGTGTTTAGCAGGACAAGCCTCCACGTGTGAAGGACTGGGAGACAGGGTGTAAAGAGTGAAGAGAGTGCCTGGGGAGCCTTGCACCACACCAGGGCACACAGGAGCTGGGACAGCCCTGAAGGGACACCTGAGCCCTGAAGAGACACCTCCTGAAGTATGGAGCGAGCAGCGCCTCATGGGAGTCAGTGAAACACCCGACAACAACCTGCTGTCGCTCCTCCTCTCCTCGCAACCGGCTCTCACCCCCCTCTCCACCTCCTCCTCCTCTTCCTCCTCCTCCTCCTCCTTCTCCATCCTCTCTCCCTCCCTCATTTGATCCCATCCCTCACTCCCTGCACCAGCGAGGGAGAGCGTGCACTGAGAGAAGGTAAGGGGGATGCATGCATGCATGTCGTCCTTGCATAGCATGTGTGTGTGTGTGCGTGTGACTGCGTCCGCTTCTCAGATTTCAACTGGTTGTGTAAGTCAGCAACTTGTTTCTTTGAATCAGTTGGTTTTGTGTGAGTATGTGTGAGCGTGTGTGTGTGTGTGTGTGTGTGTGTGTGTTTGTGGTCCCTGGAGGGCTTTTAAAAAGCTGAGACAGATGCAGGGCACTTTTACTCTGTGGCTGGATTGTCTTTATCTTGAAGCCATCACATTTTAGTACATGTTTACAGGTTGTGGTTATCTGTCTTCTCTTGTTATTAAGTGGGACGGTGCTCACAGACATTAAGAACTGTTAGAATATGATGTGAAAAGTGGGCGATAGGAGAATTGACGGGACAAGGAGAATGAGAGGTCCTGGCACAAAGGGACAGTGAAAGTAAAGGAGGACCGGAGAAGGGTTAATATATTCAAATGTACATTCAGTGAAGTAGAAAATCAGCCGTAAAATCCTATCAAGTTCCATGGTCATTGCGTGTTACCCCGCTATAATCTTGTCAGTCCCCACCATGAATCACAGACCAGCTCTTTCCCCTTAGTAGTTATTTTTTTTTTTTAGAGAGGGGACAACGGATCCTGCAGGGACCACCCCATGCCATTTAATCTGTCCCTGCCCACAGATAACAGAAGGCAGATGGTCCTGCCAGAGTCCAGGGAGATAGAAGATAGCTGATACAATACGCAGACAGACAGAACTCAACCTGTCCCCCCTGAAACTGAGCCTGCATCAACTTCTAAATGAGGGGATCCGAATGTGGTGAAAAGCAGAAACAGAGAGAGAGAGAAAGACAAAAAAAAAAAGCAAACAAACAGAGGAGCAGGGCTCAAGTATCTTTAATTAAAACCCAAGCAGAATAAATGCAGCCAGTTGACAGACCGGGATAAACATAATGGAAAAAGCTGAGGGGGACCATCAAAGTCCTGAGCTCCTGTGTTTAAAGGGGAGTGTGTATTTATTTATAGAGGGCGGTAGTTAAGTTCACCGAGCTCCCTCTCTCTGTAAGACCCAGCCTTTTTGCCTTATGAAAATTCAATTGGCCATAATTTGCTGAGGAGCCGTATGCATATTTTATCAGCGGGTGCGTTTTGAAGAAGCAAGCCCGCCAAGCTTTTTGTGTGTGTGTGTGTGTGTGTGTGTGTGTTTGCGTGTGTGTGTCGTCATATTTATCTAGACTGAATGAGTGGGGGAGTGTGAGGTTCTGCAGCCGTCTGGTAATTTGTAACACACTGGACATTTGACATGGAGGATAAAGTATAAACATCAAGTAGGTTCACATGTCTGGTTAAAGCAGCAAAACAAATTGCACGGCTATAATGTTTTTCCAGCCATCTCTTTTTTTCCCCTCAGTTTCACTTTCTCCTCTTTTCCTCTTTCCGTCCTCTTCCCTCTAATTACTCCAGAATCCAACATCCTCTCCCCTCTTCTAGCTCTCCGTTTCCACCCTCCCTCAGTCTCCCCTTCCTCTCCCGCCTCCCATTTCAATCTGTTTTTCTCCCACTGCATGTGTCTCAGTTAAAGCTTTATGGGTCGTTCGCTCCCCTCTTTCTGTGCAAGGATAATGAGCAGGCGTCTCAGTGCGACTTTGTAGCTGTGCGTCGGTTTGTGAGTCTGGATCTCGGAGCATCCTGGGGCCCAGAAGACTCAGATGTACCTTCTGTAGCCGCCTCCGTGGTTCCACTGTGATTGCCATCTGATCTATAGGGCGCAGCACTGACATAATACACCTTGTTAGGGGAAGGCGGGGAGTGTGTTTGTGAAGCCTGTGCGACTTTGAACAAATGTGTTCTCTCCGGGGGGAAAGGAGAACACTGAGACCCATAATCATCTGCTATCAGTAAATCTCGCACACATACAACATCATACCCACATATACACATGAAAAAGACAGTGAAACCCCAATAGAGTGTGAGAGGAATAGAGTAAAAGACAGAGACACTGAAAAATCTGATACGGGGCTCTCTTGTTATGCATTGCATTCATCTGTGCTGATCGGATCTGACTGCATCGGAGCACTTCCAGGTGTTGTTTGTGTACCTCTCTCCACATCAGCACGGCGTCACTTACCCCTGATGAAATGACGGTAAATGAAAGATATTTGGAGAACAGACCAATTTGAGCCCTCTGGGTAAAAATAGATATGTAGATGTAAAGGCATTGACTTCAGAGCGATATTAGCAGCCCACTTCACACTTTGAAAAGTGGTGCGATGGGTGATTTTTTTTTATTTTTTTTTACACTGAGTGTCAAGCTGTGCTACACACACATCCCAGAGTAATATAGCATGGCAATTTCTCTTCCCCGGCATGAATAATTCTATCTGAATAGGATAGGATGTTTCTTCATATCAATGAATCATCAGCCGCTACAGCTCTTTAGTGTCTGTGTGAATGGTACAGTAGAAATTTAACTAAGAGTGTTTTGAGTGTGTGTATGTGTGTGTGTGTGGAGTTCATGGGTCCTGATTGATGTTTTTGACCTTTCCGCTGTGCATTCTCAGAGCCCGGGAGATATCCAAGACGACGGGGCTGAGGAAAGTCAAAGAGCAAAAGTCAGGGAGAGAGCAACGATCAGAGATGGCGCTCGCCACCTTGTCCTGGTGTCTTGGCGCAGCTTTGGCACTTGTTTGCAGCTCCTCATGGCCCCAGGTGCGCGCAGCCCTGGCACCTGAGAACGAGGTGCCGCTTCGGCCAACTACGTGGTTACCAGAAGGAAAGGTCACATCTGTAACGCTCCTAAAGGACGAACTCGCAGGTAACAGACAGGCGTGGATGTGGTCTGTTTGATTTCTGTATCAATTATTATATCAAATATTATAGGTATAAGGTAACCTGAAAACTTACTTTGTACTGCTGGTTGTGAATAATTTCCTAGAAAAACTAGTTAGCGAATGAGCAGAGACTTAAAAACAATCACTAAGTAGTGATGGATTAGTGCTTAAATTAACATCTTTAGCAACATATGGCCTTAAATAAGGTATCTTGCTAACTGATATTATTTTATCTAACCAACAGTGTCAAATTCAATCATATTTAATCTATGAGATATGAAAATCAGCCAGTTGTTAAATTTAAGAACCATAATTCTTCTAATAATCCAAAATGTGAATGTACTTTATGGCTTAATAATAGTTTAGTCTAGTAAACAGACCTGACATGTGTGTGTCAACGATAATTAATGTGTCTCTGATGTTAACCTAGTCTGTGATAATCCTAAATAATCACACTCTGTTTTCGATGTTGTTCTTTAACTTGTTGCTAATTTTCTCTCCCATTCAGACCAGCAAACTTTATCATGTCACTGCCACAGTCTGAATGCATTTATTTCCATATAATCCACGGCGTCCACAGCTGTTTTTTCAAAATAAAAGCACAGAAAAAGTTACGCACTTGTGCACCCATCAGCTCCGACAAATACAGACACAATGAGCGTGGTCACATAAACCCGACCTCTCTAATGTTCTATGAGGGGAAAACTATGATCATTTTGAAGTTCAATTCATGTGTGTTAAACTAAATTTGTTTTTAAACCTCAACACCACACTTATACAAATAGGATTTTTCCTCAATTCCAGCTGAGAGAAGATGATTAAATCTTGAGGTCTTTCAACCACATTTTTTGGAGACGGAGCCTGATTCGAGCACCACAGTAGAGAGACCGAGAGGAAGTGGAGCCCATTTGGCCTGAACCCTACACAGCAGTGCCAGTGCTCGCTTTCTGAGAACGGGAGCTGAAAATTGCAAAATGCATCTCTCCCTGTGTGCTGTGGTCTGTCCACCGGTGCAGTCATGCAGAACCGCACGGCAAATAATGGAAAGAAAACACAGATTGAGAAATTAATCACTCTATTAAATAAGCTGCAAAAGCGCCCTTGAGAATGACAGTGTCGCACATCTGTTTGGAAACAACCGCCATCTGCACAGAATCATGAATAATTGTGTTTGTGCAGAGAGAGAACAAATATTTATTAAGGATAACAATGCAGTTAGAGCGTTTTCTTGAAGGTTAACTAACTGTGAAGAATTTTAACAAAACGGTTGGAAAGGTTGTTTTTTTTTCTGAGAAGGCAAAGAGCTCAACATGGACCTTAGAACCAGACACAATGTGAATGTTGAATGTCCTTCAACAGAACCAGAACAGTAGTCTAACATGCAAATAATAGTCCTCAAAAAAAAATCACTAAAAGGAACTTAATAGTTTCTATGCTGAGCACGATCCCTGATAGTTACAGCAAGCAGACAGATATTCATCAGAAACTGTCAATGCAGCCTTATCATTAGATTCCCAGGTCACCTCTCCTAATCTGCTATCAAATGACTGATCAGCATGTGGGCAAATGGAAAGACACACACACGCACAAAAATCCTTACCTTATCTAAATTCATCCAACAAAATGAAAGAATGTTGCACAGTGTGCACTGGACGGCACCTCGCTCGAAGCTGAATGGAAGCAGGACGTTATCTTTCTGACATTCGGCGCCAAGATTTAAACAACTTCCTTGTGCTTCTCTAATGCTTGACCACAGGTTATACTTCACGCTGAAGAAGAGGTCCCGGCGTTTTCGTTGACTGTCAGCCCCTGCGACGCACCCATCGAATGGAGCTTGGCGGCTCGCACCCTAAAGGACAAACCCCTAAAAAGCCTTCAGTGTAAGTTGACATTAGGATCATCACTGGCTAAGATAAGACAATCAATGACAGATTATCCTGCACATATAGGGATTTAGTGAAGGGCAAAGAGTTTAATCTTAGTGAAGTTATGTTTGGCACATATTATAATTTATCTTTTATGATTATCTAATAGAGGATAAAAGCTTGGAGGTCATAGCTTTAACTCAAACCTGTCTCATTACACTGCTGAAATCTGAATGTGTTCATGGTTTTCTCCAAACCACATAGAGAAGGACAGAGACAGAAACAGTGAGTGTGATGTGGTGGTCTCATTGTCTTAAATTCAATCCCCGCTTTTGGATTTGGGTTTTGAAGTATCATAAAACGCACGCCCGAAAATGGCAGCCAACTCTCAACTCAGATATTGAATAAACAATTAAATAGGACTGGGCTCTGCAAAGTCCTGTGACGACCAAACCGAGCTAATTAAATAACCTCAGAGGATTCAACATACTAGAGAAGAGCGGAATTGGAGGATCGGAAATAAAACCTCAAAATAAAGTAATCATATTTGAAGCCAGAAAAAGTCACAGCTTTCTGAAAATAGGCTGCCTCTTTTTCAGGTTACCTAAACAAGCTCGCTAAAATAACATTATGAAGTTATAAAATGACACATGAATCATTCAGACCCTTAGCTCACGGGTCCCCGTCGCCAGCCTGAATTATTCACTTTGATTCTGTAACGTTTGGTCTCATTTGGGGAGAGATTTATTTATTTATTTTCATCTTGACGAGACATGAACAGTTGAACACTGAAGACACTGAGTAGTGATGTTATTCTGTGTGTATGTGTGTATGGGGGTGTGTGTGTGTTTGTTTGCCAGTTGCATAATTCAGGTGAAAAGTTTGTGCTTCATATTTTAAACCCTTTAAATGTGAGTGAAAATGCTGGCAGTCATTTATTTCAATTGGCAGTTGACCTTTTCTGTATTCATTTGTTTGGTATTACCCAGGGTTCAGTGTGTAAAAGTTAAATATATTTATGTCTTGTCATTTAATCACAATACATTCTTTTTAACTTAATACTAAACTATTATAGCGTATAAATATGCTAAACATCTTCTGGGCCTTTACGGAAAGCGACAATTTTCTTTTTGTTAAAGGGATAGTCTGACATTTGAAGTGAAGCTTTGGTATTTGTTGTGTACATATGAGTTATTTGCAAAGAGTTTAGCTTAGCATGAAGAAGAAAGCGATGGGAAGCAGCTAGCTTGGCCTTAACACAACACAAATTATTTCCTGGCTAATCACAGTGACTTCCTGGAGTTTTCATTGGTTGCCTAGCAACATCATTTTATGAATCCAGGCAAATATGCTAGGCTAACCACCTAGCTTGTGAAGTGATGGGCACTATTCAGTTAAGAACCGCATTTAAGAGCCTGATAGAGATAATTTACTTTTTAGCTTAGAGTCGACAAAAAAAAAAAAAAAAATTAAATATACACCGATCAACCACAACAAGAACAGCCCAAGGTGTTGACCTGGCCTCCAAATTCACTAGATCCCAAACTGATCAAGCTTGTCATATTGTTATGAATGATCGGTGTATAGTATGTCCTTATTTACTGGAACATTCATGTCAGTGTAATATCCATGTAACATCTTGTAAGTTTCATATTTGACCATGATTGGTTTCCAAACTAGTCGTGCTGTGTTGACTTTAACTAGTTGTGTTGTCTTTAACTTATCTTAAACAGAGAAACCTGTCATCACTGGTAGAAGGCAGCACAGTGAAGGTCAAACATCAATGTTAACTAACATTTCTGAGCTGACTGGGACTTCCATTCTTTTAATTCTTTCCTTTTTGTGCAGGGAGCACTAAAAAGAGCACGCCTGAGGTGTGGTGGCGAGGCCCTGGCACTGAGGAGAAGATCCACAGCTTCACCGGCAATACAGTGGACTCCTACATGGGTCGTTCCTATCCCGGTGCTTCCATCTATATCCTGAGGCTGCGCTCCAAACAGCAAAACACCAGAGCTACAGTGTACTTCGGAGAAGGGCCGGGGCCCTCAGGCACCTTCCCTCTGCTCCCAGCTGACCCGCGAGTTCACACACTAGGCGTGGGTATGACCAGCGTCACCCTCAGCTGGGCGCCCAGTGCCTCCGTCACCAGCCTCCCACTCACACAGGACAGCTACGATTACTGTGTTCTCGTCAACTCTCTGCAGAACCACCCTAGCCTCTGTGCTGCGAGAGAGGGCATGAGGAAAGAGAAAGACCAGAAACAAGAAAAGAAGGATAGAAAGAGGAGAGTGACGGTGTGGCCGATTTTAAAGGAGTGGTGGTGGCAGCAGTGGGACACTTATCCTGAACCCCAGAGTCTACCTTCCTCCCTGGCTGATGAGTATGCTGATCTCCAGTGCGCGTGTCAGGGGACAGAGAGTGTTTGCACCGTGTCTGAGCTCCTGCCTGACACCCAGTATTACTTTGACGTCTTTGTGATTGACCGGCTGAACGGGACCAGCTCGCCGTATAAGGGGACATTTGCTCGGACACATGAGGAGGCTCGACCTGCCATCACTGCACTAAGAGACGGAGAGCTGAGGTGGGTGACCTTCCAAGACAGAGGCTTCAAGTCTGAGCAGTTCTTCAGTTTCCGTCCTCGGGGTTGGCAGCAGAGCGGCCTCCTCACCTTGCAGAGCTGTGGCGTGGGCGAAAAGATCAAGGTCACCGTGTCTAGTAAAGGTCAGGTTTTGACCTCTCAGCCTGTAGGGGGAGATTTAGTTCACATTTGGCTGCAGGGAAGTCCTTCCTACCTCATCCACCTGGAGAGAGAAGGAACGACCACTGGCCAGATTTCTGCTGCTACAGACCCAGCTCTACCAGGAGGTCTGACGGCTTCAGTCAAAATGCAGACCTCGTCAGCCTACCACCGCAGAGGGATCCCATCTCTGCCCTCAACTTTACAGATTAAATCCTTCAATCGGTTGCGTGGCTGCAACAGTGTCACACTGGCCTGGATGGGCACAGAAGAAAGAAGCCTGTACTGTGTGTACCGGAGAAAGCTCGGAAGCCGTGAAGCGGAGGTTGCAGGATCATCAGCTCTAACCGCTCCCTGTCTGGGGCCGGAGTCCCGATCTGACACCGAGAGGGTTCTCTGCAAGTACTTCCAAGAGCTGAATCCTCGACGGGCCGTGACTACAGCTGTGATCGGGGGCCTGGAGCCAGGAATGGCCTACGTGTTTGATGTCTATCTAATGAGACGCTGGGGGATCCCTATCAAGTACGCCAGTAAGATGGTGAAGACCAGAAAGGAATGCTGAGCTGCCGCCCCCTGCAGGAGGTTTTTAAACTGTCCCAGTTAAGGGTAAAATGCATCAGCCATGGACATGCTGTAAAGACTGAGCAAGAGAGCAAAGCCATTTGACTGTTGCGGAGAGACTGTTACCATAACAAGGAAATAATCCCTCTGGAGGAGAAGTGCTTATATTCAAAAGTCCACTCACAGTGGAAGCAGGTGGAAAGCCCATGAGAAGGATCTGCACACCAGCAAAAGTTCATAACATTTACAATACAACTCTTGTGCTTTTTGTCATTTTGTTTCTCGTTGTTGATCATGATAATGACGTGCCATTTGTCCAAGTGCTTATTTTGTGTCTCAAGTACAAGGGACAGATGAGGTTTCTGATGACAAAGAGTCGATACAAAAACAACAGCAGAGACTGTGCCAAACATGCAAAGGAAGCAGATGGGGCAATAATTAGATAACATCTGAGACGAGGGGGGGGCGGGGGGGGGGGGTTTGCAGTGTATATTTCCAGTGCTGCATATTGTACATGCTTATAAACACAGATGGGTGCAATCTACAGAAGTTCAAAGTCAGTGTGTATCTCTGTGTCCTGCTTTCGCATGAAGCAGTGAAAAATACTTAGTGACTTGCCTCATTGTCTTTGATGTATTCTTGTGCTGCTTCAAACTCACCAATAAATACTAGGGGATCTGTACGTTCTTGACTGACTGATGCATGCAGGCAAGCTGGACTATGAAATTCAAGTTTAATTTGATGGATGGATGGATGGATCGTGATGGATGGATGGATGGATGGATGGATGGATGGATGGATGGATGGATGGATGGATGGATGGATGGATGGATGGATGGATGGATGGATGGATGGATGGATGGATGGATGGATGGATGGATGGATGGATGGATGGATGGATGGATGGATGGATGGATGGAGCTGGGGTTTAAAATGAAATAAAATCCAATGGTTTTACCAGAGTCTAGGCTATTCATCTATTTATGTAGGCTTTTTTCTGATATATAAATTTAATTTTACTTAATTAAGTAATTATAACCAAAGTTATCAGGGGGTGAAATTTGATTTAGTAAACAGCTGAAAAAAAACTATATTGTTCCAAAACTGGTTAAAATAAAATTAATATATAAAAAACAACAAGGTATGGTATTTAGTTTATGGATTTGTTAACTGGATCAAATCTGTCAACACAACCAGCACGAGAAGGCCTTAATCAAATGTCAAATGAGGTTCAGACGTGTGACCATGTGTAACTTAGCTTATAGTGTTGCGTTTCCTAAATCTGACAAATAAATCCATAACAGTAACAGTAAAATATATATATAAAATGAATAACTTTGAAAATCTGAAACATTTTAGAAATCACAGAAAAGAAATTATGGCAGTAAAACCACCCTTAGAATTAAACATAACTGAAAACAAAATTTAAAAATGAAAACAAAAACAATTTTGCAATAAAAGCCATATAGAAATATTTATATATATCTGAAGCAAGATAATAATATATCAAAGAAAAAAGATAAAATCTTCAGCAACAACAAAAAAAACGCTTTCCATAAACCAATTTTCTTGTAGTCTTCATTGTTTTGGTAGGTTTGATTTACGACTGCGTATTCTGACGAATTCCATCATGGGAACCAATAAGACTGCGCGTTTTGTTACTGCGTCAGTACGTCTCCGTACATACGGAAGTATGTGACAAACCAGCGCGCCAAATTAATACTGTCAACTGAAGGAACACAGAACGCAGTCTTGTTATAATTTAAATAAAATAGGCAGAACATTAAGCTGCAGGGGTCGTGTAAGCGTTTCAGAGCAAACACTTTACCTGTCATCGGATTAACGTATTAAACAACACAGCTGTCAGGATGGGTTTGCTCGAGCGCTGCGAAGAGCTCTTCAAGACCTCAAACTTGTACGAGGTGCTGGGGACAAAGAAAGAGGCGACTGAGGCCGAGATCCGGAGGAGCTACTACAAAGTGTCGCTGAAAGTCCACCCGGACCGAGCTCCCGACGACCCGCTAGCTACGGAGAAGTTTCAGGTTAGCTGTCCATGTTAGCTGTAAGGCTAAAAACAAGCTAGGTTGACTAAACAGTTAGCTAACTGGCGTAGGACACTTCAGTACAATATATTACAGTTTTGATATTATCTTTATTATCTGATATTACATGTGTGACAAGACGTTTTTCAAAATGGATATCCCTCGGATAGATAGGATATTTAATTCATTTAGTTTAGAAAGAGCATGAATTTAATGGTATCTAAGGTGAAAGTAATACAAACTGGCTGCGGAGGCCTGTGTTGCTGTTAAGAAGACCTTTTATTTTTTTTATTATGTTGCCTAATTCCTATTTTTAATACTTTAAAAGTACAGGAGTTTCCATTCAAATAGCAGAATACAAACAAACTAGATAAATAAATCTCAGGTATTGCAACACTTCCCATGTTGTGTGTGTCAGTATGTGCATGCAGAGCTGATTGTAATGAAGGCTACTTACACGGATGAAGTGTAGATGGACGCTATATAAAATAGTATTTAGCAAGCGATGACCATGTGTGTAAATTTCTCTGCAGGTGTTGGGAAAGCTGTATGCGGTGCTGAGCGATAAGGAGCAGAGGGCGGTTTACGATGAGCAGGGAATCGTGGATGAAGAGTCTGATGCCTTGAGTCAAGACCGCTGCTGGGAAGACTACTGGAGACTGCTGTTCCCTAAGGTATCGGAGTGTAGCAGGTGTATTAAGACTCACTGATCAGTCACTTAGCTTGCTTTGTCTGTCTGTGACACCAAAGTGAGTCTCTTGTATTCCCGGCATCTGTTAGGTAGGTTTACGTCATCAGGAATGAGATCATCGTGGGTTAAATATATTATATTTTAACTAGTTTATTTGTGGCATTGTCATTAAATTTTATGGCCTTGAGCTGTCTTAACGCTTCCCCTCCGTCCATCTCCCGCAGATCACGGTGCAGGACATCCTTGAGTTTGAGAAGAAGTACAAGGGCTCCGATGAGGAGCGGCATGATGTGCTCCAGCTGTACGAGCAGCACCAGGGAGACATGGACGCCATCACGGCCTCGGCCCTGTGCTGCTCCCAGGAAGACGAGCCCAGGCTGTGCGGCATCATCCAGGCTGCCATCGACAGCGGGGACGTCCTGTCGTTCCCAGCGTTCGCTCAAGAGAGTGTCAAGAAGAAGAGGGCCCGTAGGAAGAGGGTGAGAAGTTTGTAAAATTCACACAGCTTATGTGTAATTTGTTTAATTTTCCCTTGCATAATTGTCAATGGATTATGTGCTGCTAAAACCTTTTTTTGTGTCTTTATTCACGCGCTCACACTCGAGTACTTTTCAGCTCCCCGTCTGGTCTCATTCATGATTGTAATTTATCTTGTAGGCTGACAGAGAGCGACAAGAAGCAGAAGAAATGCAGAAAGAGATGGGGCTAGGCGATGAGGATGACAGTCTTGTGATGATGCTTCAGGTAACAAATGCGTACGCGCACATGCACTGATCTGCCACAACATTAAAACTACCGGTCCGCGAAGGGAATAATGTTGATGATCTCATCGTGATGTAATGTTCTCCTGGGAAATCTGGGTCCTGACATTTATATGGATGTTAATTTGACATGTACCACCGCCTGACCATTGCTGCAGGAGTGTGTTATATGTTTCCCAGATAGGCAATGTATAGGCACCCGAGCTGCAGTTTTAGAGCTGCTCTGACTCAGTTTTCTCGCCATCATCTCAAATCCATCCCCTTGACCACAGGTGCCACGATAACAAAATAATCAATCGCCTACCAGTGATTACAACCCACCACGATGTTATGGCTGATCAGTGTATTAAAGTTGAGAGCAGCTCTGTTTCTTTCTCTCTTACTAACTTTCACTTCTTTCTTGTTTTGTAGCAAAGACAAAAGTCCAGGGAGCAGAATTACAACAGTTTCCTGTCAGACCTGGAGGCAAAATACGCAAAAAAAACTCCCAAGTCCCAAAAAGGAAAGAAGGGGAAAAAGTAAAAAGGTTGTAATATAGCAGATAAAATGTTTATAACTTCAGATTTGTTCAAAAAAGAAAAGAAAAAAACACCACGGATGAAGATCCAAGCATGAGAAGCTGCTTAACTGTGTTCCTCTTAATAAACAGTTCTTTATCAGTGTTTGTAGTTTTTATGGCGTTTACTGAAATGTAAATGCATCTTGTATAGTTTTTGTCACATGTGGTCGAAGTTTTCATGAAACACGAATAAATTTGTACAGCTCACTTTGTACACAGGTTCTTTTTTATTTTATATAAAATAGAATCAAAGAAAATGCTTTGCAGAAAATCTTTCAAGCTTTGTTGCCTTTGTGGCATGGCTGTCTGATACACATATATATATATATATCTTAATAATGGATAAACATATAAACTACTTTTTTGCAGTAACCCTGGTGTTACCTGTCAGATCATCCCCACTTGGCTTTGTTCAAATATAAATGGGAAGAAATCACATTCAGTACATTATTTAGTACACACAATTAATAAATTCCTGTAGATATTTACAATGAGTTCGTTCCCACTTCTGATATTTGATTTTAAGTGAGCTTTCACAGAGACTAGTGGCATCTCTTATCCAAAAAACAAAGCTAGGAAAGAAGTCACCACTCCAAGAGGTTTCTTCTATTTTAAATGACTGGTAAGGAGTTCAGGTTTTTATTTGGAAGCATCTATAGGTGGTGCAAATGTGAAAACCAGCATCTGGTTGTTTGTTAACAACCACATACTGGTTGTTAACCACCTGTGACTGGAGGAATTGTTCATATTAACCTGGATGGTGTCTTGGTTTTTGTTTTTGTAAAGTTGGGGACACACTACGCAACATTCACAGTCTTAACTGATTTTACTGACTGTCCCCAACTAGTCTAGACTGGTACAGACTTTGCCCAACTGGGAATCGGCATAAAATCTTGTAGTGTGTCCTCAGCTTAAAAGCTTTGTTTTTTGGATATACCACGACCTGGATGACTGAGAATCTTCACAGACATGTTGCATCTGCTTGTTTTTGTTCCCATGTGCAATGATATGCAATAAGAGGCTCTGGAGAATGTTTCTTTTTTAGAACACAGGCTGATTGGTGATTGTGTCCTTATAAATGATACAGTACCAAACTCTCTGATGTGGCATCAGGGAGGAAAAAAAGTGCTTTTTAATCTTTTAAACCCCATCTGGGTGGATGCGTTATTCCCTGCATAGTCATTTACCAGTACACCACAGAGGGTTTTATACTGCAGACCAGCCTGCGATGTCTGTCACCACACTGATGTTCCCCACCCATCCTGGAACCTTTGATACTATCTCAGCTACAGCTCTTGTAAATTTTTATGACTGTATCTTCCATGTTTGTGATGCTCTCATGTTCATAAATCTGTCCACTGACAGACAAAAAAACACCTCACAAGGTGAATACAACACCAGCCTCAGCTGGTAAATATACAGTACATTCACATATAAATAGATATATACACAATGAGATCATACGTAGTACAAATGTCCACACATACAGCTCATACCGTACATGGAGATGGAATTACTGTTGATTTGGGTTTGGCAGCCACATAAGCTGATTTCTGAAATACAAAAATAGGCCTTTAAAAAAAAAAAAAAAATCAAAGCAGCATAATGTGAAAAAAATCTGCTACCTCTGTCAAACAAAACTGTTCAGAGTGTTGCACTGTCTTGTGCCGTGTAAAGATGAATGGCTGACGGGTCTGGAGATCAGAGGCCAACTACAAGCCAGGTCTGCTGGCTCTGGATGAGATGCCTCCCCGGGTGTAGGAGCGAGGAGGGACTGACACAGGCACCAGAGGAGCTGTGGGGAAGTTAATGAACAACTTTAAACACTCTCACCCGTAGGTAAATCTTACTTGAAGCCAGCTGCTGCTCCCTCTCGCATTCATTCGTAGTTCATCTGAGGCCAAAGTCTGGAAGAGTTTCATCAGCCTCTTTTAAGCTACTGACCTGGGACAGGGGCTTGTGGGTCTGGCTCCTCTTCGTATTTGATGGGCGAGTGTCCCAAGGGGTGGTGGGAAAATGAGTCCAAGAAAGATGAGCTGCTGATGCCAAGACTGATGCCGGTCACGCCGATTCCAAGAGAGTCTGACGGAACGAAGGAATAAATTAATGCATAAGTGATCGACTAATCTACTTTAAAATCCATCTTACGCTGTTATGTCCAATGCAAGTGACAGAAAACAGGCAGAAACCTCAGTCCTGCTCTAAATCCTCATTCATCAACGTTAATAATATTCAGTTTATGTTGAAACGGTGCAGGAAAGGTGATAATTCAACCGATTATTCTGGAGGATGTAGTGTGTGGTGCTGTTAAACTGTGCTGAATAGAAATATTTCTGTTATCACTGTATCACTGTTACCACTGACTACAACAGGGTTGTCAAAATAATAGGAACATGTGATGGCACAAGACAATGCAATTCAGAAGTACAAACTACACCATCCAAAATGAAAACAGCTGAATCATCAGCTCTCTTATTTCATATTAACGCCATAACCTTCATGAATGAATGGGATGCATTTGTTTTCACTACTTTACCTATGAAATGACAAGAAGGTGTAGAGCTGCAGGAAGACTAGTCTGAGATGGTTTGAATGAATGGTAAACACAGAGAAATACTGCACATACGTCATTTCACAATAAACACGACCAGTTGATGAAGTGGTACTGGTGATCGTACAGGCGCTTATATCACATCCTTCTATTTTTTTAGTGATCGCTAATCAACTGTTCAGGTTAAGTTTCTGACCTGTGGCCACAGAGGCTCTGCCCGGTCGCCCCTGCCCGATGTTGTCCAATACTGTGAACGAACGGCGGTACGGAGTGTCGGACTGGAAACAAGACCGGGTATGAGACGCCGAACAATACCAAGTATTAACCACAACAGCCAAGCGTGTTGTATTCTGAGGCGATAAATATTACCCTGTATGTGTGAGTGGTGTTGGGGCGAGAGAAGACGTCCAGCAGGAGGTGACGATCCCTTGGTATTGAACTGCCGGCCTCGTCGTTTATAGCACTGTGTGCGCGGCTGGATGGGCCTTTCTGGCGCTATGGGGTGAAAAACAACAACAGCAACACATTTAATAATTGTACAAATGTTATCCTGTGTGATTCATGTGACTCTCTGTATTATTATTATATACTTGGTGTTATTACCTGTGCTGGTTTGGATGGCTGTCCTGAGTGAGATGACTCTGGGTCCCCAGTGCTGATGGGGGGAAGGAGCGTGTTTCTGCTCAGAGGCAACAGGGGAGATGTCAGTCGGTCGCTGGCTGTGGGCCTGAGGAGGAAAACAAACATAGCAAGTATAGAAAAACTGATTGTTTTGTGTGCCATTTCTGGCCCTCACACACGTTTCCTTCTAAAAAAAGACACTCGTGGGAGTTCTGTGAAACTCACAGCTCATGTTAGAAATTGTTTTTTCACCATATCCTTATGGAAGGTTATAATTGATCTCTCCCTAGACAGATAAGTGGGGCCTACGTGTACATGTTCTGGACTATTTCTTGGCAATGTGCAATTATTTTGTGCAACAGATGATGGTAAAGTAAAGTAAAAACACTTTCACTTTTGTCCCTTGAGTCAGATTACCAGATTGGGTCTATACACCAGTATTTGTCTTGAAGGTCATGAAAAGTTCATTCGTTAAGTTGGTTTCACATATGCGGCTTCTATCACCTCCCACACAACCATTATTTTACTGTACAGAGCCATAAAGCATACAAAGCCATAAAGTTAAAAGGGATTGTTTTCAAAGTAATCGCTCTATGTCTCTGTACAGCTTCATAGGCAGTAGGGGAGAATGGGGGAGTAAAAAGTAAGATAGAAGGGTGGGGGTTCCCACAATGCTAGAAACTCACAGACGAGTCCCACGGATGACTTCGTCCATGGATCCCGCTGTGCTGGACTGACTCAGACTAGGAACCAGTGGCAGGAGGGTTCGGGGAGGAGGGTTTCTGCGTCGAGCCGACTGCGCCGGGCGGGACAGGGAGGAAGAGCTTTGCTCCAGCGCTCGGCGTGGTCGAGGTTTGCCAGAGGGGACCACACTGGAGCCTGGTCTGTGAGACGCCCGCTCTTCTGGCTCCCTGTGTTGGGAAGAGAGAGCGGAACACAATTGATGAATGGTGCATTTTCAGCCAGCCAACTGGCTGAAGGGATCTGCCAGATAAGATGTTAAGATCAGGGATAAAAATATGGCATGAGCGAGACTATGTTCCTTTTGTTCTACAAAAATAGAAATGGAAAACTGCAAGATATTTATGCCCGTCCCATTTAAAAAGTAAAGTCACATTTTAGAGATATAAACATGCATGATTTGGTTTTAATGTCCTGTTTTGAGACTGAGGGGTAAGATGTGTCCATACTGGTTTCTATCCAGCACTCCCAGGTTCCTCTGCTGCAGGGGGATGCTGTGGATCACGATGAGGTCGTTCAGATTGTGCTGGGTCGCTGCTGCTCCTACAGGAACCCTTCCAGCCTGAGGAACATATGAGACAGGCGGAATGGAATATAATTAGGAGGAGAGACAAAATATGTAAACGAGAAAAGCTCAGCGGCCACATGGTTAGTTATTTATAAAATACAGTATTATCTCAAAGAAACAGTTATTCATCATGCAGTGACGTAAGGAGGACCCCATATCTGCCACCATTCAAAAATAGCTGTCACAACACTTAAAATGCAACAAAGCAAAATGCACCCTAACAAAACAATGCATTCCCGACATTCTCCGAAAATTAAATCTAAATAAAGTTGCTGAAAACAAGTTAATTAAAAGGATAAACAGGGGTGATGCGTTTGTGTTAATCAACAGGCACAAGCACACTCATTCTAGAGGTAAAAACAATGAGCCGCCATGGACGGTGTGCACGCAACACACCGCCATTTTGGCTCTAAGCGAGGTAGTTACATACAGTGGAAGGCCTTGTCTGCTTTTTGGATTTCCGTCTGGACTTGTGCTTTGAGCCCCTTGACTTTGTGCTCTTTATGGGATGGGATAGACACGTCCAAAGAAAGACAGTGGAGGTGGAAGAAAGGAAGGAAGAATGCAAAGCAAAGAGAGTAATAAAGACAGAAAGAAAAAGAATGAACAAAAGACAGGATAAACAAACAGAAGGTACATACAACACATTGGTGAGGTGAAGGGAAGAAAGTGAAGAGGGAAGGAAAGAAAACAAGTGATACAAGTTAATGAACCAGAAGCACTGAAAGATTGAAGAGAAACAGGCAGGAGTGAAAAACAGGTGATAATCTTAGTGTGAACTGCAGGGCATGAATATCATGTTTGCAAAGACTTGCACTAGATAAGTCTATTAATGAAAAACAATCATAAAATCAGGATAGATTAAGCCAGACATTTCATACTGATCCACACTGGCACTGCATCCATTAACACCATACTTGCTCATGCTGTTTTAACCCAGTTCTATTCAAGTTCTATATTGCAGTTACTAACATGCTTTGTCTGTTTAAATCCAGCATTTCTAGTTAGATTTACTGCACAAAACATCACTATTAACATAATCAAATATATTTTGTGGTGCAGAACGGACACATTTGAGGTTTCAATTGACCTCCTGAACTGCTGAAAGTGATAAAAGTGAACTGAGGCTCCCACTTTATTCCCCTAGGTGCACTCCGGCGCCTCTCATCTCTCCTCAGTCACTGACCTGGAACTGCGGGCCTGCTGTGAGCGGGGGCACTCGGCTCTGGCTGAGTTTGGGCAGCATCGTGGGCAGCGTGGAGAGCAGCATGAAGGGATTCCGGGAGTCTTGCTGCACGGGGCTCAAGTTTCCAGAGATCTTTTCATCATCTGCTAATCACACATGCACACTCACTTCCAAATGATGTCCAGAAGAATGTGCATTTGTTATGAGTTGTGAAATACTTCAAATCTGCCCTACTTGAGGTGCAGCATTCCCAGTGGCGTTGGACCAGCTCTTTCATCCACCCAACCAGCTGATACCAGACATCATCAAACAGGATGTCGAGAACAGCCTGACGGCGACAGCGGTATGGTGAGACAGGGGGCAGACAGCGATGCCTCTGTGCTGACTCCAAACCATCCGGGTCCAACTCGTCATCCCTGCAGAAGACAGATCATTTAACTAAAATGTAGAACACATGCACAGAGCCTTTAGCTGGGAAATAAAAAGAGAAATACTCACAAATCTCTGCTATCAAAAGCAAGGTATTCCTCTATCAGACCATCTGCTTCGATCACTCTTTGCTTGTCATGACCACCGGAGGTACCGGGATGTCCATCCAGCTCTGCTGAGGAGGACTTGAGCAGTGCCGCTCTCCTGCCCTGCACATTCAAACTTTTCCCACACAGACAAGTTCATCTACACATAAAATGGACAGAGACAAAAGCTGCACGCTTTATATAAATAATAAATAACTCAAATGCAGCTGAGGACACCAGTCTGGAATGTAAAATGGAAATCCTAGCACTAACTGACTGCACATGTTCAAGCATATTTAATTTTATCTTAACTCCATTATGTCAACTCAGTTTAGAGCTGAACAAGTCAGATAGTTGCACTGCTTAGTGCCTGGTAGTCCATTAACAGTGTCAGTCACAGCTCCTATTTCAAATCATAGCTAATAACCAGGATGACTTTGGCCCAAATTCTAAATGAACAAGCCAGAAAATCTAGGTCAGAAAGCTACAGATTGAGCCAGGACTCCTCTATAATTGATCACTAGTTATCCAGCCACTCCAGACAGAGAGATATTTGTATAATTCTTTAAATAATAAAATTATCTTCTGCTGCTCTTTTGGACCACATATTCACATTATAAATGTTACAAATGTGTTAATCTTGGCAGAGGTTAGAAAAACCAATGGCTGAATAAACTGCAGCGCAATTGTGATGCCACAAAATGCAATCTGTCTTAGGTGTCCTTTTGACCTTATGTGTCCTATTGGTCAGGACACCAGTGATAATTCAGTGAAGTTAAGACTTACTCTGTGCCACCCTTATCTTTCTCCTGGGACTTCACACTGCTTTCTTTGCCTGCTGGTGGACTGCCTTTCCCAGAAGTTGAATACCACTGGAAGCCCTCATCACTGGGACACATCAGCTGAGTACCCAATATCCTGAGTGACACGCACACAAAATAAAAAAGTAAACTAATTTCTCCTGCAAAGTGGAATATTTCTACAGATACTTTTTCTAAATCATAATCAGTTCTGGGTGACACTGCTGCCCTGTTCATAGACAGTGAAAAGAGCTGTCGGGATAACATACCGGAGATGGGGGAAACGCGTGGCCCACTGCTGACATTCATCCTGCAGTCCCTGGAGAATGCCTCCCCCGCTGCCTCTCCCCTCATACAGCTCTTTGTCAATCTCCTCAAACATTTGCTGCACCTGCCGTGACGCTGCCTTGTCGAACTCCTGAGGGACAGGAAAACACACAGAAACAGAAAGGTAGTTATTCCTCTGTTCTCATGCACCAGCTCTGTGATTGAAAGCTGCTGCTTTTCAGTCTTTTCATCAGTTACTGGGAACACGTCGCCATTCCTTTTATTTGATCTCACAGCGAGCTTTGACGTTGCATAACAATTAGATCATACAGTCATTTGGGAGTGTGTTTGTGTGTCTGTGGTCAAACTGGATTGTATATGTTAGAACAAATAAAGAGAGAGAGACAAAGGAAGAGGAGAAAGTTTGGTTGCAGAGCTGAGTTTTCTTTTCTTTCTGAGAAGCAACTTGAGGACAATGAACTAAATAAATAATTGAGTCCTGGAAAAGTTTTGTAGAACCAACTGAGTCTAGAAAGCACAGAACAATAACAAACCAATACCCAGAAGAATCTTCCCTACCATATATAAAGAACTAGCAGACTCACAAGCCTCAACTACACACATACTGGTTGTGTGTCCTTTCATGACCTACCATGCGTTTAGCGAAAGGTGACAAATGTTAGTAAGTAAATCAAAATTTAACATGAAACTATGCATGATGATACTAGATATGTTTGTGGAGTGTTCATCTTTGCAACATAACAAGAAGCATGTATCCTATGTGAGTGTGTGCACACGTGAGGTACAGCCATGTTTGCATCATCAGCTCACATTAAGTTTTTTGTTTAACTTGTTTGTTTTCTGAAGTGTAGACTTACATCGTAGCCCCAGGAGAAAACAGAGCTCCTCTCTGTTGAGATTCCAGTACCTGTGGAGCTGTGGATACCTGACCACGACTGGTTAGAGTCCACTGAGATGACCGTGGGGCAGTCAGAGTGACCTGAGGCCGCAGACGTGTCCGAGCTGTACAAAAAGACACAAAGGTTAGGTGAATTGTGTACAGCTTGTGTACACCTTCTTCACCAACATGCATGATTTTGAAAAGTTGAAAACTTGTATCTGTCAAAATGTAATCAAATACCCATTATGTTGCTGAGGGAATCTATCTGCTGATATAATCAAAGTGGAAAATGAAGGGCAAATGTCAAAGTGATTGAATATTCTAACAGGCTGCCTCATTACTTATTCTTTTAACTGCACATCTGAGGGAGGCAATGTGATATGAATTAATCCACTGCTTCTGGGTGTCACATAGCGAGAACCCTGAGAATCAGCTGTCCACTCAAGATGGTGTAACATTACAAAACACTCTGCCAAGAGCATGTGTGTGCGCACTGGCTGCAAGTAGTTTAATCTTGGCCTTACTCTGCCTCATTGCAGAACAACTCCGGGTTTCTAGCTGGATACTGTTACCTGTTGTGTGTGGAGGAAGCTTCATGCAGGTCGTGAAGGTAGCGCTGAGGGGTTTGGTTATCGTCTGCTTCTTCTGGAAGAGGGTGGTGGTCGAGGCTGCTTCGAGACAAGCCACGACTGCACAGATTGGGAGTATTTATCAAAAATCAAATCAAAAATATTTAACAAAATCAGTATGCAAACACACCAGGTTTATGTTGTAAGACCACAAGTATATGCCCTCATTAATCTGCATCAATTCAAAAGACCATACTGGTAGATATGCATGTCTTTGTCCATTAAATATCATACTTCTCTTAGTTTCTGTGTATTTTCTGAATTGTGACATTGCGGAAATAAAGAAAAGGTCCTTAATTAATAGTCTGCTACTACTGAGGATCATCATGTACTGTAGTTAGACAAGATGGCCTGTCATTAAATGAACTGCCATCATTTTTTGGATATCAGTCAGTCACAATACCAACTGACTGTAAGAAAATCATACTATTTCCACGACCCACGGTGTAATAGTAAACTCATAATCGGTACTCACATCTCAAGTTTGTGCGATACAGGTCTCCTGTTGTATCGTGAAATCATTCTCCTCCGTTTTAGAGGCTCAAGCCCTCGTCTCTCATTCTCGCCTCCGCTTCCGGAACTCTCTGCGAACCGTTTAGGTGGACGTCTGACATTTCCTCTAACATTAGCACGAAGATTAAAAAAACATTAAAAAAGAAGGCTTGCGATGAATGTCGTTTTTGTTTTTTGTTTTTTTGTTTTTTGCCAGATACTGCAGCTACTGTTAAAATTAGGCTAGAATTACGCTTGCTAGCGTTACAAGAACGTTACATGAACGGCTAGATAAGACAGCATCAAGGCACAAATAGCAGTGTGTAACCCCTTAAAACCACAGTTTCTGTTACATTTCACACGCTCAACTAATTATATATCTTATATGGTCACAAAACTACTTAGCAATTAAGTCTACATCTTATAAAAAAAAAATGTAAAACGTTAAAGGAGAGAGCTGTCCTCAGCGTAGAGGATTTTCTTTGCTAATATTAGCACCACTGACAACAACAATAACGCGGCTGTCATGGATACGAAGCGTTGTAGCCCCGCTGGATTGTGGGAAATGTATTTCAGATTAACACAAACTTGCCAAAACATCACTGTAAGTTGACTTCAATTCCCATTATCCACTGCAACAACGTGGTTACGTTCGTGAAAGGGTTCCGCTTGTTTAGTGACAAGTTGACAAAACGTAAAACTCAGATTATGTAATTTCATTTTGGGAAATAAATTCTGATAAAACGTTTGTTTTCCACTAAACTGTTTTATTCTGTGTATTTTTGTTATCGGCACAAGAGATGTAAACGGTTCATATGTAACATCGGAACTTTGTTTGTGAACAATAGGGACTAGTCGGCTAGAATTTAGTGCAGGACCTAAACATTGACAGATGGCGTGATAGCAACGCACATAGAAATTTTCTGTTTCCGACCACTCCACGGAGTAATATAGCTTCTGATATTTAAAACAAGACAAGGTAAGGATGGCTGACATTTTGAAAAGATTGCCTGAATTTAATGTGATACATTGATTGAGCTTAGCTGATATCTCCTACTAATGCTAACGCCTCACTCTTTGCTTTGTAGTCAAACATAATACAACGGACCACCATGCCGATGTAAAAATATTGTTTTTATTTTCTATTTTTTTCAAGTAAGATCTGTAAACACTACAAAAAAATGGACGCCCTACAGAGGAGAGTGGTTCAGGAGGACATGGTCCAGTACAGACTCTTCTTGGTCCAGCCGGATGGTTCATCTTCACAACAGATTGAGGAACGCCTCACACATTTGGTAGAAGAGATTTTAGCAAAGGTTGCCCCTCTCTTGATACAATACATTTGGCAGCAACAGCCGTTTAACCTCAAGTATCACCCTGAGAAAGGTACAGTCAACACTTCAAGTATGAAGCCAATTTGGTATTGATACTAGTTATTTAAAGACCTGACAGACACACTCAGGATGTATTCTTTTTATCGACAGGAGGCATTCCTGCTCACATCGGCGGAAGCACTCAGTTTGGAGACAATGTTGAGGACGAGTGGTTTATCGTGTACCTTCTGCAGCAGATCACAAAAGATTTCCCCGACCTGGCAGCCAGGTGACACAGAATTAACTTGAAGTGCATATTTATAACTCAAAAACACATATGTTGTTGTTGTTTTTTTAAGTGGCCTGTTAGTGCCTGCAGTGGGGCTTCTGTAAAGTGTCTTGAAAGCATTTACATTGTTAATGGTGCTATATAAATAAAATGCATTTGAATTTATGTGTGCAGAGTTGAGGATAACGACGGGGAGTTTCTTCTGATTGAAGTAGCTGATTATCTTCCCAAGTGGCTGAATCCAGACACCAGTGAAAACAGGGTGAGTCATCTAAACATGTGCTCTGACTGTATACCAAAGCACACAATACAGTTATAGATGCTTTTCTGTTTGTATGCCTCCATTGATCCACTCTTTTTTTCTTTGCAGGTCTTTCTCTATAGGGGAGAATTGCATATCCTGCCTTGCCCCTCTAAATCCAGTTCAGTGGGCTTCTCAAATGATGTGATACCCAGCGTGGCGCAAGCTTTGGCACTGCTCTCTACCCACCCACACGTCTGTCAGGCAAGCCTCAAAATTTCCTCAGCCCTGAGGAAGAGACTTGAAGGGTGAGAGGCTTTCCACGCATTGTAAAAGCCTGTTTTTTCTGTGCAACTGGCTGCATGATCACAACAATATCAACTGTTTCATATTAACGGATGTCAAAATGTGTCTTATCAATCTCCACTTTCCACTCAGGTACCCAGAGAAGTTTAAAACCAGCCTCCACCGTGCCCACTGCTTCGTACCTGCTGGCATTGCTGCAGTGTTGGCACAGCGACCTGACCTGGTCGCCCCTGCAGTTACAGCTTTCTACCTGCGCGATCCAGTAGATCTTCAGGCGTGTAGAAGGTTCAAGACCTTTCCTCCTGATACAAGAGTCCTGACCTTGGTAAACACGTGCACAAAAATCCAGATTGTAGTGGTCTAGGGCTGACCTTGCTGCCTTCTTTTTAAAAAAAAAAACCTGTTTGTGTTTTAGTTTTTCATTGCTGTGTTTCAGCTTTTGCACAACATCACCTTTCACTCAAACTATAACCTTGTCTTTTGATCTACATTTCCAGGTGACCTTCACCCGTTGCCTGTACGCCCAGCTTCAGCAGCAACACTTCACCCCTGACCGGCGGAGCGGCTTCACCCTGCCTCCTCGCTCTCATCCCCAGTACAAGGCTCATGAGCTTGGCATGAAACTGGTGAAACATCCTCTGTGTTTTCTCCTCATTCTTAATGTTTTTGTATTATAGGTGCAGACGCAGATAACTGATTGTTATGTGTATTACTTTATCCACTGTTTGATCAGGCCCATGGGTTCGAGATCCTGTGCTGTAAGAGCAGCCCGCCATCTTCAGAGTCTGATGCCCCAGTCAGCTGTAATCCTCAGTGGAAAGGCTTCATAGATAGTCTGAAAAGGAATGACTATTTCCGGGTTAGTCACACGATTTGGTGTCACTGATGAGACGTTAAAGCACACATTATCTACCCTAAAGCGTTTTTTAATGGTTTCCTTTTAAATGCAGGGTGAACTGGAAGGTTCGGCCCAGTACAGAGAACTTATGAGATCTGCAGAAAACTTCTTCAAACAGTCTGTTGCCTCAGAGTCAAGGTGAGGACTGTGGCTGTGTGTGTAAATATACTACACGAGTGACACTGTCTGACACCCTGTTTTGAATTTATATTTTGTCGTCTCAGCACCGTGTCCCCAGGTGAGGAGGTTCTCCAGCTGCTGCACAGCTGCAGCCCGATTGACTTAGAGGAAATGAAGAAAGAGGAGTCACAGCTCCCCCAAGAGGACAGTGAGTGGAAGGACTGACTATTGACAATGATGCGCTCATCCTTTGCTTCAGCTAGGATTAATCCCTGTAAAAGCACGTTGAATCTATTAGTGACCGGTCTTGATGGCAAAATAAAGTATGAAAATGTTTTGAATGCAGAAAGTTCAAAGAAGAGGTTTGAAACTCCACAGAGAGACTTGGATCCTTGCCTTAGATTATCAGCTTGACTTTATTTTATTGTATGTTACATAATAGGTAAAGTCTGAATGTGTAAGTTTTACCTAGTACTGCTCTAAATTGTATGACTTGGCTGGAGAGTAAATACATTGCCTTTGTTGGCCGTTGCACCTGAGATGTTCATCTTCCTGCCAAGTACTTTCCATTTCTGTCCTCCTCATGTACATCCTCCATTCTCTCTCCTCTCTTTCAACCATTTCCCATAATAATTTTCTCTCCGCGTCAATCTCCAGGTGACAGCTGGCTGGATATCACAGCTCAGGATCTTGAGCGGATGTTGCAGGAGAGAAGCGGGGGCAGGGGAGCTGATGTCGGCAGCCAAAGCTCTGGTTCCGCTAAACAGACGAAGTGTGCCGGGGATGCAGGGGAGAAGGGGAAGGAGACGAAGGACAACAGGGAGGAAGAGGAGGATGGTTACAGCCTGGTGGCGGTCAGTAAGGGGATGAAGAACTTCCTCAACGCCATGTCGTCACATGAGGGAGCTGAACTGCCCTGGTGAGCCAGACGCACTAGACAACTATGATTAAAACCACAGTCCCACATGTTGGATTAACCCCAGTTGATGTAAATTATGATTTCAACGTGTGGGTGTACAGTAACACATGCATCATTTTCTCTTGAAGGTCTGCCAGAGCTGTAAATGCTGCTGCATTCACACTCCATCCAGTCTTGATAATTTATTCAGACGTGATCTGCCAGCAACAGTCTTTAAGTTTCAGGTCTTTCTTTTTATTCCAGGAGCAGCTCAGCTCAGCCTTTTAGTTTTGACCCAGACTCTATAGCCAACGCACTGGACAGACTGCTCGGTATGTAGTAGTCATAAAAGATGTGAGACGGTAAAAACGTGTAGCGGCGATTTGTCTTTTCTGTACTGAATCTGTCTTTTAATTTGTTTAGGAAGCAAAGGAGAAGAAGAGCTGGATTCAGATGATCTGGAGGGTGAGGATGAGGAGGATGAAGAGGATGAAGAGGAGGAAGAAGGCTCCTCTGGTCATTCAGAGATGAATGGGACGGAAACACTGAACAGTCTCAAAAAATACATGGACCAAATGGATCAGGAGCTGATGAGCACTAACATAGGACAAAGCTTCAGTCAGAAGGTAAAGTCAGATTGGGATTACACTCTCTTCCTGTTAAATTCCTCACACTTCTGATATTAGATCAAGCCTGTCATATTGACATTATTTTCATCCTTTCTTTAGAAGTGCAACAAGGCAGGCTTGGACGACGGCCCCTCTCATCCCTCAGATCTCTCAAGGGAGGGAGGAGAGGAAGAGACAGAGGAGGAGATCCAGCCTTTAGACGTGGACATCAACTTGGTCACAAACCTGCTGGAGTCCCTCAGCTGCCAGGCCGGGCTCGCCGGACCGGCTTCTAACCTGCTGCAGAGCCTGGGCATACACCTACCACCCAACTCTGATCAATCATAAAGGACAAGCCTCAGATAGAAGTTGCCTTCAGAATAAGAGCTGATTAAAAGGACGTGGCAAAGGCTGGCATCTACGACTGACGAGTGAATTACATTCACGGTACACCTGTTGGCGAACGATGTTGGCGATGTCCTGTAGAGCTAAGCAGAGGTGTGCACAAGATGTGTTCACGTTCTGTTTTGACCGTGCACACAAGTCTGTTTCATCTCACTGAAATCAGTCAAAATCCCAATGCAGTGGGAATCAAGACTCCACTGACGCCATGCGAACTGAAAATGTGATTACGATAAATTATTTCTGTCAGAATTTTTAAAACATACTCCTTTGTGTAATGTTGGGACAGTTGTGTGTGGTTTATGACAGCACTTAAATTTGTTTTTACCTGCAGAATAAATAGATTTTCTAAATAAAGCCTTATCTATGTCTCATTTCAGTTTTAATAAATATATACAGAGCATCAGCAGAATATTATGGTGAAATGTTACCTGATTTTTATGCTCTTTAAGACTGCAAAATAATATTAATAATAGTAACTTAGACACAATGTAGCTTTTATTAATAACTTAAAACAGACAACAAATAAAACTATTCCCTCGCCCCGACCCCTTTCAGCTCATGTGTCAGCAGATCGACTCACTCAAGCGCAACTCCAAGCTTTGGTTAAAAATTCATTAAGTGAGTCGGAATAGTTTTAACATTGGACAGTAAATACATAATGAGGTGGGTTTAATAGTGTGTGCCCGGTGCAAAACGGTCCTGACTGTTTTCCCTTTTAATCTGGAAAAGTTGTCAGACTTTCAAAGACTTCTCCCAGGGAGCTGTAGTTAATTATTCCATTAGTGAGAGAGAAAAGTGAGAGTTTAAATGCCTTAAATATTGATGATGGTGTTTCACCTGACTTTCATTATCTGTAATGTTAAAAATTAGCCATAACTGCTGTGCTTGCCATGAATAAAAAAAATAACTGTTAGGCTCGTTAATATTTGCTGGAGAGTGTAACCTTCAGCCTTAAAAGGAAACCTTGAACGGTTTGACCTGTGCTGCAGATCTGTTCTTGTGAAAGAGTGGATTTAGAAACTTTCCCATCAACATTTCTTTACATAATCTGAACAAGGTTATCGGTGTTTAGTTTTTCAAACCAGCAGTGGAAAAGAACGGAAATGAAAGAGAAAGAGAAAGAAAAAGAAAGGAAAGACGAGGAAAAGAGAGCAAAGAGCAGAAAAGAGAGCAAGGGAAAGGAAAGGAAAAGGACATTAGTTATATGCTATCACATTTAATGATCGTTTATCTTTCATGTCATTTTAGAAAATGGGTGTGAGAAGATCAGATAATGAAGCTGAAACAAGGGCTTGGAGTTTTCTTGAACTGGAGTTTTCTTGAAGATGTTTCTTCCAAGTATCTTCTGTTCTAAACGACTGAAGGGGAGTTGGGCTGAAACAGGAGCATCAATCGGTGTCTGAAACTCACATTGACTGGGGTCTGTTATTGGGCAGATACTAACCTGTAGTTAGAGGAAACCGTTTGATCCTGTTTTCTTTCCCCCAGTGAATGGTACTTTAATGACACATTAGGGGCTGGAGAGTCCAGTCTCAGGCTGTGAACAGGGGTTCAATCCGCCAGTTTATTAGAACCAAAGAAGCTACTTGGATGAGTTTGCAATAGTTAGCGAACAGTCACTGACGTTTCTGAGTAGTTTAGAGTCAGGCTACAGAGGAATAAATGGCTGTAGCACCTGCTTTGCGGAGTGGAGCAGTGCAGCAGCAAGTGGGGAGACACACAGAGCCGATATGCCGACCAGGAAGTTCAGCGTCATCCCCAGCAGGAGAATAGCCAGCAGGTATCCGTGGAAGAGCAGGCTGTGCCAGCTGCCTTGACTCAACACCTGCCAGGGACTGTCTGGGTGCAGCAGCCACAGGAGGCCCAGCACCCAGCTCTGGTTCACCAGCTCAGTGTAGTAGAGGTCAAAAAGAGACGTTTGAGCATCAGAAGGGTTGCGGCGCTCAGCCTCAGACACTTTAGCCAGCAAAGTCAAAGAGAGGCCGTGGAGGATTAATGCCAGAGGTGCATACATGTACTCAAGAGGTTCAATACCAGAGAGGCCACTGGATGCTGCAGAGAGAGAAAAAACTGATGAGAGGTTGATCTGAGGATACATTTTTATCTTATTTTTATCTTACTTTATTCTCTTTTCAGGACAAGCAGGTATTTGTATTCATTTTATCATTATTTATTCTGCTTCTGATGTCTTTTTATTTATTAATTGTAGTTGGACCCAGGCCTTATCACGCTACTCCTGCTATATACTATTGTTGGTGAGTGGTTGTCTAGATGGTGGACTATAGAAACTGAATTGCACTTTGGGGATTAATAAAGCTTTCTGTATCTGTATCTGTATCTATAAATGACATCTAATTATTTAGTTTTTAAAACCTGTAATGACGATAGATGTCCCGCTCAGGATGCAAATCAGGACAGAGATGTGTATAGAGGGTTGTGTTTCCAGCTTCAGGGCGAAGCTAAAGCCTGCAGTCACTGGGGCCAGCACAGGCAGGACGAGGAGGAAGAGGCTGGCATACGAGCTGCTGGCTTTGGCCCACGTGGCCAGCACAGCTTGAACACTGTTACAGATAGCAGGCAGCAGCAGCCTCTCACCCAGGGACCTGGAGTAATGTTTCAGAGGCACCAAGCCCAGGAGATGGAGGAGATTTAAGAATAAAAGAGAGAGCAGAACCTGGAGAGAAAGGATTATGTTACAGCGTACACTTTGTGCATTGTGTAATGCTGTACTTCAGTGCTATGTATCATTAGCCTACATTTTTTAGTATTTTTATATCACAGCCACAATAACTTTCCATAACCACACTGATGTGCACATGGCTGTATTTTGAAAACACACAGAGGACCAAGTTTCAAACTTTGGACGGGGTCACATTAATGTGGTCAGGTAACCATTCGGTTAAACATCTCATGAGTTCATTGACATTCAAACCCTTCTTCACCAACTCTCCCCATTTTGTCCTTTAAACTGGTTCACAGGAGAAAGTTATTTGAACAAATGATTGACAACAGCCAGACTGCTGTCAATGAACCTAGTGCTGTTAGTGCTACCCTTTCCAGGTGAGGGATGAATTTGCGTTTGTGATTGCAGAGATGTCAATAATGCAATAATGTAGCTGTGGCGTGAGCAAACACAACACTGTCAGGACACAGTGCTCTTTTTAAACTAAGCGGCGGGTACAGCGACCTTGTGTAACGCGTATCACTCCTTTCACACGCTTTTCTAGTGTATTTTGTGCAGGCTGCAGGCACCAACCTGGGCAAAGCAGAGAGCCACCACATACGGGTAGTGGTACTGAGGGATGAAGATGCCCACCACGAAGTTTCGGAGCTTGTCAGCCAGGCCGTAAACCACCATGACGACAAGGAAGAAGATGGGAAACAGGGGCTTTAGAGCCCATCTTGAGGAGTTACAGACACAAATCATGCAAATGTGTTACTGAATGAAGAAGGCATACAACCGGCTACTCATTTAACTGAACATGATACTTGGAAAGTCAGGATTATTAGGTTATCTTTCACCAATAAGACCTAGAGTAAAAATGAGTGTTATCTGGACTTCCTGGCAACACAATTAAATAAATCATGTGTTATATTTGGGTCTTCATTTGCACAATTGATATCAATCTTTGTAATTTCTTGTCCTTATTCGGTTGTTCGTGTTTGATGAAGCGTCATGTTTACTGCCAGTGTTTCACCGATGATTAAATCTATAAAAACAAGCCTTAAAATGTGTATGTCAAGCTGCCTACTGAACAAAATCTGGTAGAATTTGAATCAGTGCCTAAGAAAAATTTACAATCTCTATCAAAATTCAAATAAATAATGTGTAGCGTGATGACAATATTATTATATCCTCTCATTATTGTTATTTTACAGATTAAATCGATAGAAAAATTTACAAAGCGATTGTAAAGGTTGTTGGATCTATTTATTTTTGTTACAAATAACTGCACCTCTGAAAAATGACAGACAGCCGTAACAAAATGTATAAAAATGTGCATCTTTTCAGATATAGCAGGAAAAACCTAAACAGCACTTACCTTTTATAATTAATCCCAAAATCATATTTCATCTTCACGCTCCAGTTATTCCCTGTGGGTGGCTGTCACTGCCATTCATCCCGTCTATTGCCAACATTTATAAGTTTTGAGTAATATTAATCGGTGCCTCGTTAACAAACCCCTGCCTCTCTGCGTTTGTGCCGACCTGCTCTCAACCTGTGCAGGCAGCATTCACCTCATTTGTTTTTTTACACCTGGACTTTGGTCTTGATGTGTTTGCCTTCTCAAAATTCTCCTTCAGCATTATCAGAAGGAATCAATTTTTAATTGTCCATCTAAAAATGATTACAGGTTTTGTTGATCTATATTTCTTGCTAAAGAGAGAGTAAATCCCAGGCTCTGTTTGCTTAGGCTTCCACATCTGTTTGTGACATTCCTCACAGTCCTTTTCCAGCTTTAGGTTCCCAGCCCACCCCCCCGTATTGAGCCCACATGGCTGCACAAGTGACGGCCTGTTTAACCAAACAGACTCATCAAACGGAGAGGATGGAGGTCTGCGCGCCCTGCAGCTCAGCGGCACTGTGAGAGTCTCTGGCTGATCTAAAATACTACAGCAACAAGCCAGCATGCTGCAGAGGGCGCACGCTGGCATTTTTTATTTTTGTTTTCATGGGTGTCACTTGGGGTTACTCCAAAATGATCATGTCTGTCCCCATGATGTTTGGACAACAATGCACAACAGGGGGCAGACGTGCTCTGTTCTGTTCATTTCACACTATCAGGGGAAAAAAAAGGAATAATAATACACGCATGCTTGTATAGTGCTTTTAAGAGATGACGTCGTATCACACTAATCCTGGCTTCACTCAGATGGCTCTATTTGAATCAATATTAATTTAATCAGTCATTATAAAATTGAAAATTAATCTGAAATTCTAATATGAGTCCGTCCGCAGCTTCAGACACTCATGTTGCGTCCTTCTGGTTGAAGCTTATACCAATCAGGCATAACATCATGACCACCTTCTTAATATAGTGTAGGTCTCCTTTGTGTCCAAAACAGTTGTGACTCATCAGAGAATGGACCTGGGTCTTCTAAGAGTGTCCTGTGGTGTCTGGTAACAGGGTGTTATTAGTGGGGGCCTTTGGGTCCTATAGGGTGAGGGGAGGGGCCTCTGTGGATCATCCCCCAGATACTTGATCAGTTTGGGATCTAGTGAATTTGGAGGCCAGGTCAACACCTCGTGCTGTTTTTCATTTGAGTTGTTCCTAATTTTTGTTTGTGTGCGTCTGTGTCAGGCTGCATCCTGCTGGGGATGGGTGCTGCCATCAGGGAGTGTCATTGCTATGGGGTGGGGGAGCCTGGTCTGGAATGGACGTTTTTCACACAAACAAAGCTGCTTTAACATCTACATCTGTTGAGGTCATTTGTCCTGTTGTAGTCTCCTGTTCTTTCAGGGCCTGTGCCTGGGAGGGAGACAGATAACTTAAGGAGTGAACAATGTGACCTCCAGTTGATAAGAAGTATAAAACAGATCTACACTGTTTGTTCCCTGCTCATTTGACACTCTCAGTGCTTGTGCTGTGAGCCTGCCGCGAGCATCTGCAGATGCTGGATTAAACACATAGCAAGACCAGAGTGTTTTGATTTCCTTTTTTTCCAACTAATAATTCCCAATTTAATTTTCAGTGTTACTTACTTTGCCTTTCATTTTCTTGAGGTGTCCTTAAAGTTTTGTTTTTGTGGAATAACACAAGTACTACATTTCTACACACACTAATCAGTGATCTGTGCTGCTAGTAACAGTAACCTTATTGTTGGTAGGGTTAAGTCTAGGCTGCTGTGTAAGATACTACACAGTAAAACAGAATAGGAAAATTAGATCGAAGTGATTGAAGAGGACCCAAAAATGGACATAAGGTACATAAGATATGCACTGTGTAGACCGTTTCATGAAATAAAGGGCAGTGGCTTTAATTGTTGTTGTGGTCTTATGTAAACCTCACAGGCTGGAACGAAGAGGTAAAAGTAAAACCATAAACCACACATGGCAGGGGGCAGTGGATTCAGAGGAGGAGTGTGTGACGGATGGAAAAGGCTGAGACTGAGGGAAAGCGAACAGTGAGTGATGTGAAGGTGGAGGAGGGGCAACAACATGGCCGAGAGTGACAACTGAGGGAGCAAACGGATATGTACAGTAAGACTCAAAACTTATCTTAAATCTTTTGCAGGATGCTTATGACCGTGGACACAGTGCACACAGGAATTAGGATTTAAACGTTATTAAAAGCTCTGTTGTTGTATTTCTCAGATCCTAAGAGCTGTTGGTGGGACATGTCTGTTGCAGTCCCTTTGTACTGTCTGTAGTCTCTGCTAATATAAGCTCGTTTTGTATTTGTTTGTGCTGCATTATCCCTTTTGTCTCCATCTAGTCTTTTTGAGTGCTAAAAATGGTTTACAAGAAAAAAAATCCCTTTTTTCTCATTATTAATCGTCAACACAGGCATTAAAAATGGTTTAATCTCTAGGTAAATAGTACCCTAGTATGGGTGTCATCCCTCATTCTTTCTGTTATCTAAACACTGACCTAATATCTGTACAGTCTTCAGAGCTAGCTTAAAACCTTGTCCTGGAAAATATGATGGTGCTCAGTGTGACTGTTGGAAGTTAATTTGGGTGAAGTAGGACTTTCTAGGTCTTTCCTCCGTCACCTGTCACAGCCAGCTACCGTGTGGCCCTCTAGAGCACTTAACCGTTGCTGTGTTTCCAAGACCACCGGCTAAATTAAGTGCAAGGCAAAAGCAGGGCTGAGCAAGAATCACAGTACCAACAAATCGTGCTTAGTGGGTTATTTATTCTTTTTTTTTTTTTTTTTTATCTTATTACTTCTTGTATGCCTATTTGAGAAAGGATTCTTCAACACTTTTAACAATATTTTGCTTTTTTGTAGCATGTTCTTCTAATGAAGGGCTGGTGGGAACAGCTGATGCATCTGCCAAATGACTTAAACGAGATGGGCATTGTACTGTCCAGGTAAATATTTCAGCAGGTTTTTTTTTTTTTTTGGTTTGTCTTGTAATACTCTGCTTTGTTACTACCTGGAGATGGCAAAGCTCTGTGTGTGTGCGCCTCTTTGTTCATGTCAGAGTGAATAACAGTTGTAAAGCGGCCTCCAGAGAACCTGTCAGCACGTTCCAAACCGTGAGCAGCATCTCTGACAGAGAGGTCAACGGCACAGATAGCGACCATTCCTCCATCATACCTGCCTCGAACAAAGGTAAAGGTGTATTTTTACTTCTACACTGTCACTCACCAAAATATACAAACGCTGTACTCTTTGTATTTCTTGTGCCTGCAAGTAGTGTGCAAGCCAGAGGAGGCCCTAGTTCCTGCCCTTCCAGAAACAGCCTGTGTAGAAAGAGGGTATATCACACCGCAGCAAGTGTACAACCTGCTGAACGCTGAGGAAGGCCAGCCTGCCTTGTTTGACCCCTACTATATGCTCATCCTGGACTGTCGCACCGCAGAGAGGTGGGTGTTCCATGGATAAGCCGATGCTCTTCAAATGCAGAACTGCTGCTATCTGTACTGTATATCTAGCATGTAAACTCAATAAAACCAAACAACAGACGATAACCGCTTAAGATCAACACATTTATCTCAACAAACTTTGTAAAGATAACATTTATTGTTAACGTCTGTGCACGACTTTGTGTATCCTGGATTAACAAAAGTCCAACAATGATTATTTCCTTTTCAGTCGATCTTAGAAAGGATGTAGGAAGCACAGTTTTGGGTCTAGATAGGTTTGTTGCTGACAGTAAGCGACAAGCTGTAGTTTATTTAACTTTTTAAAAATCATCAAATGTATTAATCCTCTTCTGAAAGTAGTCCCCCAAAAAGTGCACTACTGACTCCTGTTTCAGCAGAAAAATGCCAATCAATAATACAATCTGTTACTGAAGAACTCATAGTCAATATCAGTGATCCATATTATGAATAATTGTGTGTTTCTAGGTACAAGGACAGTCACGTGGTGACAGCGCGGGCCGCTGTGACGGTGATCCACCCTGAACTGGGCTGTCTGATCAGCTGCATAGAGCTGCAGAAGTATTCTATAATTCTGCTGTATGCAGAAGAAGGATGCAGCCCAGGTCAGAAATCCACAGTCAGCCTTTTGGGCACACACGTACGCTTTGAGAAATATGGCACAGCTGGTGCACCACAGACGGAAATATCTGAATAACTGTTAGAGTTTCTCAAGATTTTACTGAATTGTCTGGGGTAGATTTTCATGAAATTTCATTCAGATAATCATGTGCCCTTTGGAGAGATGAATCAGAATACATTTGGTGATTAACTTTTAATCATCAGATCAAATATTTATTTTGCCCATTTTGTATTTTGTTTTGTGAATTAATACTTAGAAAACTAATTGCATTCCCATCAGTATCTGTTTTATGCTGTGCTTCCACACTTAGTGGCCCTACCGATGTTAGCATAGGTAGGGTTTGTTTTCATGTTGATATAAGATATTTGCTCAGAGCACCACTGTTCAGACTCACCAAGCCACTAGCAGAGCTATAAACTGTCTTAGACAAGTCAGCTTTTCTGTTTGTATTGTACTGATTTCTTCTTGTTGTGTCTGTTCTGCTACTTTGATTGTGTCTCTGTCTTTCTGTGCATATTTCAGTGGGCAGTGTAAAGGCCAGGGCAGACTCCCCAGACCTCCAACGTTGCTTTTTCCAGCTCAGTGCTTTGGGAATGGACCCTGTCATCCTGCTTGGGGGATTTTCAGCCTTCCACTCCCTCTACTCTTTCCTCTGTACCCCACGTATGGTCCTGCTTGAACCTGAGAGGCATACCCTCACCATCTATCCCTCAGAGATCCTGGAAGGAGCTCTCTACCAGGGCTCAGCCTCCCAGGCCTCTGACTACCGCATCATCAAGAATCTACACATCACACATGTGGTCAATGCCACTGCCAACTGCCCTGACGCTTTCCCCAACACAGTGTGCTACCTGAAGCTGTGTCTTAGTGATGACGCCCAACAGGACCTGGTGGAGGCTCTGCCGCTGGCATCCAGGTTCATTACTGCTGCACTGAAGGCCGAGCCCGCCGGCCGCGTCCTGGTCCACTGCAGCATGGGGAGAAGTCGCAGCTCGGCACTGACACTGGCCTTCCTCATGCAGCACCGGCGCTGGTCGCTGCTTCATGCCCTGCGTTGGCTGAAGGAGAGGAGGGCATGCACAGCACCCAACGTGAACTTCCTGCGTCAGCTGCTCACCTACGAGGAGCAGCTGTTTGGGAGAAGACTCACGTCCCTGGACGACATTCGCCGATGACTGGAGGAAAAACAGAAACAGAAACACTTTTGTTTTTTTTTCCTCTACATTTCACATTAAGAGAAAGTGTATTATATATTTATTTCTCCAGTTTGCAATTGGAAAAATGAGCTGAGAATGAATTAACAGGATTTGACTCGACATGAGTACCCACCCTCACCCTATACCCCACACAGCACAAATTAATCTTGTTTCACCATCAGTGTTTCTTGAGCTATGCCTCAGTAACATACAGCTGTTTAATTATGGATGACTCAGTACAATATACCCACGGTTATGACATTTTGCTTGATGATAGCTGATAGAAAATGTACATTAATAAAGTGTATTTATTTCATTTTGATTCATTTTCTTGAATTGTGTTGTATGATACAATGATATCATCTGAGGAGGCATGATTAATGACGGTCTGCAGTGTTTATTACAGACATATCCAGCCCGTAGTGTTTATAGGGCATGCCAGCTAAGATACACTGCTCCTCTCCACACACACTTAGCTCCACCCTGTTGCTGCAGCAGGAATTCCCTCCCTCCAGTCACACTTTTTAGTTGGGAGGAAGGAATTTTCTGGAATGTGTGTGGGAGATGGAGCAAAACAGTTTTCTTTAGGGCAAATTAAACTTTGCAAACCTACACAGTTTGAAGAAAACGGTTGAGCCTAAATATACACGCCTTGTCCGAGTGAAAATATGAGTAAAAAAAAGTTTGATTATTATATGTATGGACAGTCTGGAAAGGGAAGAGTAAAAAGAAAAAAAGCACAAAAACAGCAGTGCATTTTCAACACGTGGCAGATTGAAACCAATTTCTGCATCATCTCCCCAAAACCTACTCATCCGTGCTCGGGTCAAGGCAACTGTAGACACCTCCCATCCAATGCTCCCCTCCTTGCATTTTTTTTTTTTTTTAGCAAAGACAGCCCCCAAACTTTCTGCCTGCATGCATGTGAGAGTCTGCACGTAAGCATTTGGACTTTTTTTTTCTGTATAAATCCAGCCCTTGCCACCAGATGGCCAGCAGTGCGCCGATATACCCCAGATAGGACCAGGACGAAGCACCGGATCCATCTCCTTACCGTCACCGAAGCAGGCTGCCTGAGCCGAGGTTCACAGGACCACTACGGACACATTTCTGCTGCAGGATGCTCTCGATTAGGTAAACACGGCCTCCCGACTCAGGCGAGATAAGAAAATCTAGCATGCCTAAACCACACGTGTCAGTTTCAGGTCGCTATCATGCCTGCCTCCGGTCTTTTGGTCTGTTTTTGCTGTTAACGGCAGAGACCATTAGAAACTACAATTTTGGCGTTTAGCTTGCTAAGCTAAAAGAAAACTAGCTTAACTTGGACAAAACTTCAACTGTTTGCGACGGTTCTCGGTGCCTGCAAATAATATAAGGCTGGGCTACAATTAATAAGAGTTGGTCATATTGGCATAATGTAGTTGGTCTGAGTTAAAAGTATTGATAAAATAAATAAAAACAAACAAATAAAAAAAAATAGCTTCAGTATTCTGACATTCCAATGCAATGGAGCGTTTGGTGATGCTGCGTTCACTTGCACTGTATTATCTCATTCAGCATCTGTATGTCTAGTTTGTTCAAATAAATTCACGTATATTAATTTATAAAAGACACTGGAGTTATACAACGTTATATACACTCATTTGGGGATTAAAGCTTATAGCTATTATTCACACTGAAGTTATAGTGCCTTGTTGGCCGTTTAAATACAACTCTGAACTAGTTTAGCAGTAAACAAACCACCACACCAGCACCCTTCATGACAGTCGAAGCCTCTCTGCTGCCTGTCCCGGTTTTCAGGGTTTATTGAAGGGTTGTTGCAGGTAAAATCCGCCTCCATTGGACAGTGTGCGGTTCTCGCATGAGTTTCCCCCGGTGGGGAGGGGCGAAGACGTGGCAGTAGTCCTCTTCCATCCACATCCTGTACTGTCTGACTCTATAGCCTCACTCCTAGAAAAATCTGGAGCAGGCACTTGTGATGGAGGGGGGTTTCTACTTAAACACGATGCTTATCAGCAGGGCCAGCTTTACATTTGTTTCAAACAACACTGTAACACTTAATGATGCTACGTTTATAAGGCCTGGTGGGATCTATAGTATGTGTGATTGCTGTGGAATATTCTGGAGTCATGCAAAGTTTATGGATTGGTTAAAGAGTATTTTATGCATCCTTATTTTTTATTGTAACCCACTGGAAAGTCAATTATTAGTAAGCACTCTTAGTTCATTATTCTACTTAATTCAAGTATCCTTGAATTTGCTGTGTCAAATGTAATTTCTGGATTCCCATCTGCACCAAAATGACCTTCACTTTCAGTTTGAACATAAGAAAAATAAGAGATAAGATGAACCTTGATTGATCCCTGATAAGGGAAAAATAAAGTGTCATTGTAGTTTACAAAAATGTGACAAATAAAAATGTGAAGAATAAAACAATATAAGATGCTGCAAATATACTGGACGCTGTATATATAGATATATATGTGCACAGGTTGAAAGTCTGGTATATTTATGGACAATAAAAAATAATATTTGCAATTTTCATGATACCTTTCTACATAGGCCTCTTGAAGTTTGCACTTTTGAAGATCATCCAAAGGTTAATTTATTTCTTGGAGAATGGCTGAAATAAAGACTTTATTATAAGAATAGATTTTGATGCTTATTCCACCTGTCTATCAATCTGCAAATGCTTTCAGCTTTGCTCTAATTCACATTAAAAACTGACCACTGAAAATCTTCTTGGAAAAGCAGTGAATAGTGGAAGTAACAAGACACGTTGAGGGAAAGTAATACTGTAGTAAATTCCTTCATCAGATGATAGCATTCAGAGTGCGTTGACACGTATTGTAGGAGTTTCTTAAGGTCTGTACTTCTTGGTGATGTGACTGCTGTAATATACTCTCTTTCCAACTATTTAACAAGGTGTTGTGACATAAAACTCCCACCTAATATACATGTCTGAACAAAGCTCAGAGAGGTTTACATATCAGCTGACTACTTGAAGGTAAATATGTAAAATAGCTTTGTGAGACTTCTTTAACTGAACCGCCTCAACAAGTGTCTGGCAGGTTGAAGGTTAAATAGTTTTTGGAACATTTTGGAGTCTTTACGTGTCGTGTACAATCATGTACGCAGATGAGAACTCTCGCTGCCACTCTGTCTCACGTGTGGCATTGACACGTCAAAATTATAATGGTCGAATATGCAGCTTTAATCTTGACATGGCACTACTACATCATTGTTACAGGAGAGACACTGCAGCTGTCGTTGTGTCATTACAATGATTACAGTAGTTCGAGATTTTATCCTGCAAAGTGGAAGAGTCATATTTATGGTATTTTGGACTGAGTGGCACCACAGACTCTGGAAATGTTTGCTGTAATGGTAAGCCTTGTCTTGTGTTGCATTAGTCAGACATGTTTCTATGGCTGCTTTAGTTTGTTTTAACTGAATAAACTGGGAAGGATTTTTTTCACACAGTCTGAATTGGGAAAGTTTCCCTTCCTCACCCCTGCTGCTGCTGCTGCTTCAGCTGACCTAAATTCAAATCCCAAATGTAGTCGTTCTTTCTTTCATTCACTCTCAAGGAAGGCTTGCACTTGTGGCACACGCGGTTGAAACCTGCCTGAGCCCGTTGTCAGGTTTCCACTGAACACATTAAACTGCATGTGAGCAGGTTTCATTCCTGACCTTTACTTTGCCAACATGTGTATGTACGTGTTTGTAGCATCTGGAGTAGATTCAGAGCACATACACATACACATTTTAAAGTTCTGTATGTGCATGCCATGTTGTTATAACCTTAATTTAATCAGGAAAAGTCTCATTGACCTTTTTTACAAAAGCATCCTGACCAAGAGACAAAGCAGCACTATTAGATTCTGCTTTAATACGATTCAGAAAGTTTGAAAGATTATGTCTCAAAGCATTTGCCTGTCCCCACAATCCGATGTCAGTACAGTACTCCTGAGCATGTGTAGCATATAAACAAGTTTATAGCGCTTTTAAACAAAACAACCAAAGTGCTGGAAGTTTATGGATTCTGACATTTACAAGAAAGGACTTGTGCTCGGCTCACCTTTCTTGTCTGTACACTTAGTTGCCGGTTCAGGAGGTACACAAGTGAAAACAAGAGCATTTGAATACAACATTCCTGCAGTGAATCTTTGCTCCATGTAGGCTGTGGTATTACGGGTTTATTTGAAATAACTGAGAGAGCTGTTGATTTAACATTTTGGATGCTGTGGTTTGTATCGCTGTTGAATTGTGTTGTGTTGCACCGACACATGTTTCTATTATTCTGACAATCCTATTTTAGGCAGCGGACGAGGCTAAACAACAGAAAGACTTTTGTGTTTAGTTCAATCCAGTTTAACTGCGTCACAAACCACATCCTCTAAAATGATCATACAGTTGAAAGGGCACCTTTCTTATGTTGTTACAAAGGGCTGTTTAATGTAGGACTGTTAAATTACAATGCTTTCTTTTCAGAAGCGTATCTGATGTTTTGGCAAGAGAGTGTATTCACGTTTTATAATATATGAGAGCACTTCTTAAGGTTGTAGTTAATCTGTATTTGTTACAGACCAGCCGCCTTGGCTAAAGGACATCCATTAATGAACAGACCTGAAGGTTCGGCTGTTGGCCGGTGTTTAATTTGGAGAAATTTTGATTCTTTTGGAGCCATTCCTTTCCACCAGTTTCTTCCAACTCTTCATTGCATGCACAATGTACAGTACAAGCAGCCAGCGATTTTCAGGTTGGAGTAGATTTTCACATTTGCTTGTTAGCATGTTAGCAGGGTACCTCAATAATGTTAGATTGTTGGTTAAAAAATAAGTGATCATTCTTTACAGTAGATCAGGTACAGGTGTCTAAATGCAGGCCAAATTCTCACACTTCTCTCCTGTGTACTTGGTACATGTGTTAAAATGTTAAATAGTGCAGTTTAATCTTTCTCCTCTTTTAATTCGTGTCCGTACGGGTGGAAAAAAAACACAGTGCCACTCGTCACAGACCAGAAGCCTTCTAGGATTCGTGACTGTGCCAAACTCCAGAGCTAAACCAGACGCAGTGACATCAACCACAGACCTATATTTGGCTTTATGGGGTGGTTGCAAAGCTGCACTTCTAAGAGGATTAAGAGGATTCTCAAAGTTTTTACTTTGATCCATCTTTTTTTTCTTTTTAGTGAGCACAAATAGTGGACATTACATTTCAAAAAGGAACTTTTAGTATCTGTCACCTTGCAATTAAACTTATGCTGACAACACAGAGGCGCCCTGGTTTGTCAGTAGGGACGGAGGAATCGTTTGGATGGCTGAGTTTAAGGAAACATACTGTAGGAATAACGTTATCTGATGTCCAGCTCGAGCTGAGAATATTTCAGAAGTCATTAGAGACTAAAGTGTGAGAGGTCATTTGCAGCAGTCTATCCATGCAAAACAAAAGTACATTCTCTGATTAACCTTAATGCTGAACTAACAGTTGATTCAAACAAATATTAAATCTAAGAGAATATTATCTAATCCGACCTTCTTTTTCAGGATGGAGCTGCCGTGTTTGTGTTTATTGTTGCTGAGCTGCCTGCAGTCACTCTCAGCTCACAACGACTTCTTCACCTCCATAGGTAATCCATACTCAAGCTGTAAAATTGACCTCACTACTTATGTTTTTTAGCACACACAAGAAAGCCAAACATGTAATGATATTTCAGGATCGTAACCATTGTAACTGTGTAACTGAATTCTAGCAGTATTGATTGTTTCTATGTTTTGTATTGAGTGTCTTGGATTTGTGTCCCTCAGGCCAGATGACTGATCTGTTATACACAGAAAAAGACCTTGTCACGTCTCTGAAGGATTACATCAGAGCAGAGGAGAACAAACTAGAGCAGGTCAAAAGGTCAGTTTGTGCGTATGAATTCGTATTACATATCATGGCATAGCATAAATACGAGACACATACTCTAAGTATGCACCTGTATTAAGCCCTTCTTAATGATGCATTGATTTTACAATTCCTCACTGCTACCATCTTTGTAATAGGTGGGCTGATAAGTTGGACTCATTGACAGCCACAGCCACACAGGACCCTGAAGGCTTCCTGGGACACCCTGTGAATGCCTTCAAGCTGATGAAGAGGTTAAACACAGAGTGGGGGAACCTGGAGAGTCTTGTGCTCAGTGACACCACTGATGGTAAGGATAAAGACGACATATTATATTATAGTATGATTACTGTCTTTGCGGTTGGGTTTCCCAGGTGCCATATTTAGTGTGATTTAGGAAATCACAAAAATAATTCATACATAATCAGTATGTATCTCTGGGATGAGGTTCTGTCCTTTGTCTGCTTCAGGGCTGTCTTCATATTTTCCAGGATTAACTGATCTTTGAACTGATTGTGGTCAAAGAATCTCTCTAGAGTTTAGGGTTGTGTGTTGTTTGTGTATTGTTAAAGCAAAGCAAAAAGCCACATACGAGACCTCTGCACATTTAAATATGATATATTTAGTAGCAAGTAGAAGATATCATTGCTTGCCCAGTTCACATTCGCTGCATTTCTTACACACAGAGTGACACCAAGTAGTCTCATTAAACATTAATAGAGAGTGTTTGATGCTATATCTTTGTCCCTCCTGTCCTGTCTGTCTCTCTTAGGATTCATCTCTAACCTGACCATCCAGAGACAGCATTTCCCCACAGATGAGGACCAGACCGGTGCTGCCAAAGCTCTCCTCAGGTTACAAGACACGTACCGACTGGATGCCAACACCATCTCTACGGGAAATCTGCCCGGTAACGTCTCTAATCAGTGCAGATAAAAGGCCTGTGAAACGTACAAACAACAACGTGCTAAACGCCATTAAAGTCACAGTGACTGTCTGGCCAGTGTTCTTGGTTTCTGGGTTATTTGCTTTATAGTAAAGCGTGTCCAGATGTCTTCCACGCTAATATTCCCTTCCTGTATTTTCACTAGGAGTGAAGCACAAGAGCCACATGACAGTGGAAGACTGTTATGAGCTGGGGAAAATTGCCTACTCTGATGTGGATTACTACCACACAGAGCTGTGGATGGCCCAGGCCCTGAAACAGCTCAATGAGGGAGAGGAGTCCACTTTAGATAAGGTGACCGTACTCGACTACCTCAGCTATGCCATCTACCAGCAGGGGGAGATAGAGCGTGCACTGGAATACACCAAAAGGCTGCTCGAACTGGGTGAGTTGACACGAGAGGCATATTTTTGTGTATGTTTAAGATAAATAACATCACATAGACACACTACAGATCACTGTACTTTGTTTAGAACACATCATGAAGTGAAATGAATGGCATACTGTGTAACACTACAGAGGTGAGATAAAGGTCAGCATTTCTAAACTGCACAGGCATAAACACCTCAGACTGTTATCATAGCTGGACCAAAACATCCATGCCATTTCAGGTCTGTAAAGTTTTGTCTGAAGATAGTACGCTGCTTTTACCACCCTCAGTCAGATGTGGGTGATTCATATCTCAGTGAAAGTTGATTTGAGGATTTTAGATGCATGTACAGCGCCTGTATGTGGCGCTTCTACAGTATCTAGAAAAGGACCTACAATTGCTGATTGCATAGACCTTTGAGTCAATGGTCTGCAGGACTGTAGTGATGTAAAGATAAGCAGTGATGGTAATCGTGAATTGTTTTATGCTTTGTTTATTTCTCTGAGTAATTATTAAACTCTTTAAGCTACAGCCAGTTAGATTATATCACAACAGCTAGTTTTGCAGGGCTTCAGTCAACCGCAGAAAATGTAGCTGGACTGAAACCCTACCTACACTTGAGCTAATCAGTTGATTTCAGGGAGGAAAACAAAAAAGCATGTTCTCTAAATCGTCCACAGTTCACTGAGTGAACTCTACCTTGTAGCGCTGTTAGACTAAATTAGTTGCAGTTCATCTTAAAAAGCATTCAGCATAAAAAACAAATTATTTTATACTGAAATGATAGCAGACACTGAGTGAACCAGTGTGCCTATGTTTCTGATATATTCACATGCAAAGCTTCACGCACATCAGCACAGAAGCTGATGACAGTGACCTTATTGTTGCACGTTTCCTCCAGAAAAGACCCTGAAATAATGCGCCCTGTTTGTACGTCTTGTTTCTCAGAACTGGAAAAGGTCAGGCTGAATAAATAGCACATAATTATATCACACTGGAAGCTCAGTTATTTTGATTGCAGGCAGTGTGATAGTTTTAGGCGACATTGCAGCAGTCATCACTCCTATTATTTCTGTCTTGACTCTCATATCCAGACCCAGAGCACCAGCGTGCCAATGGCAACCTGAAGTACTTTGAGTTCCAGCTGGAGAAGCAGAAAAAAGCCGCAGAAGAAGAAACTGAAAAAGAGAAGACGAAAGAGAAAGCAGATACGCCCAAAAAGAGGACGAAGAGTCCAAAAAGGAATTTTCCCTGATCCCAGAGAGGAAGAAGTATGAGATGCTTTGCCGTGGGGAGGGTGTCAGACTGGTGAGGAACAAAGAGAAGATACACAACAACACTATTGCTCACTCAGGAACTCAGTCTTAACTCTGTGTGCCTTTTTCTCTCAATCACCCCACAGACACCCCGCAGGCAAAGCCGTCTCTTTTGTCGTTACTATAACAACAATCAAAACCCTATGTACATACTGGCACCTGTCAAGCAGCAAGATGAGTGGGACCGCCCTTACATTGTTCGCTACCTTGACATCATCGCTGATGCAGAAATTGAGAGAATCAAGCAACTGGCAAAACCACGAGTAAGTTATTTCTGATTAGATATTTCAAATAATAGTTTATGAGCTGATGTTAGGTTGAGTGTATTGAGGGGTGGGATGGTCTAAGCTGTGATGCTGGTAGTTAGAGAGAGACACACGGGCATTGCGCATCTGTGTGTGGGTAAATGATGTCCCTGGCTTCACAGCTACGCAGGGCAACCATCTCCAACCCCATCACAGGAGTGCTGGAGACAGCTCCTTACAGGATCAGCAAAAGGTAAGAGAGAGACGGGGGCTGCCAAGACAGAGCTGATGAGGGGAAAGTAGGATTTTCTCCTCCTTTCCCCCTCAATAACATCCTGTTTCCCCTCTGTACTCCTCTCTGTGGCTCAATTTGTACACCTCTCCAAAGCTTAAAGGCTCTTGAGCTGAAGCACAGGGTCCAGCAGAGATTGACACACCGTATAAAAACACTGCCTCTTCTGCATATAACAGGTTTTATACAAATATTCCCAAATGACATGGAAATTAAGGAATATAAGAAGAGATGCATCCTTTAAGCTAAATGATATTTACTTTTTTGAAAATAAAACAAAAGGAACATGGCTGTTTTCTGAGGATCTTCCATGAATATGTTTCTGCTCAGGAGTCTGCTATAGAAAGGTAACACAGGAAAATAGAGGAGGTGAAAATGTGTTACTCTTTCCTGCTAGTTGATATTAACGGGCCTGCTTTTGTGAACCAGACAGTGTGTCGGAGGCAGTCGTTAATTCACTGGTACATTTGGGTTCTGGCACTGCCTCATGGAACACCCTGGTCCTTCTTAAGAATAACATTGTCAGCTAGTGACCGGATCTGCTTTTCTTTTCTCTCCCTCTATGCTCCTCTTCGCTTTTCCACCCATCCACCTGTGTGTATCGTGTCCCTTTGACTTTTCTTCAACCTCCGTGTCCTTGTCCGTGCTGCGGGAACTACTGTAGTTAAGGCGAGCCACGGTGCATGACCCCGAAACTGGGAAACTTACCACAGCTCAATACAGAGTCTCCAAGAGGTAAGGGGTCACAGGTCACTAGGAGGGCCTCCATGCCTTCCCCAGCTCCTCATCAAACTTCATCTTTCATTTCAGTGGCTGCAACATGATCTGAATAAATGAAAAGGTTTAGCTACACTAATAGTAGGAGGTTAATTTAGGCCTTTTCATGGAACTTAACAGTATCAGGTTATCTAAGGTCTTGAGCTCTCTATTCCCCATTGTGCTTTTCATCATTTTATTAATCACATTTCTCGCATCATGTCTTTAAGCTGCTGCAGTGCTACTGTGCTTTTTCAACTTCCATATCAGCGAGAGATGTTAAGACCAGGCCTGAGTCTGGATGCATACAATATGTTGAACTACATGAATAGTCCTCTAAACTTTTATAGATGCATTGCTCACCATTCTCGCCCTGTAAATAGCAGCCCTCCAAAATCCACCACTCTATTTGGTTTTACCGTTCTTGGTAATTAATGCGTATGCGGGTGGATGTGGGCGTACGGGTGTGGCGTTCCTTTGATGTTGGCGTACGTCTACGTGCTAGCTAGCATGTCTTCCAAAAAATTCAGTGAACGTCGGTGATTGAGGAACCAGAGACAGATGGAAGAACTCGCACCGCTCTGACCTCCCTTTGAACTGACTGCAAGACACTTGAGGAAAGAATGCTTTGGCTCACATTTTATTTAACGTCCCTGCAAAAGTATAACTCGTCATATGCACAAACTCCAAATAAAAAAGGATGACTCACCTTTCGCTCTCTCTTGCTCAGACACAAGTTAAGTGAGCAAATTCAGAGAAACTCTCCCATGAGGCAGTTGGGGGTAGGCGTTATCTCTCTAGCTTTGCAGTGTCTTAAAAGAAAATCCCCTTGAATTCGTGTTGGAATTTATTCTGTCTGATGCAATCACGGCTTTATATAATTTGCAACTTTGTATAAACTGGCTGGACAGTTTTGCTATTTGGGCACTGTGGCTTTTTAGTTTTTTATATTTAAATTTTATGATCTGGTCTGCAAAAGTAGAATTGTATCATGTTTTAATTGTTCACCATAAAAAAAAAAACTTTGCCGCTCAGTCAAGAGCTTATTTATCGAGGGCCTTCTCAGAGACTGGTGTGGGAGTGAGTATGAAAGGTGACTATTGTCAAGAAAGTTCAAACGGTGAAAATATTTCTTTGTGGCTTTCAACCAAACTGTTGAAATATCCTCAAACCCTGTACCCTCAGCTGATTGGAGATTCAAATTCTTGGGCTGTTCCTGTTTTTAATTTTCTTCACACGTCTACATCCCTGTCATGTGACTGTAATGCACAACTTTCTTTATGAGCTTTTTGCTGCATGTTTTTTTTCTAGCATGATGCTTCTGTCTCTCAGTCACCTTTTCCCAGAGAAAGCTTTTCTGCCATCTAGTGGACAAATGTGTTTTTATTGCTGAAATGCTTTATAGCATTAGTCTCTTCTTTCTCAATTTGTGTGCTTTCCTTCCTGTATTCCAGTGCTTGGCTCACTGGTTATGACGATCCAATGATTGATAAGATCAACCAGAGGATTGAAGATCTCACAGGGCTGGAGATGGACACTGCAGAAGAGCTGCAGGTTAGTTATTGGGTATTTATGTGAAGCCTTTGCATGTGTCTGGAGTCGTGTGGTTTTAATGCTTAATTTATATCTTATTTGTCTGTAGGTGGCAAATTATGGCGTTGGAGGTCAATACGAACCTCACTTTGACTTCGGAAGGGTACGATCTTTACCATTTATTCTGTGAATGTGCAGTGGTGTTGATATGATGGGACGTTAAACACGGTGTCTGTTGTCTCTGTCCAGAAAGATGAGCCAGATGCCTTTAAAGAGCTGGGCACTGGGAATCGCATAGCAACGTGGCTCTTCTATGTGAGTAAACGCTTTCTAAACACATCTAAAGACCAAGTACAAATTAACCTGTGGCCAAATTACCCCCACTGTTATGTCTCACATCCTAATGTAAAACTACTGTACTTATAAAACTATAATAAGATGAATGTGTGCTATATAAGTAAAAAAAAGTTCTCCTTTCTTTAACAAAGGAAAATATTGGACTTTTATTATACTACATAAGTACTTATTCTTGTGGCATAATTACTTGTATGATTAATCTCATTAGGTTTTTAATATAATACAGATGTCCAAGAAAATGAATTCAACCCACATAGACTTGAGTGAAATCACTGCAGAAAAGCTGCATGTGTCTCACACTTATCAGTGAAGTAGCAGAGCTCAGTGGGAAAACATCAAGGACTGGCTGTCTGTCATAGGTGATTATAGGCTTTGTTGGTGGCTTTGCTGTCCCAAAAGTAACACTTAAGTTGGACCTGCTCTGCTGATGCAATAAGTAGTAACAATCTTTTACTGGGAGAAAGATGGGGTTTTAACCAGTCTGCTAAAGACATACAAACCATGACAGTTAATCTTTAATGTTACTTATTAGGAAGTCAGATTTGTTTGCTGGACTTACGCCTCTCTCTTTTTGTTGTAGATGAGCGATGTAGCAGCAGGTGGAGCCACAGTATTCCCAGATGTTGGTGCAGCAGTGTATCCTCAAAAGGTAACTCATATTAGCTTCTTATTTATTCAGCAGTATGTAAACTTTAGTATGCTGTATACTAACATCACTGCAGCTGAATTAATAAGGACTCCCTGGGAGAAGAGTTACTGTAACTCAGTGGGACTTTTCCTGGTTAAATAAAGGTTAAATAAAAATAAAAAAAGTGTAGTAGCTGAAGTCTCCATGCACCATATTTATCTACCACTTAAACAGACATAGCTTAGGATAAATATGCTGTCTCTTTGAGATTTATGACAAGTGTATAGCATTGCTAAGTTGTGTTTCCTGTTTGTGTGGATGCTACAGGGTACTGCAGTGTTCTGGTACAATCTGTTCGCCAGTGGGGAGGGAGACTACAGCACCCGACATGCTGCTTGTCCCGTGTTGGTGGGCAACAAGTGGGGTGAGTTCTCTGAAACCATCTCTAAAGACCTGAATCATCAGTATCTTGTATCATAAAATAGTTCTATAGAAAGTTAATTTAAAGCAATTTAACACAGAAGAAATGCCAGACACACAAACGTGTAGTGTCTCTGAAGTAATAAAAAAATTGTTACCCTTATTTCTTAGTATCAAACAAGTGGATCCATGAAAGAGGCCAGGAATGGCGGCGACCTTGTCGCACAAGTGAAGCCGAATGATGGAAAAAGACAGCCTCCTCATCGCCTCCCTGCTCCTCTCTCCTCTTCCTTGTGAACCACCCAGGACCAAAGAACACTGCTGCAGATCACAGATGATACAACGTGTCCTAATGGCTCCCTCCATCTTGACAAACACTGATTTCTTTTTCCCCCACCTGTTAGTCTCTGTGTGTAGAGATTGTTTTGGTTGTTGAGCCCCTGGACAGTATTAGCATCTCTGTGACAAATAACATTTTTTAAAGGTTGGTGGATGGTTTTAAAACAACTTGTCACTCCCATGTGTCTTTCTTTGCACTCCAGTCCAGAATGAACTCCAGTCCTGTGGTGAGGTTATCTTTCAGTAGTTCTCTATGAACCTTAAAGGGACAGTTTACATCTTTAAGCTGTCTGATTCACTGCATTAACAAACCACATGCTCCTTAAATGAGTCTCTTTTACACATAGTAAAGAATAAAACTAAATCAGAGTTGTAAAATATTTCTTTGCTCTCTGTAAAATGCCATTCTCCACTCTGAGCAGTTTATTTGCTTGGACTTCATGAAAAACTGGCACACTCTGTCACACTGGTTTTCTCTAACTTCATACAGTAGCAATTTCTGCTTCTCGCAACTTAGAATTAAAAACTAAAGATAGTGCTATGTGGCAGGAATAAAAGTTTATGCAGTGGTATTTGGGGGGATGATCATTTTTTTATAAGAGCTGATTTAAGTTGCATGCTCAGTCTATGCAGTACATTATCACACGTTCTGCCTCAGTGCTATACTGGTTTTCCGCTCTTGGCGTTGCACTATAATGTAGAGCCTGAACAAAAGCACGGGCACAGTTCTGGACACGGTTATGCACTCCCAACTCTGCATAAAATTTGTATTTCAGAAATGTGATCTTAATGTCCCTGAGCTCAGCCTGAGAATGGGAATGATGGAAAATGAACTTTAGGCAATAAACGAACTACACTGATCCATATCACGTTGGCTGTTTGTTGTATGGATGTAAGCGTGTCCATGCTGGTCAATGCTTTCAATGTTTGAACATGTGGGGTTTCCAAGGAAGAATCATTTTATTTATATGTTTTGATTTTTGTCTTTTATGTGCTTGTTGAAAGTTTTTTTTTTTTTTTTCTACAATAAAGGTTGTTTCATTGATCTGAAGTGAATAAAGTGCCTTGCTGCTGGTTTCTCAGAGGGTGGGTGTGTTTGATTCAGATTTTGGGGGAAGGTATGAGGGCGTCACGTGACTGTCCAGTACTAATGATACCGCCGTTTGTTCATCTGTGGCAACCGGGGCCAGACGTCTGTCAGGTCGGGAGGATAAGGGCAAGCGAGAGAGAGAAGAAGACAGCCAGTAGAAGCGAAGAGTCGCACAACTATCCCGTCCAGCAACTTGCTAAAGGATAATATTTAAGTTTCAGTGAAGAGAAATAAGTAACGGCTCAACCATGATGATGACCCAGGTGGAGACCACGGTGCACTACGATAACGGCTACGATGAGGGGTACTACATGATGCAGGAGGATGAGTGGGACAGGGACATGCTGCTGGACCCGGCCTGGGAACAACAACAGAGGAAAGTATGTCAAAGTAAAACTCCCTTTGGTTTCAAGCACTAAAACTAAACTGTAAGTTAAGATGCTGCACATTTATCCACAGTGTAAATGGATATAAAGGAGAAAAATGGCTAGTCTTGTTACTTATAATGGCAGTTTTCATTTTATTGTATTTTATTTTTTTTATATCTGAAGGTTTATGTGTCACTTATCAAATTTTAATAGTCATTTGATTATTTGGCAACATAGTTTTACTTCAAACTCTTGGGACAAACGTTAAAGTCTGAGTGGAAAGCTTGAACTTCCTGTCAACCTTTTCAAAGTAAAACTCAATTTGGCCATCTCAAAGAGAGCCTTAAACGGATTTAGAGTGGCTACCTAGTTTAATTACTGTTTTCTCGTATAAATAGAGTCAGTTAGACAGTTTGTCACAAATTATTATCTCGTACAATTGCATGCAGATCGAATGAATTATAAGCCAAGACATTTTTCACGTAGCCGTTAAAAGCCGTTAATGAGCCACAGTTGTGGTGAATTACCGATTGTTTTGGTTGAATTGTAGAAAACATGAGAGAATTTCCTCAAAAAGTTTAGTCAAATACATCAGGGGAAATTTTTACTCAAGGAATTCAATCTAACGGAAACTTGTACTAGAATTTTACTTTGAAAGACAGTATGCCCTAACGTCCGGTGTATCCTAGTAACGTGCTACAGACTTGACGCAGCCCGTCTCCAGTGAGGGAGGCTTGACGGACGGATGCGGTGGGTACCAGCTAACAATAGCTCCCTGGCTTCCAGCGGCTCTCCAGACTGCTGCCTCTCCACTGATACGCGCGGAATGCGAGCTGTCAACAGATGCTCCTAACACATGATGACGCTCTTGGGATTAGAATGGACGCTGCATCTAATTTTAACCTCGGGTCCAAAAGGCATTATAGTGGGGTTAATCCAGTGTCCTTGGTGCGGAATTCTTTTGTTTATAGAAACCACGCAGAAAATATTGTACCAGCACCAGCTCAACTCAATATAGCCTCAGCCTCCCACACTGTCAGTTGGTTTTAGGGCTTTAAAAGTTGGCTCTGCATCTCTTTGCACAACATCAGCCCAACGCCCTCCGTAACCCCCTGTGTGGCCCTCACATGGATGACAAAACTGTGTATTTTTGGTAACACAGGGCAGCAACCTGACAGTCAGGTCCCTGGTCCATACACGCAGCTATGTTTCCAGTGTTTATCTTTTTACTGATTACAATCCGGAGCTGACAAGTGCTCGTTGGAGACTGCTTTGGGGCCGTGAGCAGCTGTTCACTGAAGGTTGGGAACACTAATGTAGTGCTTTATTTTGGCACTGTTGAGATGAAGTTTTTTAGTTGTTCAAAGTGAGCAGTAGTGTTGCCGCAAGGGGTTCCTTTGCTCCACTTTTTGCCACTTGAATAATTTCATTTTTATTTAGTCACAGTGCAGAGGGCTTATTTCAAATCCCGCCAACAGCTGCGGTAGCTCTCTTTCACCGGATAATAATGTGTCATCGCCTATACGGACCTTTTTGAATCTGTTACCTGACAGCTTTATTGAAAAGACTGATGAGGCCTTGAGATAGAGCTAAATAAACACCGCCAGTGTGCTGGGCTTCATTAAGTACATGTGCAGAAGCCTCATGGACCAGTAATAAACGCGTAAATCAAAGTGATCAGGAGAGAAGTTTGTGAAAACAAAATACTCCGTCGATGACCTTAACCCTTTCCAACATGCTAAACGGCCATTTCTTTTCCATCCTGCTGGACGCAGCCTGCAAACCCCTGACCTAGTGAGGCCCCAAAGACATCAGTCAGTCCACTGACAGGGTGGGTCCTCGTTGGATGTGATTCATAAATATTTTTAGCTTTAATCGTCACTGGGCAGTGGTCCTGGAGCGGACGGGAGGGGGCTCGGAAAGTGGGCAGTAGGGTTCTGCAAATGAGGACCCGGAGGCCACGTTTTTTGACAAGGAGGGCAGCAGTTCAATGTCACATACACCCTGCGGACTCACTCGATGTGGAATGCGTTGGCCTTTACTCTAAAGCCTGTACTATTCTGATTTTGCACAGGCACCCACAGGGAGGAAGCCTGAGTAACTCCCTGTGGGTGACGGATTGGTGTATCAGCCGTAGAAAGAAGTGCTGGATTTAAATTAGTTTAAAGCAGTTTAAACTACAGGTGTAAATGGTATATATTACTCTCTGCTTTTCTCATGTTGAATTTGGTTACGGGACTTTCAAAAACAGCCAAATAATTATCTGAAGTGAAATGTGAAAAGTTCAAAAGTAAAGCCAACATATGCTTCCATCATAAATGCCTTAAAGTACCCTAAGCATCATACAAAGGTTAAAAGAGAGAAATATATTGACATCATTAAGCATTACATTGTTTTTGTTTTGTATGTCTGGTTTAAGCGACATAGCCCTGAAAACTTAATTTGTATCTGATGAGATGTGATTTTCATATTTATGAAACTACAACCTATTGGTTTCTTTATCCTCGAGGCATAGCCCTCAATTCATTTGGAATGTTTAAGCCTCACATCATTTATCCACTCCTGCCTGTTTTCAGACCTCGTTAACGTAGGGAGTTCGACCTGGAAGAGCCACAGTCCTGTCCTGTCTCCGTGCAGCTGTAACACATCAACATGTGGTATTATAAGTGGCAAAATAGCGACGGAGAGTGACGTGAAAGGAAAACTTGCTCTGTGTCCACGTGACGTATTCACTCATGTTGACATGGCGAGACGTTTTGACGCGTTTTCTTTCCTGCGGCTATCTTATCGTGAGGCACAGCAGGGCGGTCTAAATTTAACACCTTATATCGGCTGGAATGCGCTCTGTGGTCGGCTCCCGGCTTTCATCCGTACTGTGCTGAGCGCGCTGCGGCTGGCTGCTGAGTTACTTTATAAAAATAGGAGAAAGGCAGTGATCCAGTCTTAACTTGATTTACAGTGTTTCAGTACCACACATGAAGTACATTTGTTCTCATGAGCTATGGAATTCGAGTAGGGGAAACGCAACCTGGACACTAATGGCTCACTGAAGGTTAACCTGGGGTCAAAAAGGTTAATATTGATTTGGTATTTAGCCTGGTAAAGCGGTTAGGTCCAGTTTGTTTGGGTTTACACTACAGAGAAGGATATTATGCTAATAGCAGAACTTCTAGCAGAAGTCTAAAATGAATAAGAGTATAAGTAAAATGTTCTGTGTTGCTTTTGAAGAGCTGAACACAAAGTGAACTGCAGTTTCCAAGCACTGAATATAAAAGATTTGTGCGCTGACATTTAATCAAATCCCATTTCAATCGATGCCTTTCCTGTTAGACCTTCACAGCCTGGTGTAACTCCCACCTGAGGAAAGCTGGTACCCAGATTGAAAACATTGAGGAGGACTTCAGGAATGGACTAAAACTCATGCTGCTTCTGGAAGTCATCTCAGGTTAGAGCACTAGAGGGACAAAGCTCCTCAGGAGTATTGTGTTTTTATGTTGCAGTGATATTAGCTTAGGTTACAACTACATCTGACCCTGCCGTGTGTAACATTGCAGGAGAGCGGTTACCCAAGCCAGACAGAGGGAAGATGCGGTTTCATAAGATCGCTAACGTCAACAAAGCATTGGAATTCATCACAAGTAAAGGAGTGAAGCTGGTGTCAATTGGCGCTGAAGGTATCTGAGCTCAGTCTGATTAGATTTTACCAGCCTCAAACGCATCGTAACAGTGGTTTTGTGTTTCAGAGATTGTGGATGGGAACGTAAAGATGACCCTTGGAATGATTTGGACTATCATCCTCCGCTTTGCCATTCAGGACATATCCGTGGAAGGTGGGATAATTAATACAAAATAATTAAATTGACTTGGCTTTTTGTAGAGAGTTAATTCAAATTATGATGAAAGCTAAAGAATGAGATTTCAATTTCTATGAATTCACTTTCTCCTTAGAAACATCTGCCAAGGAGGGTCTTCTTCTGTGGTGTCAAAGAAAGACTGCCCCGTACAGGAATGTTAATGTCCAAAACTTCCATGTCAGGTAAGCGCAACTTGATAAATGGAGGGCCACACTAAGCTTTAAATGCTGTTTGGTTACAATGATTAGTTATTTAATTGATATATAATCTAGGTTGTCCTCTTAATTATGGGATCAAGATCACAGCATAATATAAATCTGCAAAAAATAAAAAATATATATATTTGAAAAATACTTGTTTAACATTTAATTCTGCCATACAGTGAGTCTATATACAATATTTCTAAATGATAATGTCCATATGTCTAAATCTGAGTGTATTTACACTTTTTGGACTGATTACAATTCAGTTATCTCACCCATATGTCCTGAATGGACCAGGGGATGACGGTCCAGAAAGTTTCAGATTATTGCATGATCTTGATCCCATTCAATGTATATGGCCATGTATATGTACAGTAATGTAATCTTTAGTGAAATGCTGCCACCAAGTGCTGTTGCAGCATTAATGGTTAATGCCTGGACTGGACCCTGAACAATCCCCCTTCTTTGAACTGATTTGTTGGTTCTCTCTGCTTATTGGTCGATGAAGCTGGAAGGACGGCCTGGCCTTCTGCGCCCTGATTCATAGACACAGACCCGACCTCCTCGACTACTCTAAGCTCAACAAGGTGTCGTGTGTTTTCACTCATTAGCAGGATGCCGTGTTTCAGCCCCGCACGCTAACACACCAATTCCCAGGAAAATTAACACTTTGGTCGTGGTGTGAAGTGGAAGAAAAAATGACAGTCACACTGAAAATTGAATCATTTTGGACTTTTTTTTCACTATGTGTTTAGTTTTGTTTTGAAACACTGATGAAAAGTGGTGTATACCTGGGACTAGTATGCAATTTTTTCAGTCACCTCTTCTTCTAATAACTCACATGCAGTGCTCACCTTTTACCCGTTTGACATAGTGATGTTTAAGTGTTTGAATCAGAGACAAAGCTCCTAGTTTGTCTAGATTGTTAGGACTGCCTGTACTATTTATGGCACTCTTAGAAATATGTGGCATTTTAATAGGACCACCTATATGTTGTTTACAGACTAAACTATTTGACATGAAGTAAGCTGCCTATGGGAAGTTCCACTCCGTTGTGCAATTTGTGTGCTATTTGGCTAATGGTTCTAATGCTCCCAAAATTTATGGATGCGTTTCTTCATCACAGCAGAATGTCTTTATCCTTAGTGCATCCATTTATCCCATGCTTCATTATTTTTTAACTTAGATTACTTAGCTCACAACTTAAGCATGAAAAAACTGCACCTTTAATTTTTGAGGCTGTTATTATGCATCCCACTGTGCTCATTACAAGGATGTAATGGTGGAGATTGGTGGACTGTGTGTGTGACTCTGTGGTGACTTGACTTTAATCATACACTACTTAATGTCTAGCGTGTCAATGCGTACGTACAACTTGCTTTAAGTAATTGTTAGGCCAGAAATGTGCATCTTATTTAAATGTTGTGGTTTAATGGATGCCAAGGACTCTCAGTGCTTGTGCATAAACAGGTGAGGACCTCAGTGAGCTGCCTATATGCAAAGCGAGGGAGCACAGCTGGCAGGCTTCCCGTGTTTGTCAAGCAACAATAATACACAAGAATTGCAGCTTTTCCCTACTGCATTAAGGGGCTGTCTTAGCCAGATGGAAAAGCCAAAGGCAGCTTTAGGGATTGAGGAGTCACTCCTTGCTGCCAAGATTTTATCTGTAAGGTTTCTAGGGAATTTGGCCAGAGGGAGAGCTAAATTGTTCAAGGCTGATATGACGACACTGTGGATTAATTAGCATGGATGACCTCAAGCAGGAACATTTACCCAGACCAAATGTAGCTTGTTACGGTAAATGCAATGCAGGGGAAGACCACAGCTGAGTGACATTTTCCTTTGCTTTGGAAACTAGCGCTCACTTTTCAGCACACAACTCACAGCGTCGACTTGGAGTTGACCCTGAATAGTCACAGAAACATGAGCCTGGTCCCTGCAGTGCTAGGGCTTAGATTTACCTCCGCTTATTGTCCACTGTATCACATCATGTTCCCCAGTTAGAGTCCGTAGAGCCTGTAAATGGACATAGTTTCTTTGGAGGTAGAGGAGGTAGAGACTGAGGTGTCTGTCAAATGATTACTGTGATGCATTTTAGTCAACGATTATGTCCATTTTCATAACTGGGACAGGATATTCGTGGTATACGTGATGTGCACTGGCACAAAATGCTACAATACACCATTTATTTCTTTTTCGTCACACCCTCTGTTTTTGACACACATACTCATTCACTGAGTCACACCTCGACTTTTCAGTTCAGCTCATGCTGCCAGGAGACAGTTTCATTGTGCGCCAGGCAGCTGTTGCGTCTGGCTCCAGGTGAGCGTGTTCGCTAGGCTTTCAGTGTTACAGCCTGCTGTGACATGCACAGAAGGCTTCCGGTATCCTTCTACTCATCCATCCCTCCATCCATCCCATTAAATTACGACCCTATGCATCCATTTATCTGTCCTGCATAGGATCTGCGAGCAGCTGGCCTTGTCATGCTGCGTGCTGCCCCCACATTTATGGAAAAGTGATGCAGAGACAGGGACAATAGCAGCAGCATGATCCCTTTTCCCCATTGCACTCTCACTCACTGCCCCATTTTCAGCGACGGGTTCATTGTCAGCTGTTGACTTACTTCACCACTCCCCACTCTGTTGAAACAGTCGGTTTCTCCTGTCAGAGTCTCTCTGTGTGGGAAGAGAAAACGTCATTTATTTAATTAGTCATTTCAAAAGATTGATACTGTTGAGAAGTTTACTTGAGTAATGCATTAGTCTATTTGTTTACTGGCTCATTTGTGACATTTTTATGTAGATTATTAATAGATTAGTCATTCAGGTCATTTATGTAATAAAAATAATAATGTGGTGGTAGCAGATTCAATAATGTCATCTCATTTTGATCCATTTAATGACTAAAATATTAATTGCTTTTTGAAAGTAAAATAATGAGTTATGTATTTGTGAAACAGAATCATTAACTATTGACTTTCCTGTGAAATGCTACTGGTTTCTTGGTCCAGATGAGCATTTGAGTCATGTGAAAGACCAAAAATGTCAATTCTACGCGTTTGCGTAGATCTGCTCAATAGGTCTTTGACTAGCTTTTAAATGCGCACGTAGAGTATGTGACCAGAGAGTATAATGTGTCCTCCATAGCACAGAGATCAGAGCAGTGGCATTTTAAGTCCGGCATTGGTGTGCGGTGATGCAGAATTGTGTTTCTTTATTTAGGATGATCCTCTGGGGAACCTGAACCTGGCTTTCGACATAGCCGAGAAACACCTGGACATTCCCAAAATGCTGGACGCAGAAGGTAATGTTTAATGGAGGAGAAGATCAAAATGTTTAGCTTGTCTCCTTCACAGAAGTACAACGAGCAATCACACAAGTGTTTCAGCAGTGGTTTTATGCAGTGATCTTAGTCAATTCAATTCAATTTAATTCAGTTTTATTTATATAGCGTCAATAACAATACAAATTGTATCAAGACGCTTTACAAGACCCGGCCTGAAACCCCCAGAGCAAGCCTGAAGGCGACGGTGGCAAGGAAAAACTCCCTTTTAACAGGAAGAAACCTTGAGCAGAACCCAGCTCATATGGAGGGACCCATCTGCCTAAGGCCAGCCGGGTACAGACAGAGAAAGAGAACAGCAAGATAAACATACATCTGTCATAAATACACATATCTGACTAAAGCATACAAGTGGGCTATGATACAAACTAATGATGTTACATGACAGTTTGAAAATATAAGGGGAATCATCGACAGGTTGGAGAATTGTTCATTCAGGTAGGAGTGGATAACAGCAGGATTCAATGGAGACTGGGCAGGCTGATGAGACCACAATACAAAACATATATATATATATATATATATATTTACATTTCTGGAGAATAACCATATATTCATGTAGAACTGAAAGCATATAAAATCAAAATAGATCTCAGATCGATGTTTCTGTCACGTTCTATTTCATTTGTAGCTCCCGTTTGTTTCATTCTTTCTGCCACCCTGCCTTTTCCTCCACAGATATCATCAACACCCCCAAGCCCGACGAGAGAGCCATCATGACTTACGTGTCCTGCTTTTACCATGCCTTTGCTGGAGCTGAGCAGGTATAACGGTTGAAACCAGTGTGTGTTTATTTAGATGAGTGAACATCCACCCATCTATATAGCACAAATTTATTCTGGGAACGCAGCCTGGAGTAGAAATCTAGTTTGATTTGGCTCCTTGATCCACAAATGTGTTGCGAGGATAATGTTATTAGCTGTTTTAAAAAGGATCAATGGCCCGCTGTGTTGCTTTGCTGATTTACATTATTCCCATGCTCTGTGCTCTCAGGCAGAGACGGCTGCCAACAGGATCTGCAAGGTGCTCGGTGTAAACCAAGAGAATGAGAAGCTGATGGAAGAGTACGAAAGACTGGCCAGTGAGGTAAAGTTGGATGATGGTGACATTTGTGTAATAAAATTGAAATATGAACATTTTTGGATATTGGTAAATACAGTACATGTTCCACTGAAATTATATCTATGAAACTACACTGTAAAAACTATAGCTAGTAATTGTTAATCTTTGAAATACTCTCTTTAAACTCAAAAATAAAAACCATCTTCATTTCCTTCACTTACGTATCCAGTTGCTGTGAAAAGTTGAGAATAAATGATCCCAGTGTATCTTAATCTTAGCTCTCTTGCCTCTGTACTTCTTTCCCATGTTGCGCCTGTGTTTTGCAGCTGCTGGAGTGGATCCGCCGCACCACCCCCTGGCTGGAGAACCGGACCCCAGAGAAGACCATGGCAGAGATGCAGCGGAAGCTCGAAGACTTCAGGGACTACAGGCGCCAGCACAAGCCCCCCAAGGTGCAGGAGAAGTGCCAGCTGGAGATTAACTTCAACACCCTGCAGACCAAGTTGCGCATCAGCAATCGCCCTGCCTTCATGCCCTCTGAGGGGAAGATGGTGTCTGTAAGTCACATATGCAAACTATCTCTCAGTATAATTTAGTGGTGGTGTGATTGTGTGTACCGCCGTTGATTACTTGGGGGAAGGCCGGTTTGCTTTATGCTTTTGCAAAAAGCCCTCATTTAGAAACAATTCCAAACTTCCTAAAGTGAGAAAGTTTGTTGTTTTACTTTCGATGGGTTGACAGGACATCACCAGTGCATGGCAGGGCCTGGAGCAGGCAGAGAAAGGCTTCGAGGAGTGGCTTCTTACAGAGATCCGTAGGCTTGAGAGGCTGGACCACCTGGCAGAGAAGTTTCGCCAAAAAGCCACCAATCATGAGAACTGGGCCAGTGGTCAGTTGCAGTAGCCTATCTTCATTCTTGTTTGTCTGTTTCTAGTTATAGGCCCACACTTGTTAGCTATTTGTTATCTACAGCCATTTGTACCCCTGCTTCTTTTCACTGTCCAAGTGTTTCATTTAACCCTGGGGTTTGTTTAGACTTGCTCCTAATGAGATGTAATTGAAGGTCTGTCCGATGCAATCAACCAGCAGAGGACTGCAACAGGCCATTTTCTACCTCTGCAGTGACCAAATAAGGTTTAGATCTACCCTACTAATTACCTCGTCGTTCCTCTCTCATGTGACTTTCAGGTAAAGAACTGATCCTCTCCCAGAAGGACTATGAAACAGCCACGCTGACAGAAATCAAAGCACTGCTTCGAAAACATGAGGCCTTTGAGAGCGACTTGGCAGCGCACCAGGACCGAGTGGAGCAGATTGCTGCCATTGCGCAGGAACTAAAGTATGCATCGCTTATAGCAGACCTTAAATAATAACAAAGTCAACAAATGCACACTGTGTAACCTACAGGGGTGACTGCCTGGCTAAATCATGAATGAAAAGCAACAACGGACGTGTGCACAACACTACACTGCGCTGCACTTACACAAAAATTGCCATAGTTCACTGGTTCAAAAAAACATATTTTTTGTTTCATTTCTTAACATTTGAGACAGAAAAAAACAGGGAATGCAAGCAACTCTATAATATAATTTGGAAGAAAATGAACTAAACTATAAGATCCACTCCAGGATTGGACGGAGGTTAGATCTTCATGATAAAATGTCTTATTCTGGAGCCTGTGACTTTCATATATCAGAGAGGTGGAGGTGTGGTTCACGGGCATGCTGAGGATTTCAATTAGCAGTCAATAATGGACACCTGTGTGCCAGTCTGGCGCTGCCCCACAGAGTATTTCCTGTTTCATATTTAACCTGCGCTCTGAAAAAGAAGTTAACAGTTCAGCTGACAAGCAAAATGGCTCCTTGGATTTTTGCAAGGTATGTGTTAGTTAAATGCCAAGGTTTGCTATTCATTTCCAATTTAAGGTTTGTCTGTATTAAGTTTTTGACTGCGCTGTTTTCCCCTGCAGCCAGTTGCTCCTCATTGCACTGTTAAATATCCATTGCTTTCCTGCTAAAAAAGGTAAGACTTCAGCTTCAGAAACTAAGTGTACTTGTGTACATTTCGTGCAGTCTCTTGGTTTATTGCACTTAACCTCAAACATTTTAACCCTAGAATGGAGGCAGCATAATCCAAAAGAAGTTGACATGGATCCGAGGCCCGGCCTCCGTTATAGCTCACCGCCAGCTGCGCCTGCTCCTCCTACTGATTTGGATCTTCCTGCTGTTTCCTTCTACTATGAGCCAGTGGAGAAGGAATATTCTATCGACCCCTATCCAGCAAGTTTCAGTTCACCTCCACATGCATTTAGTGGGGTAACTAACTGGAGTCCTGTAGAAAAGTCTACCTACACTCAGTCTACTGAACCACTGAGACCAGATCCTGGATTTCTTCCCCCTCCACCTATGTATCAGCCTGGGGAGCTTGATCACTATGAAGAAAACACTGAGCATGGCAACTCTGAAAGGGAAAGTGAAGAGCTAAGCTTGATGCCACCGCCTCCATATCCCGAACCATTCTACCAACCTGGGGAGTTCTATGAGTATTCAGCCATTATTGACCATGGCAATTCAGAGCAAGAAACTGAAAATCAAGGTTTCATACCACCTTATGCTGAGGCAAGTGCGTTCACATCTGAGAGCAGCAGCGACATTCAGCCGGTTCCTCAGCACCTGTCGCCCTTTGGACTGCACCACTACTACCTCTTCTTGACTGGTCAGCTTCCTCCTGGCACACTGTCTCACTTCCGTGTGGAAAATGAGAATGGAGCAGATGATTGGAATGAAGTCCACTATGAGAGATACCACTACCCCTCTGTTCAAAGCCCTACTCACGCTCAGATGCAACTCGAGCAGCCGCCCCAGAAATCTTAACAGGACTGTAGTTTTTCAAACTGAAGCATTTCTGAGTAAAGGCAACATCAAGTTCATTTTTTGACTTCAAGTTTAATGATGGAATATTTTTGAATAAAATTCAAAATGAAGTGTGTGTGTGTATGTGTGTCACGTGAAAGCCAATTGAAGATAAATGAATAAATGAAAATAAATATTGACAGTAATGGAGCTTAAATCTTGTTCCTGAGAGAGTGGTACTCTAAACTGCACACTTAAGTACAGTTTAAAGTAATTGTACCCTGGTGTTAACTCATGAGGTTATTCTGGAAAACATGATGATTAGTTTGGGTTTTTCTAATCTCTGCTACTATCTATTGGGGGCAACAAGGTATACAGAACTTAAATAGGATTAAACTAATGTTTGAAGAAAACTGAGTTGTGTTTTTCACTATACTTGCTTGCTTTCTGTCCAGTGGTTTAACACAGATTTATTTATTTTCCCCCAGTGAGTTGGACTACCATGATGTTGCTGCTGTGAACCAACGCTGCCAGAGCATCTGTGACTTGTGGGACAAGCTGGGAACCTTGACTCAGAAGAGGAGAGAGGCACTGGAGGTAGAAATGCATTTCATTTGAAATCACTGCTGAAAGTAATCATTAGACACTGAGATCCTCAAAGCTGAAGGATGTATGTTTCCACAAGAGTGTGCTAAAGTTCCACCCAGTCCCCACCAGATGCAATGCATTGCCTCCAAAATCGACTCAATCAAAATGTTAAGCATATTTATGTCTGTCAATGACATGAACAGTGAGGAGACAACAGATTGATGAGCAGAGACAATTGGATCCCCTCTAAAATCCCTGACCCACATAGAAGAGTAAAGTAGAGGGATGACAGGGATAAGGGTAGAAGTCCTGTCCAGGAAGTGACTGGCTCAGAGCCCACTAGACACTTCCTCTGATCCGTGCTGGCCGTTCCAGACCTGCAAATGTGAGGGGCTGGGAAAAGGGCCAGGGATTAAGTCTGAATGACGGGGACAGAGGTCTATTTCTGTCAGTCTCCTGCTCTCTGCTATCCCCTTCCTGAGGGGAAGGACTCCCTCAAGAGTTGAGGGGGTTAACGAGGCAAAGATAAAGCTATGCACCCTGGCATTATTCATCAAAATTGAGGATGTGCTTTTAGATATAAAGATGAATTCCTGTCATGTTAAAGCATTTAAACAATATAAAACTCACATCTTTTAATCTCCTCAGCGCACAGAGAAGTTGCTGGAGACCATTGATCAGCTGTTTTTGGAGTTTGCCAAGAGGTCAGCGCCTTTCAACAACTGGATGGAAGGCGCCATGGAAGACCTGCAGGACATGTTCATAGTGCATACTATTGAAGAGGTCCAGGTAAGCTTAAAGCACTCCCAGAACAGCAGCCTCTGACACATACTGCCTCGACATTTCTACACATTCCTGATTTAAAATAAAAAAATAACCATACAACTTCCTTGTGATTGTTTGATACTCATCAATCCTATCAACCATTTTAGTGTCTATAATGCCATATGACTGTAACTGCGGGTATATTTGTCATAGCTAAAAGAAAACCACAAAAAACAAAACAATTCAGGATTTCCTCTTCTAAATTCCCTTTCCAGAGTCTAATCGCAGCTCATGAGCAGTTTAAAGCTACCCTACCTGAGGCGGATGCAGAGAGACAGGCTATCTTGGGAATCCACAATGAGGTGCAGAAAATTTCCCAGAGCTACGGGATCAAGGCCAACATTATCAACCCCTACAGCACTATCACAACGGAGGAGCTTCTCAACAAGTGGGAAAAGGTAGCAGACTCACTTACAGACTTGCTACATTGAGAAAAAGTTGTTATTCAGATAGTGGGTGTCTGTCCATGAGAAAAAAAACATTAATTATGAAAAATAGGAGCATGGAGAAAAGCGACTACATTTACTGATAAAGAAGAAGAAGAACATTTTATCACTGAGCTGAAGGATTTGACGCCCGGTAAGGATATTCTGTTTTTGTCCAGGGGCTTCTTGCAAAACTATGTAACCCCCCCTCCCTATGTGCATTTCCTAGGTGAAGAAGCTGGTTCCTCAGAGAGATGGTGCCCTCCAGGAGGAGATGGCTCGCCAGCATGCCCATGAAAGGCTGAGACGGCAGTTTGCTGCACAGGCTAATCTCATTGGGCCTTGGATACAGGCCAGGATGGAGGTTCAATACACAGTCTTCATAAGCAATTTGACATCAAATCAAATAAAGACCTAAAATGGAAGATAATTGTTTTCAAATGCACAGGGGAGGTACAATGACGGTGGCTTTCCAGATGATAATTAAATAATGCCAAGTAAATGTACTAAATATTGTTATACACATCCAATTTTTTTTTCTCAAAGTCTATATGTATTGGCAGAATTTACTTTTAGCCACAGGTAAATTACTCCCTGCAGTATTTGTAAGCAAACCCATCAAAGATTTAGACAGGAATCTTATGAACTAAAATGGTCCTAAAAGCATTGTTGCGTGTGTTATCCTAAAAGGAAATCGGACGCTGCTCTCTGGAGCTAGGAGGCACCTTAGAGGACCAGATGACCCAGCTGAAGCAGTTTGAGCATGTCATTGTTGCTTACAAACCCAACATTGACAAGCTGGAGGGAGACCACCAGCTAATCCAAGAGTCTCTTGTGTTTGACAACAAACACACCAACTACACTATGGAGGTACGACAAAGATATTCCAAGAAATTCAAATGCATTCATACATTTGTCAAGATCAATATTCATTAAACCTGTCCATGTGTGTACTTGTGTTAACACGTGTGCCCTCACCACAGCACATCCGCGTCGGGTGGGAGCTGCTTCTCACAACTATCGCCCGCACCATCAATGAGATAGAGACCCAGATCCTGACCAGGGATGCCAAGGGCATCAGCCAGCAGCAGATGAATGAGTTCAGATCCTCTTTCAACCACTTTGACAGGGTACAGCTTTCCACTATTTCAGATCACTTGAGTCTTCTTATGTCCGTCTGAGTGAGCAATCTAAAACACAATTGAGAAACCGAACAGGGGGTAGCCCATTGTTTAGACATGGTCCTGTAACTGTGAGCATACTAATGCTCAGCAGCTGAGATTTAACATTCCTCTCTTGGAAGGCAGAGAATAATCCATTATAAACGGTAGCTCCCATTGTGCTGAGGCATATTTAGCCATATTATTTGATGCATATTTTGAGTAAGATTCCTATAATTTGGCAAAACTGTAACAACTGATGTATTATTCAAGGATGATAATGCTGTTAAAACAATGCTTTATATTGTATCTGTGTATGCAACTTCCATGTGTCCAACTGTGGAGTGTGTAATTGTGTATTCACAATTTTGAAGCTCTTATATCTCATTCATCATCAGATAATCCACCTTTAATATTTTATCACAAAAAACTTTAGGTGGTTAGGGCAGAAAGCAACCCCCCCATTGTTTTTAAATTGTCAGAATATAGAATAAAATGTCTTTATCATTATAACATGTACAATGAAATTAATTGCTGTCCAATTATTGCAAAACTTAAACGTTATAAAATGTATGCCAAGACAAACACACACGGCCTCTACATTTGACAGTTATGTCTTAAGTAATATGAATTATGCTTTAGCAGCATTTAATTCGCTAATAGCTGTCGAATTGAAGCTATCTACGCTTCCGGTTTTCATTGACCTGTATTATCTGCCAGATAGAAGATAGTCTAAGCTACAGTATATTAATATGAAAGGCTCATATTCAGTCTCATCTGCGTTCTCAGTTTTATTAACCTGAAATTTCTGCTTGTAGAAGAAGAATGGAGCAATGGAAACGGATGACTTCAGAGCCTGCCTCATCTCTATGGGTTATGACCTGGTATGCTGTTTCACACATCGGGGGTGGCTGTTTGTCGTTTTCAGATGGTTTTAATTTGTATTCATATCTTAATTTCTTTTTTTTCAGGGAGAGGTGGAATTTGCCCGTATAATGATGCTAGTGGACCCCAATGCTACTGGAATCGTCTCCTTCCAGTCCTTCATTGACTTTATGACCAGAGAGACTGCTGATACAGACACTGCTGAGCAGGTTGTTGCATCCTTCCGGATTCTGGCAGCTGATAAGGTATGTGCTTGTCTCTAAGTGTGTCCCGCTGGCATACAGCGGTGGGCAGATACTCTAAGCCGATGCCGCTCCAAGTATTTGCCACACCATGTTGATTTACGATGTGCCATTTTATTCATGAGCTCAAAATGGAAAAAATGGCAGGAATCTTAAATGCAGTTTTCCTATCACCACTGCAGCCCTACATACTTGTGGAGGAGCTGAGGAGAGAACTTCCCCCTGAACAGGCAGAGTATTGCATTATGAGGATGCCACCTTACGCCGGCAATGGAGCACCACCAGGGGCACTGGACTACACCGCCTTCTCTACTGCGCTTTATGGAGAGAGCGACCTTTAACCTGACTAGAAAACCTTTCATCAGCTGATCGTTGACCTATTCCCTACCTTCCTACCCTCACCCTGCCTGCCCGCCATCTATTGATGAAATTAAGGAATCTAAATCAAAAGGTGGATCAAATATGTTGAACAAAATAAAGGTTTTTGTCAGTTAGTTTTAATGCTGAGCAATTTCATGTTATTTGCTAGTCTTCTTGTGTCCTCTTAGGTAAAAAAAAAAGTCCCCAGAACAAATATAAATTGCCATGATCAAATTATTTCGAGAAACAACGCAATTTGCTTATTTTGAACTTGTATGTAATGGTGTTAGGGCAGAAAGAACGACTCTGCGATTAAGGTAGATATAGAAGAGACAAAAATATACATCACTTGACAAAACGCATACACCAAAGAGATGACAGTGTTTCAGTGCTTTTATCAGTTGAAGAAAATAGCTCTTGCAATGTTGTGTATTGTTTTGTTTCCTCACAGTGCTTCTTGTTTTGGGAATAAAAGCTTCTGATAAGGCATTTTGAGATGCTTGAAGTGAATTACAGTTTGCAAAAGCAATTTCAGACCTACTGTCATCCATCAATAAACAGTGGATTCCCAGAAGGCCAAAAATCTGCAGCACCGACAGGAAAAATGGGGAAACCGCATGAATGCAAAAGTAAATGTTTACAATTGCCCAGTGCTTTAAAGGTGGACGACACAGAAGCCTTAATGTGCAGCCTTCAGAAGTAATATTTTCTCTGGCAGCAGCAAATTTACTAAAGGACTGCATTAGTTAAGAACATGACATATCTGTGCACTGTGCCTTTAACTGGTGTACTGACTAGATGTTTACTTTTGTATTTCCTTGTTGACACATCTAAGTGCTATTGTCATTAGAATATGTAATATTTATCTCGCAGCTTATTTGGCTACTTTCCTTTAAATATCATTTTATGTCCTCTACTGTTCCTGTACTACAGGAATTGAAAAAGCTCATTTAAAAATTGAGCATCTACAGTAAGTAGTGTAGTTTAGCAAAAATACACCAGATGCAACTTACTTTCTGAAACAACCATCATGTGATTCCCAATGGTAAAAGAATGAGAAACCAAACAGTTTTGTGTTCTTGATTTCAACTTCATCGCCAATTTGTGAATTTATGTGAACTAAAATGAATGCCATTCGCTATTATTTGTAAGCAGATCCCTTTAAAAGGAAAAATATTTTATTGTAGCTAATGGATATTGACTCACACCACATATCTCCATGAGAGAGGTTCTGTTAAAAAATAAATTGTCAATTGTTTCATATTAAGCAGACATTGTACTTCAGGATAATAAAAGTAATTGAATAAATTGTAACTAATTCAGGTAAATCATTGCTTGAACTTTGTCTTTCATTTGAAATTTGTCACCAGAATTGATGAGAAAGTACTGATTGATTTGTCTTTTAATTTAAGGACAGTGAATGACATCAAATTAAATCTGAGTCAGGCTTTATTTTCATTTTCAGTCTGTTTCTATTTACAAAATTCTTCATATCCGTATGAGATTACAGTTGATATTTACTTTGAGTTTGGCTTGAATAGGTCCAAATCTATCTAGTATACTGGCAATCTTATGAAAAATATAGATTTTTTTTCTTCTTTTTTTAAAAAATCTGTAGCTCGGGGCTTATATATAATTCATTGCAGAACATTTCAGTGAATATAAAATATTTTAGAGGAGCATGAACTTGATCTGCAAAAGTCAGGGGTATCATACCGTTGTAAGAAAGTGTAATTTTGTTGCAAGGGTGGTGTAGTGGAATGAATGGGCATCATGTCCCGGTGGAGCGAGAACTAGAGAAAAGGTGAGGGTGGAACATTAAAACCACAATCATTTGAAACCCTGACATCACAAATACTCAGTCACATAGAATTTCCAGCTACAGACACCAAAGTATTATCATGCAGACATTTTGGCCTGATTAAAAAAGTGAAATCAAGCAGACATCCTGCTTGGAGTTGATTATACTTACCAAATAAATGTCATTGGTATGAATATCTTCCATTCTTGGATTTTCATGTGTTTTTTGGTAAAATAGAGAATGAAGACAGTGTGCAGTTGGTACCTGCTTCCCAATAATTAAGCACAGACAGTTTCCTTTTACGACTGCACTGTTCTGCACAGAGATCACAGACATTTTACCTGACTCTTTTACTCTTCCAGTTTCAAGGATAACAACCCTTGATGTTTCTCTTACCAGTGGGGCTGCTTTGGACGTCAGTTTCCACATCTGTTCCACTTGTTTCTTCAGTCCCCGGTGCTTCCTGATCTTATCAAGCTGCTTGTACCATGTGTCATCTTCTGCCTTCTTCAGCCTCCTGTGTTTTCTCATGGTTTACTATAAGAACAGAATAAGAGGGACAAATTAGAATTAAAACCGATGCAAATTGAGAACGGCACTGCGAAAAAAAAAAAAAAAAAAAAAGCTGGTTCTTCCTGCTATTCCTAACTGTTTGAGGTGTTTTGTCCTATTTGAACTTGGGGACTTCAGTCTCAGCACAGATTGTTCTGCACACTGTCCTAGTTACTGTATGTGTCAGCTAGCCTGTCTCATAGGCATCTTTGCAACAGCTTGCATCTTGATTCCCGTCTGCTGGGGTAGGCCTCGAAAGATTTGATGCTTATGGCCTGTTTCTGTTTCAGTGATAAGCACTTCTGCCCTCGAGACCAGTGTTTTTTAACCACTGATTAGATTTCAAAATGTCATGTTATCAACTTTGCTAATGTTAGCTGGATATGGGAAGTGGCACTGATTCTTACATTTACAAACAACAACAAGGCATATTTTAGAAGTAAACTTATTAAACTAATTCACAAATCTGTATTTTTGGGCTGACCCTTAGAGTTAAGCTAACAGCTTCCCCATGGAGTAAAGAAAGCTAGCCAAACAAACAAACAAACAACAACAAAAAAATAAAAATGGCGTCATGTCACAGACTCCGCCCACACATGACACCGGCTCCACACCTTCTTCGTCCTGCTGTCTTCTCCGGTCTCCTCCTGAGAAGCCGGTGGAACTGAGGCTTGTCAGATGTGGCAACCTCGACTCAAATCATGTCTGACACTGGAGAGGGTGAAGATGAATTCCAGTTTCTCCGTACGGTGAGTCTTCCAAACTAAATGTAAAGATAGCTTTTTTTGCCACAAACAGACTAGCAGAAGCTAATCTCACTAGCTAACTGTAACTAGCTAACTGGTAACACTTTGTTTATGTCCCAGGACACAAACCGTAGATGCTCATTAAAGTTTTATTTGTTTTTACCTTTTTATATGTAGTGTTTCTTTACTAATTATTGTATCGTTAGTTTTTTTTATTATTGTCTAAATTTAAATGTCTTAAAATTATGGAAGTTACTTCATTTAAGGCCAGGTTTAACTTCTGGCGCGTGGCCAAGGCCTTTTCAGTTCCTGTTTTCATTTTTAATAAAATTATATATTTTTAGCCAAGTTTGTCTACAAATGACATTAAATATACAGTGTTAAGTTAATTTAAGTCTCCTCATGCATGCAACTTCATTACTTTGTTTATTTACCGGGAGTCAAGAAAGACCCCAAATGGGTTTTCTCATCTGCACTGCAAGATGCTATCATTGTTCCCTAGTTGTAAGTTGTCCCCTCACAGCTTGTAATCTTTGCCCTCTGATAAGGGCATGTCACATGGAGAGTGTCTGGTGTGTGGATACGAGACGCACACACTTTTTCTCAGGCAGGCGGCGATGAGCGATGATTACAGAACCCACTGCACAGATTGGAGCAAAGTCATTTTGCAAGATCGATCCGCGATTCGCCTGTCACGCATTATCACATTAAATGAAGGGTTTCCCCTCAGGAAATTATTCAGCTGAGGTGGGACGCCGCACAGATCCCGGCAAGCCTCGTCTCATGACGAATTCACTTAGTAGATGACACAGATTAAATATATGGGATTTGTGAAACGGCCTTGCTCACTGATTCACGTGATGTAAAGTGTATTATTTTTTCATGAGGCAAGGTGGCCCAGACCTACTTTAAAAACACAAGAAACCTTCAAATGTATTGATTTGAATATATGTACACGTGTATATACAAGCATGACACGGAAATACTAAACAAGACACCTAAAAGCCTGCTGCCCTTGAGTAAACATACATTTTCAATTACCAGAGCTTTTGCCATTTAGATTAAGTCTTGTAACATAGTGAATATTTACTTTCCAAATGCACCTTGAAGAAGAGCCGAGGACTCTTCTCATCTGAATGCCCCACAGTGCCTCAGCATAGGGCAGCGTGTTCGACTGATAGCAGAGGAGTGCTGATACGAAGAGTGGAAAGAAGGTTGAATTAGGGGTCAGACAGTGCCGTATCTTCCCAATATGGAGCTTTGCGTCCTGGGTACAGAGAGGTGTTGGTAGTCCTGACCAGACTTTGGAGACTGGCCGTCTGTTCTCCCCCTCTATAGTTCCTTAAATAGATAGGTTAGCCTAATTCCCTTGACGTGGTCCATGTGGCGTTTGAATGGAGATAAGATAAATGTTAAGTGACAGCAATCTACTGTACATGCAGTCACCTTCATCAGGCAGAGGAGTGTGTTCAGTGGCAGGCTGCTGTCTCAGTCCTGCTCAACCAACAGACTTAAAAACTCTTTCGTCCCCCTGGCCATCAGACTGTACAACAGCTCTCAGTGATGGCAGGAGGCACAATAGACTGGTCACTTTATAATTCCTAACGGGTCACTTTATATTTTTAACTTCATAAGTTTCAACAGGTCACTTTATATCTTTAACTTTATAATTTTTAACAGGTCACTGTATATTTTTAACATAACTGTACAAAACATTTTATTATAGCTGTATAAAACATTTTATTTCTAGTCACTTTTTCTATTTTTATATAGTTTTTGTATTGTATGTTTCAATGTAAGTCACTGCTACTGGATGCTTGAATTTCCCCCGGGATTAATAAAGTATCTATCTATCTATCTATCTATCTATCTATCAACGGGACAAGATCATGGTCTGCTCACGTGCAATACAAGCCATGCCAGTACGAAATGCCTCACATCTCATGCATGCATTCCTTAGAGAGTTTGATGTTTGTGGTGTTTCTAAAAGCAAAATAAAACCAAATTGGTCTGTTGGGTTACCGTTCCCCAAGATGTTTACTTCCTTAAAACAGTCTTATTAATATGATATCAGAGTTAATGAAAATTTGAAGTGTCTCTTTCCCTAAAGTGCCTCAGAGCCTTTCTTCAAAATCAAGTGCTTGGATTGTTTTGTTTTTTTTGGCATGATGAAGACCCCTAATTGATCAGCTGAGGCTTTCACAGACAAATCAGCAAAATCTCACGGTGTGAGCATTCTCTTAAATCACTCTCATGCATGTGAGAGCTTGAGAGCTCGTCTCACCGCTCTTAATACCTGTGTGTGTTTTGTTCAGGGAGATGAAGTGGTTCTGCAGAGTACCTTCATCTCCAAGGAGGAGCACGTGAAGCTCTGTCTTGCTGCTGAGGGGTTTGGCAGCAGACTCTGCAGACTTGAGCCCACCTACAACTGCAAGGTACTGAGCTCTACCACAGTCGATGCACAGTTTTTCCCCACTACCAGAGCAAGCCATAGCTCAGTTATTGTCAGATGACTGAACTGATTCAAATAATGCACTTAAATGTTTTAGTCAATCACTGATTTCTATAAAATGACTAGACTAATAGTGTGTTCAACTCAAGGATACAGCATATAGGGCATAATGTATTCAAACTTCTATATTCAAAATACCTTATAAAAAACCTGAACACTATGTTTTGCTAGTACCAGAAAGTGTATTTTCTTTTCCTCCCAGTTCAGTCTGCCACTTTCCCAGTTTGCTGTCACTAACTTCCTTGTTGGCCTGTGGAGGGAACATGACATGAAGCATCCTCAGAGACTAAATGTGTTGTCTTTTTATTCCTACCAGAATGTTCCTCCGGACTTGTCAGTCTGTGCCTTTGTCCTGGCCCAGTGTCTCTCTGTCCGAGCCCTGCAGGAGATGCTGGCCCACAGCGAGTACCTGGCTGGAGAGGTGGGGGTCTTCTTTTCTCTCCTCATGCATCTAAATTTTACATATTTATTATGTTATCACTGTCATTGTACAATTTATATAGCATCATTTACTGGATATACACTACCAATCTGCATTGTACATTAACTGACATTAAAGCTATTAGGGAACACATATGGCATTGTTTGCTTAGTGTTAAACAAATCAAAATATGTTTTATATTTTAGATATTTCAAAGTAGACATCCTTTTGCTTTGATGACAGCTTTGCACATTCTCGGCATCCTCTCAATCAGCTTCATGAGGTCATCACCAGGAATGGTATTCCAACAATTTCAAAGGAGTCCTAGAGGTGTTGAGCATGTGTTGGCTGCTTTGCCATCTCATCCTGAACCATCTCAGTTGGGTCTAGGTCGGGTGATTGTGGAGGCCAGGCCATCAGATGCAGCGCTCCAACTCTCTCCTTCATGGTCAAATAAGCCCTCACATAGCCTTGAGGTGTGTTTGGGGTCATTGTAATATTGACAGGTCCCTCTAAGCGCATACCAGATGGGATGGCATGTCTCTGCAGAATGCTGTAGTAGGCGCGCTAGTTAAATGCGCCTTGAATTTTAAATAAATCACAAACCGTGTCACGAGCAAAGAGCTCCCACACCGCCATCATCATTATCATCATCTTTCTTCTTGCTTGTAGAAACCATCTGCTCACCTTTTCTGCGTCTCACAAAGACGCGGAAGGTGGAACTAGTAATTTCATCAAGTGGACTCATCAGACCAAAGTACAGTTTCCACTGGTCTAATGTCCATTCCCTGTCTTTCTAGGCTAAGGCAATTCTCTTCTTCTTGTCGTTCTTCCTCAGCAGTGGCCTCTTTGCAACAGTTCGACCATAAAGGCCTGACTCACGCAGTCTCCTCTGAATAGTTGATGTTGAGTTATGGCTGCCACTTGAACTCTTTCAAGTATTTACAGCGGCTCTAATGTGAGGTGCTGTTTAATTTCTAGTAACTTTGAGTACTTTTAGTAACTCTGCAGCAGAGGTAGCTCCTCACAAGAGCCAGATTCATCATAGCATTTAATAGTTTTTGTCACTGCATTCCAGGATACATTCAAAGGTCTGACTGACCATCATTCCTGACCAAAGGAATGATGGATTGTCATTTCTCTTTACTTAGCTGAGTGGTTCTTGTCATAAAATGGATTACAGCTATTCGCTGTAGAGCACCGTGTGCCAATCCTACTAACTGATGGAGTCAAACACATTACGAAGGCAAGAAAATCTCAGAAGGTCTACTTTGTAGAGTGTTTCTGTAGTGTAGTGTTTTATTCAAAGTAGACACAGGTATACAGCACACATGGAACAAAACATTAATTTCTGTGTTAATCTACAACATTGGAAATAATAAAAATAAAGAAAAACCATTGAATGAGAAGGTCCAAACCTTTGACAGGTATATGTTGATCGTACACTGTCCCATTTCCCATATCAGCCTTACTTGTACTCCTACTCTTCTGTAAACTGTTGGCTAAGATGCTATAGAGAAGGATTATATCTAGTACTGAAGTTTGGAAGGATTTGGTCTTTATTTAAGCCTATACAAGTCTTACAATATTAGCATACAAGCCATCTTAAAACATAAACAGCTGGTGTTTACATAAGGAAACAGACGCATTGTACGGTGAGCGCTCTGCATTATTTTACAACTGAATTATGAGCTTAAAGAGATTTAGGATTGACTGAGATGCACGTAAATTCATTTTTTACATTTTTATCTCGATATTTTGGTTCAATAAAAATAAAATAATAATAAAATAATGGTTAAATACATTTTTTAATGTTATTCACACTGATTGTGATTGGCAGGCAGGAGCTGGAGGTAGCCATCGCACCCTTCTGTATGGCCAGGCAGTGTTGTTCCAGCACTCATACAGTGGCATGGTGAGTCATCTTTATATAATACAGAGATCAATCTAAATATTAAATCTTAATTTTGGGATAAAATCGGTTTATTTTTTTTACTGACATGTTTTAATTTATTATTTTTTTCCTCCCAGTATCTCAGCTGCTTGTCTTCATCTCAGTCTTCAGCTGACAAGCTGGCCTTTGATGTCTGCCTGCAGGAAGATAGAGCAGGTATTTGGTGTTAGACCCATTTAAACAGTCGAAAAGAGTTGTTATTCTTTTTGTGGCGGTGTGCTGTACTCGTGTGTACATATATATATATATATTACATGTGGGGCTCAGGTGAGGCGTGTTGGTGGACCGTCCACCCTGCATCCAGACAGAGGTCAGAGGGTGAGAAGGTGCGTGTTGGGGATGACCTCATACTGGTCAATGTGTCTTCAGAAAGATACCTGGTGAGTCAGTAGCAGATGACAAACAATCTACTTGTACCAGTGATATTAATAAACCCATGTCAGATGTCAAACAGGGTAAAAGAAATAACATAAATATGTGTTCTAGCCCACTGTTTTTCTTTCACTGCCACATTTCTCCCTCGTTTCATCACTTTTGATTTCATGCAGTAGTTGCCAATAGTTTTCTCTCTTCCTCTGATGACTTGTTTAGCATAATTGTTTATGATAACAGCTATTGTGCTGGAAAGAAAACATCAGAAGTTGTATTTATTGTGGATGAGCCTATTTTCCTTATTACCATTTTGTTTGCTCCCCAGCATCTGTCCGCTGGCACAGTATCTGACAACAAAACCTTGAGTGACGGTCTGATTGTTAATGCAGCCTTCCAGCAGACTCTCTGGAATGTGGCTCCCATCTGCTCTGGAGGTGCAGTTGCTCAAGGCAAGTTCCTTTATTTCTGCTATCAAATCACATTCAAAACTATTTTAATCTATTCATTTCTGAAGTACACAGATCAGGCATAACATTATGACCCATTATTGACACATTTATAATAGTACTACTGCAGTACTGAAAAAAAAGTGTTATGACGTTGTGAATCATAGATATAGGTTAAGAAAAGGTAGATATTAACTGTAATGCATACCAAGATTCTCTAGTGTGTGTCTGTATACCCCAAGGACATTACACATATCAGGCATAACATTACGTAATATTATGTAGGTCTCCCTTGTGTCTCCAAAACAGTTGTGACTCGTCAGAGAATGGACATGGGCCTTCTGAGGGTGTCCTGTGGTGTCTGGCAACACAATGTTATTACTTGGGGTCTTTGGGTGCTATGGGTTGATGGGAGGGGCCTCTGTTGATCAGGCTTGTTCCAACGCATCCCACAGATACTTAATCAGTTTGGGATCTAGTGAATTTGAAGACCAGGTCAACACCTTGTGCTGTTCTTCATGTTTTTTCAGTTGTTCCTAAATCGTTTTTGTGTGTGTGCCTGTGTCAGGCTGCATCCTGCAGAGGATGGCTGCTGCCATCAGGGAGTGTCATTGCTATGGGGTGGTCTGGTGTAGGTGGGTGGCACATGTCTAAGTAACAGCCACATCGATGCCAGGCCCAAAAGATTCCCAGCAGAACGTGTCAGTGGCATTAATGTTGTGGCTGATCAATGTATACTAGTTATGCATGGATCAGGGTTTTTAATTCCACAATAATACCCCCGTTCCTGATAGATTTCCTACGGAGCAGTATTGAATCTCAGTACTGAGCTCAGTATTGGCCTAAGCTGTCAGTGCCTGACTGTGCCTACCTCCCAGATATCCCACATCCCTAATTAACATAGAGGTCTTTGGAATTAAGCCACTTTGGGAGCCTGCCTCGAGTAGCCATTAGAGGAAGTCCGTTTTTTGGCCCTTGAACGTTGGCTTCATTTTTCAAACCCCTGAGGTTGCAGCTTGGTCCCAGAACCACCACTACTGAGAACCAAATGTCAAAAACTGTCCAACCATCAAAAATATGCATTAGACAACCATCGAAATTTGATACTGAAGCTTTTTTTATGTCACCATATCTATAACTGTGACCTTTGAGAATTTTAAAAATCCATTTTATTCAGTTATCGTTTTCTCTGTTTCACTGTTTATATGAGAGTAAATGCACCTTTAGATTTTGTGCAGTTGAGCGAGTTCCTTCAGGCATTGCTCAGGCATTTTCGTGTTTCTTACAAGACACTAAAAGAGGGACCATACAGTGAACCTTGTGTTAGGTATAACTGTAGCAACTTAGCACAGTGAAATCAGTCCAGGTTAATTCCCTCACCTCCATGATTTACCAAAGATCTGTAGAAAATGTTGTTCAGCCTGATTGTGTGTCATTTTTGTCAGTTATTTTGAATATCATTGTTTTGTCTCTTCTAGGATACCTGAAGGGAGGTGAAACCTTGCGTCTGCTCCACAGCCATAGTGATGCATGTCTGACTATTCCCTCCGCAGAGCAGGGTGAGGAGCTTCAAAGGTCAGTTGAAAGGACCAGTCTCTTTGTAATGTAAGCTAGAGACAACAAAAACAAAAACAAATGTCCCTTATTTCTGCAACCGTGCCTGCTTTTTTCCTAATCTAGGATAATGCATTACGAGATTGGATCAGTCTCCAGCCATGCCCGCTCTCTCTGGAGGCTGGAGATCCTACGTGTTGTGTAAGTGTTATAAGAGATGTGAAGATTTCCTCACATACAGTCTCAAGAACAACATTTTTTATGTATAATTCCTCATTTATATATTTTTAGGCACAGTTCTATTTTAAGTCTATAGGTCACCTCCAGGATCATTTCGGTTTCTGCTGTTTTTGCTCATGAAAAAGAAAAGAGCAGAAGAAATAGTGCATGCTTTAGACTGTTCAGTTTCCTTTAAAGGACATCAAAAACACAACAAACAAACAAACAAACAAACAAAAAAACAATATTCATGATGACATGATATTCCACAGCTGGAGTGGTATGCACACGAGCTGGGGTCAGCCGTTCAGACTTTGCCATGTGACTACTGGAAGGTACCTGGGTCTCACGGAGGAGAAAGGCCTGCATCTGGTAGATCGGGACAAAGCTGACATCAGCACAACCTCCTTCTGCTTCCGTTCATCAAAGGTCAGGAGAAGCAGCTGAAACCTATTGGTTCTTGTGATCACTGGTTTGTGATGCACATAATTATACATGTGATTCTCACTTGTAGGAGAAGCTTGACACTGGGACAAAGACAAATGCAGATGGCATGGGAATCCCAGAGATCAAATATGGAGACTCCATTTGTTATATTCAACATGTAGACTCTGGGCTCTGGCTAACCTACCAAGCTGCTGATGCAAAGTCTCGTTTGGGAGGTGCTCAACGAAAAGTAAGTCCGTATATTCATGCTGCTGCAGCATATTAGCATAATGAAAGAATCAGTTGGTAATGATTGCAAATCATGTGCTTTTAGGCAATTTTGCACAGCGAGGGTCACATGGACGATGGGCTGACGCTGTCTCGTTCTCAGAAGGAAGAGTCTCACACTGCCAGACTCATCCGGAGCGCTGTTCTCCTCTTCACTGGCTTTATAAGGTACTCGTCACATTGTCATGAGTACACAGATTAATGCAGTATTCTTTTTACAAATAATAACTGAGGCTAAATGTTATACTACATGTCCATCTGAAAGTGAGGTTATTGCACTAGATTTGTAAACTGGCCACAACATTAAAACCACTGACAGGAGAAGTACATAACATTGACCATCTTGTGACAATACAATGTTCTACTGGGAAACTTATGGACCAGACATTCATGTGGATGTTACTTAGAGAGGCTCCTCACCTCAACCCAAAGGACCCAAAGGCCCCCACTGACAACATTCTGTTGCCAGACACCACAGGACATCCTCAGAAGGCCCATGTCATTCTTTGATTAGTCACAACTATTTTGGAGGCACAAGGGAGACCTACACAATATTAGGAAGGTGGTCACAATGTTATGCCTGATCTGTGTATATGTCCTTGTGATATAGACACATGCTAGAGAATGATTCTGTCTCAGAATACCTAAATAAATGTATGGTGGTATGCATTACAGTAGTATCTACCTTATCTTAACCTATGCCTGTGATTCACAGTCATAATCTTTTCAGTACTGTAAGAGTACTATCATACATGTGTCTTCTTCTTTTCTCAAAGACAGAGATCTGAAAGGTTTCCTGGCTCAAACATTTGTTTTTCTTGCTTATAAACAGAAATATACAGTTTTTATTTTCCTAGCTGAAAATCCTCAACTGGCTTCAAAGGCTCCACAATCTGTCCAACCTACAATATCCTCTGTCCTCGGGCCTTTGATTCAGATAAGGATAACAAGAGTACAGCAAAAACAATCGTCTGGGATGGTCATATTAGTCTAATATGGGCTTCTTGTTTAAGTCTGCAACACTAAATCAAGAAAAAAAATCCCCTTTTCTTCAGGAAACTGAATGGCCATGAAGGAAACCTTCCCCGTGTCAGCCTGCCAATGCAGACAGTGACATGCAGTCTTCAGGATCTAATAAACTATTTCCATCCTCCTCTGGAGAGATTGGGTCATGAGGCTAAACAGAACAACCTGACAGCGCTGAAAAATCGTCAGAACATGTTCCAGGAAGAGGTAAATCTATATGTGTGAATAAATACACTGGTCTCATGTGTGATGTTCATAGTGTTCCATAAGTGCACCTCCTTTTTTTCTCAGGGTGTGATAGATTTGGTCCTGGACTGTATTGACCGTCTGCACCAATATAGTAGCGCTTCACATTTTGCTGAGGCTTCTCAGAGTGACACGGGACAAGAGTGGGAAGCCATCCTCAGCCACTTCTATGAGCTACTGGGTGAGAATTAACATGCCTTTCAAATGTAGATGGCTCTCTCTCTCTCTATATATATATATATATATATATATTTATTTTTTTCTACTAATAACAAGCAAAAGAGACACATACGTCATCTTAAAAAGCTTCTGATGTTAACATCGCTTTCAAATACGTTTTGCTTAAGGTTTCCTTCTTTTCTCCCTTTCAGCTGCTCTGATCCGGGGAAACCGTGTAAACTGTGCTCACTTCTCCGGTTCTTTAGACTGGCTGATCAGCAGGCTAGACCGACTGGAGGCGTCTTCTGGTTGGTTCGATTTGTGGTGTCGAGCTCTCATTAGCATTAAATGGTTGATCGCAAATTAAATGTGATAGCAGTCATGTTACAATATTACTTGTAAGTCACTGACATGATATGAGGAATACTAAACTAAACCCAATTTAAATAATTGTAATTAGAGATTCAAACTGAACATTTTACCTGAAAGCTAAATAAAATTATTATATCATGAGAACATATTTAAATGACCTAAAACGTCAATCAGAGTGTGTACAAAGTGGAACAAGTGACAGACCGATGCTTTCAGCTGCACTGCGCAGAGACAGTCAGGTTCCAGTCATCTTTTAAAACACACGTTTAATCAACTCAGTGTTTTACTACCTCATCTCATTCCCCAATGTTTACCATACGACGGGGCAAACATGTGCAGAGTGAGTTTATTTTTTAATTCCAGCCAGAGAAAAATGATTGGATTGGCTATTAAATACTAATATTTTCATATGAAATGGAAAATCGAAAGCCTGCACCACCTCTCTCAATCTGATTTAACATTTTTTTTCTGATGGGGCCAGCCTGTTCTGATGGAGGTGGTTCCATGTGGGATTTATATCCTAATTTGACTTATTTTGATTGTTACTGGTATACTAGAGCCCATGTAACTGCAGCTGGCGATTACATAGTGAAATATTTCAGGTGAAATATTACACTGCCACCCTGTCTAGAGCGTATTTTGTATTGGTTATCTCTTCTGACCATTTGAGCCAAATGCAGAGGTCAAAAACAGGGCATCTCCATTACAGTAATGAGTAATTGCATTTGCAGGAGTCCTGGAGGTTCTACACTGCGTCCTTGTGGAAAGTCCTGAAGCACTCAATGTCATCAAAGATGGGCACATTCAATCTATCATCTCATTTCTAGACAAGCACGGATGTAATCACAAGGTAGTCCTTGGCAAGCTTTGTGTGTGTTCCAAAAGAAAATCTTGAGATGTGCATGTTGTTGTTACGTATTCACTGGATATGTTTCTAACTGTCAAAACACACCAGCTGTTATCTTATTTAAATTATCTTGGATTCTGCCCTGAGCTGATGCAGTTCCAGTGTGTTTCACCAAGTACTGCTGCTTTAACGGCTATAATAGCAGATGATCGTGGGATCATTTCCGTTTGTTTATCGAGCTGTTTGCTTGCATGAAGTGCTGACAGGTTGTGTTCCAGGTGCTGGAGGTGCTGTGCTCTCTGTGTGTGTGCCATGGCGTGGCGGTGCGCTCCAATCAGAACCTCATCTGCGACAGCCTGCTGCCAGACAGGGATTTGCTGCTTCAAACACGTCTGGTTAATCAGGTCACCAGGTACAATTTAGAAAGCTTTTCTCTAAATATTCTCACTGCTGACTGCTCTTTTTGTTTGGTCTCCGAGTCATTCGTCACTCTTTTCATTCACTGTTTTCCTCTGCATTTACACTCATATTTATTTATTTTTCTGCGTATCATTCCCCAGGCACTTAAATCCTACACAAAACATAAACAAATAGGAAATATAATTAGCGATAAGGAAGGAGCACTTATAAGAATGATGTGTGTAGCATGGAGTGCAGCTTCCAGTGTCCTGTCTTTGCTTTTATTTACCCTCAGAGAACCACTGAATGGGCTCTTGTGACTTGTGCTCATGCATTTGCTCATGCATTTGTCGTAGAGTCGTAGAGCTCTCACTGCTACATGCATTGGCATTCTTCAAGTTTTCCATCAGATATGAGGAACACTTAAGATTTCTCTTCAGCTCGCGCCCCCTCTTTTCTCTGTTTTACTGTAATTGAAGGCTTACTTTAGTCTCCGTTAGTGTCGTCTTTTGTCTGTGTAGATCAGGACAATGGTGTTGACGTCAGAGGGAAGCTGTCTTTGTCAGCCTCTTCCAGAGAGAAAAAGTTGCCTGCTGCCTGAGGTGGTATGACTAGACCGAGTTAATCTCTGGACAGTTTTTAGGCAGTTTCATCATACTTCATGTTCTTCTTCTGTCTCAGTATTTTGGCCCGCTGTGCCAGTCGGCTCTTGTGGAGAGTTTCCATTTCCCTTTCCCTTTGAGCTTGTTTTTTTTTTTTAGCTGGATATGCCCTTTCCTCTGTCAGCAGCTGCCTTCTTTTATTACGCTTTTCTCTATCAGAAGCCCATTTTACTCCTCAGGCCTTATAGCTTATTTTGTTTCATATTCTTCACACCTGCTCGGTCCCCTCCACAGCTCTCTCTCCCTCCTCCAGCCATTTCCCGTTCCATCACTTTTACTTCTTGTTCAACTAAATGCTTCATTAGTACACCTGCTTTCATTCAGTTTTCCTTTATCTCATCAATTTTCCGTTTTCTCCAGCTTCTCCTCTTCTCCACTCTGCACATTTGTCCAATTCTTCCAGATGTTCTCTTGTCTGTTCTTTTTTCTTTATACATTCTTCATATCAGTTTCATTCAGTGTCACATGTTCTCCATCTTATGAGTCAAAATGCAAAGTAGCAGCACATATCCAATGTTGATTAAATATGTATTCACAAAATAAAATAACACTTTATTTTCCATTTACTACTTGCTCCAAATAGTCACAGACAAATAAAAGTTGTTTTACTGATGTCTTATGAATAGTGAAACTCACAAACATGCGCTGCTTTCAGTAGAGAAGCCTCTTCACTTCATTTGTTGTATTTGTCTAAGAACAAACACAAGTGTCATGTCTAAGTCTGTTTCCTCTCCAGGTTGCAGAAAGCAGAAAAACTTGACGGTAGCACAGTTTCCTTTTGGACATTAATATCTTCCACACTGACATTTTAAGCCTCAGATCTGTTGTTATGTTTGTCTTATATTACTTTTATTAGATTATTTATTTTTTCTTTTCTTTTTTTAGACCAAGACCCGAGTTCTACATTTATTTTTTTATGTTTTTTTTCTGCTTAGAATGACAATAAATATCCTTGAATCCTTAAATATCAGTTGTTAGTTAATTAGTTTACTGCCCACAGCGATGATCGTTGCCAACAATTAGCTGCTGCTTTCTAAATGTTTTCCCTCTGAGCTCTGCTAATAAGAGTTTTCTTTTTCAAGCTAATGCTTGACTTGCAGCGGCTGTAGGGTGTAGGTAGGGCGGGTTGTCCACGTACCGGAGGGTTAACGATTTGATCCCTGGAACGTGCCACATGCTGAAGTGGCCTTGAGGAAGATCCTGAACGCCAGATTGCTACAATGCTTTGCACTGGTGTGGTGTTGTGTGAGCGAATGGGTAGATGTCTCACTGTGACTGTAAAGTGCTTTAAAGCCCCAGTAGGTAGAAAAGTGCTATATTAAAAACAAGACAATTTACCAATTGTGAAAGCGTGTTGTAAATAAATAAATAAATAAAATATACTCCAAATTAAAAATAAATTAAAAATCTGTTTCTAAAATGAATTTGAGGAGTGCTGGGTGCAACATTTTTCTGTATCAAAAAATATGACAAAGGATCTGAAAGAGCTGAAATCCACATGAAATCAACAACTACAGCAAGTGGTCCTCTCGGTTTCCACACTCTCTGCACTCTACTCTCCCACAGCATGAGACCAAATATCTTCCTATCCACGGGGGAAGACTCGGCCCAGCATAGAAGGTGGTACTATGAGTTGGCTGTAGATCACGTCGAGCCGTTCCTCACATCTGAGCCCACACACCTGCGTGTTGGCTGGGCTTGCACCAAAGGCTATCATCCCAGGCCCAATGGAGGAGAGGGCTGGGGGGGCAACGGTGTGGGAGACGACCTCTGCTCGTACGGCTTTGATGGACTTCACCTCTGGTCAGGTGAGGATGAGCTCATAAAGACATAAAAGAGTCAGTGTATAGTATTTCTGGAGACATGTCGGAACCTGTTATGCTCTTGATATCCAGTGAAAGTATAGATACGCATTTAATGCTATCATATAACATAAGTGAGTGTTCTATAAAGAAAAAAAAATGGATGTTATAATTGCAGACAAATTTAACAAAAAGTAGACTGAGTTGTGCCACATTGCTGACAAAAATATACAAATTCAGACTGATGGTTCATTTAGATTTATTGCTTTATTACCATAATATATGGGATATTTGCCACGGCAACTAATCAATAAAGTACATCTAATAGATACTGAGTTCTTATGTTTTCTAAAGAGGTAAATTAAAACAGAAGAACTGAATCGGCTGCTTTTGTTTAGAGGCGTTTAATCATCCAGAGATCCATAAACATATTGCTATTTCTTATTCTAAGCATGCTCAGAGAGACTGGGAGAGATTATTGTAAATTATCATTAGAAGTAGCTGCAGTAATGCTTGCATGATTCAGGAGAAAAGCCTTGTTTTTGTTTACAATATATTCTACGTCGATATAGTATTGATCCCGGGGTTTCATTTAGTAAAGCTTCGCAATCCTTAAATCTTACAAAAGAGTTGTTTCAATTTCAGTAAAGATGAAAAATGACAAAGGAAAAAAGGAAAAAAACAATAAATCTGAGCGCTGATAGCTGTGTCTCCTGAAACTCAGGCTGCGTGGGCCGAAAAGTCATCTCTCCCTTCCCTCATCTGCTGAAGGATGATGATGTGGTTAGCTGCTGTCTTGACCTCACTGTCCCCTGCATCTCCTTTCGGGTCAACGGTCTCCCCGTGCAGGGCATGTTGGAGAACTTCAGCGCTAATGGGCTTCTTTTTCCTGTGGTCAGCGTCTCTGCTGGAGTCAAGTCAGTGGTGACAATACTGTACTTTATTTTAGCCGCCTTCAGGTTTTAGCTGCTTTAAAGTGGACATTGTTGCTTGTAATATAAATAATATATATCTCTGAGGTCTCAATAACATTGAAAACCTTCCTCGTCCTTGTCCTGGAAACCAGGGTTCGTTTTCTGTTCGGAGGAAAGCATGGAGAGTTTCGCTTCCTGCCCCCACCCGGTTTTGCTTCATGCTCTGAAGCTCTGCTCCCAAAAGTCAAACTGAAGGTAGAGCTGTGTCAGAAATACATCTTGGATCGCGGAGAGGGGAAAAAAGACCTTATTGGCCCCTTAGTGCCCCTCACTCCAGTTACCTTCACTCCAACGCCAATAGACCTCAGCAAGGCAAGTATCTGTATAATAAAACAGATTTATTCCATTTTACAAGTAGAGATTTTATAGTTTTGTTGCTTCTGCTTTGTTCATATTGCTCTCATAGGTGCAATTGCCCTCACAACTTGAAGACATCCGAGAAAAAATGGCTGAGAATATTCATGAGCTCTGGGTAATGGACAAGATTGATCTCGGATGGACACATGGGCAGGTAAGAAAAAGTCTACTTTCGCATATTATTACTGTCTCATCTGCTTCAGTTGTATTTGCAGTGTGAAACATAAAAATGTTTCCCACTGCAGGTGAAGGATGAGTGTAAGAAGCATGATCCGTGTCTGGTGGAGTTCTCCAAACTCTCCGAGCAGGAGAGAAACCAGAACCTTCAGATGGCTCAGGACACCCTCAGGTGAGCTCAGTCACCTGCATTACAGAATAGAGAAAGAGAATCTGTCTTACCCAGAAACATTCACTACGGCTAATACCAAATACTTCTGTTTTTCCATCAAGGACTCTCCTTGCTCTTGGGTTCCACATTGGTTTGACAGATGACCACGCTGAGGAACGGGTCAAATACATGAGACTTCCCCCCAAGTAAATAAAAGTCACATATTTAATCTCACGTTTCGTTGCATTTTACTTAACTACCCTTACACTTGAGAGGTTCCATCGTGACATGCTTAATGTCTAAATTTACATCCAAGGGTTTCCCAGGGCAATTAAGTGAACTGAATAGTGTAGTGAAGTGTAATGGATAATGTAAAAGCAAATCTACATCCTAATCTGTATGTGATCCTTGAACTTTGGTTCTGATCATGACAAACCAGGGTCCTGTTTTTAATTCCCTTTCTTAGGTACGAGCAGCTCAGTGGCTACAGGCCTGCCCCAGTGGACCTGAGCCAAGTGTTTCTGACCTCAGCCCATGAGGAAGTGGTTAACCTGCTGGCAGAGAATGAACACAACGTGTGGGCCAGGGAGCGCATCAAACAGGGATGGACGTATGGGGCCCAGCAGGTATCTGCTCTGTGCTGATTCACTGCATTGATCCGGCACCGCTGTTGAGGAATTTGAAAGTGTCTCTTCCCTCAGTCATGACACAGAAAGACACATAATAGAAACTTGTTCTATGGAGACAAAGTCTTCTGATGAATATCGTTCCGCATTTGTCTTTACACTCTTACTTTCAGGATATAAAAGCCAAGCGGAGCCCGTACCTCGTTCCCTACAGCCTTCTTGATGAGAGGACCAGGAGAGTGGGAAGAGAGAGTGTCAGAGATGTTGTCTGTATCCTGCTGGCATATGGCTACATGCTGGAGCCTCTCATCCAAGAACGGAGTATGTCCCAAAGTCCTGTTATTAAAAGTAGACCATCTCTTATCAAGTGAAACAAATGCATTTTAACTGATAATTAAGACTTATTTGTCAACATTGTTTCTTCAAAGATGTGCTAAATTTAATGAGACTTTAATGCAAATTGGTTTTTACTTCAGCAGATAACCATATTTCCTGTTGTTTGTTGATTTTACAGCCACAATATCAAAGCCTTGTCTCTTCGCTGCTGAGGAGTGCAGAGTGTTCAGACCAGATAAATCGTACGCCGTGACCCGGGGGAAGTGGTATTTTGAATTTGAAATACTGACAGCGGGGGATATGCGAGTGGGCTGGGCCCGACCAGGCTGCACGCCCGATAAAGAGCTCGGCTCGGATGACCAGGCGTACGTCTTTGATGGATGTGAGGTGAGATATTCAAATGTGACAGTTCTTAATGTGGCCACTGAGCATTGTTGATGAAACAGCATTCTCAGCCCATGTCAAGTTCGCCAAAGTCTTAATGTTAATTTTTCCCTTTTTGTTAGTAAAGGTTGGTTTAAAATCTGTCTTTATGTTCCCACAGCACACATTTCTTTCTTTTTAATACAATAAAATTACAATATGACTGACATGTAACAGATTCTGTTAGCATTGTATCTCATATGATTAACAGTTATTAGTAACCTCACAAATAAATGTTGATGCCGTTACCTGTTACTACCTGCTACTATACTAGGTTATTCACGCTTGTCTCTTTTCATTCTACTCGCTCCTTTTTTTCAGGCTCAGTGGTACCATCAGGGCGGTGAGCCCCTGGGACGTCAGTGGCTCAGAGGTGATGTGGTGGGTTGCTTGGTGGATATGACTGAGCGCACCATGATGGTCACGCTCAATGGAGAAATGCTGTTTAATGACAGAGGATCGGAGCTGGCTGCCAAGGACTTTGATATCAGAGATGGTCTGGACGAGTTAAACTCACCTCATAATATCTGTTACACTGAAGGATGTTATTAGATTTAACATGCATATATCCAAGGCTTAGTGTCTCTCTGTACTTTCCAGGCCTGTTGCCAGTGATCAGTGTTGGAGTGAACCAGATGGGAAGGCTGAACCTGGGCCGCCAGGTGGACTCCCTGCAGTTCTTTGCTGTGTGTGGCCTGCAGGAAGGCTATAAACCTTTTGCTGCCAACATGGCCAGAGACCCAGCCCTGTGGACGAGTTGGAACCAGCCTCAGTTTACCTCCATTCTGCCTAATGACCACAACTTACAGGTGAGATTACCAGTCTATTCACTTCTTCACTATATGTTTTAAACCACGTAGTATTGTGCAGTATTTGTGTATTACTCACATCCAAGCCCCTTTTGGCCCCAGGGTGTACTTGTGGTGCTGATTAATTCACAACTCTGACCCTGAAAAGCTTGTACAAATCTTACTGAAGGTCACAAGAGTCAGTGGCTCAACCGAATCCTTATCAAGCCTGAGGGTCTCTCAGCGGTTGCCGGCGCACCATAGTGGAGGGAGCGAGATGGGCTTTTACCGGCTCAGCATGTCCATCGAATGCGCAGCCATCCTCAGCAGCCCTGCAGGAGTCGTGCTTCCAGTGGCCTCCAGCTCTCTCTCTCCTTGTTCAGGTTCAGTGATATTGTATACAGTATGTTCATGCTGAGCACAGGAAAGACTTGGAAAAACCTTACGCTATAAGGACTGTAGCATGTATTGAAATGATTGTTCCACAGGATGAAATAATTAGTTTGTGTGATCTAAATAGATTCAGATTATCCATCATAGAGATTACTGATATTCCATCAGTATGACCTTGATAAGTGGCTCTGCTTAAGCTCCCCAGGACACTGTTGTAATTAATGCCTGTTGTCCTTTCAGGAAGGAAGGAGCAGGAGGAGGTGGACTCCGACTTTGAAGTGCTGATGAAGTCGGCCCACAGTTTTGCTGGCTCTAGAGACGAGCTCAACCATAAAGATCACAGCCACGATAAGACATCCAGACTCAAACAACGGTAGGTTGCAGAGAAACTAAAACTAAGAACATATGTCACACAATGCATATGATTTGAAAAATAGAAAGGTGAACACAACATTGTAAATATTTAGTTCACTAACTGGATGAATAATAAAATAAGCAGTTAGTGCTCAGAGCTATTTTATATTTCATGTTTGTCTGTTATGTGATTAAAAAACAAAAAGCATGGCTATAAATTATATTTCCAGATAGAATGAAGACTAAAGACTGAAAGGAATTACTGTGTTTTTGGTCTTTAAGGTTCATGCTGAAGAGGACTAAACCAGACTTAGTCACCAGCAACTCATCTGCACGGCTTCTTGAAGATGTGGTAATTGAAAGTGATAACTACAATCACCTTGTACAGGGCTCCAGGGTAAGTGTCTGAGTTTCTCACAATGTCATCATAGGCATACAGTATACATTGACTACATGCACACAGTCAGTGGTAGTAAGAAAGCTGAATGGTTTGTACTGTGTAATTTCTTTATGTACTGTAAGGAACAAATAAGGGAAGATTAGATAAAATGTATTATGCTGCCCTAGATTCCACAAACTATAACTCAAAGCTTATCCAAATACAGTTTGATGTATTCGTTATTACCAGCCACACATACCAAACGGTGACATCATTTTACCTTTGCGTTTCAGTATTACTACTCAGTGAGAGTTCTTCCAGGCCAGGAGCCGTTTAATGTGTGGGTAGGCTGGGTGACCTCTGACTTCCGTCAGTATGACGTGACATTTGACGCTGACAGTGTCCACACCGTGACTGTCACCCTTGGAGATGACAGTGGCAAAGTCCAGGAAAGGTTAGTGTGCACCCACACAGGTGCATTGCTGTGTTGGTGATATGAAAGACCAATAATTTAAATACTAATCACTGTCAGATTGTCATGATTGTCCTTCTTACAGACCATGTTATGAATTTGTATTTACTCTAATGTAACACTACTCCAGCGTTGTATTCCAGTGTGCACTAATTTAGCATCAAACTGATAGCTGAACATATCCTATCGTTTTGCACAGTGTGAAGCGTTGTAACGGTTACATGGTGTGTGCTGGAGAGGCGACAGGCTTGTCTCAGAGTCGGAGAAGTGCAGGCTTGGAAATTGGCTGTTTAATCGACTCAGCCACTGGGCTACTCACCTTTACCTCCAATGGAGTGGAGATGTCCACTTTCTACCAAGTAGGTCACACACAAACAAAGCTTTGTCTGAGTATTTGCTCTCGCAGATTTTTATTAAATGTCATACCTCTAAGTTTAATATGATTCAACTCAACAATTAGCTTCCAAGCACACACACACATATAAAGTACTGTTTATCTACAAATCAGGTGGAGGCAAGTACAAAGCTCTTTCCTGCTGTTTTTGTCAAACCAACCACCACCAACATGTTCCAGTTTGAGCTGGGACGCATCAAGGTAATGAAACTTTTAATTTTAATCCTGTCTAAGACATTTTTTTTTTTTCATTTTTGCCTGCTTGTCGTATTTATGTATTATTTGAGGAGTTTGTTGTGGACAGATAAAACGAGTAATCAATTAAGCTGCAAGATAACAGTGAACCGATTGTAGTTTGGTGTTCTGCTTTGTGAAATACTTTTTTTCTGTCTCTCTTTCGTACTGATCGATGACACTGTTCCATGTATTTGTCTTCCTCCGGATTCAGAATGTGATGCCCCTGTCATCAGGTTTGCTTCGCAGCCAAAGACTGAATGCCACACCTCAGTGTCCTCCGAGGTTTGAAGTGCAGCATCTCAGGCCTGTTTCATGGACCAGAGTGCCAGACAATGCATTAAAAGTGTTGGTAGATTGGCCAGATGAGCGCCACGGCTGGAGAGTCCAATGCTGTGAGCCCCTCCAAGTCATGACCCTTCAGATCCCTGATGAAAACAGGTTAAGAGTTAAGATTTAATTCCATGCTTTTGGAGTTGTCCTTATATCTTTAATTATACAGGGAATGCTCTGCGTCCTGCCATTCTATGTACTGTGTATCCTTGTATCCATATCCACCTCATGTTATGTCCTTCCTTGCCCATACCTAATTTGTACAGTGTCCTTGTGTACCCTGAAAGGTGCTTTTCTAAATAAAATGTATTATTATTATTATTACTGTTCTGCATTCTGCATGTATGTAGCTGCACATTCATAGCTTGTATTACTTTACTTGTTTAGCAAGCAGCAACTCTGAAATTGCCTTTTTCGTGACCTTCATGCAGGTGTGTTGACATTTTGGAACTGTCGGAAAATGGTGACCTCTTGACCTTTCATCAAAACACCCTCCTCCTATACTGCTCTCTGTGTGCCCTTGGCAACACCAGAGTTTGCCATGCCCTGTGCAGTCACGTGGACCAGTCCCAGGTCTTCTATGCTATTCAGAGTCCTCACCTGCCCGGCCCACTTCGCTCTGCGTTTTATCAGCTGCTCATTCAGGTGTTTTTTATGGATAATATCAATTTACAAATGAATAATAAAAGGTTGGTCTTTGGAGATTGAATCAGTTAACATTTCTTTTTGTTCTCTAGGTTTACCTCAGCAACCACACCACCGCTTGTCTCATGATGAACAGTGAATACATTGTTCCTATGACTGACCAAACCAGAGAAATCACCCTTTATCCCAGAGATATTCATGGTGTTAATGGAGGAAACGTTCAGCCCCCTGAAGGAATTCCCAGTCCAGGTCATAGCACATCCCTTAAACCACAGATGCATTGTGTATCTCCTTGTTTTGTCAGAGGTGATGGGATGGAAGGAGATGGTGCAGTTGAAATAGCTTGCTCACACAGCCCAGAAATCCCTCTGGACATACTGAAGAATCTGACTGTGGATATGCTTTCAGCTGGAGTTTGGGCTGTGGGACAGGCAGTTAGGGATCCTGCAGGAGGCAATATTGAGCTTCTACTTGTTCCTCTACTGAGACTGTTCTATAGTCTTTTGGTTATGGGGGTGTTTGGTGATGAGGACCTTGGGAAGGTTCTTGCACTGATGGAGCCAGGCGTGTTCTCCACAAATGCTGACTCCCACAAGGAGGACGATGAGGAAGCTAGTGATGATGAAAAGGAATGCAAAAACAGATGCATCAAAAATAAGGACTTCTTCAAATGAAGCTTCCAGAAGCTGTCAAACTTGAGGTGAATGAACCGTCTGAAGCAATTTTAATGTTTCTCTTTCTTTTCCTTATTTTGTATTCACTTTGAATGATATATTATTAGATTCCTATAATTCTAACAATCATATTTTACTAATGTCTCTTCCTAGCTCTGCCATCTGCTGTCGTACCTGTGTGACTGCCAGGTGCGCCACAGGGTAGAAGCTCTGGTGGCCTTCTCCGACAACTTTGTGGGACAGCTGCAGGAAAACCAACGCTTTCGCTACAATCAGGTCATGCAGGCGCTCAACATGTCTGCTGCACTGACTGCCCGCAAGACCAAGGAGTTCCGCTTGCCTCCACAGGAGCAGGTTAAATGGGCTTCAAACACATTATTTATTTGCTAACTGAATGCAGTGTTCCTGCAACTGTGCACTCTAAAAGAAAAAAAAGAAAACCTGTTATTAGACGTACAGAGTCATCAGGATTCACAACATTGTCTATGTTTTTGTGTTACTAATGTCTAAAGATCAATATGCTGCTGAGCTTCAGAGAGGATGAGCAGCAAGACAATTGTCCATGTCCAGAAGAAATCCAGCAGCTGCTGCACAGCTTCCATCACCTCCTCAACACACACTGTGGTTAGAAGACTACTTATCTTTGACATATTCACTATCAATTTTCATTGAGACAGGGAACTATTAAAAAGAACTCTGAGGAGGTACTTACCATAATTGCTGCTGGGGAAATCTAATCTTATTTTGCTGTCATTGTGCAGGCATTCAAGTTGACAGTGACTCAGAGAATGAAGAGGACTCAGAGATGTCTGCGAAAGAGCGACTTTTCAGTCTAGTGGCGAGAGTCATTGGACTTAATAAGACACCCAAGGAACTAGAGGAGGGCAGATCACACAGTTCCAGTAAGAGCAAGTCATTTTTTCTCTCCAGTTGCATTTCCCTATGATTTGCCTGCACATGGGATGGGATGATGCAGCACACTTGTAGTTCAGGATGAAAAGCAGTCTTTTAAAGATGTGATGTGATTATTTGAATGAAAAGTCTAAATCTGATCTTTTTGTCAATTAGACATATCAACAACAAAAGTTTCCTGCTTTACTGCACGTCTCAAATCATCTGTGCCTTTATGACATGATCTCCACTTCTCACTTTCTGTCTCTTCTTTAGAGTCCCTCAAAAAGCTGATATCTGAAACAATGGTGCGCTGGGCTCAAGAGAGTGACATGAAGGACCCTCAGTTAGTTAGGGCTATCTTCTCCTTGCTGCACCGCCAGTATCAAGGCCTCTGGGGGCAAATGGAAGAACCCCTCAGCAAAGCCTACACAATCAGCCAGGCTTCAGTGGAGGACACCATGGCACTGTTGTCTTCCCTGGGTCAAATCCGCTCCCTCCTCAGTGTCCGTATGGGCAAAGAAGAAGAGCGACTGATGATCAGAAGACTAGGGTGAGGAGAGATCATCAGTTTTAACTACTGGCTTCTCGTATTGTTTCATTACTAACACATCATTTTATGTTTATAGTAAGGACAGTATTCTTTCTTTTTGTGACAGAGACATCATGAATAACAAAGTTTTCTACCAACACCCCAACCTAATGAGGGCATTGGGGATGCACGAGACCGTGATGGAGGTGATGGTCAATGTTCTAGGTGAAGGGGAATCAAAGGTGAGAAATAAATTGAAATGTACATTCATTGCATGAAATAAAATCCCCAGTAAGAATGTCCTTAGTTAGCTTGCAGCTTTTCTTTATATCTCTGCACAAATTTGCTTTTATCAGGAGATTACATTCCCCAAGATGGTGGCCAGCTGCTGTCGATTCCTGTGTTACTTTTGCCGCATCAGCCGTCACAATCAGGGAGCCCTGTTTGACCACCTCAGCTTCTTATTGGAAAACAGCAGTGTTGGCTTAGGTAAAGTCTCTATCAGTGTTTGATGCAAGTCAAACTTAATATAGTAATATAGGAACTTGTCAAGGTGTTGTAATTACTATGATATAAAGAAAGCACAAATTCCTTACATTATAATTTAAGTTTTAAAATAGATTGTTGTATGTCTTCTTCCCTTAGCTTCTCCGTCAATGCGTGGGGCCACTCCTCTAGATGTGGCAGCAGCCTCTGTTATGGATAATAACGAACTGGCCTTAATGCTAAGGGAACCTGACCTAGAGAAGGTGAGAGTAGACTAGAAGCCACATTTGCTTTATTTTCTCTTGTCAATAATGCTGCATAATGAACAAATATCGGTCAGAACACATGTGACATACAGGAAGACAACAGAAAGAGAGAAAATAAATTCATAATTATTAGATTGGCCTCTAATAAAAGCATAATGTGAAGACAACAGAGATTAAATCTCTTTACTGTAAGCCCCATTATATGTATAATAGCTGCAGTAACCTAGTTTCTTCTAATCAAATCTACCATTCAGGTGGTTCAGTATCTTGCTGGCTGTGGTCTCCAGAGTTGCCCGATGCTTGTGACCAAAGGCTATTCTGATATTGGATGGAACCCTGTGGAGGGCGAGCGTTACCTGGATTTCCTACGTTTTGCCGTCTTCTGCAACGGTACAAGCCACTTACTTTATCCTACTTACATCATTTCCATTACAGGAATTCAGTTGTCATGGTTAAATAACAGTGACCATTTTGTGACAATACAATGTTCTGCTGGGAAATGTTTGGACCTGGTGTTCATGTGGATGTTACTTAGACATGTAGCACCTACCTAGACCAGACCAGGAACCCCCACCCAATAGCAATGACTCTCCTTGATGGCAACAGCCATCTCCAGCAGGATGCAGCCTGACACAGACACACACACACACAAAACGTTTAGGAAGGAAGTCACAAGGTGTTGACCTGGCCTCCAAATTCACTAGATCCCAAACTGATAAATTATCTGTGGGATGATCCACAGAGGCCCCTCACCTCATCCCATTCTGTTGCCAGACACCACAGGACACCCTCAGAAGGCCCATGTCCATTCTCTGATGAGTCACAACTGTGAAGGAAGACCTACACAATTATTAGGTCATAATGTTATGCCTGATCGATTAAGTTTGTGACTGTAATTCAATTAGCTTTTAACTTTTAAACTGTTTTCTTTATTTCTGTATGTATTCTTTTATACTTTTTATTTGCAAAGTTTTTGGGGCTTTTTATTGATTCTGTGGCTTCAAGGAGTTTTGCTACATTGTTAGAAATAGTAGCTGCAAAGCACAAAGAAGAAAAAGGCACAAAAGACTGCATCGTTTTATGCTCCCAATTAAGTAAGCTATTTGCAATAGAGGTAATTCACTCAGCAATTGATTTCCCTTACTCTGAAGCAGTGGCCAAAAGTCATCTGTTCAAATTGCCCTTGAGGTTGTTGACAGTTCAGCCAAACAGCATCGGCTGTCCAGGCCTCATGCCTCTCTGTAGTTTTAGCTTCACATTTTGTCTTTACAGTCGTAGCTATATTGATCTAAATTATATTATATTTTGATCCTCTTAATGTTTTCCATTCATCACTTTCCTGTCCTTTAAATTCTGTGGGATTTGGAAGGAATAGAGTAAATGTCATTCGGTCGATGAGTGGTGTTTCTCTAACTTGTGCGCGTCCCTTTATCACAGGTGAGAGTGTAGAGGAGAACGCTTACGTGGTGCTGAGGTTGCTGATTCGTCGGCCTGAGTGTTTTGGCCCTGCACTGCGAGGCGGTGAAGGAAATGGTCTCCTTGCAGCAATGGAGGAAGCCATCAGGATCTCTGAGGACCCTTCTATGGATGGACCATGCACCACTTACCAGTCCAACAGAACGCTGTCAGTATATATTTTTATTCAATGTATACACACACACAGTGTCCTATGTGTGGAGAGGGCATAGTGGAGAGATTGGATGTTTTATCACCTACCCACTTAGAATTCCCCAAGGATTTATCTCAGGTCACAGACAGGCTTTTGACTAGTGTGATTGTTTCCTGTAACAGAGATGTTGTCCAGGACAATGATGATGACCTCATTCACATGGGGCACGCCATCATGACCTTCTACTCGGCCCTTATTGATTTGCTGGGGCGCTGTGCTCCAGAAATGCATGTGAGTGCTTCTCCAACCTTCAGCAGCCCTTCCATGTCAATATTCACTGATGTCTGAATCGGTAAAACCTAAAGGAGAGAGTCTGCGAGCTATTCTTTATGGAATAAGTCAGAATTAACAAAAAGGGGTATGCGTTTAGGATACTGTATTAATATACAAAGAAGGAACTTTGTATCTTTATATACATATATATTTAAAAACTTTTCAGTACTTTCTATTGTAGCCTCATTTATTTGATCCACTTCCAGTTACAACCTACACGACGTAAACAAATCAAGGCGTATACAAAATTATACTATGGTGACACTGTTTTGAATTACCAAGAACCTTGTTTAGACGATTGTACTGCAATTCCTCTTTTCTGTTCTTACTGGTCAACCTATTCTCAGACACTGATGTATCTGAAGTAAACCAAGGTTGACTGATAAATGTGTCTAGCTTCACTGTTTACACTCAGTATGCAGTCTAAGCCTGGAATCCCTTCTCCATGATGCATACAAGTAACCGTGTGTACTGCATCAGGTTCAGGCTCAGTTATGGAGCATGGATATCTGACTGGCTGCATAAACATGTAAACATATTCCTTCTTAAAGGAGGCTTTTAACCAGTTTCTTACAATAGCACAAGTTTAAGACAAAACATAATGATTTCCTGTGTCTCTTATAAACCCAAATATTTTCAGTGAGGAGAGGTAATTTGGAAGTAAAGTGCAAAATATATTGAACTGAAACAAAAGCTTGTGGTTAGACTCTGATGAGAAGTGACAGTATTGAGTGGAGACCCGGGTAAAGCTAGTTGTTGGGGACAGGAGGATCCTCGAGAGTCTAGAGACGCTGGTGGTGGCGGAGGAAACAGGCGAGTTCAGTTGAGATCCCCTGGATAAGGATGAGGTGGAGATGTGGAGGAAGACAGGCCTTCTGAAAGAGAGAGTGAGGGAACTGCAGTAAATTTCAAGAACAAGAACTTGGGAATGAACAGATCACTGGGTGAGTAGAGACGATAAAGCTCAGTGAAGGGATTTTAACAGCGGAAAAGGAGATAACAGCTGTAATCTCCCAAATTGATTGCGGAAGAACAGCAACAAAAGTGCTTCAAGCATTAAGGCATTTAAAGATAAACACAAAACAAATAAGAGTGATTAAGTAGAGTAATTAAGTTAATTTAGATGAAAGCATATGACACAACTCTTTCTGGAAGAACTAATATGCAACATTTCAGTTAACTGGTTAGAAAAGAAAAATGGCTTGAAATAGGGAAGATCATCTTCTATATAATCACTATACATCAGTACGCTGAAGGTATAATATGATTCGGTATCTCTAACACTGTTGTTATTATAAAGTTGTGAATTACTAAACAATGTAATATTTTTTTTCTGAATGATTTTTCAGTTGATTCAAGGAGGCAAAGGAGAAGCCATCCGCATCAGGGCCATTCTGAGGTCACTCATCCCCATTCAGGATCTGGAGGGAGTCATCAGCATCTCCTTTCAAATCCCTTCAGTGTCTAAAGGTCAAACGGGCCACATCATCCAATCTTACATCACTACAGCTAATTGAGTTTGCATTAAGCCGCTGCCTGCTGCGGCTTTTTATTAGTCATTAGACATTAAAGCTCTAGTCCATGATAACTGTGCCCGCTGTGGAACCATGGTGGAGTCTGGATGAGGCACTCGCTCACAACCACACTGACAAGAACTCTATCAGAGATTAGACATGAGAGGATCATCCTACATGGGACAGGGATCCATCATTGATGTTATATAATGGAGATGTGTAAGACATATTGACCTTGGTCTTATTTTCCGTTATTTTTGCTTTCTTATTTGTCCAGATGGTGTGTTGGTTGAGCCCGACTTATCCACAGTGTTCTGCCCAGACCACAAAGCAGCTATGGTTCTGTTCCTGGATCGAGTTTATGGCATTGAGAACCAGGGTTTTCTTCTCCACCTCCTAGAAGTTGGCTTTCTGCCTGACCTCCAGGCTGCCGTTTCTCTTGACACGGTGAGCAGAGAAGCTTTTGTTTGGTTGGTCGGAGGTCTACTCAGTTGACAATACCTTTAATAATAATAATAATAACAACCTTTAGCCCTCCTTGACCCCTTGTGTTACATAGTGTTAAACATGCCTGGAGTGATCAGCTGGAAAGACTTGGTTTGCTGATATAAATATACTCTAATCATTTTTGCGTGCATCCCCCCCATAACAAAAGTAGAGTGGTCAATTGTAATCTCAATTTGAAATAGACTTGTCATTTTTATATGTATATTAAACCCTGCTTCCTCAACCCTCCGTCTCTTGCGTAGCTCCTCTAAGTTAATTGGACTCTGTGTAAGAGCATCTTCTCGTTTCCATCACAGGCCGACATAGGATCCACTGATATGGCCCTGGCCCTCAACAGATACCTTTGCACAGCTGTTCTTCCACTCCTCACCAAATGTTCAGCCCTCTTCAGTGATTTAGCGGATCATACTCTGCTGGTTGATTCTCTCATCCAGGCAATCTACCGCGTCTCCAGGGCTCAAAGCTTGACCAAGGCACAGAGAGACACTACTGAAGACTGTTTGTTGGCTTTGAGCAGGTAGGGACATTAGTTGGTGTAATGGAGCGGCAAATAGTGTCGGGGTTCTTCGTCGTCTTTGCTATTATTGTCAAGACCTGTTGCTGTTTCCTGCAAATAGGGTGAGGAAAGTTAAATGTTGTGTTTTATTAGGAATTAAATAGCTCTTTATTGAGTCCAAGTCCAGTTCCCAGTCCTCTTATTGTATCCCTTTGAATCGCTTATAATTTTATTTAGTTTTTTTAAATTTATAAACTTGACATGTGTAATTATCTGTTTTGTGTAAAGAAAGACCTGATCTAGAGGTAAACTCATCATTGTGTAACCAGTCACACAATAATGCAAAACACAGGATATCAAAGTACTTGTCCTTGTTAGGTTGTGACATATTTTGGATATGTCCTTCCTCTCTTGAATACCCTCCTGAAAATATGGCACCCCAGAAAACATGAGTGAAAGTTTCAAGTATTTCACCTCTGTGGAAGAGTACTCATGTTAATTTACCAACTCGCTTATTTTCTGTGTCCTTTTGTTGTTTGGTTAAATCACATCTTGACAAAAAAATAGAAAAACCAACAATGACTAGCTGATCCATACACAACACTGCACTCATCTTCCCCTTCATTATAATTAATGAATCACTGTGATGAATGTTTTTTTCCAGTTTAGCTGAATCATGTTAACAAATTAATTAACATATTGCCTATGGCAGATTCTCAGTTATGCCGTGCGTGTCTGTCTTGTGAGATGTGACATCCTTCATTGCATGTCTAACTAATTCTCGGCGTCCTCAGTAAACTCCAGCCATCTATGATGCAGCCTCTTCTTCGACGGCTTGTCTTTGATGTTCCCCATCTTGCAGACCACAGCCAAATGCCACTAAAGGTTGATACGTACATAGTTTTATACAATATACTGTGTATAAATATATATGTGAAAATGTATTGGTGAACCACGTTAAGATTGATTTTGTCATTGCTTTCATCTGCCAGCTCTTGACCAGTCACTACGAGCAGAGGTGGAGGTACTACTCCCATGTCGGGGGGCATGGTGACCAGGGTTTGGCCTCTGAAGAGGAACTCCTCCTGTCTAGAAAATTGTTCTGGGGGGTATTTAGGGCCTTAGCTAAGAAGGTGAGCCCGTGTCAATCTCAATATGACATTCAAATGATTTAAAGTTAGAATAACATTTTCCTGCATCACCAGAACGGTTGCAGAAAAAACACACACACACACGTGCATTTGTTTCCTTGACAGTAATCCTTCCATTGATTTATCACCTTCCTTTTCTTTTTCCGTCCTCTTCAAAGTCTATTTCAGGAGAAACGGTATAATGCATTTGTGATGTCCTTCTTTAGGGAACGTACGTGGAGGGAGCTGTAGCACTCTTGAGATTGAGTGTTATTTTTTCACGTCCTCCCACTCTTAAACAGGCCTGTTGGAAATGTGAGAGACGTAATCAATAACTGAATCTTCTCCCCGTTCCAAAATAATTCTGACAGACACTTTTCTGAACAAGGAAAACATCAAAGGAACAAGTTCACGAGGTCGTCTCAGCCGCACACGTGGCTCACATCAAACGCTCTCTGAAACTGAGCCCACAGTCAGCGATGTGCAGAAGTAACCATACATCATCTATGCAAAGTGTTGTATACATGATTTTTAAGACACAGCAACAAAAAAAAAGCAAAGTGAGACATTTTCAGATTTGCAGATGAATTCCCGTTGGAGAAATAAGATGTTATGATCAATTAATAGCTAAGTTACCTCGCAGGCATTCAAAGTAACCAAATCAAAGTGATTAATTAAATTTTTAGATTTTGAATTAAATAACTAGTGTCCTCAGTTTTTTTTATTGTAAAATGCCAGTTCTGCAATATCCCAAAATTGGTTCAGGGTGAGTGTAAGAAATTTGACAAGCTTCCTATAAATGTGTGCTATAGTGTAACCTCTAGTATAGTCTCTAGTTCTAAACTGCGCTGTCTAAACAACCGTGAAGTAACCCCAGTCAGGCTAGACAAATTCCTGACTCATCCAGGTCAGGTTTTGTCTAAAACAAGGCTCAAACTAAAAAGAGGTAACTGACAAAGCCACTTGGATGAGTCATAAAAATGTCTTCACAAAACTTTAAACAAGTCCAGATGCCTTGTGTTGGCCCTGATTTAGAAGTGTCCCACTGTAACCTCTTGATGTCCCCTTTCTTCTGTCTTGATCTGTGAAATCTCTTCAAAAATTCCAAACTTTGTTCTGACTAGATGTCAACTTTTTTCTCACATTATAGCATCCATCTTTCGCACTCTTACCCTGTTCTATGCTCTCTCTTGTTCCCGTGCCCCTTATACTTCATTTCCAATGCCCCCCTCTGTCTCCATCTCTAGCCCTATACGCCTCAGTTGTTCAGGCTGTCTGTGCAGTGCCTGGCTGCAGTGGCCAGGGCTCTGCCACCTGACCATATGGACTCGAGCTGTTTGTCTCAGATGGAGAGAATAACCTCCATGGAAACAGATGGACAATTTGACCCCCAGCCTGTAGATACCTCCAAGTAAGATGCCGACCACCAAGAAATATGTCGGTTATGTAACTTTTAGATCTCTTCTGCTTATGTTGAAGTGTGAGCTCTAACTATGGCGCACAGTCTCAGGTTTCAATGTGAACATTTATTATCTTGCTCAAAGATAAATGAATAATAATCTATTATCTCTTCCTTTACGCTAGTGTGTCAGTGCCAGAAAGAATGGAGTTTGTTGTGAACAAATACGCAGAGCACACTCATGAGAAGTGGTCACTGGACAAGGTAGTATCTCAATAATAATTATTCAGATCTGAACAAGTTGTCAAATTTGATATTTCATATATTCCTGGTCTGGACATAACCCGTTAGATATCTAAGATAAATGCTCTCGGTCTCAAAACATCTGTCTATGCTGTGTGCTTGAGTTAATGTGTTGACGTCTGGTTTTCAGTGAATCTGTGTTATCTCTGTCAGTTTGCCAATGGCTGGGTTCATGGGGAGCAGCTATGTGAGAACACCAAGGTTCATCCTCTCCTCAAGCCATACAGGGCTTTGGCTGAGAAGGTAGACTGACAAGCCATTTTTATAATGTTTGTGTACAAGTGTAATGAAAGCCGTGAACTGACATACCCCCGAGGCTCTTGCATACCAAATGGGGTGTATGTAATATAAAAGATTAAAATGCTGAGGCTTGTGCTTTTTGAGTTATTACCCCATTGCCTTCATTACCAAACATGCTGCATGGAGTGGACAGCAAGTTTATGAAATATCAAAATGGTTCAAGCGTGTTTTGTTTTTCTTTTTTCCTTGGATGACCTGCTAAGGTCAGTTTTACATGAGGGATTGTATGTTTCTGAGTCTTCCAGGAGAAGGAGGCATACCGCTGGGCCATCAAAGAGTCTATTAAGAGCATGCTGGCCTTCGGCTGGGCCGTAGAGAGGACCAAAGAAGGAGATGCGTTTGGCATGCACGCCTGCACACACCGGGTGTCTCAGTCTGGACAGGTATATTTACTCATATGCCGCTTTCACTTAGTCTCCGGACATTAAATAAATAAATAAATTGAGTTATCAGATCCCTGTCTTAGCTGTCATTTGAAGGAGCATCAACATTCAGCCCCAAAACTATGGACATGAGCAACGTCACCTTATCATGGGACCAGTGTGTAAGTTAAAGAAAAAAATCCTTTATGCATTATTAAATACATTTTTGTTTGTTTTGATCCCACCAAAGGATCTGTAGAAAGAATACCAACTATGACTTTATGCTAATTTGTTTTTTGTGTGGAGCAAAATTTATTTTTACCTATCTTTTTCTATCAGGCCATGGCTGAACAGTTGGCTGAAAACTACCACAATGCCTGGGCTAAGAAGAAAAAAAATGAACTTGACACTAAAGGTCGACTCTCCTCTCTTCTCCTTATAACATAATAATAGCATATATAACAGCTAACAGCTTTCCTATCCATTTGACCCATTCTATTCCCAGGAGGGGGTGGCCATCCGATGCTTGTACCGTATGATACCCTCAGTGCTAAAGAGAAGACCAAATTCAGAGAACGAGCCCAGGACATCCTCAAGTTCCTTCAGCTCAATGGGTACACTGTGTGGAGGCGAGTACACAATAAGCTTATGAAGGGTGATGTGATAAAGCTTGTATGTGATGGAAAGCAATAAAGTGTTCCATGTTTACGCCACAGAAGTATTGCTATCTTATCACTGCTCAGAAAGCATCTCAGCCGACAGACCCCAGTCTTTCTCCTACAGGTCAATCCCTGAAATACACCACAGACACTGAAAACTATTATTTTATTGTTGCTCAACATTGCTCAGAGATTTTTTCCACAAAAATCCAATCAATAAATGCGTGGATCTAATATATAAATTCACAATTCAGTACATTTCATTTTTAAGCCCTTGTGTTATACCAAACCTATTTGATTTCCCTCTAACATCAGGGATCGTAAGACACTGGAAATGGACTTTCCAGCCATGGCCAGCAGCTTTGGCTACACTCTTCTTCAGCGGTTGCTGTCTCACACTGACGAAGCCCAAGAGAACATTTTGCAGCTTGGTAATGTACTGTAATAATGTCAAGATCAGAAAAATAATGGATGCAAACTTTTGCACTGCATCCCACAAATGTACTACTACCTTCTGTAATGCTGTCAGGTTCTGAACAAGTGGGTCCTTCTGTGACCAACAAAGTGCAGTCTCTTGAATGTACACTCACAAGTCTGCCTCAGGGTACTTTCATTATGCCTTCGTGCCAGCAATGCCTATGGCCGGAGGCGGCAATTCGTCCCGCCCTATTCTCTTGAGTACACCATCTCAGGCATGCCTGAGGGGAATGTCTCCAAATTAAGCACAAATGTTCATAAGATCTCAAGAATGAAGAGACCTCGTAAAACACAAGAATGAGCTTTATAAGTACATTTTACACAAATGTCTAATAGGATACGATGATGACATTCTGATGACAAGTTTTTACTCGCCTGTATGCGTCTGGACACAGTGAAAGACCGCTAGCAGCTGTCAGAAGAACCATTTAGCCAAAGAAATGGCAAAAAATGGAATAAGCTGCACTCAGGGAGCTGCTGATGATGTACCATATTCCCTCAAAACAATGCAGTAACTGTTTGGAACAAGCCTATTGCTGCTTTATTTGTGGATATACTTTCATTTTAAAACATGCACAAGCTGTCAAGTCACCTTGGCTACGATAGTCCTCTGGGAACAAAGACATACTGTTGCGAAAGAAACCACTTTAGGCAAAATATGAGGCTGCTCATCCGAAATATTTCACACTCAACACGTGTGTTCCCAGAAAAACACCTACCAAGTGTGAAATAGATTGGATGAACGGTTGTTAAGACGCACACTCCCCCGTACAGAGATCCCTTTCTTTATGATTAAATTATTATACATATTTTCTACATGATTGCCATAATTGCCATGACTGTTTTAATAATTGCCTAACTGTGCCGGATTTGTGTTTTGCTTTGCAGAGGTGATGCAAGCCAGAGGACAGACGTCTAAAGGAGACAGTATTCCACGTCAGCAACCAATCATTTTTTTTCACAAGGTTTGTCTGAGCTCAGAGTCAGGGTCCAGATTTCCTATCCATCTGATAGCAAATCTGTGACATTGATTTAACCCCCATCCAGCTTCATTTCTCCCATGCCATTTAGTTTCTTCTCATTAGCCTTTTTTTTCTTATTTCATTTAGGTCATCTAATTAGTTTTGTTAGATGGTTGCCATGGGCAACCCCGCCAAGTAAAACCATTTGTGGCTGCGTAATTTATTTAACCATTTTGCAAATCCATGGGGGCGTGTCGATTGCCATCAGGACATTGATTAAAGCTTCCCACACTGCTCTGCCTCCAAGAAGGCAGCGAATAAAAAGGGTTTATTTTTCATTGATGGGACCCCCTCCGAGTAAGACCCAGCCATCCAAGACGGCGAACAGTCATGCCTCACACCGCTACAACACTGTGCCTCCCACTCAGCCGCACTCTGTGTCTGTCTGGCTGTTCATCTTTCTGTCCGTGACAGCATGCGAGCCCTTCTTACTTGTTAAACAGGCGGCAGGCGTTGCACAGTCCTTGGGAACGTGAAAAATCATTGTCACGTTGGAAATTTCTGGCTGAGCTGGATGCGAAACTGGAGTGATGCTGTATATTTTATGTTATTATTATAGTTATTTATCTCCACAAGTGTTGAAAGCATCTATCTTTAGTGAAGCGGTGGGACAGGATGTGTGATGTTTTTAAAAAAGTGTAGACGCTTGAAAATATAAAAGGAATATAGAGTATATCATGAATATTGTCTCCATTCAACAGGTTGTTCTTCCCCTTTTGGAACAATATGTGAAAAGCCACCATCTGTATTTCCTCTCCTCTTCACTCGGCTCAAATGATAAGAGCCATGCCTCAAAGAAGGAAAAGGAGATGGTTGCATGGTATGTGTCAACCTTTCATTCTTATGGGACATATTTTTCATTCAGTTTTTACTGCAGAAAGCCCCATCATCCTGTCTTTGGATTTTGTGTATCGTAATTACACTTCAGTTCTTCTCTCCTCATCATTTTTGTTTTCTGTTCACATCTAGCCTCTTTTGTAAGCTTGCAGCTCTAGTAAGACACAGGATCTCACTCTTTGGTAAGGATGGTGTGGAAATGTTCTGGCTGTAATTTGTTCCACTTGTTCTCTCGATTGTTTTTGCTTGATTTGGTCACTCTTTGGTTGTCTGCTTGGACTTCAAATTATCTGTCAACAAGGCTATATGTTGAGGCCATCAAACTGTATGCTGATGTATGCTTTGTAGTTGCATCTGTTTTTGTCCGGCAGGTCACGCTCTCAACTTGAACACAATGTTTACACGTGTTTCCTCAGGAAGCGAAGCCTCGTCAGTCGCGAGCTGCCTCCACGTTCTGGCTCAGGCTCTTGATGCCAGGTAGCTAGATGGCAGTGCTGTCACACTCGGCCTGAATCGATGTTCACGCTCTGCCTGCAGTTACATCAGTGTCACACCACCATGTCTGACGATGAGAAGACTGCTGTAATTGAGCCACTGATAAAAACTGATGCTATCTAATTGAGGCTGATATCACTTTTACTCCCTGAGGACGATGCCTGTAAAGCATGACGCTCGTCCAATTCTAGCTCAGCAGAGACTCATGTCATTTAAACTTGTCTGATGGATAGATTACCAACTGATATAGTCCATTTAACTGCTTTTATTATAGCATGTCAAAATAAATTGCAGCATGAAACCTTTAACATTTGGATTCTCTGCACAGTTCATCAATATTTTTCCTTTCTAAATGTAATAATCTGTAAGTTTTCTACCATAACTGATATTTTAACTGTACCCAGATATTTTACCAAGGCAGATAAATTATTTTTCCCCCCTTTCTTCCCAGGACATTGGTGAATTTGGCTCCAGAGTCTATCCAGACGTCTCTGCATTTGTTTTTCGAAGCAGCTGCAGCTGATTTGGAGATGACTGTTGAAAAGCTATCTGAGACCTCCTTGCCTCAGAGCAGGGGCCAGCAGGCTAGAGGAGTGGCCAAGGTTCTCGGCTACACAAGCTCCATTCTTCTCCCCACCCTCGCTTCCCTCTTCCACCATCTTGCCAGCCAAAACTACGGAGTAGACCTCCTGGGTAAGAGCAAAGTCTGCGTGTTCCTTGGCGAAGGAAGAATATCTTTAATTAATGCACAGTGTGCTTGCACCCTGAAACCCACAGTTACAAATGTAGCATGTGTGGACACCTTCCTTTTTTTCATCTCAGCATAGTAAACGTGGAACCACCTCATGCATTTTGAGTAGCCTCATTTGTTTTCTTCTGCATGCTAAGGAGCTACACGAACAGCTGTTTTCCACACCCCTGAAATCACCCAGGGACGTCCTCCCCTCAACTGCTCACCTTCCACATCTTTGAAACCTGCTCTCATTAAGTGTCTCCATCAAGGCCACAGAGCAGCAGGAGCATATTGTCTCCCTCACTACTACCCTGACCTTCCGCGTATCATTCATTACCTGAATCAGCAGGCGACCATCTAGTCCGTCTCTCTGTGATTGAATGTCGTCATCTTTTGTACTCAACCTCATTGACTGGTTTGAAGGATGAATGTGAGCCTTTAAGCATGGCCTTGTCCTTACAGTTGGTGGCATCCAGGCGTCATGTTACAGGATCTTGAACAGCCTGTACTGTCTTGGAACCAGGAGCAGCATCTTCATGGAGGGGTACTGTTTATTTGGATATTTGATTTCAGGGTTTGTGCTGATGACAGTATTGTCTTTCTACAACATATTTATCATGTCATTTTCTCCACTTAGTGTTTATGCTTGGCTTTTTCGTAAAAAAAAAAAAAACGAGGCTCCTTCCTTTTATCCACGTATTGTTTGACCTTTCACTAACACCTGTGGCAATGCTCTAACACTGCATTTCTGTACAGGCAGAGGTCCACAGCAGGTGCTTGTTTGGCAGCTTTGGCAGGTGCCCTTCCTGTTTGTTTTCTGGAGCCACATCTAAACCAGAATAACCCTTACTCCATCTACAATACCATGAGCACTAAAGAGATATATGGTAATAAATAAACACTCTGAATATTCCTTGATATTTTTAAGATCCGTCCATTGAACCTTTCCTCTTACCTCTGTTAGACCTGGGGCTTCCTGATCAGGTGGAGGACTTGTGTCCTAGTCTGCCTTCTCTGGAGCAGGCACTGGGAGAAGTAAAGGAGTTGTCAAGTGCTGGTGCAGGGGCTCGCCAGACCCACTACATTCACGTCGCGGAAGTCACCATACCCATGTTGTGCAGCTACGTTTCCCACTGGTGGCGCTGGGGCCCCGAGGGCCAGCCTGACAACCCAGTCTGTACCTCTGTCATTCCTCAGCATGCTAGCGACCTACTTGGCCACATCCTCCGTATTATCCATAACCATATGGGTGCTAGCCAGGGTGACTGGATGAAACAGCTGGCAGGTACTGAGGTCAAGGCTGTGCTTTTTGTGTGGATATATTTATTTCACATCAGTAATTCAGGCTGTTAACGGCTCTCGCTCATCTCTCTTAGTTTTCTCTCAGCCAATCATATGCAAAGCCCGCACTGAGCTGTTAAAGAGCCACTTCCTTCCACTCATGGAGAAGTTGAGGAAGAGGACAGAGTGTGTAATGCTGGAGGAAGAGCACATGAAAGCTGAAGGGTGTTGTACTTCGGAAGCAGAGCTGCAGATACAGGAAAAGTTTTCTTTGCTAGTCCGAGATCTCTACGGCTTCTATCCCCTCCTCATCCTGTTTGTGGATGATAATCGGTAAGGCATCAACCAAAGGAGCTGAGGTGCGAGAAGGAGGCTTATTTTCTAAACTCAGCTCCTCCAGGAGTTATTTGAAGTATTCATAGCGTCAATGGATACTTATTTGACTATATTTTATCTTGACATTCATTATTGTGCTGCCTCTAGAGAAATATTTCAAATAAACATCTGAGAAAAATCATGTATTGGAGATAGAGTTCATCATTTGTGACTTGTAAACAGTAAAACAAATACATAATAAACTAAAAACATGTCACTAAGTGGGTCTTATTATTTCAGGTCCCTGTTTACAGGAGTACATTCTGTGATGTTAATGCATTTTGTTCTGCCTTGTTTCAGAGCCAGATGGCTGAAAGAGCCAAACCCTGAGGCTGAGCAGCTGTTCGGCATGGTGGCAGAGGTCTTCATATTCTGGGCCAAATCTCATGTGAGAATGACACAGTGTTTTTTATTTATTCTTCTCATGTCAACACTGTTCTATGTGAACACTGTATACGTTTCCTTCACTTGATGTACAACAGAATTTCAAATGGGAGGAGCAGAATTACGTGGTTCAAAATGAAATCAACAACTTGGCTTTCTTGGTCAATAACGACAAAGTGTCCAAGGTATATTTGATCTTGAAAACTATATCTGTTATCACCATATGCATCAGTTTGTCACAAATTGTAACTGAATTCACATATCTCCTTTCCAATACTCAGTTCAGTCATGAGAAGAGGAAGATGAAAAGGAAGGGTGATCGTTATTCTGCACAAACCTCTCTCATAGTAGCTTCCATGAAGAGGCTGGTCCCGGTGGGGCTTAGGGTTTGCTTTCCATGCAACCAGGACCTCATCGCATTGGCCAAGAACGGCTTCTCTCAGGTCAGTTGGAAATGTGGACAGTACTGACATTAAAGTGACTTTCACCATGAAGAATAATGTACTTCCACATTAGATGCCAGAGGTACTGTATGTTTAGTAAGCCCACATTTAATATTGGAAATTATTTGTTTTCCACAGAAGAACACTGAAGATGAGATTCGAGAAAATGTTATCAAATATCTTACGCATCTAAAGGTAAAGCATTGCATTTTTTCAGTATTAAAAACTAAAGCATAAAGCTACACCAATCAGGCATAACATAATGACCACTGACAGGAGTAGTAAATAACATTGGCATTCATGTGGATGTTACTTAGACATGTACCTCCCACCTAGACCAGACCAGGCATCCCCACCCCATAGCAATGACACTCCTTGATGGCAGCAGACACCCCCAGCACGATGATCAAACTCATCATGCTGATCAAGTATCTGTGGGATGATCCACAGAGGCCCCTTCTGTCAACCCATAGCACCAAAAGGCCCCCACTAAAAACATTCTGTTGCCAGGCACCACAGGACGCCCTCAGAAGACCCATGTCCATTCTCTGATGAGTCACAACTGTTTTGGAGGCACAAGGGAGACCTACACAATATTAGGAAGGTAGTCATGGTGGCATGCCTGATCGGTGTATCTCCCCTCTCACTTTAATTGGATTTCGTTAATGGTCTCATGTGGCCAAACTGCTGCGTGTCTATGTTTGGATCTACCCCTCAAGAGTTACTATCACAGCACATTACTGGGAGTTTTATTTCTTTGACATTTCAATCTTAGATACGATTCTTTCAGAACAAAATTAAAGACAACTCTTAAAGGTATTGCTGAAAGATGAGAGTAGTGTAAGTTGGAGTAGAAATTATAGACAATTTGCAAAGAAAATCAGATGAAAACGTAACTGCCAGTTTATGACATTCATTAGTACTGATTATCTTAGCCTGTTTAAAGATTATGGTATTCTACATTTATTAAAAATTACCTGAGCGAGCTGTTGTGTTGTCATTTTAGAGGCTATGCTTTGTAATACTATTGTATATGATCATACAGTTGAACTGCCACCTTTCTTACACAGTTTCACCATAAACTTACGATTATAACCTATTGTGCGCATTGGTCAGAAGACAGTCTGTGCCAATTCCCGTGAGAATCGGACAACATTTGTGACTGCTGAAAATTAGTTTCGTTTTTGAACAAAATCGTGAATTGCGAAAAATCTTTCCGATGCATTATGACGTCATAGGGTGCGTTGCAATCGTCATGATCCAAGGATTCCAACGATACCTTGTTTTCAAAAATCGGACGCACGGTTCAAAAGTTACATGGACAAATGTACTTCGAACTTTGACCCGTTGGTGGCGCTAGACCGTACTTAGCGCTTACATGCAACCCAGTCAAAGTAATATTGAGACTGGCCTTAAGCTATGTGCCCAATTTTTACAACTTTTTACCGTACGGTTCTATGGGCTGCCATAGACGCCCATGGCGGAAGAATTAGGAATAATAATAATAATAATAATAATAATAATAATAAGAAAACATAGAATCACAATAGGGCTTCTACGCAGCTTCGCTGCTTGAACCCTAATAAAAAAGGGTTTTAGAGCAGGACTGTCATATTGTCGTGTGTTAGCTGTCATCAGCGTACCCAATGAACTGTCTTGTGAGTGTTTATTGGTTGTATGAAGTCCTGTGTTACTGTCCTCTGGGAACAAGTGAAGTGCACATCTTTTCTACGTTCAGAGAACATCATGCATATTCAGTGACATGCTCCAGTACATGTAACTTTTAATTTGTGCGACAAGTGTCTGGCAAATTAAACTGGAGAAGGCTCTCATAGGCTGTAAAAACCATAGCTGTATTTTTGTTAATCTCTGTCAGTGCCTCGTTGTTCGGTGGAGACATGAATGTGACATACTCACTGCAAAATATGCGTGCAGCTTTTCTATATTCATAAGACAGTGATTAAGATGTTTATTCATAAACCTGTTGGTTGACAGAAAGAAAGATGGATAAATAGAAATTTGAGGATTTATTTATTTTTTTGCATAGTTCTTGGTCCATCCTTTAATAATGAATTGTTATTTTCTGCTGGGAAATGATGAGCGCTAAGTCCTAATTGTTGTTCATTGTGTGAGGATTCAACCAAGGAAATTAAAAAGAACAGGAAAACGTGGTTTCTCAACGATAACCTGATTCCTTAATGATGTTTATTTGCTTCTCCAGTCATTCTTTCATGTGTTTTGCTGTGTTAAAGGTGCTTGTTTATTCCCATTTCCCCTTGAAATGAACCTTATTTTCCTGGTTTGAGGACATATTTCAGCAGCCTGCTAAAAATATTTTAATTGAATGGTTGAAATACCACCAGCACGTGGGAACAAAAGAAATGGAGGCCTCATTCTTTTTTCTCTTTTCAGGCATCAAACAGCTTGAGGCAAGAGACCCTTTTTGCCGAACACCCAGCCCAGCTTGGGGCCGTCACTGATGCACAAAGGACTGTAGAGGGGATTCTGGAAATAGCTCGAGTCCTTTATTACCTGGACCAGGTGAGCTTTTCCATCCTATAAAAGAATCCTTGATTAACACTCTTTTGTAGTCTTCTTAATTTTCCTTATTGGCCTCTGTGAATAAAGTGAATGCATCTGTCCTCTGTAATCACTAGACTCTGAGTAGAGAATTTAGTTTATCCAGTAAAGGGAAGACTCGTCTGGTAGGGATGCTGAGCTGTCTTTAACGTCTTTCTGCTCCGACAAATGATTTATTTTTACAGACAGCATGTGTTAACTGAAACTGCATGATCGCTGGATTTTCAAGAGCTCCAGTTATTCACACAGCGCGATAATACTCTGATCTCCTGTCTAGTTTAATGTTTGTCTGGCTTGAAGGGCAGGATATCCAAAATAAATAAATAAATAGTTGTTTCAGTCAATTTTTGACAAAACTCAGAAAGCCTGCTCTTGCACATGCACATCAAGCCCTTTCCGAGTCAGTGTGTCTCCTTCTTGTCCTTGTCCACTTTTGTTTGAAAGGTGTCACACAAATTACTGTTATTTTTACCGTTCAGCCCAGCTCCCTTTTGCGGGCTAGGGCTAAGATGGGCCTCTTCCAAACACTAATGGATCTTGCTAATATTACTTTGCACCTGCTACCGCAGTTCCAGAGTGAGGTTCAGGTGTTAATTTCTGTCTTCAGGTGGAACACCCACAGAGGAGTAAAAAACCTGCATGGCACAGGGTCTTATCTAAACAGAGGAAACGTGCAGTCGTGGCCTGCCTAAGGATGACTCCCCTCTACAATTTGCCCAGGTAGAAAACACCTACACCCGTAAAGTTGCTGTTATTGACAGAGGGAGATGATATATAATATATATCAAGTTTTATTTACTATTATGTATGACTAGGGAAAGTATATTTATTAAGTATATTTAGCTGTTGATCGGCTCATACCCTTAAAATTTTGCCTCAGAAAATAGCTTTTTATGTGTAGAGGCTGAAGAAAATCTGTGTACTGTATGAATTTGTATATTTGCGGACATATTCAGAAGTGTAAACAGCAGCTCTGTCTTGTCCAGGACACACTATTGTGATGGAGAGGCAACGTAAAAACCTAATTAGGCTTCACAGCCACATAGAGCAATGCCGGGTCCAAAGGGAACAGCAATTAGCATATGAAAACCGTTGCCGCATGTGGTTCGGTGATGACACAGGAATATTGTTTTGGTGTCTGTGTCTAGTATTGCTCATTACTCTCTGGTGGACAAACCAATCATCACCTTAGATGGGCGCAAGGGCCCTTGATGAATGAGTAATTACGTGTCTAATCACAGCTTTTCAATAGTTTAATAGTTTGTTTTTATTCTACCTGCTTTTCAAATTCATCTTTCTAACGCATATAGGACAAACACGAATCTCTTCTCCCTTTCTTCTATTTCTCCAGACACCGAGCTGTCAACCTATTCCTCCAAGGCTACAATAAATCCTGGATATCGGCTGAAGACCACAGCTTTGAGGAGATGCTTGTGGAGGATTTGGCTGTGAGTGAAACAGGAGGCTGTGTTGGCGTCAGTCAGTTGAAGTTGAAAATAATCCTGTAACATATAACAGTAAAATTGTATATTTTGAACACATGAGACGAGAACATAAATTGCCATGAAACTGACTTTTGCTTTAACACTTTTTGGGTCAGAATTAGCTGAAAACTGGATGTTGTTTTGGACTGCATACAAATTCCACCTACGTTCATTTCACTCAACCAAACGCATTAAATCATTTGTGTCCAATTGTAGATGAATTTAACATGTTTTAGTGTAACAGAGAATGCACTTTGCTCTCTGACTATTATCAGTCAGTTCAACGGTATGTCTGTGTAGCTACTGCTAATTAAATTTTTGAAACTTGGGGGAAGAACATATGAAATGTCATCTCCAATGCTGTAATGCATCAGTGACATGATCGGTTTTTTTGGGGTGTCCATCTGTACATACATCTGTCCCTTTCTTATTAACGCAATATCCCAGGGATGTCTTGGGGGTATTTCTTCAAATTTGACTCATCATTTTACTTGGGACTTAAGAATGAATTGAAAAGATTTTGGTGGCTATAGAAATGCAGAGGACTAGTCCCAAAAATGTTGAAAACCAGTGGGCTTACTTAGCACTGACACACATGACTGTGATTCTTTCAACAAAGGGCTAACTGGGTGAACATTACACAAACCACACTGACTGTGCAAATTTGAGTACATACTCAATTCTGCTGGGCTTTCAATATGAACACACCACTTAATCTGGTTAGAATTAAAAAACATGTTGTATAGACTTTGGATAAGTGTTAACTGTATTGTATACGTTGGAGGACAACAAAAATGTTGACAAGGCTGTGACCCTGTACATTTTAAAGGTGAATCATTAAGCCGTTTTTGAGTTCGTTTGTAGATTATCTTGTCTTTTCTGTGCACATACACGCCAACATCGCAAGAATACCTCTGTTGTCATTTTTAACCAGCCACCGGCAGCAGTGGTAGGCCACTGTGTGACGTTATTTAAGGCCACACATTAGCCGTTTCACCCTCCCTGTATTGCAGAAGGGAGGAGTGATGGAACTGTGCGGAGGCAACAAAGACGAAGAAAAGGCTGTGGAAGAAGGACCCAAACCAATCGATCCTCTCCTACAACTCATTACACTCTTCAGTCGGAGCGCGCTGACGGAAAGCAGGTGTGTGTCCATCGTGAAAGATCACGCGCAGTAAAAATTCCAATCGGCTTTCATTTCAGGTCAGACCCATCATCAAGAACGTCGATACTAAATTGGTCAGATGCTTTAATTTTGTGGCTGTTGTTCCCTACAAGCCTGAAACCTGTAATATATCTGCAGAGACTCACATGTTCACTGAGACCCTGAAATGAAATTAAAGATCCAGCGTGTAGAATTTAGAGGCGTCTTGCAGTGAGGTTTCAGATCATGACCAGCTATATTGCCTTTTGTTAGCCATACCTTTCCAAGCGAGTAGATAAACCAACAGTGGCCACTAAAAGTGAAAAAGACTCTAGAGCCAGTGTGGTTTCAAAATGTCCATGCCTTCATATACATAATTAGTTTTTTCTTGTTCACAGTAAGCATGGCAGTGACCGTCTGTATAAGTCCTACGCTGCAATAATGGCCAAGGTAATGGAGAATTAACACATTAGTAAGATTTAAATGTTAATATGTTCTGATTATTGCATTATTTGAATGGGTTGACTACCTGCAATGTTATGTATACGGCATTTTACTGTCAGGACGTTAGACATTGTCCAGGCTTTGGAGGCCTAGGCTGATTAAAAATGATCAGCACATGAAGGGAGAACAGATTCACCATAAAAATGCCTTAAACTACCTTATATTAGGTTAAAGATCTGTCATGAGAACCTATAGTAACTGTAATAAAAGCCATATACTGTAGTACGGTTTGTTTTATTTTAGTTTTATGTTGCTTTGATGTCTTACTGCATATCACATTTAAAATATAACAGCAATGCTACTCTGGAACCAGACACAGTGAATTTGTACCTTTTATATTTTTATGTATGGCCACCTTGCTTTTTATGTTTGCTCTCTAAGAGTTGCTGCAGAGAGGATGGTGAGGATGAAGAACAGGAGGTGGAAAGCTTTGAAGTGAGTAAAATATGTTTGATGTTTCTTGCTTTTAATCCTGCTTTTATTCTATTGTGAACTATATAATAAATCAATATACTAGCGATGTTAAATTATGTGAAATTTCAGTTTGAATGCATGATTTTATTTTTGTGTTGCTCAGGAGAAAGAGATGGAGAAACAGAAGCTGCTCTACCAGCAGGCCAGGCTGCATCGTCGAGGAGCTGCTGAGATGGTCCTACAAACCATCAGCTCCAGCAAAGGTAGGAAAGATTAACAACTGAAGGGAAGTTCACTTAAATTTAGTCTGTCGCATTATTGAGGAGTTTTCTGTGTTTGTAAGTTGCTGACTTAACGCCAGTATAATCCAGTTACAGACTCAGACTTTTCTTTGCAATTCAAATAAAGTAATATTCTGAGTCAACACTGTACATCCTCTGCTTTTCTGTTAATTTCAGGCACCATGGGCTCCATGATTGCCCCTACACTGAAGCTAGGTATTGCTATTCTCAATGGAGGGAATACCACTGTTCAACAGGTACAATAATATGTTGATTTTTACCTAAAACTATACTGTAATTTATGCATTCCTTCAGATCCCCACAACAGGTTTGCAGATTTTCTTTAGCATTGGCAATAACTTCATTTTGATATCAAAGAACAATACATTATTCTTTAGGCTGAGATACAGCTCAATATAACTTTAAGAATCCTGTTATGGTTATACCCTGGATCCAGAAAGATTGTGTCACATGTTAAATACGCCCCAAAAAAACAATGCTGAAACAAGGGCAACTGGGTTTCTTGAAGATGTTTTCATCTAAGTGGCTCCAAGTGTGTAGTTTAGGTTTTTATTGGGGACATATGTGAGTGGTACCCACCAGAAATCTCACTTGTCGAGGGTCTATGATGACGATATACTCACCTGTAATTGGAGGGATTTTGTTTTGATACAGTTTCCTTCCCCAGTGAATACTGCTCTAATGGTCAGATACCAAAGTGTGAACTGGGGTGGACTTTCTGGGAGACAGATGTTAAGACTGTGTTATTCCAATTACAGGTGAGTGTCTGGTCCTCACAGACACTAGTCGTATCAATTTCAGCCCAAACAAGAGCTGTTGCCTTTATGTGGACTCTTTTTTTCATATACCATGACCTAGATCAGTGGTTCCCAACCTGGGGACCGCACTGTGGGCGCCTGAGAGGGGGGTGCGCACAAGTTTGTCTGCTCTGAGGTTGTGAGGTTACCAAAATTAAACTTGTGCACCTTAAATATATATATATATATATATATATATATATATATATATATATATATATATATATATATATATATATATATATATATATATATATATATATATATATATCTCAAAACGCTGTATAATCCAAACTGAAACATATTTTTGGTCCACATTTTTATCAAGAGCTAACTTTTTACTCCGATCTTCAATGTACGTTCTGCATTGAAAGAGCACACGTATTCTCAACTCACAAACACAATCGGTCATTGTTGCCGGTGCGTCAGCTGTGGATGTTGCTCTCGACAAACGACTTGTGTGTTGAATGCGTGAACAGCTGTTCTGTGACTGGCATCTGCCACATTTACCCAATAAGATGTTGGTTCTGTGTGTCTGACATGCTGAGGCATAATACTCTGCACAACTTCTGTAAGTGCCTTGAGGTGTCAGCTACCAAGACCCCAGATCCTTTAAATCCTGCGGATTGTACTCCCCCTACACAACACCCTGCCACTGGGTCATCCTCCTCTCTCCTTGACCGTTGGTAGACCTCCAGCATCCCACAATCCTTGTCGTTTCAGAGATGCTCTGACCTAGTCTTCAGGCCATAATGATTTAGCTCTTGTTAACAGTCTGAGTGTTTTTAATTTCATCATTTAAATAAAGGACCCTCTCTTCAACATGTGGAGTTCTACATTATTGAGAATATCACTTTCAGTTTTTTCATCCAAACACAGTACCTTGACACAGAGACACTTCTGCAGAGCCTGCAGTAATACAAAAGATAATTTTAAACTAATCATATCTGCTTCACATGAGATCCCCCTGCATTTATCAGACCTTGTCTTTGATGCTTTTGTTTGACAGAAAATGTTGGATTATCTGAAAGAGAAGCGAGATGTTGGCTTCTTTCAGAGCATGGCAGGACTCATGCGAACATGTAGGTGAGTCAATGTAGAAAATTTAATATGGGGCAGGCTTCATATACTGACTGCTAAAAATGGTAAGTGTGCAAAAGACTTGCTCATCCTTTTGTGTGTGTGATTTCTCTGCTCTCCAGTGTTCTGGATCTGAGCGCATTTGAGAGGCAGAACAAAGCAGATGGATTAGGCATGGCCACAGACGAGAGCTCAGGTACTGTATTCAAATGGGGGGAAGAAAAGTCTAAAATCTACTACTGTGAATCCACGCTGTAGTAGAAGAGCCAGATGTGAGATCCCTGGCCTTGAACATACTCTGGATTTACACTCTGAATTGCTATTTTTTTTGTCCGTCTTGAACGTTATCAACAGATGTCTCCCTTCAGTCCAATGTGGTCTGATTGTCTGTACCGCCAACTCTTTCTGCACTCCTACATCCTTTCATTTATTTTGTTGCAGCACTTCCTGTTGTATTACTTTGATCCTTCCATGTCATCATTTAGTTTCTTTCTGCCATCTTTGTTTTCCAGGAGAGAAGGTGATGCCTGACAAAGACCTTACTTGTGACCTATTCCGATTCCTACAGCTGCTCTGTGAAGGACACAACTCAGGTTGTTGTCCATATGTTATATCCTCTTATACTCTGATGTTGATGAAAATGAAAGCTGCATGTAATTTATATACATAGTTAGTTATAGTATCTTTAGCAGTGATTAATAACTGATGTGCTCGTGTTGAAATCCATTTTCCACATTTAATTTAATATGAATATTAAAAGTTCTTTTTGCATTATTTTTAACATGGTCATACTTTGTGTGCCAGATTTCCAGAATTACTTGAGAACACAAACAGGCAACAACACCACGGTCAACATCATTATATCCACTGTGGACTATTTACTGAGAGTGCAGGTAAGGTAATGATCAATCAAGCTACCAAGCTGTTTTGGAGGTCACCGTGACCCTACCGTGAATACAGTTTGTTCTTCTTTGATCTATTCTGGTGTAATCTTATTTTAAACCGTTTACTTAAGCTCAGCCTGAAATATTTTTTCTGTGCCCCACTTCAGGAATCAATGAGCGACTTCTTCTGGTACTACTCAGGGAAGGATGTGATTGATGCACAAGGCCAACATAAATTCTCCAAAGCCATTGAAGTGGCAAAACAGGTCTTCAACACACTCACTGAATACATACAGGTGAGCCATGTTCCATTACGTGTCATAGTGGTTCTCCTGTACAATTTAGTGAGTTGTCTAATGTTATACAGTTTTAATTAGAGGTTTTAGGCGCTGACAGTAAAGTAAAAATAATTAGTGTTATACAAGCTGCAGTAAACAGAATGACTCAAATCAGTTCCCAGACTGACTCTGTAATCTTGAGATCAGAGCTCTGTGGGGGTTATAATGTATGTAGCATAGCTCCTTGTTGCTTTTGATTAATCCCTTGATTATTTTCTGAATAGTCACATAATCAGCTAAATAAATACTTCTAAAAACTTTTACCTTTCACCATTTTATTCAAACATTTTCTCATCGTGGCATACTTTAGTATACAATATAGGAATGACAGAACCATTTTATACTTTCGCTTTCATCTAATGCTAATGTTGATCTCAGAAGTTAAGGTTTATGTGTAGATAGTAATGTGTAACTTATATGTGCTCATTGTAATTAGAAATGCAGATGTTTTGTTTATCTGCAAAAGGTTACTCATTAATGGAAATCTCCATTGTTAATTTAGGGCTGTATGCGCATTAAATAAACTGCTTACAACTTGCAAATGTGCTGGAAATCAGCGCTGCCATACTGACCATTAGCATATGCTAAAGAAGAAGCAATGAAAAAGCCCTGAACACTAACCAACAGTCAGACACAGCTCAGTGTAAAGCTCAAGTATTTAGGCAGCTGTCATTGATTTTTATCAGTATACTGTTCTAGTTGTTAAGCTGAGGAGACTGATCAGATGCCACCCTGTTGATACTCTAACATGCCTAAGGCTTGTGTATTCGTATGTATTGTATATTTGCAGTGTGTATTTGTCCACTTGCATCTTACAATATTGCATGCCCTCTCTAGGGGCCGTGTACTGGGAATCAACAGAGTCTCGCTCATAGTCGTCTTTGGGATGCCGTGGTGGGATTCCTACATGTCTTCGCTCACCTGCAGATGAAGCTCTCTCAGGTACACCACATTGATCTGCTGACACTGCAGCTCATTTACATCTAAAATTAAATAACCATGAAATTGATTATGCTGTGTTTCGCTCCTAGTGTGCTGTCCTCATTTCTGTCTGCTGGCAATGTTAATGTAAACCACAACTCTGGTGTTGTGCCATCTAAACATACAATATGTGAAATTATTTTAAAGTTTGTATGAAATATCTTTTATTATGTGCAGGATTCAAGGCAAATTGAACTTCTGAAAGAGCTCCTGGATTTACAGAAGGACATGGTTGTGTTTTTACTTTCCATGCTGGAAGGTAAATATCTGTTGTTGCTTTTCTGTGTATTATAATGAAGGGGTTAGTTATATATTATTTATATTCTTCCTTCAGGTAATGTTGTCAATGGAACTATTGGAAAGCAGATGGTGGACATGTTGGTGGAGTCATCCGGAAATGTGGAGATGATTATCAAGTTTTTTGACATGTTCCTCAAACTTAAAGACTTCACGTCCTCGGATGTCTTCAGGGAGTATGATCCTGATCGTAAGGGCAGCGTATCCAAGAAAGACTTTCAGAGAGCCATGGAAAATTGCAAGCGCTTCTCCCAAACTGAAACTCACTTCCTGCTCTCCTGCACGGAGACTAATGATAGTGAATTTGTGGACTACGAAGCCTTTGTTGATCGCTTCCATGAGCCAGCAAAGGACATCGGTTTCCGCATCGCTGTCCTTCTCACCAACTTGTCCGAACACATGCCCAACGATTCAAGACTGAGGACGTTCTTGGAGCTGGCAGAGTGTGTTTTGACTTACTTTAAACCCTCTCTTGGACGCATTGAGATCCTTGGCAGTGGGAAGCGCTTTGAACGTGTCTACTTTGAGATCAGTGAATACAGCCGCACACAGTGGGAGAAGCCACAGGTCAAAGAATCCAAAAGGCAGTTCATTTTTGACGTAGTCAATGAGGGTGGTGAGAAGGAGAAAATGGAGATGTTTGTGAATTTCTGTGAGGACACCATCTTTGAGATGCAGCTCGCTGCTCAGATATCTGACTCTAATGCTGGGGAGAGGTGTACTGGAAACGAAGAGGAAGAGAAGATGAATGAGGAAAAGAGCCTGGACACCCCAGGGAGGTTTTTCTTATATCATTGGTGCTTCTTGCTGGCATCTCTATTTTCTGTAAAAACCCTAAAGACATTAATGAATTTGACTCCGAAGGACATCCTGATGGCAGCAGTTTTGCTCCTCAGATTAATTTGTGTGGTTCAGGTCCGGTGCGTTTGTGTTGTAATTCGCAGCATCGCATATGTGCTGTACTTAGCCTTTGTAAGCGGCGGGCTCATAGAGGGAGCCAAACGGATGAGGATATCCGACTTGCTTGGTGGTATCCTTGAACCAACACTTGATGAGGTCATGGAGGTGCCAAGTGGTGTGGATCGGCTGAGGAAGTACTCTTCCACTTTCTCGTCCCAGAGAGAATTGAGGGAGATTGGGCAGATGGCAGCTGTGACCTCCCCCAGAGAGGCGGATGTACTGGCAGACATATTCGGCCTCAAACTAAAGAAGGAGGGAGGTCAATACAGAATTATAACACAAGACCTCACCGCCAGTCTCACTGACCTGTTCAACACCACCTCGCGAACAATTGCAGACATTTCTGAGGCGCGTCAGACAACGGTATGAATTATATGACATTTTTTTTAATCACAGTTTTTATTTGTTGTTTGTGTTTTCATGTTTATTGTTACAGCTGCTCTTTGCCCGTGCTGCTTTGATGCCGTACTGACTCATATTAATATTTGATTTCCTTATGAATTTCACCAACAACAGTTTAGGGACCACACAGGCACAGAGGACAACGCTGAAGCAGAGAAGATGCCTGAATTAGAAAACACAGAGTGAGTCTTTTGCTTAAATTCCCAATGAGGGCTTATTTAACTTCCTTATAACACTGAGGTTAAAGTATAAACATTATGATTTAAAATAAATGAAAGTTTGACGTCACATTTACACAAATAACAACTGGGAATCTTTAGGGTGACTTCATCACCCCACAGATTGCCTTGTTAAAAGCCCCCTGACCTGTCCTTTCTTCTGTTTGCTTTTGGATTGTTTGCAGAGAGAAGACATCTGAGAAGAAAACTGGGAATGAGAAACCACAGGAAGGATGGAGAGCGAAGGGATTCTCAAATAAGTCAAGGGAACCACAGAGCCAACAATCTGCCATCTGGGACTTGATAAGCACTCATAACAAGAGCCTGCTGGTAGTATACAGAAACACTCACGCAAGCTTGTGCATGTATGTGTACATATACCAACACAGATGAGGATGGAAACTTACACCTTCATCAATTGTTTTTTCCTATTTCTTTTTGCAGAACTACTTTGCAAGGAATTTTTATAATATTCGCTTGCTGGCTCTGTTTGTTGCCTTCGCAATCAACTTCATCCTTCTCTTCTACAAGGTGAGGGTGTGCCTGTCAGAGTATTGGTATTCTGTGTATTTCTCTTTTATTCTTCTGTATATTTAAACTACATTACAGAAATGTTGTACTGCTTGACTACATTTATCAGACAGCTGCAGATACACGTGAACTACATATACACGTGATTACTACTAAATATTTTTCTATATTTTATGCAACAATAGTTTCAGTTTGCATCACTTCAACCAGGCCAATCAGGAAAATGCTACATACACAAGCTTGTTTCTGTATCATCATTAATCTGCTGTATAATACTGAACCCAGATGTCATTTTTTTCTGCAGAACAGGTAATTCTACTCTAAAAACTGCATTTTCTACCAATGCATGTCTACTGTGCAACCTGTCACCTGCAGTTTTTCATCTGACATCTTACTGCACTTTCACTCCATGTTAGATTTCAAACTGATGCATTGTGGAAAAATACCAAAAACGTCTGTTTCCTTTATTCTAGATGCATTTTTGCACGATAGCGGTAAGCACTAAGCTCACTGAGAAAACACATTGCTCGCCAACTTTGATTTTGCCAGTATAATGGTTTTAATGTGAAGCTGCAGCACCACTTAATATGTAGCATTTTTCCAGGGAAGGTTGCCATAGACACCAAGCTTATGAAAATAAAAAAATATAAGTACTGCCATAATGTCATCACTGTGCAGCAATTGCACTTGTATTAATAATAATTACTACTTTTATTTTCATAATGGAGAAGTTTTGGTATTTAAATTTACAGTGGTGGCTTGAGTTCATCTAAATAAACATCTGATCTCACCCTGTCCACTCAAAATGAATAAATGAGTAAATGATGATAGGACCGAGGGACTTAAAAGTCTCTATTGTAGGTTAAATTGCAGAAATGTGAACATCACCTTTTCCAAATGAACACAAATAGACGCCAGAAAGGAGTCAATCCTTGTTAGTAATAATCCAGTAATGTCCAATTCTATTTCATTATCAAAACAAGGTGCTTTGTCTTTAGTGAATTTACTCTTTCTTTTGATCTCCCACCGTCTTCCCAGGTAGCATCGTTGCCTCCTTTAAAAGAAGATGAGGAAGTTATCACATCAGCTCACAGTGAAGAACTGGACCCTTCTGCTGAAGACGACAGCAAGGGCAGAGTTTATTTTGTGCTGGAGGAGAGCAGTGGATACATGGAGCCCTCTCTCCATTTCCTGGCTGTGGCACACACTATCATCTCCTTCTGCTGTATTATTGGTTACTACTGCCTCAAGGTATACTGGGTTACATTTGTAATGATTTGTAATCTCTTTTTCAAGTCTCTTTATTTCATTTTGCAACCAGTCAAAACATTTAAATAATAAAAAAAAAATGACAGAGATTTTAAGTTGATGATTTAAACATGATACATTTTGTGCATCTGATTTGAAGCTACCGTTAGTGATCTTCAAACGGGAGAAGGAAGTGGCACGGAGGCTGGAGTTTGACGGGTTGTATGTGACAGAACAGCCCCCCGATGAGGACATCAAAGGGCAGTGGGACCGACTGGTCATTAACACACCGTATGTTTATAGCCTCATAAACTAGTGCTATATTAATATCAAAACACATTTTTATACTTGAAATGTGAAAAAAATCTGCAGTTGGCTCCTATTTATAGCCACGTGGCAGGTTGAATGGTTAGAGTACAGAAATGATGCACTTACACTGATGTTTCAGTTGCACTTTGCAATACAAATTCTTTGCTTGTGAATCTTGCAGATTCTTCATTTCTTTCTTTCTCTTTTCAGATCATTTCCGAGCAATTACTGGGATAAATTTGTGAAGAGGAAGGTAAAGTCTTCTGAGTACTGTGGCTTTGATTCTGAGCCGCAAAATTACATATTTGAATCTAAATGGGCTTATGCATGTATGTAATTGTGTGCATATTTCACGCAGTGACAGTGCATTAAGAAACTAACTGACATTTAATGAACCATTTAATGGCAGGTGTAATTATTCCCCAGTCAAGTACCAAAACGATTTTATTGTCTCCAGAGACAGTGCAACACTTTTAGCCTCCTCATTTCAGCCTCTTCTTATGAAGGGAGATGGAATTATTATCTATTTTATGAAAAGCTTTTGTTAATATTATTATTTTTATTGTGATTATGAACATTTTAGTTCAGTTTAGAGAATTTTTTAACAATTTGTTATTGAAAGCTGTAGCTTGGAGAAGAAGATGTATATCAGCCTCTTCTTTCAAATTGTGTTGTTACTCGATCAGTGCCACTTTTTCCACATTTACTTTGATTTATTATGTGAACTTTGAAACGAGACGTACACAAAAGTATTTTTTGTTGATCCTCTCATTAGCTTCTGAAAGAACATTATGAAGCCTTGATTTTTATTACTCAGCAATATTGTGGCATTCTTGGCAGGACCAGTTTAGAAAGGTGGCCTGAATGGTTCTCAATGGGATACGGAAGTAGAAATGATCACCGTCACGTCCCCAGGCTTGTCCTATGTCATTAAAATAATTAAAAGTAACAATTTAGCTCATTACGTCTTATGAAGGAAGTATTCTGACTTTGAATTTCATTTGCTTGATATCTTAAAGTACTTCCACTTTGGCTTTTTGCCACAGGGGTGGACACTTAGTCCTAGCGCTCCCACATCACATTTAATACCCTGTATTGCTTCAATTTAAGATTCTGCAGTAAAATAGATGACCCTCTGGTAGTCCACGTTCGCTTATGTTTATAATAACAAAATAGGCTCTGTAATAAAACTAAACTTTACTTGGCTCTTATTCTACTAGTAAAGCTGCATAGGACAGGACAATGAGGAAAAATCTGTCGTATGATTCAATTTAGTATAAGCTATTAGCCAAGGTATGCTACACATCTTATGCCTTGATCAATACCAATTTTTTATATAGACCTGAGTTATCATCAGTCATTTACACAACCACCCTTGCACTGTGAGGGGAGTAATCATGTCTCTATTTTACAGGCATCAGATAATCCAGGCTTCTTTGTTCAGTAGTTATTCTAAGTGGCGCCATCATCTTGTCAGCAGAACTATGCTGCCATCTCATTACGGCACTGACTGTGCAGAAAAATTCAACCAATTACCTCTCGCTGTCGCTTGTCATACTTTATTCAGATGAAAATACACTGACGAGACCTTTGTTTCAGTTGCTATGTGAATCCTTCCTTTTGCCCCTTTTCAGGTGATGGATAAGTATGGCGACTTGTACGGCAGTGAGAAGATCAGTGAACTTCTCGGTCTGGACCAGGCCGCTTTGGACTTCAGCGCAGAGACAAAAGAAAAGAAGAGGCTCAAGAGAGACGCTGCCTGGAGTCCTCTGTGAGTAGACTAAATGTTACAAAGGATCCAAAGGAAGCGGCATACATCAAGTATGTTGTTTATTTTGCATTGTATGCAGTTTTAGACAAAGTTACAGTGGATTAAAAAATCAAATAATCAGCAATTTTGTTTCAGTATTACTTATGCATTGCTATAAATAATAATACAACAATTCTAGCCTGGACAGGTAATACGGTATGCAGTTAACCAGGCAGCTGTGACCAAAGACCCTGTAGTTGCTAATGTGGCATATTTCTCTGGGGGGGTCACTACGTCGATGTTTGCATACATGCAGCCTGGTATTGATATGAAAATGTTCAAATGAGGAAATCATTAACTTTTTTCCATAGTATTATTTTGCAGAGGTGAATGGAGATTCTTAAAGATGCCCCCCTGGTATTGATAACTCCATGAGGTTATTAACCGTTATGTCCAGCTCTCGTGGGGCCTTGTTAGTAACACCCTGAAACAACATTTTATCCAAATTAATATTAATAGCCTTTATTAGCAACTATATCGTGTAGGTGTTTGTCAGGATACACGCATGTGTCTTTGTTCCCTCACCAGACAAAAGAAGGTCCGGGAACATTATGTCGTACTTGAGGAAGAACAGGACATTCTGAGAAGAAGCCACATAACAGACAGGCTCTTTTCAAAAATACGCTGTTGCTTAAGGGTCTGATTTTAGCCACAGATGTTTTGACCTCGCTATTTTCCAGGTTCTTATCATCACGTATCGTTGTGGTGTTTATTTTCAGGTTTAACTCCATTGACTTGAAGTATCAGGTCTGGAAACTAGGAGTTGTGTTCACTGACAACGTAAGTTTGACTAATGGCTTTACGTCTTTTACTCCATTTGTTTATGCCCCCTTGTTCCTGCGAAGCCTCGATAAAACTGACACGTCCTGCAATTTATGTTGTCTAATAATCTGATACGACTGGAGAGGTGTAAAACATATCTGACGTTTTATGACTTATTGCTGATTTGTCTAATATATTGTTCTAATGTACTAAGATTTCGTTTGATACCAATGCACATGCTGCAGAGGTGACGATGGCAATATCCTGTAATTCTGCCTTATCTAGGATACACATTTGTCTCTCTATCTGTCCAGGTAATCTATATTGGCTGTTTTTATGTCTTTGTGTGTGTTTATGTGTGTGTTCTCACAGTCCTTCCTGTACTTGGCCTGGTACATGATCATGTCCGTTCTGGGTCATTATAACAACTTCTTCTTTGCTGCCCACCTTTTGGACATCGCTATGGGCTTCAAGACACTCCGTACCATCCTTTCTTCCGTGACACACAATGGGAAACAGGTGTTTTTGTGTTTACCTGTGTGTGTTTGTCTTTAATACTTTGTCCATCTGTCTCAATGTGTGTTCATAGGTGCTGTTAGAATGTCTGCCATGTTTGCTTTCACGCTCTAGGGTTATATTGGGGCTTTTCCAAGATGTGCATTAAAGTCCATCTGCTTCTGTGTCTGTCAAGTTGGTCCTGACCGTGGGCCTGCTGGCAGTTGTGGTGTATCTCTACACCGTCGTAGCCTTCAACTTCTTCCGGAAGTTTTACAACAAGAGTGACGACAAGGACACCGACGACATGAAGTGCAATGACATGCTCACTGTGAGTTAACTATACCCACACTCTGTCTCTCCACATATGTCTTCCACTATCTGTCATCTCTCTGTGTTGATCTTTCCAACACAAACATGGCCACGCACTTCATTTCCCACCTGCAGATTGAGAGAGCTGGAGGAGGATTCTGACAGAGATCCTCATTGTTGAAGAGAAAACAGCCCCTTGTCTTCCCCTATTTTTTCCATAAAGTGATAGACGCGGGGATAGACAGCAGCCTTCCGAAGCCTCAGCAGAGCCCTTTGTTTGGCCATTCACAGCATTAACACCCCACCGCCTGCTCTATTCTAATGCCGACTCTACTGTCAGTCACCTACGAAGGCGGATGGGCAGCGATAGCATTTGAATAAAACCCTGCTATTATAGGAGGCAGGGGTTGTTACATTAAACCCTCAGCCACGCTCACTGTGTTGTTGTTTATGCTGGACTTTTAGCAATGGTAATTTGCAGTCCCTTACCCATCGTCACAATACTGCAGCATTTTTCAGATGAGTACAGTGCAAACGGACAGAAATAGAAGTTACACCTAACTCTCTGTGGCTTTAGCTTGTATTAGAACAAAATAAAAAGCTCTTGTAGTGATGGTGAAAAAAGCAAAATCTACAAGTTTGTCACATCTTTGGATTAACAGAATCAGCCGCAGTCCTCTGAATGAACTGTACATTATTAAATTATAAGTAAACACAAAAAGTTAATATCTGCAGTATAATAAATCATTTTGACCTAATAATTCCGTACTGAAATGAAGACAACAGACTCACAGCTTGCTCTGGTCCGTTTATGATATGCTAAACCTCATTTCAAGCTCTAAACAGAAAAGTTGATTTAGCATTTTAACGCAGACAGGTTAGCCTATCTTATGTTTGTGGTTGAACTGTGAAAAGCTAAACTAATGTTTGCAGAATTTGACTTTTTAGCAAAACACGGCCACACTGATTCAGGGAGATTTCGAACAGCAGCATGTATACGAACCAATGGATGTGGAAAATATTGATTGACTGTTTCCTTTAAAGTGTGTTGAAGTCTATTATTTCATTTTTATTCAACTTCCTGGTGGAAAACATAATTTTTCGCCTGTACAGGCACAATGCAGTGCTTGCTAGCCAACTTTGATGTTAATTCTCTTTCCCTCATACTCGTACATAAGCTCCTTAAGGAGAAATACTGATGTGAAGAATATTGATTTAGAACAACTTGTCCTATTCTGTGAAATTGCACAAAAAGGATTCCTGTTTGAAACCTGCTCCCCAGAACCAATTAGCGTTGGTGCTCGTGAAAATACATTAAATATATGGTCATTATATTTCGAGGGATGGGGCATTTTCATCTCCTTTCCTTAGATCGTTGTTAAACACAGCCAGAGTAATTGACAGCCTGGCAGGAATGTACTGAGGAGAAAGTGAACTATAGTCTAAATGAAAACGTGTGTGGTTTCAGTGTTACATGTTCCACATGTACGTGGGAGTACGTGCAGGAGGTGGCATTGGTGACGAGATCGAGGATCCCGCTGGGGATGAGTTTGAGGTGGAGCGGATCATCTTTGACATCACCTTTTTCTTCTTCGTCATCGTCATCCTCCTGGCCATCATTCAAGGTGCACAACTCGGATCGTAGAACTACTCACATGATTTAACATGTATCCTGCATGTTTTTACCAAGAGGCACACATACAGACTTTATTCAGTGTGTTTCGCTGGAATATGTTTGATGAATTTTTCATGTGGGACTGGAAAAGGAGCAAAGTGTCTGTTTATTCCGCCGAGCCCTTAAGTTTCACAGTCGCCTGTCATTCACATGCACACAGAGCCATGCAAAAGTATAAGTAGATACACAGACCAACAACTCTGTTTTTTTTTTTCAGGTTTAATTATTGATGCCTTTGGAGAACTTCGAGACCAGCAGGAACAGGTGAAAGAGGATATGGAGGTGAGATCTTACACTTTCTGTCACAGACACACGCAGACAAACACCAGGCTTATGCATATTCAAATATCTGAGTAAATTACATGTGCCATCAAAATTCTACAATACACACTCCTTTTGAAGGATAAATGTCCTGTAATTATCTGATCCTCTTAGAGTCATACCGCAGAAGAAACTGGCTCATGTGTCCATCAACTAGCCTCTATGCCATTGTACTAATTTAGCAGCAAGATCATTTGAGGTCGGTGGCTAATTAAGTTTGAGGCCAGATGTAACTTAGAGATGATGGTGTGTGCACAGGGTTAGATGGGTGAAGTAGATTTGATTGTTGCTGGAGCTCGTTTCACAAGAAAGAATCGTACCATTAGCCTTAATGAGCAATAACTGCTTCTCATGGATAATTAGTGCCTAATCACTAGAATGAGAAAAACAAATCCCTGGTATTTAAAATCTATTATTATATGTTATGTTGGGGGAATGTACACAGAATTTGCATTGCATTGTGAGCTTTTCCGTCGACTGTTCTAGTCGCCGTTTGCTCTGGAAGCTTTGAATCGCACACATTTGCATACTAATGTATCTGGTGTCGTTGGAAGTATAGGAGTGTAAGTTTTTATGGAGCACAATAAGTGAAGGCTGGATGCAGCGGAATACAAATGGAGATGCCTTTCTTCTTAATTATGATTCCACGTATTGCTTTTCTGGGCCCTGTGGATCGGGGAGCCTCAATAGAGTACAACCCTTTGTGGTGTACCTCTAAAGGCTTCAGAGAGTGTGAACAAAATGCTCCTGAATCCAACTCTGCAAAAAGAATGGGCAGGCTGATGCGCATAAACTGGTATGTATTAGGAGCAGGAACACAAGCTTAAAGGTGAAGGAGAAGCAGGCGAGTAATCGGAGGCTGAACCTTTTTATTACCAGGCTATACGGATAGACAAACAGAGGTGAGCTCCCCTCTATGCATAAAGCGTACTCGTATAACGTCCCTGACTGCATAGTTGTTATGGTCACTGACATTTGGCAAACACACAGTCAGCATCTGCCAGTCTACATTCACAGAGAATACAATAGGAAACGAAAAATAGAGAGCTGTGGTTCAGTCGACTGCAAAACAGAATCAGAAGGAGTTCAAGCAAAAGCAAAATGTTTTCTGAAGGCTGAAGAAGACAGACGCAAGCAGAGGCTGTGAAATGATTACGAGCAGGGCTAACGCTAATGTGTTGTGTTGTTTCGCTATTATTTTTTATCAGTTTTTAACATGTGCTTCCATGTTCTCTGCACACAGCCCCTTTCACTCTGCGTGCGTGTCTTAACAAAACAGTGCCGCAGATTTTTCATCTGCTTTTCCAGATGTTAAATTTCAGATGCATTTTGCTCTGCTGCTTTCAGCGCTGATAAATCAGGTTCAGCTGCTGCTTCCAACCTCCCATAATTTGTTGCGCTAAATATGAATGTCCTAAAATACATATTGCATTAACCCCAAACACACACATTTCTGTCATTGTATCAGCACAAAAACATCAGCAAAGGCAGTGAGATGTGGATGTAGAATCCCCAAAATGCTGCAAATCCTCAACAAAAATGCCCCTGTGTATCTTACAAAGAGAGCATTAGGTTGCTGTTATTGCTCCTTGTGAGCGTCCTGTAAGTGTCCCAGCAGGAAAAAAGGTGTTTTATTGTTGTGCTAGCAGACTAAATGCCACATTTGAATCACAGAGCACTAAAACCAGAGTCCTCTGGTGTTGAGGTTTGGATTTTATCATTTTGTTTTCGAATGCACTCTGCAGATCATTGGGTTTGTTCACGAATCGTTGCGTCTCTCCTCCCGCAGACAAAATGTTTTATATGTGGAATAGGAAGCGAATACTTTGATACCGTCCCTCATGGCTTCGAGACTCACACTCTGCAGGAGCACAACTTAGCCAACTATCTGTAAGTTGATTCGTGTGCCATCGCCTCAACCTACTAACTTAATACAAATAGTCATTGACTTAAAAAGACGATTTTAGTCTTGTTAACACGTATAAATACCGTGCATGCTCCACAACCACCAAACCTTCATAACAAAAAAAACTTAAACATCAGTAACACCTCCATCTTTACAGCTTCATCACTCATCTACTTGGCTGTTTAACAGTATATCTCTGTAAACAATTACTGCCAGAACTGATGCAGTATGTGTTATTCCCTTTTGTTTAGACTACTTCTTGGTGTAAAATATTTAAGGCAGTCCTGTGTTTACCTCTCCCTAATAGCCACCTCTGCACATGTGTTTATAATTCAGCTTCTTGTTTGATATTTATCAGTTTTTCACTAATATGTGCATTAGTTAATGCAATTTCACCTTTTCAGTTTGGTGAGATTTGTAATGACAGTCCAGTCAAGGAAAGCTTGACACCTCACCCATTAATAAAAGTGTAGGAGTAAACTTTGAAGGCAGAGGAAAGCGAGAAACCTCCAATTTATATAAACATAAATTACTGTAAACATACAGTAGAAATGAGCAGTTTGAGTTCTAGTTTGAGAAAACTAGACGATCTAGATATGCTATAAGAACGAGACTGCATAGTCTGTGTGGAGAAAAAACATTTACACATACGCAGAAACGGGGTCCAAACTAAAGCCTCAAGTAAGAACTTTAAGAACTTGATGAAATACAAATAAAACTAAGTGCATCATTTTAATTATATTAAAATGTCACGGCAAAAATAAATAAATAAATGATTATTCTTTTCCCTTTTTTGGTAGTTTCCCATAAACCACAGACTCAATGAGCAGCTTTTCCACTGTGGTTATTTATAAGGTGTTGGTGCATTGTGCACTCTTGCTACATCCATAATTGCCACTGCCTTGAGCTTATTGAGACTAATAAGTATGGATTCTAATAAGTGCTTTTGTATCCTCTGACTTATGGACCGCTCGTGATGGACTATGTATGCATGCTGTTGCTTCATGTGACATTTTTGCCTCACTTGATAGAGCTGAAACCAATTATCACTTTTTCTAATTTGATTAACTGAAGCAGTTATTTTCAAAATTTCATGCCTTTTTTTTCAATCATGAAATTTGTGCAGATATTAAATATTCAACCTGATGGTCAAAATACAGCTGATATGTCTTGTTTTATTTCCACTCCTAACAACTTTTTCCATAATCCTCCCAATCCCAGCACATGTTAAAGCCTACAAATTTCTATTCAAGTGTTTATGTCTCCATATCAAATCCTAGTATATGTGTGAGATTTGCACCTCGCTACATGATACCGTCTTCTCTATCCTTGCAGATTTTTTCTGATGTATCTCATTAACAAGGATGAAACTGAGCACACGGGGCAGGTATACCAATTATCTCTTCTGTGTTATTGCGTGACCCGACCCAAGCTAGAGCTAGCTTTGCACTTTTAAAGCTCTTAAATAATCCTTCTGATATGGACAAGTCTTGCGTTTCTTTATATATCCTTCCACAACCGCTCCCCTTTGCCTCAGTGACCTATTAATTCTAGCATTTGACATGATAATTACAAAGCTGCAGTGTAACCTTTTAAAGAGAGGATCTGCATTCAAAAGCTGTATCGCTCTAGGCACACATATTTTATGATAGTATATTTATGAAATGAAACACTCATAAACCATTGTAGTATTAATGCTACACGTTTATAAAGAGGGGGGGTATAGGTTTCAAGTATTTTTATTCTTCTCATCAGTATTGTAACATAATTTATGCAGCCAGTTACAAAGAGCAAAAAGGAGTGCTTCAAATCAGCCCCCCCAACACACACTGCCTATAAAGAGCTGGGCTGTCTCTTTCTCGCCTTTGTCTCACAGTGTGTGAAAATCTATAAAAGCGACGTGCCAAAAAATAGAGGAGGAATAAATTTTAATTCTGAATGCTCGCAGTCTACTATATAAATAATAAATCCGTTCTTATTTTAGAGTAATTTGGATTCTGGCACCATGCGTCCGGAATGTAATGCCGCGGAATTGATAAATGGAAATAAATATTAAAAACTATATCAGCTGGAAACATTTTCAACAGTTGAGTGGTAGTCGTAAATGGAGTTGGCTCCTGGGACACATCCCAGGGAATACTGTGTATATTCTTTCGACTGCGTGTTCGTCTCAGGTGTATATCAGAAAGGGAGCTGCGTAGTGGAATGTGGAAAACGTCTCTCTGGCATGCTTGACACGCTAAAATGTAAAAAAAAAAAAAAAAAAAAAAACATAAAATTGCACTCTCTTTGGACAATGTTTAGATTGTTGTGTTACTCATTCAGTGAGCTAACCGTTAAAGGATGTATGTTTTTGAAGTAGGTAATGACTTTAAGATAAATTACTGCTCTCTTGACTTTGCCAGGAATCCTATGTGTGGAAAATGTACCAGGAGCGTTGCTGGGAATTCTTTCCTGTGGGAGACTGTTTCCGTAAGCAATACGAGGATCTACTGGGATGAAAGGAAATCTAAGAGTCTAAAGCCTCAATAGATGGCGTCGTTAAACAGAAGCTGCCTTTATTGATGCACTCTGACTCATTAAATTACCATCAGTTGATGTGTTTCCATATATTTATATTAGGTTTTGGTGTGTTTTCCCTCAAATATCCTAAATTATGTTGATCCAATTAGAAAAGAATGAGGACCTCCAGTTTGTGTTTCGCTCCAGAATAAATGTGATGTTTGTTTTGGATGTTGTGTGGGTAGGAAGTTACTAATTTCTGTAGTTTGAGTCTATTTCTGAAGAATTCAGAGTAATGTGACAGTTTACACATCATTATCTCCCACAGTTAAAGCTAGAAATTCACCCCCACAACGTTTTGCCGGCTTGATGTGTCTCATGTATTCTCAATAAACTGATTTGTCTTTCTAATCACAGCCTCCCATCCAATTCCCCTGTGTGACAACCAGATAAATACTCAACAATCTTCTGGGATTTTCTCTTTTTTACCCTCCTCTGTTTCTCGAGGCTCTCATTTGTGCTCATCTGTCCAGGAACCCCCTCCTCCTCCTCCTCCTCCTGTCATTACTTTCTAATTCTTTTTTTCCCTTCTGTTCCCCTCTCATCCCTCATATTTGGCTCTTCCCCCTCCTCATTATCCGCTGTGGCGTAGCATGCCAGCAGATCTCCCAGTGCTCAGATCAGACTGTTGCTCTGGAAATAGATCAGCAAGCTTAACGCCTTGATTGACAGCTGGATTCTTGGGTGTAACTCAGACCAAAAGGAACATTTTCTAGTTTTCTTAAACTGTTAAAGCGCTGACTTTAACCGCAGGAGGACAGGCGTAGGAGGGCCACCTACAGATATTGTCCTCATTATGCAAAGGTTAAACTCTGAGCTGAGCCATTTCTGCCACTGGTATCTCTTCATGTTGCTTTTAAAATTTGACCTGTAAGCATTTGCAGTTGTAACTCACTGAAGGATCAGAAAAAAGGGTCTTTAGTGAAGAACTCTTGTCTTTTTGTGCAAAAATAAAATGTCAGGAATTATTTTTGCATAAACAAAAATCTAATTACGGAATTTACTAAGTGTCTAATAACTACAATTAAAACAAGCAAAGTCATTACTGCCCTTTCCCCATTTAAAGATGATGTATTAATTAGCACAACTGAAACTGAGCAATCTTTTAATTAAATGATTCATCGATAATGCTTGACGGGTGATCTGATAGATGATTTAAATGCTTTCTAAAGGAACTATTATTCATTTCATGACCAATGAGGCTGCTCTAAAGTCACAATTTGCTACCAGTTATTTCACTTTAAACTTTAGACAGTCAAATAGGGAAAATCTGTGTGACCTTGCTTAATCAGTAGCGCAGTGCAACCCCGACATTAATTGGAATAATTTAAGTCATCGAGCTATAGAAAATGTACTGACCTCTAGTTTTCCAGAATTTATGAATAATCTAAAACTTTTTTTGTTGTTGTACCAGGCTGTATTATTTGTGGAACATTTTAATATGGTGGTCTATGGTGAGTGACTCACTTTTGAAGCCAGCCTCCAAGTGGTCATTTGAGGAATTGCAGTTATTGACACTATGGCTTCATTTTGTCTGCCCCCGAGGTTGTCTTTTGAGATTTCTGTGTTTGTGTTTTTTGGCAGAGCTCATTCTTTTAAAGTTATTGATTAAAAGTTGCCTTGGCTAAATTGGAAAAAGGGTGATATTGCATTTCAGTTCAACAGTTTGATCCAGCCTATTGGAACTGCTATACTGTACTTACTTTTATCTGATCTTTGGATTTACTTTATTTGAACCTTTTGGTCAGTTTCTACTTTATTTTTGAAAACAAAGGGTCACTTTATTAAAAATATGATATAGTTATGTTTAAATAAGATCACATTTAAGACAGTGCCGCTGCTGAAGATTCATAAGGATGATAGCTGCCAGCTCCTGAGCTACAGGAGTCTGAACATATTTGATCAGCTGCCAGACTTAGACCAGAGGTTAGGGAATGGGAGAAACCTCTCATCAAAAGCCTATTTCATTTGGAAATTTATCCCCTTCTTGTGAGTATGAAAAAAATCAATCATACTGTCATAACATCAAGCCCACAGACATCCAGCTCCTCTTTGCCATTCTATCACACCACGTGTCTAAGGCAGACCTGGTGCCGTTTCAGAAGTAGCCTTCCAACAGCTGATTTAGTAGAACGCCGTGTATTTTAAACAGGGGACTACTCCTCCAAAACAACCCAAATTAAATACACTGACGGCTCAGTGGATAACTGCCACATCTGCTGGATCAAAAGATATTATGGATAAGATGGATGTTCGTTTGTAGCGGCCAAGCTTTTCCCTCTAGTCTTCATGATATTTCCATCCTGTGGTTGAGTAATCCCAAGGCCATTAGTTCTGGATGTAGTTTAGGTTGTGGAGCATAACTCAGCGGACGAATTTACACTGTCTGTTCACAGTATGAAGTGTAGCGTAACAGTACACCAGCACTACGTGACACAGCTCAGGTCCCTAATGTCTATGGAAGAAATTAATGCACATTTACACTTTAATATAGTGAAGCTTCTTCTGTCATGTCTGCTGATGTGCGAGCGGGACGATGCAGCCACCTCGATATAGCAGCTATTAATTAGGCTAACTGATGTCTCTGCCTTTTCTGTCGCAACTTTCCAACACATGCTCCCATGCTTATATTAAACACATTCTTCATAGATTTATTTCACAAACACAAGTGTGACTTCAAAGTGGTAATGGTTACTAAAACATGCTTAAGCTACAGTTGTAAGATGAATATGGACTTAAAGAGTGCACACTTCAATTTGCAGGTACTGACGTTGAAACAGCAGGAAACCTTAAGGAATTTTAATCATTGTTATATACGGTCCTGCATTTTAAGAGACTGGACAAATGAATGGTCATAAATGAAATGTTTATATAATGATCGTTCATTACCCAGAATCCTTTGTAGGCAATGACTGCTTGAAGTCTGGAACCTGACGGACACATCAAAGAATGGGCTTCCTGCTTTGTGATGTTTTGCAGGTCTTTCTGCCTTTAGTTTTGCCTTCAGCATTTAAATTACATGCTCAATCGCACTGAGGTCATCAGGTGGCTTGGTCACTGCAAAATATTTAACATCTTTACCTGAAACCATGGCTTCAGAAGTCATAACGCTTCCTCTGTCTTCAATCACCTCATCCATAGACTCTCGTGACACACTGCCACTCTAAAACTTGCACTATGTTATACAGATGATGTTGTATGATTCGGCTCATGAACTGTTCCAAGCCCTCTCCCTGTTTTTTCTTTTCTTCATTCTTGTACAAGTTGACTTGACAAAATCTGATCTGACCTTTCTATTCTTGAGTCTAATGAATAGTTTTCTTCTGGTGGTAAACTCTCTGTATTTTCTCTCTTGAAATCTTCTCTTTATGGACCGCTTTGAAAATCACAGCCTACCTCCTGCAGGGTGTTCTTCACTGGGCTAAATTTTGTCGAGGGGTTTTTCTTTACCGTGGACTGATGGATGATCCTGCAATCATACGCCCCCCTTGTCTTCAGTGGGCGTCCAGGCCTTTTTATGTTCATGTTCTTTTATCCTCACAATGATTTGACCGATCCCAGTGGTCCTGCAATCTTTCAAAAGGATTTGTTTTGTTTTTTCTATCCTGGTTCACATAACACTGAGAGCTCCTTTAAACGCATTTCGGTTTCTGAACGCAAACATTTCCAGACATTGGCTTTCCGATCACTTTTGAGGCCCTGAAAAGTAATTAAAACTCGATTTAAAACCATATAGATTAGAGAACTATAACTAGGACATGAACCTAGCTAAGATCATTGCCTTTGCAGTTTATATCAATAGTCAACATTTGAGCTTTTAACCTTTTAGCCGAATCCATTCTTTTGTTTTACAGAGGCAGACATCATGATATTTATGCTTTACTGCGTTATAGAATACAATAGGAAGGTGCAGTGAAGGTGTCTTACTTGCATTCACGGCACGCCACTAAACCAGCGAGTCTATGTGAAGTAATGTAAATGAGTCTGAACTTATGACACATTAGCTAAATGTATGCAGTGACTAATGGACCCAGGCATTTTTCATAACCTTCAATGGGAAATCAATGAAATGGATCCGTCATACACAGCCTTCAGGTTTGCATTACTCAGAGACATTGTTGTACTGTACGGCACATGTAACCAACAATGAGGAATGTAGGAATTATGCATGGCCAGCTGGCTTTAGGTTGGCTTTATGCATAGAGGGCATTGTCAAAGTGATTATGGATATGAGGGCATGTGGCAGCAGGCTCACCCAGAGTGCAATGATGCTTCTGCACCCAGATATAGAGATGTGATCTGAGTTATAAATCAATAAAAGATGACAAGAGAAAAGAATGTGGTGGGGAGAGTGTCTCATACCTGAGGCCGAGCTTCTTAAATTAAATATGAGCTGTGACTCCTCTTTGTTAAAGCATCTGATTTCAGGTTGGGAGCTCTTGTCTGGCTCAGATTGTGACTGTTTTGCACAGTTTGGAACTTGAGTTGCAATAATTGCGTTCATTTTATTTTAATACATGCTGGTACAAAATGAGATATCTGGCGGTATGAACACATGATCAGTTTCCTTCTGTCCAGTGTATTTTTGTGCAGTTGGCTTTTTGAGATTAAACTTTGTCAATGGTTTATTTTTCATCTCCACTGCCCTCCCCAGACACTCTTTCCAAAGTCGTTTTCTTTGTCTAGTCCCTTTTCACTGACCTGTCAGGAAATCACTTGATGCCTGCCTGCTGCTGTGTAGTATATGAGAGCTTCTTAGGAAGCGAAATGGCTTTGAATCTTGGCCGTGCATTGACAGTAAGTTCTTCAGCTTTTTTCTTTTTAGGCATATGAACTCATTTACCAGATATTCCCAGTATCTGCAAATACACATCTCGACTATGCAAGAAACACATCCTCTTGAGTTCATTAAATATTTACAGCTATTTGGAATCATCATGGCTCCCTCTAAATTGAAAGTGCTGCAACAAAATGCACCACACGTTGATCCACTGGTGGTTTTATTGATGTAATTGCCAGACTCCTGAACCATAGCCGAGCAAACTTTTCTGCAAACCAGTGAATGTTTAAATTAATATGCAGGATTCTGTAACCACTTACCATAAAAAGTAAAGAAAAAAATAAATATTTGAATGGTTATTTGAAGTGGATTATCACAGACATTGCATGTTTCATCCTAAAAAAGCAGCATTCAGCCTCACTAATCCATTGAATAACACTGAGTAAAAGCAACTCTAGCAGCCTCTTTACAAGAATCGCTGCCGTGTAATCCTGTTTTGATTGTGGCCGATTAAGTACCTGCAACAACATCTTGCTGCAGGTACTTAAGTGATGAAAAATACGCTTCTCCCTTGTGCTTACGCGCAGCTGCATTAATCCGTTTTATAGGCTTTGGAGCATTATTAAACTGTCATTTACTTACTGAAACGGTTCTTAAATTGACCAGAAAACCACCGTACAGCAGATGAAAGATGCAGCAAAAATAGACCCTGAGATCCTGTTGCTCCCTTTCTGCACTTTCCCCCCCATCCTAGATTTCCATCCTGTTCTGTCATGCTGTCCGAAAAGGGAGATTAAAAAATGGTGAGAGATGCTCAGACCTTGCCGGGTCAGAAAACAAGAAATAATAAAGCAGAGGGCATGACAGAAGATTATTTTCCCAGATGGCCGTGGCTCTGACTTTTGTACCTAAATGTCAAAATGACAAATGCAATTTCAACCTGCTCTTTGTTTACTCAGGCCCTCTGACGTACTTCAGTGTGTGTTCAGGCTGCACTAATTGGCAGTGTATTCAAATTACTGTTATGTCTGCGTTAAAGCTACATAAGGAAGGTATTTAGGCAGTGCACGTGGAAAACCCAAAATCTGAAAGGAAATCTTGTTATTTGTGCACCCTCATTTCCTCTACAACATATTGATTTATCGTCATTCTTTACCCCATTAGTTCTATTTAAGTTTAAGGCGGACTCGGCCTTATCCCAGCATCTATTAGGTGGAAGCCAGGGAAGCGCCTTGGACAGGTCACATCCATCAGAGCTAATTCAGAGAGAATGAAAATGTACACCTGTGGACTCTCCAGAGACAAAAATACACTTGCCTTGCATGTATTTTAAGTGTGGAACGACGCCAAAGCACCTGGGGGAGAAACGGAGGTAAACAAAGAAGGATCACACACTCTGCATGGACAGAGCATCACTGATAAACTACGTACAACGTACTGGAATAACAAGCAGATATTTTAATTGAGACCGAGTCTTTTTTCCTGGGATACCAACCGCAGGGCTTCAGGCAATATGTAGTTCATCACATGGAAGAGCTCCAGGTCCACGTGCTCTGACATGTATCGTCGCATGACAGTCACACAGACCCCTGCCTTCTCATTACAACTCTAATTTTCGTATTGAGTAACTGTCTTTCAGTAAACAAGTGTTACCATCAGCAAGGAGAGGCGGGCCTTCCAAATTACCATTTAGATTGGACAACTCCAGGCCAAGAGAAAGCCAATTACTCAGTGACGTTTCAGTAAGGAAAAGGAATCGAGGATGGTCTGGAGATGAGTGTATATCCCAGCAGATGAGGTCTGTTTGCATCACTCCTCTTTGAATGTGGTATCGCACCAAGATCCTTTTTCATTGCAGCGGCTTCACTTTAAAATCTACAGATTTTTTTTTGTCTCTGCAGGGCTGTTCGCGCACTGATCTGAGCCACTGAAAATTTGAAAGGAGACAGGTGCTGTCTTTAATAATTGAAAATGGCAAATTGGCTCACTCAAAGGTAAGCTCGAGCGGTTGGGGAAATGACCCATTTTCCTGCCAAGTGGAATTATGTGCATTTGAAAAGCTCAAGTTTGAGAAGCACTTATTTATTGGCAGGAATTACTTGGAATTTTACATCAAATTGGTTTTTATTGCTGCACATAAGCAGGAAGACCATCCTGAAGCCAAAAAAGATGAATATCAATATTATTCTTAATTATTATTATGTTTAATTTCTGAAGACTTCCATCCAGAGGCTGCAGCCTGGCTTGGTTTGAAAGAAAGAGTCGTCAATACTGTTTTTGTATCCACAGCTGCCTGGACATCTGCCTGCTCAGCTGTTATCCTTAGATTATATGTGTGCGCTCCCTGATGAAAGAATGCAGACACACAAGACATTTCACTTTTTACCACTTTACATCTTCATCTTCAGTCTATCGCAGAGCTCCACTTTAAATCAGTTTGAAATAATCTGTCACTGTCATTTCGACAGGATTTATATAATGCTGTACAATGCAAATATACACCGATCAGGCATGACATATCCTCCTTCCTAATATTGTTCTTCCAAAACATTTGTGACTCATCAGAGAACGGACATGGGCCTTCTGAGGGTGTCCTGTGGTGTCTGGCAACAGGATGTTGTTAGTGGGAACCTTTGGGTCCTAAAGGTTGAGGGGAGGGATCCTCTGTGGATCATCCCAAAGATACTTGATCAGTTTGGGATCTAGTGAATTTGGAGGCCAGGTCAACACCTTGTGCTGTTCTTCATAGTGTTTTAGTTGTTCTTAAACTGTTTCTTTGTGTGTGTCTGTGTCAGGCTGCATCCTGCTGCCATCAAGGAGTGTCATTGCTATGGGGTGGAGGTGCCTGGTCTGGTCTAGGTGGTGGTACATGTCTAAGTAACACCCATATGAATGCCAGGTCCAAAAGTTTCCAGCAGAACAATTGTATTGTCACAAGATGATTAATGTTATTTACTTCTCCTGGCAGTGGTCATAATGTTATGCCTCATCAGTGTAGCTTTAGGCAACATTGGCGTCTCGTGGCATCTTTTAGTGTTAAAAATTGAAAACTACACACACAGTACATTGTGTTTCAAGTTGTCTTGTAGCTTGACTCATTAACTAGCTAAATAAATATCTATGTTCAGATAATAACATCCACCTGATCAAACATTTTGTTGCATTGTGCATCTGTGCATATTCTGTCTTATAGTTTTTCTCTTCTCTTTTCTCATCAGCCGTTATGTATTTTCACCGTAATGCCCATTTGTTCATCTTCACTGATTTTAATTTCCTTTTGAGCACAGAATCATCCGCGCTTTCCTTCCCCCCAAAGCTCATCATAGTGCCGCCTTTCTCTTTACAAACTGGCATTATGTTGGATTCTGGTCAGTGTACCAACACGGTAATAGTATGGGATGTATTTAAACCCCTGCTGCAACTGATTTTCAGCTAATCTGGTTATTTTCTAAATTGATTTCTAAAATAGTTTAAAATGTCGGTCAAGTTTTTCCCCAGTTTCCATCAAAACCCCAAAATAAATGATAGAAATGTACAATGTTCACACTTCTGCGCAAAGTTCTCAGCTTTTGATCACCAAAATCATTGCTTATTAATTTGCTGTCACTCAGTTAACACATTTATTAATTGATTGTTTCATCTCTATACGTAACCATTTAAAGCATTGCTGAAAGTATTCCTACTGCCCAGTCTTCCCAGCATTGCCTCCCGGTTCATATTCTGATACCATATAAAGTAATAATCTGACCAGTGTAATGAGACTTCGAAACAGAAAACCGATAGCAAAATGATAAAGTATCGAGCTCTAATATGTCATGCCTAATAGCAGGACATGATTTGATTTGGACAATCTGAGATCATCTGTGTTTTTTCAAGTGGAATAACAGAAATCAGAAGGAGGCAGAGACACTGAGACGCTGTATTTTATTGCCAGGTTCGTCCTGCCTGAAAACACACATACAGCCTGAAGAGATCTTGATACATTTTGTGCTTGGGTTCAGTTCAACATGGAAATGTGACTACTCGCATGCAACCCAAACCTTTTTGCTGGTTCTTCACAAAACATCACCCTTTTTGCCAGACTGTAATTGAAACTAAAAGCACTGCATTATATTTGACACAAAGAGGGCTGCAGAAATGTGAAATATAAAACACAGGTTCCCTCTGAGTGAGAATAAATGATAAGCTTGCACCAATACTGGACTACCTGGCCACAGCAGAGTCCAGGGAGGCAGATGGCTTTGACTGGCTTTGTTGGCGACACAGTTGGAAGAGGGCAAATGTGGGGAGTGTGAATGGACTGACTGCTGGCGGATGGGCTTGTTTCTCATCTCCAAAAATGACCCAGATATTGCCGAGGGGAGTCCACATGTGCACACAGTAATAATTAAGCTTAGCGCTAAAATAACCCACACGCACTTTATTTTTATGCGTAAATGCACATACACCACTGGAAACATATAATTTGACAGCCAATAAGTAAAAAGTACAAACTGCTCTTTAATTTTTAATTAAATATGACTCATGGCAATGATTTTACATAAGCCAGTCTTAGTTATAGCAAATGTTCAACATTTAGCCAGGAAAGTAGCAAGTAATCCTGTCTTATACTACATGGTTTTTCAGTTTAGGTTTCTTTCATCGCGTAGCTGTGTCTGAATACCTGCCACGGTTGATTGCTGTAAATCAGAAAGACAACAATCTCGTCTCTTGTATGTCGTCGCAGACAGAAACACGCCTGCTCCTCTGTCAAGGGCAGGGAGAGATATCATGGAGATATTATCACTCACCACGGACTGACTCGACTTGGTTACTGACGCTAATCTCCAATGATTTCCTCAGAGGTCAGACTTGTTTCCTTGACTGATTAGTTGTTGCACCTTAATATGTCTAAGCCAGCAAAGAAACAGTTTTGTATTGCTTTTGTTTGATTTCATCAAAGCCATTTGAAAGTTTTCTATTTGTATGTAAGTCTGGAAGTGTAGCTACCATAATGCTGTTTAGTACAAGAATGATTACACAGATTTTTAGCTTGTTTCTTGTTTACTTGTGTCGATTTGTGTGGCATTGACTATGCGTCTCTTGTGACCACAGGACAACAAGACACGAATGCTTCATCAGTCACTTCACTCAACATTTGCTTCTCACTTGTGAAACTACAGAACAAAAGTCTCATCACATCAGTTCAACACACTGAGCAAGAGTCCTCGTCACGGTCTACCATGTCGACCTGGCACATTAGTCTTTCTCTCTCGATAGTCCTGCAATCAAATCTGCCTCTTGATTAAACTGTGTGTGTGTGTGTGTGTGTGTCTGCCTCACGGAGGATTCTGAATACAAATACGGACTCATTGTCTTGTGTTGTGATTTGGACGGATGCAGCCGTCCGTCGCTCTTGCTTATCTTCATCGTTACAATCATTAAGCTGCCTTTTTTCTGAGTTGTGTCACACTGATTGATGTCAGTTGTCAGGAGCAGCGTTTTACTGGGTGGGCAGTCCTCTGCACTTTTCTGTTAATTTATTTCCTTTTAGGTTAGTCTGTCTACTCACTCACTGGGTTATGCTCGGTTCAGTGTGAGGATGTGCCAGTCAGACTCATGCCAGATTTCTATCAGTGTGCCCATGCTAGAGATAATCTGGGATATTTGTCAGAATTATCAAGCATTTGTAAAAGTGCTTAGAGGAAGAATGCTGAAAATACAGCCAGTGCAGAAAAGGGAGTAATGATACTGATTATTGATCAGATTTTGATCTCAGCTCCATAAGTTTCTTGTATTAGACGTCATGATGCAGCCACGCTGACACCGTCTGCCCACAGTCGAGCATATAAAACAAGAACCGAGTAAAAGGGCATCTCAAGCTGAGGCGGTGGTGTACAATATGGAAACACCATATCACAGCTGGTAATTATCAGCGTCAGACAGATGGTAAGGGAGTGATTAAAGTCAATAAAATCCATGTTAAATCAAGGGTGACACCCAGCAAGGGATACGCAGAAGCTTTGTGTTAAGTGGCTGTCAAAATTAATGCCATGAATAAGTGACTGAAATATTTGTTTTCCCTTTGATAGTCGTTCAGCGATACATAATGTGGCATGTGTCTGGCAGGCAACAGACTGGCTGCATATTTTGTGTGCTTGTGGTAAATTACATCGATCTGGCATAACATTATGGCCACTGACAGGAGAAGTAAATAACACTGACCGTCTTGTGATAATACAATGCTCTGCTGGGAAACTTTTGCTGGGAAACTTTTGGACCTGGCATTCATGTGAATGTTACTTAGACATGTGCCACCTACCCAGATCAGACGAGGCATCCCCATCCCCACCCCATTGCACAGGACCATCACAGTCAATTTCATAGTTTTTATTTATACAGTTATACAGTTTGTACAGTTAGCTAATTTTATTCTCTATATTTATACTTTTTTTATATTTATACGTGTCTTTTCTTACTGTGGCTTGAAACGGGACCAGAGAAACCATTTTCGTTCCTTCATATGTACCAACATGTGTAGAAATGACAATAAAGAATCCTTGAATCCTTGAATCCTTGAATCCTTGAATCCATAGCAATGACACTCCTTGATGGCAGCAGCCATCCCCAGCAGGATGCAGCCTGACACAGACACACACAAAAATGGTTTAGGAACAACTGAATATCAAAAGAATTAGATCCCAAACTGATTAAGTATCTGTGGGATCAGAAGGCCGATGTCCATTCTCTGATGAGTCACAAATGTTTTGGAGACATGAGGGAGACCTACACAATATTAGGAAGGTGGTCGTAACGTTATACCTGATTGGTGTATGTAATAAATTCAGAAGTATCCCTTGTGGGGAAAAAAACAATATCAGAAAAAAACAAAAATGGATAAATCAATCCAACCATGGTAAGAAAAATAAGCTATAATAAAAAATAGGTGTGTTAACAGCATATACTAATTTTATTCCTAAAAAAAGAAACAAATGACGATACAGGTGATGAGAAAGATTTAAGGAAATGAAAAAGTAATGTTCAGTTTTAAGCTGTAATAACTTGAGTCTCGCCCTGCTCCCTAGAAATACAGAGATTTCTACGGAATAAAGTCAAATTAAATTGTCTCACATCCTCATTACAGCCTCCTATTAACTTACAGTTGGCGCACAAATCAGCAGCTGCTTTGAAGGCAGGTCATTACCCACACAAAACTGACCCTTGCAAATTGCATGACCCTTAATAAATCCAGAAGAATGCGCCAACGGCCATACTTTCAGCTAGCTTTCTTATCTTCTTTTTTTATTTATTTTTTCTGCACGCGTATGCATCCAGGAGCACTTGCACTTCAGTGATCACATGCAAAATGCGACTCAGTGCGACTGATGAATAACAACGGCAAAGTATCTCTAAGCACGGAATGAATGTGACACAGGATGCAAAAAAGGGTCAGCAAATTAATTTCAATGAATAAAAATTGAGCTTTGGAAATATTTAATCTTCATAACCTCGATATTGTAAGATTTACTCGTACTATTGTGCGCACTGAATTGTGTAAAAGGCAGTCATGAAATATTGTGACAGACGCTGGGTTTCGGTGCTTCAAACCAAGCAGCCACTCAGACATTTCAGTGTGTAACCCAATTGCCCAAAGCTGCTCCTTTTTCAATATTTGTACTTCTGGAGGGATTTATGGTTATGAAGAGTAAGACTCTGCTGCTCTGTAATACTAATAGACTCTGGAAAGAAGCAGGGAAACATTTTAATATTTTTTGCCCATGGGTCCTTTTTCAGGGATGTTATGTGATGTACAACTTGGAGAACATTGTGTGGCTATGATAAGAATGTGTTGTCATCGCTGAACTCAGTGTTCCCAGACAATTGTACCTGCTAGCTTAGTCTGCCTGTCTGTCTGTCCATCAGTTGGTCTGTCTGTCTGTCTCCATCCATTTCCCTGTGACAGATGAGGAATGAGCTGTTGCCTACAGTCAGGAAAAGGGGAGAGGGAGTGTGTCAGATGGATAGACTGAGCGTAGCAGTCTGTGAATATGTCAGGTTAAAATGCTGGGACATTGCTCCGCTGTAATCCTTTTGGCTCCGTAGATTAGGAGAGACGGGGTGTAGTGCCAACTGGCAAATTTGTATTCTGGTCATCTCCCTTTCTTTCTGCAAGAGGCGACTTTTTTTTTTTTGGAACCATATTTAGTTTAGTGAAAAATGCAAATCATCCCCTTTGGTTTCAAAGGGAAATCAAGCCAAAGAGTTTGCATTTTGAACATGTACAGCCCAGTTCCTTCCATACATTCAGGCATAGTCTGCTTGTTGTCCTTACAAAGGTTCAATGTGGTGTAGCTTATTCATTCATCAAAGTAAAAATATGGGGAGAAAAAAAGTTCAGTGGCATTGTCAGAAAAGGGAGACTCTTAGCGTTTAGGACGGAAATGATGACTAGAAGGAAGATACAGTTAATGTGAGCTTCAGTGGAATAATACAGTCACATACACTAAAACGCTCCCTGGTTAAATCCAATATGCCTACATCCTGCACAGCGGTTCTGTGAGTGGTAAAGGTTTTGAGCGATAAAGGGAACAATATAAGTGTTCATCACCATAGTTGAGTTGTTAGCATGCTAGTAATCAGCTGTAGTTAGCTGGAACGTCAATGGCTTTGCAAGTAGGCAGTCAAAAACCAAAGTACTGCCCAATTTGGAATGTGGTCCAAGAGAATCACCAAAGTTAAAAACTGCCTATTTTGCCTGCTTATACCGAAAAAAGTAGTTTGCATCCTGTAGTAAGATAACTATAGACACCATTTTGCACATGATGTTGTGTAAGTGGAATTTTAAATGTAGGTGGTAATGCAGGAAAACTCTGAGCATCACCTTTCGGCACATGAGATATCTGTGAAAAATTAGACTGACGACCAAGTTGAAATGTTGGGTAGGAATGTTAGAGTCAGACTTCAAACATCATCAATCATCATTTCATACAGCTCATTTATTGAAGCTCCTATCATTTTTCTTTCACCTTTCATACAACATCACTGCTAGGTCTGGAAAATCTCTTGCATCTCGTTACAATCAAAGTTTTAGCCAAGAAGCCACAGGTACTTCTTCAATGTAACATTCTAAAAATAAATAATAAAATTTAAATAAATAAAATTTACAAACACTAGTTTAATAAATACTTGAACAGTTATATTTAATTGTCTCCACGCATTTAGCTTTACTGATTATCAGTAGCTTCTTAAACCACATTTCAGCATACTGCAGTTAACACCACAAATACCTTCAGAATAAGCTCTAAAACCTCCTTTGCACAAATTTGATTTCCAGTTATACCTAGTGTTATATATACATACAATTATATATGACACAGTATGTAAGGAAGAAAAACAGAACAGTATATTTTGAACAGTCAATTAAATCTATTGCAGAGAAAGAGGAGTAATTTCACATGCTGTCGAAATTTCTTTTCAAACCAAGAGTATTGGTCACTTGGTCTGGTTAGCTGTGTTGTCCTCTCAGATAATGATTTTTATCTTCCTGTGGCAATTCCACACCAGCATTCAGACATTCATCGATTGCTCTTATTATCTGTCCTGAACACTTGCCTTTCATTGTCAGCTCCCCATTCTAATAGGATCTGAATGGTGCTTTATCACTTCCAAAAAACTCTCTCACTCACACACACTTCACTGTGTCTCTTATCTAGATCCTTTGTACGGTGTAAATAAGCTTCAGAGTAGGCAGACAGAGAGATACTTTGGTATTGGAATTGTTCAGTTACCTTGACCCACGGCTGCTCATCTCCAATGCAACCATTGTGGATCCAATTGTGACCCCTTCAACTGTGTCTCCCTCTCTAATGCTTCTGTTGCTCCGCTGTCAGTGTAAGTGGATAGTGCAAAGACTCATTTCAAAGAGAGTTGCTGAGATACGGATTTATTTCATTTCATTTCCTGTTAAAAAAAAAAAAGGAAAAAGAGATACCAAAGCTCTGAGGGTAGAAAAGGGGGGGATCCAAACCTAGTTTCTGATTTTAGTAATTTTAATCGTCTCATAAATTTGACTTAATTTGTCAGCTGAAACGATATTATGATGATTGGCACAGGAGGGGATGAGAATTGTTACTGTTCTACGCAGCGCTAATTGGTTTCTCACGCAGCCTAATTTAGAGTGAGCAGCCCGCACATCACAACCCATGGCCGTCTTTCTGTAAGCAACACAAACATTTCACCCCCACCTTACTTAAGGCACGCATACAAACACGCACATGGGTATGCACACCACAGTTTGAGTGTTGTTCAAGCAGCTTTATAAACTGATGATGTTGAAACTTGGCTTCCTTACAGTAGTGGGAATTTATTTTATAAATATCCCAGTTTGGGATGAATAAAGAATCTAATCTAATCTTATCTAATTAACTGCATTTGCACAGTACCTCAATTTCACAGGACCATCACAGTCAATTTCATAGTTTTTATTTATACAGTTATACAGTTTGTACAGTTAGCTAATTTTATTCTCTATATTTATACTTTTTTATATTTATACGTGTTTTTTTCTTTTCTTACTGTGGCTTGAAACGGGACCAGAGAAACTATTTTCGTTCCTTCATATGTACCAACATGTGTAGAAATGACAATAAAGAATCCTTGAATCCTTGAATCCTTGAATCCTTGACTCCTTGAATCCTAATCTATTCCCAGAGAAAAAACAAAATAAAGGATTTGCTGAAGTTCAGCTTTAAAAATGTCTTACAATCTGTAGAAATTGCCCTAAGCTCAACTCTGTGTGCCACACAGTTATTCAGTTCAAAACATCGTGGACAAAATAACATGAACCCCTAGACAATATACAGCAATCAAGGACAATAGCTGCTTCAATCAGTACAATAGCAGATATTTTATGCGCCACAACCAATGATTATATGAACTTGTGATGAAATATCTGAGCAAAGCCTGCGATTGGAGAGAAGAACAGCTGCTAACTGATCACAGGCTGGTACTGAGTTTGGTCAGGTCACAGGGAACACTGCTATGCATTCAGAGCATAAAGACATGAGTGACAGTTGACGCATTTACATGTTGTAATAATCAGAACAATAGCACAATCTGGATAAAAATACCAAGGCTGACCACTTCAGTAGGAACAGACTAGTCTGATTGGAGGGAATTTTCTATCAGATTAAAAGAGGTGGTGTTAACCTTTGATAGTAATTGCAGTTGTAAAAGTTCCACGTTGTGAAGAACCTCATTGTGCACGTCAAAGTTCTTCACGTTGTTGGATTTTATGGGGCATGTAAGCACATACATCTTGCAGGATCATTTTATTTAGTATTCATTTAAGTTGGAATCTTTATTATTTCAATCGAGTTGAAGAAATATACATAGTCAATTTTTTTCTCTCAATAATGAGCAAAGTTGTCAATTTCCCTGCGGGAACTTCCCAAAGGGATCAGTAAAGTTATCTGTCAGTCAGTCAGTCAGTAAGTATTACCATATCGGATGCATTTTTGAGCTATTATGGAAATTGTACATACTACCTATAAATTGACCCAATAGTAATTCATTTTAATTTTTAATTCAAATATTTTTTTGTTAAACTACGTATTGTGAAAATTAATTTTAAGCTCAAGAGCTCAAAAATGCATTTTGGAGAATATTTCAGCTGTGGTCAGCAAAAGGTTTCATTAAGATATGTCAGCAGTGTGCAGCTGTCTTCATTTAGAAGTGGCTTTTATCATTTATTTTGATTGCCTCTTCTGTTTCTCTTCTTTCAGAAATCTGTTTTCTATTTACATAAAAATTTAGGTTGATTTTTAAATTAAATCGGAAAGACGACACACGAGTGTGTGTGGGGGCGGAGTCTTTGTTTGTCTTTTCTTCTCCTTCTCTTTTTTGTCTGTCTTTGTGGGCACTCTCCCTCCCAGATGTTATTTGCACCTGTGCTACATGCTGTGTCAGCCCTCCCAGTGGTGGCAGTATCTTGGCAGTCCTTGATGCAGAACCAATAACACAGAGATGTGATCATAAACACATCAAGATCTTGGCACAGTGGAAAGTGGTGCTAATGTGTACACACATACACATACACAAAATGCATTTCTTTTTTTTTTTTTAAGAGAGATGTTTTTTTTGTTTTTTGTTTTTTTTGTGAGCCAACCAAGATTTTAGTCCTTGCAATATTTTCAATCCACCTGCAGTGAATGTGCTGACATGCCACAGTCCCCACCCAGTTCTCAAACAAACCCGTAAACACAGCATTTTATGGAGGATATGTCGAAGGCAGGGGCAGCCAAAGGGCAAGTTTGTTGCAGTTACCTGAGTGATGTGAAAACTCTCAGTACTCTGTTTACTTAGAGTCCTCTGCCACAACCATCTCCTGTTACAGTGTTGTGTAGTTCTGGGGTTTAGCTTTTTGAGTTTTCTTTAGCTTCAGAGAGTAAATTAGCAAGCAAGTCTTAGCTTACTGGAGACACATGAGGACCTGTGGTTGGCGGTAAGTGGAGAACTAAAGACGCTGGACACCCTTTCACTCCGTTTGGCTAACGAGTAACTCATTAAGCTGATGACGGTTGATCTCTCAGCCCTTGAGCACACAACAGGAAGTCTTGTTCTAGATATTTGTTATCTGTTAGGCAATATTAATCAAGCTACATCAGAAGCCCCAAGACATTGTCCGTTTCCCCCTAGAAACTAAGCCATTAGATGACAATCAGTAGATACCCAGGTTGATCTTGATGTAACCTCCTTGGCTACAAGGAAAATCACATGCTGTCATAATTTCTGGGTTTCAGTCAGATTTTCTGCACATTATCTTTATCTAATATACTTTTCATGGGCCTACAATTAGTTAAAAGCAAATAATTCAGAAGCAATTTGGAGGCAGATATATCTGCTTTTAATATTCTGTATCTAGTTTTCTTAATTAAATTTGGTTGGAAGGGGTTTTAACCTTTTTTTAATCAGATGTCTGTATTCAAAGCTTAGGTGTTGTGGTGAGTGAGATACTTATTTTTGAGATGCTGAAGGAAAGATACAGGCTTTACAGTTTTCAATGGTTCAAAAGTGAAAACATTAAAGCAGGATTTCTGAGTGTCTCCACATCGGAGGGATATATAAAGTAAAAGTGTCACTTATGTCAGCTACACTGGGTTTAAAAAAAAAAGAGGCTGAATACATTGTGTAGAGAGAGTATGTGCTCTTTTCCCTTTTCCTCTCTGTCTGTTCTACTCGCCTCGCTCTCTCTCTTTATCACCCAGGGGTATACTGTATGATAAACAGTCTGTCAATTTTATTAATGTGCAATCGTGTGTGTGCTCATTGTTTTATTGTGTCTGCGATGCCAAACTGGAATTCGCTGCACAGCTCAGCCACGAGATGTGTCCATGTCTGAGAGATTTTATACAATAATGTTGTACATATAGGATCCATACACTCTAAAAACGGTGAATAATTTATCAAACTGGTCAAAGGTTGGAATCGTGAATAATAAAGATGGCTTACAAAAGGATACGACATGCTTTGTCCAGCGAACACTGAAAAAATGTACACCTTCTAGGTAATTATATTTATATTTGGCTAGTGTCTACGTGCTGTAATAATTTTTTTTTGATCCTGGCACCAGTGGGTCAAGTTTTGATGAATCCCAAAAATACGTATTCTCGTGACTCATAGTATTATAGATATACTTATATAGTTAATGGCAGTGGCAGTGCAGACTCTTTCTGCACACGTGGTGATTTGTAATAAAGATGGTGGTTTCCTTACTTTTTCTCCAGCACTGTCATCAGGTTCATCTGATCAAATGAATCCAATACTTTTGTCCATGACAAATTCATTTTGTATTACTAACATGCTAAATATGGCGAATGTGGCAAAAATGTGTTTTAAGTGCTTACCTTTGGCATAAAAGCCTTCTGTGAGCATGTTAGCAGGCGGATGTTAGCATTTAGCTAAACCACTGTCTACTACCACTGTCCTTAAGTACTGATAATGCACAGATCAGATCATACACCACCCTGCCACCCACCTAAACAAATTATTTTCTCAAATGTCTCAGACCTAATCAAAGATTACCATAGTCTTTTCGTGGTATATACGTTTGCGGCCTGATGCTAACATGTGATTACTGTTTGCACTCCATGGCACTCGATGCACCGTGTGCTTACTTTACATATTCAGTTCAACTTGTCTGCTAATTCATTCCTGGTGAAATTTTATATCATGTGATTAGCATAATATTTTCCTTATTAATTATGCAGTCCGTTATTTTACCCACCTGCAACCCAACCACTATTCATCAGACTATTTTTAAGCCAATGCACCGCTACCAACTACAATGTGAAATGTTTTTCATTTTAACATAGTAAGTTTATATGGGGTAGTAATATAAAGATATATTTTAATAATGTTAAAACCGCTTGTAATAACAAACTTTTACGTTCTATAACCTGATAAGGATCTATTTTTCTTTTTCTGATCTTGCACCAATACTCCAACTTCTTGTACGTTTAAGTTATCGCTCCGTGTGTGCAGACGTCTCCCCTCGAGGTAATGAGCCATAATAAACTGGTAGCAGAACTACGTCTCCCAGTCTATCAAAACCGTATGATCTAGCATTATCCTGTAAGCCTGAGAGAGATGGCTCTGATTAGTCCTGCATGAACAGCTAATATGAGTCTAACAACCAAGACCAGATGTGGTCTTTATTCAGAGAGCTGAGGAGGAGAAGGATATTTATCAGCACTTAACCTGATCGCATAAGTGCAAAGAGATAAACGGAGTAAATTTTGGGCGCTTAAATGTAGACATGCAGACGGAGCTGTGGGCAGACGGACACGCACGCTCACTAATTCGTTATTGGATTGCATCCCTTTATTTCCGTTTTTCCATCTTATCTTGATTATTTCTCTCATCCCTCAGATCTCTTTGGGATTTTTAACATCTGGACAACCAATTCGGAATAAGTAGCCAAGAATCTGCTCGGGGGAGACAGAAAGGATGAGCACCTTTACTTTGGCCTTCACCGTTCAGCCGTGATCCAGTACATATAAGGGTTCAAAAAGCAGAAAGTGTGCTCCGTTACCAACCATCCATCCACTTCTTGTTTTTCTATTGCTTGTTTTCTCACTGTCACACTCTCATTCCTTATCACATGCGCGCACACACATCCCGCGAGTGCTTGGATTTTGAACTGTACCCAGAAAAGCCCCCTCTGGGTGTCTTTCTTTTATGAATATTGGGAGATCAGTATTTAACTAAGCAGGTGTGCAGTTGGTAAATCATTAGGAAAGGGGTGCAGCTGGGACTCGGGGAGGATAGACAAAGAAGCATATGGTGAGAAAATGGTTGGTCCGTGGCATACTGATCCAAACAAGTGATTCATGCACTTTGGCATTGTGGTTTTGGATGTAGGGATGCCCTGTTTTTGTAGCTCAAGGATGAATCAGACCGACTGGGTTTATCAAAGCTCTGAGCCATGCTGGTAAGTTATCTCAAGCATGGAAAAGCCTCAGCCTGTCCCCTGTGTGCTTGCGAGGCAAACAATGCCAGCGAACATGAGTTATTTCAAAATTTTGCATTGAAATTTTGCAGAATATTAATCACTGACTTTCACTGAAGTTCGTGTGTTTTGTGTGCTGACTGTACACTCGCCGAGGAGCTTACTGAGGGAACAGAGAGGTCAAAAGATAATTAGATTCGGGGTTCTTTATCTAAAGGGATGTTCCATACCACTGATAGTGGTAATTAATTAGCTTATTCCTTCAGCATAATTAAAACCCTCGATAATCTGACTTTTGTTCTGACTGAATAGCTCCTCACTGGCGACAGATGGGACACGGAGAAACCGGGCGAAACGAGGAAGTCAGAGGTGACACGTTCTATTTGTCAACTTGCGGTTTTGCATGCAGCTTCTCATTGACACTCCCGGAAGGGAAGTTGATCCTCATTGCACTTTGGCAGTCGCATTAGTTTAATCTGATTGCACTGAGAGAAATTTGTGGGATTTTATGAAGGATGCTGTCAAACGTGCATTACAATGAAGCAGTGGTGACAGCGTCTTCACCTTGAGTCTGACGCTGACGATGTCTGACAAAACATTTGGTGATTAGGAGGACTTCACGTTATCTGGTAGCTTTGGATCAGGGGACCGTAGGTTTTTGTGGAGTGGGAGCAAACTCAAGAGTTGTTTTAATTTTAAAGGGGCACACCAGGTTTTACATGTACAGATTGGTGCATGTCTTATAAGGAGTACTACTGAACTTGTAGAAAGCTATGTTGTCTGCGGTTCTTTAAAAAGGGAAAAATTATCCCCTGTGGTGTATTTTGGGACTGCGGTTATTCAGATTTTGCTTTAAACACTTGGTAAAAGGGACGCACAGAGAAGGAGGTTTAACTTGATCATGCAGTAAGCAACAGGGGAGAAGCTCAACCAATCCCTGTTATCGATCGATCAGCATTAAAACTCACCGGTCATTGCTCCTCTGCCAGGAGGTTAATATAAATCTGCAAAGCTCTGTGATGCACCAGTGTACTGTTGTACCAATGCAGCAGCACTACTAACACATTACTATGCCTAATGACTGAAGATACTGACATGCCTTTAAGCAGGAATAATAAGTAAACTGTATAAATCTGGCAGAACCTTTCAGGCAGCAAATTTTACAGTTGCTGACTACAGGCGAGTGGCAGCTTTTGCAGACATCTGACAAAAATCAGAGCCATCCATGTATTAGCTGTATCCACTTTATTCTGTAGAGGGTCACGACAGTACACCTAGGGTTAATACAGCAAGGCCGACAATCCTTTATGCCCATGTCTTGCGTCTGTGTGGGGAGGCTGTAGCACGCAAACTCTGCACTGACGTGTCCCCAGATAACCTCAAACCCAGAATTATTTTGCTGAGGCAACAGTGCAAATCACTGCACTGCTCATCAAGAACAAGTAAAATTAGTACGAATTTCAAATTTGCCTATGTTGTCTTTGTGAGACCCACATTTGCTGTTCTCTACATAAAAGGAGTCTGTAAAAGCTGTCTCTCCACTTCTCCACAATGTTACATACTGCTGGTTCTGAGCTGAGTGGCAAGTTGACTGACTCCAGCCATTAGTCAGCCTGAGTCACCTCTACAGTTTGAAAGAAGCACTTTCTCCGTACTTGGCTCGCCTTGATTGTGATTACTCTTTGTCACAACAAGATACAAGCTCCGACTGCAGCCTGCTGACCCCTGAGCGATCACTGACTGATTGCCCTCGAGGTTGATTCCCCATAATTGAATCACCGAAACTCCAGCATTTAGACGTGCCACGGTTGCTGGTAATGTGTCCAGTGAGGTTCTGTGAGAAGTTTAAAAGCGTGGATAGTGTGGCAATGAGAAAAATTCTGCCAGATAATTTTGTGCAGCTTCCCTCGCTTTGAAGGGCTTTTGTAGTGGAACACTGAGAGTGCCGTTGACAAGCCATATGGCAAAAAAAAATAATCTGCTGGGAGACAGAGAAAGACTGGGCCTACTTGTATATTCTACTAACAACTTGCTAAAGGACGGGGATGACAGTGGAGATGACAAGTCAGGCCGTGATCAAGGTCAGTGCAAAAATGTCTATGAAAATGCAGAATTCTTTGGGCAGAGTGAGGGGATTAGGGTTTTTATTCATGTGAAGAGAGGGCTGAAGAGATGCCTATAAAAGGGAAAATGCTCCACTGACCTTGTATGATGGAGGTAAGACAAACTAAAGTAGAAGTTAGTGGATAGAGGAAAGATCACAGGCTTTGTAGAGCTGGGGGTGCTCGGCTGTTCAGTCGGCATTCAGATGCTAATGTCTCAATGCACGTGAAGAAAAGAAGCAGTTACATACGCACAGAAATCATCCTGAGGGTGTCTAATTATCACAAATCCTATCACCATAACATTGGACATTCATTTTTTCTTCCTGTAAGTACACAGGTTAAAATGTGATAATGAGTTGCCAGTTGTCGTAATGTGTTCATCAGCACAGATGTGCTTTCCAGGAATATTTGTCAACACGAGGTTTTAAATCTTTCTATCACTACGTCTGAGCTGCAATCACTAATGCAAATCACTAGTGCTGAGGAATCAGAAACGAGACGGGAGATATTTTCTCTCAGCATAATCCAGAATAACCCACACTGGGGTTACTGTGATTTGCAGCAGTGACGCGTGATGTTTTGTTTTTGCCGTGGCTTGTCTTCTTTATTCTTTATCCGCCTAATCAAAGACAAATTATTAAAGTGAAACAACATATCCAACCCGGGGCATCTTAAACTGACTTTTTGGTTTCTTCCTCATAAAATATTGCAAGTTATACAGTAAGCGCAGAAATGTATGTAAGTTTACAAGAGAATACTACATTTCTTCAACTTTTCTGTTATCTTTGATTTTTTTTCATTATATTTTATTTATAGCTTTTCAGGTATGTCAGACATCAAATGAACAGCAGAGAGCAACAAACCAGAACTCCGTGTACTGACCTTCATGTTTGTATCTGCACACATTCACACACGCACACAATTTTGATTTTCAGAAACCAGCTACAGACACTCATGTCTCTCAGGGTATTCTGAGGTCAGTAACTGGCATTCAAGTATCTTGAAAATGTCTAAGATGTATGTTTTGTTTCCCCCCAAACGCAGCCTCATGCTTTGTTTAAGCAACTCATGATCTTAACATCAGGTCATTAAAATACACTTTTGGGAATTTGACATCCCATAGTAGATTGTTAGAGACACTTAAGTCTACTGATTTGAGTCATCAGTATAGCGTGAGATATATGGTACAAAGTGCTGTTGGTAAATATAACGTAGCTAGGGCTTGTTCACGTTGCTCAGTGGCCGGACAGTAAATTCACCCTCTGTCTGCCTCCCACACACACACACACACACACACATCATCTATTCAGACCTCTTCTCTTTTTTTTTTCTGTGTGCTGCAGTGACTTCTGACATCGTTCAACATTTATTTGCTCCAACTTGAGCCGCTCAGTTGCAGTCGCCTTTGTTAAGCACACCAAGAAACTCTGACCAGCTGAGACTCGAGCGCTCAAAAATAAATGCAGGTTTAGCCTGCTGCGGTGGTACAAAACTGTGATTGTGTTGTGTCTCACTCTGGGACACAACCTCAAGTGGTGACCTGTAGAGACCCGGCACGTAAAGAAGACGCTGACGTGTGTGTTGAATGTAATCTTACCTGAGAATGGTGTGATCTGTGAATTGCTTTATACTGAATGTATTGATCTGCAGCTTGTGAACAGTGAACAATTTGAGAGCTTTATTCATTAGTGTTGAGATTACTACCCCTGAGGTCTCTTATCCAAGAGGAGCGTGGAGAGCGCAGCTTCATCATACGCATTGATTTTATTCATGCTATTTCTCAAAGTTATCAGCCTTGCATATCTTTTATGTCCAATCAGCTGTGAGCATTTTCTATCCCAAGACTCTAACCCAGTGAGGTTTACTGGTGCATTGGCAGCATTATTTCAGCTTAAATACAGATATACTTAGAAATTTTATATGCACAGACAGCTGCTAAATCCAGTGTATAGTAGTTTATGTATAGTTTCCATCCAAACAGGATAAGACACAACTACTCCATCATATATTTTTTACGTGTTTGCAGTCTCCTTGCACCTCTTGCCCTGCGGTTCACCTTGCAGTAACCCTTTTTTACAGCGTATGTTATTTCCCATAGAAGAAACAGGAATGGCAGAACCCTCAGCAAGAACATATGTTTACATCTCTAACTCAACCTCAACCTAGATATACAGATATATACAGCCATTATGTTTTATTTGTGTCTCCACATAATTTTTTCTTGAGTTATAGAGTATTTTGTTGACATTCTTGAGAGGGTGCATCCGATAGAAGAGGCCATTATGAAGTCAAAACTGTCTCTGTAGACCAGCGGGCTACAGTAACTTGGTTATCAGTGTGTTCATGCAGTTCTTGAGGAATCAGACGGTGTGAAATTGCAGGACGGTGAATGTAGAGGCTCGGCTTAGAGTTTGTGTTTATCAGGGTCTACGTGGCAGGTGTGCTGGACTAGAACCACAGACTGGGTTCTCTTCACCATTCTTATTATTTATGACTTGAAAAAAATAAATCCTGACACAAGAGCAGCTCTGCGTCCTAGCTGGGTATGTCGAACACTTATTTCATTTCCAATTGTTCTATTATTGTGCTCCTCCAGGTGTGACGTACGTACTGTTTCAGTGCTGCAGTTCCCTGGAATCCCAAATGTAATTTACAGCTCTTATTCTCATCATTTTATTCTCATATCAGCCTGGGCAACATTGAAAGAAAGTAAATTAACCTTTTTGGTTAATATTTATTCTAAATTTGTCTCTTCAATATATGGAAGAATCTTTTTTTATACTTGCAGATTAGTCTATAGCCGTGAGAGTACGCAGTGCACCCAGCATGAACTCTAGGACATGAACTAACCAGATCAGCAGCTGTCTCATCCTCCTATCCTCTTCTACTTGCAGCAGGCACAATATTGTGCAAACCTCCATGCACACATGCACACCAGGACCCTGATAGAACTAACGGGTTTCCCACTCACGGGATACAAACAAGCTCCAGTTGGGTAAATACACGCAGACATAGTGTTAAAAATCCCACTAGGAATTAGGATGATGAGAGCTGTGCACATGCTGGCAGGAAGTCGGCACAATATCCCACTCACGTCTCTGAGCATTTTTGTATTTTTGTAGAAATATTGGCCCATGCGTGAGCAGGAAATGTGGTCTGAGGGTTTGCAGTGACTCTGAGCAGGAAGCTCTGATGTTTCATTCCACAAGTCCCCGCAGCCAACCGTAATTGGCTTCCACATTCCTCAAAGGATTACCACTCACTTCTTATTTGTGTTTATGAAAAATTATTAAAACATTTGCTTTGGCTCCCTGAATTACACCCGGACAAGTGTCAAAACACTCTGTTTCCACTTGCCTTATTTTCCCCGTGCATTGGATGAAATAAACCTGTGAGCTGGTGATTTTCAACTCAGATTAAACACCTTTACTTCATTCGTGTGCACATAAGAATCAGTGTCAATTAAAAATATGTCACTGGCACTTGTATCTATGACTGATGTATGTTTATCTTGCTGTTCTCTTTCTCTGTCTGTACCCGGCTGGCCTTAGGCAGATGGGTCCCTCCATATGAGCTGGGTTCTGCTCAAGGTTTCTTCCTGTTAAAAGGGAGTTTTTCCTTGCCACCGTCGCCTGCAGGCTTGCTCTGGGGGTTTCAGGCCGGGTCTTGTAAAGCGTCTTGAGACGATTTGTATTGTTTTTGACGCTATATAAATAAAGCTGAATTGAATTGAATTGAATTGAACTTGTATTGCCTGGGTTATTGTGTGTAAAACAGATTATTTGCTTGTGGAGAAACTGACACTCTTTCCATTTTGAGTAATTTCTGGAAACATGCTAAAATTAGAAAACGGGACAGGAGATTGCTTATACCAAAGTAAATAACCCGTATATCATGAAAAATTAAACAGCCTGTAGCTTTGACCCTGCCACTGTCGCGATATTAAAACAGGGGAAAACTGCAAACTCAGCTTATATGACAGAGTAACCCTGATCAGTCTTGATCTTGCGTGACTCTCCTTTATGTTTGTCTGATCCATGTGTCCTGGTGTGTAATCCGAGGTCCTTCCACGAGCTATTGTCTATGAATGAATCTAGATTTGTTTTTTCTTTCTTTCTTTCTTTTTTTTTTTAATCATTCGACGGGTGTGCCACCTGCCAGTGCGTCACGGCTCCTCTGTCCAATCCTGACGCAGTGCCTCTACGTGCGCCCTTGGAGATCCCGCGGTGCTCCTCACATCGCCGCCCAATCTACTGCTCGGTGACGGTAGAAGGTGGCAAGCCTCGTTAGCCGAGCACCGTTAGCGCTTCAGATGTGACAAGACTGGACTGGCGTACTGCTTGCTGCTGTGCCAAACATGGACCCGTGACAAGTTTGACTGGATTGCCATTTCAACCCCCCATCTACTTACAGTGCTTGTGTGCATCAGCGAATGACATGAGGTAGGTGACAGATACTTAAAGTTTGAAAAAAAAATCATTCAAAGTGAAGTATTTTCTACTCCCCGAGCCGTTTTTCAGCTGCGTTATTGTGCCGCGTTGTTCCTCTCCCGGCGCTGCACTTTAAAGTTGCAGAGAACTCAAGGTGATATTACATGTGCATATCCCCGACGCGAATATATTCAAAATGATACTGCAGGCTCAAAATTGATGGGCATTTTGTTTGAATGCAAGTTTGGCACACAAGTGCAGCTGCTGTGCTCCCGGTGCCCGGCTCAGCATCCCTGCCCAACCCCTCAGCTCTCTCTCCTCCAAGAAGACTGCGAGGCTTTTTTTAGGCAATATGTAAAGTTGATTAAAAAAGCAAAAAGCAAATGTTTTTATTTGAATTTCTCAAAGTGAAAGTTATTTCATTTGATTGGGGGAAAAATAAGGCTCGGTTTTTTTATGCGTATTTTCCCTCCTCTGGCGCATGTGTCCTTATTGTGGCGAGCAGATGTAAAGAATTAGTTTCTCCATTGCAGTGGACAGGGAAGCAAATTAATCGTGTCCTTACATGGCAAGTGGAAGGCTTTCATGAATTGGGGTGACTGTTTATTTATGATAGCCATAGATGGCGATGTGAAGGAATGTTCCCTCTCAGTGACCTGGGGGTACTTTGACATTGTGCTGGATAATGAGTAAGAGCAGAGGGAATGGCATCTGTGCCATGGTGCAAATATTTTCCTTTTAGTGCACGGCTGCAGTTATTCATCACAGAAGCCAGAGAGCGAGTTTGACAATACAGTAGCTGTATGTGAATCACAAACTATTCACCGTTGCTGTAAACCTAAAGAGTTTAACATTTTCATATGTTGCTCCTATCAACACAACCAACGTGTTTTTATATCAATATATCAACAGAGCCATTGTTAGGGAACAGCACAGTCAGGTCCTGTGTCATGGTGAATGCACGCTCTGCTAAAGGTGGAGCAGGAATGTGTTTAGATGATTGTGACTTTCCATTGCCGCCTGTGTGGAGGGATGCAGTGGAGGGCATTGAGAAAAAGACACATGAAAGCGAAAGGTGAACAGCAACAGAGCTGACACGGCGTGATGTATTGTTTGAGCCTCGGTCAATACTGGTTGGCTAACGTTTATTTTCGGGCTCTCCACCTTTGATAAATTGTTTTGCTGTGCATGATGCTACGGCCGTATTGATCATGGTTATGACTTTTCCAAATGGGCTGTGGGTGGAGGATAGTGCGCCGTATGGCCCCTGGTGACAGAGGTCTACTTGCAGTTGGAAAATGTCTTTGCTGTTTCCTCCTGCTGCTGTTCTGCGTGCGCGCTGCCTTAGCAGATTGCCCAGATGCTCATGCTTTTGGTCTATTAGTCCCAGGCTTGTGATTACGTGCTGACGCTGAATGATGTGTGAGCTGTTATTCCCTTATCGAAGTCAAGCTGTTTCTTTACGTTTCATTTCTGTCGTTAAAAGTAATAGTTTAACAATGTGGGGAATACCCTCGAGGATTTCCTGCTGCGAGGTAGATGAAAAGCTCAATACTCTTATGCTCTTGAGTATAATACAGCAAACAGCTGATTAGCTATGAGCATCAAGGCTGGAAATGAGCAGACGGCTGGCCTGGCTTTGACTCTATTGAAGAGTTCCACATAGATCCCATAACTGTCTTTTTTACAATTGCATGCTCCCATGTAACGCCATTAAACTGTTCCTTAAAAAACCATAACATGAACACATCAGCCTCACTTTCAATAATGTCTCCAGTGAAGACCGAGACACAGACAGCAGTGTGGTCTTATTTAAAAAAAAAAGAAAAATAAAAACAGTTCACTGAACAAAGTGAAGAGTACAAAATGAACATTTGGTGAAATAATAATGTTCCATCCACACAAGGCATCAGTAGTGAAACCCCAAGGCTGAGGTGTACACTGAATGGCACTACCAGGCCACTTTTAGAGCAAGCAATAGGAGACAGTGATGGGTATTTTACAGGAGTCAGCTGGCCAAACAGACGGGCTAACTCCCCCAGTGGGTTTCATTAGAGCTCGTCTTGATGTTAAAGCCTGTTTAATCCACTTTCACAGCCGCGCAGGCCACAAGTGTCTATCTTTAGACGGCAGCGTGGACAGAAACTTTTCCATCTCGGTTCAATTATTAAAACAATAACACAAATTCCTTGTAGCTGGCCTTTAAACGTCTCAGCTGAGGAGGCCCTCTGTGCAAACTTTGAGCTGCTGGTTATCTGCACAACTGACAGGGAAAGGCGCTTTCAGCTTCAGATAGAAGGCTGTCAATCGGTGTCCGCTCCATTAACGTATCCACGGACGGCTGTGTTTATGCGGCCGTGCAGTCCTTCGGCCGTCTCCCCTTGTTCCTCAGTAAGTCGATGTGCTGCGGAGGGCGTGATTACAGTGAGGCCTTATTTAGGTGAGTGTCTTGCCCCTTTGTCTCTGTCTCCGCGCTCTGGGCAGCTGCTGTTGTTGTCCCATGTTCACCACGTCTGCTTTGCATCATACGCGCTGTGCTCGGAAGACACTGACAGGCTTCAGTGGCCTAATAAGCAGCTTGACATCTTGAGCAGAAATATATTTTATATGGCTGGTAATTTAGATACAAAGCATTGATCATAATTATAATCGCACCTAATCTGCGTTACTGACCTTTTTTTTTTGTCGTCTCTGTTATATTACTTGCACCGGTGGTTCCTTATTTGGTGCAATTGAGGCTTTTATAGTTAACATAACGTGTTTGTTAAACTGACACTCACCACTCACTGACCTTTACTAGCTGTCATAGGCTTAGCTGATCCAGGCCCTTATTGGTAGCAATAAGGCTCTCACTTCAGGTCTGTTACCTACGCTGATCTGTGTTTACCTTAGGATATTGTGCATGTTCAGCAATCAAACAATCCACACACAAATCAAGATAATGCAAGTGAGCAACAGTTCAAAGGTCAGGTATTGGACAGGAAATGAGGGGTGATTTAGTGAGGTGTAAGGTCAGCAATATGAAGTTCATAATATATATTACTTTATCTAAACTCTCCAAAGGGCGAATCGGTCTCCTGTGACTGTAAATGTTGCACTGAGAAACAGCCCGCAGTGCTGCTGCAGACACCAGTATTTCCATACAGTTTGCAAATGTCTAGCAAGCGCCGGTGCACTCGACTGCACTAGTAATCTCTGTTCTGGGTACTATTTTTTTTTCTTCTCGCCTCATTTAACGTTCTCCGCCATGCTCTCTGTGAATCCGTTCTTTTTCTTCTGGATGTTTTTTTCTTTTTCTTTTTAAGTCATTCTTTCTCTTTTTGCTCACTCCCTCTGCCATGTGTCACGGCTTGTCTCACACTGTCTCACTCTCTTTGCTTCTGCTCTCTTGACAAAGTAAAGCTCACTCGAGGGAATTCAGAGTCATGTCTAATATATGACCAGCCTCTTATGTCTGCATTCTGTCTGTTCTTAGTAAAGAAGTCAATAACAAGTTATCCATCATTCTCAGTGGAGGTCCACGGGGAAGGGTTGAAGGTAAAAGAGAGCTGTACTGTACACATAAAGAGTGGGGAAAAATAGTCGATGGAGAATGACAGAGTATTGCGGGAAATATGTATGTGTGTGAATGTGAATCAGCTCTGGCTCAAATTTAGGAATGTAATGACTGCTCAAGGAAAAAGGGAGAAATAATAATGATGAATATTCAACTTAGTGGGGGTCAGGCTCACAGTCTCAATATTTAACCATATGTTGCTTTGTTCCGATTAATGTTGCTGCCATTTATGGTTAGGTCATTGTGGTTAGGTTAATTTAGCTTCACGTGGTACTATTTACATTAAAGACTGCTTTGTAAATTCAACTGCAGATTGCAATACGCTGCCTTCTCCTCGCTATGACACACTGACGTATCAATATACGTTATGTATGTAGATTAGTGCGAGAACGATGGTCGAAGCTTCACGTTTGAGAAATGTCTTAAAAGAATCTGACCATTTTGAGGTGAGATGGGCTGAGTATGTAGCCAAAGGCTATGGTTGGCTTACCGCTTTAATTTTATGCAGGGATTGGTGTGTGCCGTTTCAAGTGTTAATAAGATAGCAATTACCCCCTGTTGACATAAATGACTTGGCCTCAGTTTCATAATACCCTACAGCTAATAATCCTGAAACTAGCTAGTGCGAGACATGTTTAGAGAGCAGCAGCTAGATGCCTCTGAGTATGGTTTTGGTGATCTGCTGTAGTGTATGAAAAAATAAAGGAAACAAATAAATAAAATGCTAATGCTAGCCCCCTTGCGACATCTTAAGGGGAGAAGCAGCGCTTTAAATCCGTATGGTTGAACTCCTGTGTTTTTGTTACTGGCCTTAATGGTTCCCAAGGGAGTTTGTTTTGTTAATCCATGGCACCGTCAGAAAAAACACAGCCAAAAATGCTCTAACAAAAAGATGGTGCATAGCAAACTGTGCCAACGATATAAAACTCTGTCTACTGCGTAGTGTTGTGAACGCCGTTAGCATAAAAAGTTAGCATAAAAAGCAGAAAGCTAGAGCATTTTTGAACGATGACGATGTTAGCTTAAACCCGTGTGGCTAACATGAACATTGGTAATGCTTGGTTTCAAACAAGACAACCTGTGGTAATTCCGAGGTACGTCTAGAAAAAAAGCAGAAGAACATATTCAGCGTGCTCTAGTTTTGGCACTCCTCAGACCCAGACGGGTGTTGAGCTAATCTAAATTTGTCCTGAATGTTTGGGAAAATGTTTGGAAGATGTGTGTGCTTGTGGAAATGGTGTCCAATGTTTAGTTTGGTGACTGTCGGACAAAAGAACTTGTCCGAAACTGTGCTTCGCTTCTCCCTTTGGAATGAATAGATTCAAGAGCTGCTGCTAGACATGCATCTTCTCTTTTCTAAACTGTCTCTGGTTCAACAAATCTTCTAATAAGGGGCGGAAGCAACAGTGTCTCATTTGCATTTAACGTGACAGATAGACAAAACAATAAAACAACAAAAAAACAATTGGTGCGATATTTTTACATTACTTTAAATGAAATTACTTTCCACTTCTAACTAAACCTTCTGTTGATGTTTTACAAGTAGTTCTTTCTTTGAGTCTTTTTTTGTCTGTGACAGTTCTCAGTCATCCAGGTCATGGTACAGAAAAATCCACGCCTACTGACATTCTCATGACAGTACAGCACTCACTGTCCTTTCTTATTTTAACAAAAAAGATATCGAGCCGTTTATGCACAATGGGGTAAATTCTCCAAACTAAGTGAAATGTTTCAATTCATCAAACGTATTATCTAACACGCTGTAAGAGGCTATTTTTCAACATTAAGGCTATATATACTATGCAGTTTGCGGTTATGGGGTATGATTGCAAAGTGACAATGACAACTGTCAGCGGGATATTTCTCTGATTTTTTTCAAACTGCTGGAATCCAAAGAATACCACATACTGTGCCATTGTGCCTGCACTAATAATGGCATGGTGGGGTTAAAGCAATATATGTAGAGATGAAAGATGGATCACTCATGCTGGGCAATAAAAGGAACATTTACATAAAAAAGAACCTCAAGAATCTGAGATGAGGATTTCTTGTGACAGATGTTGGTCTGGACTAACATCTGTTGTTATTTAAAAAATAAATAAATGCATTCCCATTTCATAGACTGGGTGCAGAGCACGTTTTATGCTCAGGCATATATTTTTTTGGTAATTGTCAGGATACCTTTTCATTATCAGTGTCAATCCTATTTTACTGTCACAACATGTCCTTCTAATTTAAAACCCAATTGAAAGTCTTTGAAGTCTAATCATGCAGACATAAAGTTAGATGAGACGCTGCTGTGTGATTAAGTTGCTGTCAGAATGAATTTGTCAGAACTGATCATTAAGTAACTTCTATTAAGGATCCGTTCCCGGAATATTTTTCACATTACAACTGAAAAATGTCTGCTCCACCTCCTTTTGTTTTCTCCAGTTGTTTGTTTCTGCCTGACTCCCTCTCGCTTTTGTAATACAGCTCATCAAGCACATATCAAGTGAGGCAAATTATATGCCAGCCTTGAACTCAGCTTGAATGCATATCCTGACTAAATCACATTTTTGGGATTTGTAATGGTCCATTTCCAGATCATGTCAAAAGTCGAAGTCAGATGAAGGACAAAAGTGATTTTGTCTTTGCAACTTCTTAATTTCACACACGCTGGAGGAAATAAAAGAGCGTGTCATGAGGGAGAGTGAATCAGATTAGTCTTAAGATGTTTTATTTTTATGTCGTTTGAGTCAAGTGTAAAATGTAAACAGTACATTTAGTATAGAGAAACACTCATTTGAACCGAAATTGCTGCAGTCTCATGCTTTTCATGGATCATCTGTTTAATCTACTCTCAGCAGTGTGTCTGCTCCTCTACCTTGCTGTTAGATATGTCAAGTTTAAGCCTTTTGTGCTACTCTTTCATTTAACACCTGTTGTTCTATTAAAACAGAGTGAAGGATTTTATTCCAAACCAGAGCTAATCAAAAACTACTCGAGGAGCTGCATGTGGCACAAGAGAGACCGAGGGTGCTCCACTGGGATGATCATAGCTCTGGATGTAGATGAAGGGCTGTTAAAGATTATTCACAGTGCCCTGTGGTTTTAAAAAGGTGAGCAGGTGCTTTTTTGAGGGGATTTGGAATCACTGATTGGCCGCTATGCCAACCTGTTAGTGCTAATATCTATGCCGAGTTGCTGCCAACTGTGTTTTTGATAAGATATGGCCTGGGAATCCACTGCAGAACAGCAGCATTTCCATAAGCCGAACACACAGTGTGTCCTGTGGTTCAAAATCCTCTACCTGTGATCAGCTTCATATCCGACATGTCTCGCTTCTCATGAGTAGTGTCATCTCGACGCTAATTGGTTTGTTATGATAAAAAGTGGATAGCCCATTCACAAGTTTGAACATAATAGTACTGCCTGTGAAGCCCTTCAGAAAAGCATCTGTTCCCTTTATCCCCCTGAATAATACTATTCAATGAGCAGATGCTGCAGTCCTGCTTTGGTGAACAAATATTGATCTTTAAAGTTACAGTTAGGATTTAGTCAATTGTTTACGCAGCTGGGTTTCATTACACCAATGCACGTGATTAAGCCACCTTACCAGGTTTGTTTGTTCTAGCTGCACTCTCAGTGATGCTTGAAGGTGGACTCCGGTGTTGCGCTCTCAGTATTATCACCTTGCAGAGTTTCCACTGAAAGACAAAGCTTCACAATGACATGTTCAAATTGAAGTCCAATGAACAAACGAACCGAAATCTTTCCTCCAAAGCAGGTGCAAGAGCGACAATTTGCACCATTCTTGGAGAAAGTTTCGCACGGTGGCTGTCTGGGAGTCTTCATTTTCCCTCAGTTTGAGTGACATTTCAGAGGGAAACAGGGAGTTGTAAAACTCGTATCAAGGCAGGATGTAGAGCGAGCCCTCTGGCTAAACTAAAATGGTACTCCAAGCCAACAAGACCCTCAGCCTCCAGCCGCTTGACATTTACATGAGACTGAAGCAACAAAAGCGTATGGAAATGTTTTTTCACCAATTTGCTGTCTTGTCAGTGAACACTGAAAAAGCATTTGGTTCTATACTTTTTTTATTTTTACTGTACAACAGGTTACTCTTGGATAAGAGCAAAGTTAGACAACAGGGACACGTGTTTCTGTGGAGATGTCAAGTGTTTGGTAGAAGCAGCAGGCTGACAAAACTGATACAAGGTAGAAATAATTAAGTAAATTAGTGGACATAATATACACTATTTCTCTCTGTACTTATACAATATGTACTTTATATTGTATATGTATAGTGTTACCTGCTCTGTGAATAATTTACTGTGCCCTCTGTTGCATCGTGCACCTGGAGAGAGCCTCGCACACATAAAGCACAGGTTGCAGCGTGGTGCCGACCTACAAAAGCTAAAGTAAGAAAACGCGACTCAAATCTTTCACATCAGTCTGCGCCACAGCCAGTGAAAGCGTTGCAGAGGGAACTCGGCCTGTCTCCGTGAGGGAATTCCAGCTTTTCTTTGCTGGCATTTTCACTCCTCCATGTGAGGATGGAGTGGTGTAAACCTCTAACACCACCCCAGGGATTACTTCCACTTAGCAAAGTGATAATAATTTCTAGCTCACTGCAGGAATGCGTGTAACTTGGCATAACATGAAAGCTTTGCTGGAAAAGTGCAATGACATGAAACACTGGACTAGGTTTTAGGATCAGTCATCTGTTTTGTATCCGTCCTCATTACACGTGGAAACTCACAGGCAATAACCAACACCTTACACGAAATCCCTATTAATGAGCAGCTTTGTAAATAAAAACTTGTAGATGAACTTTTTTAGCCTTCGATCCAAAGTTGATGAAGAGTGTGAGGTGAAGTGCAACACATTCTTGGGTTTTGCAGAAAGAGAGTGCGTGGTGGAGGACGTACAATCAGATATACAGTCAGAGTATATTAACTTTAGTGGCGCCTCTGGGATGATGAGCAGGCCACAAGCAAGAGAGGACGGATGGAATTGCCTGGCATGTCTCCATACAAATGTTTTTGGCAGGATAATGTTGGTAGAAAAAAAGGGAAACTGTTTATTGGCTTGGTACCCTCTGGGTTTCTTTGAAATGTAATCATAACCCAAGCTGGACATATTTATTGCATATACAGGCAACACACTGGAGTTGCAAGAGCTTATTATTTATCAATATTTAGCCATCTAAAAATATAACGTATAACATGAAAATACAGTAGTTAAATCAGCTTGATTTACAAGTCTGGATTCCTGGCACATGCTCAGTTTCAATCTTTTCAAATGAACGTGGCAAACAAGGAAGACAAAGGACATGATGAGCCCTTGTTGTTGAGCAGTACGATGGCTGGCAGAAGCACATAGCAAGGCACCATTTTAGCTTTCAGTCGGATATTTTGCTGCCACAACCAAACTTGCTCACACCCAGGGGAGTGAATGAGCACATCTGATGTTGTGTTCATATAGATTAGGAGGTGCAGTGGAGATTAGCAAGCCTTTTTGGCATGAAATTGTGTTTGTGTTATTCTACTTGGTATGAATTATGAAACTAAAAACTAATTGAAATTCACATGAAACTACAGTTTCACTTGGTTACTGAATATGTATAAAGTTTGGGCGTATGAGTGAAAAATCTTCCTGTTGGTTTTAACGGCTGTACCTGGACTCGGCAAGCATGAGCAATATTCATATATAGGCTCAGTCTGCAAACATTTACAGCATACACATAAAAATTTACATGAAAAGTACATCAATTAAACCTACTAGTAAAAAGGCTTGTGTTTACCAAATGATCACAATCTTTATAGTGTGAACTGATTCATCAGGCAGGTCATTAACAGGTGGGCACGAATATACAGTATATCCCAAATTTAAACGTACTCTATCCAATAGTCAACAAAAACCATCTAAACCAACCTCATGGTGATGCTAGAGATCATTGAAGTCTGAATTCTGTGGCGCTGGGGGCTGAGTTGTCACATGATAGCCAGTCCAAGAGTTGTTGAGATGTTTTAAAGCGGTCACACACCCAGTCTTTGGCAGCAGTCCGGGAGTCTTGAATTGGCAGATGTGTTTAGCAAACCAGTGGATGAGAAGACAAACGGAAGTAAACTAAACGACATAGCTAAAATGGTACACATAGAAGCCGCCTTCACTACACGTCTTCGTGTCATCCGAACGTACAGCACACAAATACTTTCACAACACCATGATCATCTCAAACTAAGAATCAGAAGGTGTTCCTACCATCCTCGACTCCCAACTAATGGTAGCTCTTCCAGTTTCCCCTTTTGAATAACGAATAGAGTCCGCTAACACCTGCTGATATGCAGAGTTATTTCCTTTCACAGAGGCATAGAACGTGCATGCTTTAGCTTTTGAAGCGTGTTCAAGTGTTTTGGTGCAAGGATAGGTGACGCTGATGTAATGCGCTCATTGCCAACCGCTCCAACCTTTGTTCTGCATAGTGTTTCATTTCAAGGCTGATACTCCTGGATGCAGCGATGCACCTATCTACTGCAGAGCACTTTTATGTGTAGCCAAATGAGATTAATTGACTGCCAGCAACAAACATGTTTTTACCCGGATTGTTTCGTTTTTTGACAAACCACAGTTCACCAGAGTAGTTTATGATTCTGCACAAAGCAGCTTTTTATAATTAAAATATGGCATTGACTTCTGTGAAAAAAATACCAGTACATACTGGGAGTGTGATTAAATAAATAAATAAATACGTTTCCCTACATATAGTTGATGACCCTGATCAAGCTCCTGAAGGTTTCCTCTCAGGCTATGCCAATTTTCCTTTCCTTCCTTGCTGTTCATGTTTATCTACCCACTCGTTTTCATCCAGATTAGGGAAACTCTTTAAATTAATCTCATTCAATCTCCTATTTTAGCGGAGGCACTGAGTCGCAGTTAAGAGTTTGTATTCATCTGCCTCATTTTCCTAAGCTGCTATCATTACATCAGTCACATCCTGCTTAATCCTTAGCTGGTGAGAACCACCAGAGGAGAGCGATAACCCCGTGACCCTCTCTTGCTGACTCTCTGTTTGTTATTCGTACATTGGACATCAGAATCTGAGGTGATAAAATAACTCAACAATGATGGACCATACTTTGGAGAGCAAGTAAAACAGCAGCCTGAGTCATTTCCCTGGTTTGGTAATGACCCCTCTTATTCTATCCCAGCTTTGGCAGCAAGTTTAAGCACAGCACTTTACTCTCCATATATCATAATCAGGATGTGGCAGAGGTTATTTACATTGTTCACAATCCAGTGTTTGGGCTCCTTAATTCCATGGTCCATTTCCAAGCGCTATCTTGTGCTAATGTGAAGAAACTTAATCGCACTGCTGCCAGATCTTTGTGTTTTAATTGGTAGTGGCTCTGTGGAGTTGGGATTTAGACCCCTTGGCTGTTGCATGAAATGCTTTGTCAGTGAGCAGTCCGATCAGGCAAGAATACTGAGGAGAACTGGAGAATCCAGACAGTTGAAATTCCTTGGCTCACATGTTTTGACTGTTTTCAGTCTTTGCAGCGCCAGATCTCTAAACCAAGATTTATTTGTCTCCCCACTGGTTGTGTCTAAGAGAAGATGAAGGGAGAATAAGAAATGCTTAAAACGCAGTTAAGTTGTAATTGGGTTGTTTAATTGGGACAAATTGTGTGGACAGATGTGTTAGATGCAGCTGCTTACTGGGTGATTCTGTAAGAACAGAGTGATGTGCGTTCCTGCATCTTTTACAGGATGTGCTGATTTACGCAGTATTATAATTTAATGCTTCTTGTAGGAAACTGTAAGGTACTTATTTGTTTGCCTTCTGCGTGTCGGACAGTCCTCTCGGCTTTCTTGCAAAACGGGGACAGGCTGTGGAAGCACATGCAGGAACAACATAAATTAGCACTAAATTGTTTTAAGGCATGTACGCGGACAATAATGGAAGCACTGTAGCTCCCTAAAATGCCCTAACCAAACAAATCCATTGATTCTTACTTTGACTGAGCGTACAAGAGACTGGCAGCTGGAACAAGAATGCCTTAGGCTCTTTGTGAAATGGTTCACAGAGCCATGACAAAGAAAATGAAATGACAATTCACGGTGCATATATTGGCACCCAAGGCAGACATTCTTCCTCAGAAGCCACAGTCGCTTTTCTTTGTCTTATAGAACCCTTTTAAAAATGTTGCCAAGGCATAAACATTTTCAGTTTACATCCCCACCCTTTGACCAGCAACTATTTAATATAGTTGATAGTCTGTCATCAATGCTAAAATGTATGACGAAGAAATCTTTCATTTTTTCATTTTGTTACTGCATCACTGTTCTGAAAGTGTGTCCATATAAGGAGGTTCTCTCTGGATGTTTTTAATAAATCCCTTGGCCTGTTATTTATTTATTTATTTATTTTCTAATGCCGTGACTTCTTTGGAGGTCTAAATGTGTGAGAGAAAATCAATTCTTTCATAGAAAGATGATTCTCGGAACTCTAGTGGAATGAGAGAAGAAATCCTTCATCTCTTCTTCCTCTTAATATGCAGTGGCTTTATTTATTCACAGATTGCTGCTGGAGGATCGTCTCCCCAACTTTTTGAATGTAGTCTAGTTCACAGACTTACATTTACTTTTTCTTCCACTTTCTTTTTGCAGGCACGCTTCATGCTGATTAACTTTTACTTCCTGTCCCATCCTGTGTGCACAGACAGTAAACTCATGGCCGATGCCTGCACAGAGCCTTGGTGTTGGGATGTTCATATTTACTGCATCTATCAATCAGTGGAAGTGACAGGGTGTGGCCTGATCTAACACAGCGCTTGTCTAAACAGCGAGGTCATTTGATCTCTGCTTGTGCCTCATCCATCAAAGTGACATATGCAGATGCTTTGCAGAGCGTCTAGAAGACCTCTAGACTTCTAGGGCTCCAGTTCGCAAGTTCAGGAGTCCTGTCTGACAGCATCGGTGCCAGCATTTGGCCGTCTGGGAGCGTCTGTGGCCCTAGTTTGTGGTGTGCCCTGCAGCGCTGGCACCATTCAGACCCCCTGTTCCCGGCTTTTTGGCTGATTCGGCATGTTTGAATCACAGGCAGAACGATGCGGTGAGAGATGTCTCTGAGTGGCTGTTCGGCTTAGCAGACCAGTTCATGAGATGAGAAACAGAAGTGATGAGAGTAAACTAAATGTTCAAATGGTAAGAGAAGGCTCCTCTCGGTTTACATCTTTATCTCAGCTAGACATTCAAAAACTTCAATGTTGAATGTCAAGTTTCAGTTTACATCCTTATCAGTTCAGACTCATTCATTGTAAATATAATTAAGACTTTGAAGGAGTTAAATAATATTGTTTTTCTCGTGACTTTTTGGATATACAATTTTGATCGGCATATAAATCTTTGAGTTGAGGACATAACCCCGGGTGTTTGTGAGATATTGCATCCCCAAATATGGCACAGATGTACGTATCAACATACAACCCAAAAATCATGACGCCTCAGGACACAGCTGTTGCAGGCGCAGAGGCATGAAAAGACTGTGATATGTGTGTGTGTGTGTGTGCATCGGAGATTTACAGGCTCCCAGGATCTTATGTTACCTTTGCTTAATTTAATAATTCACATGTGTTACTCCTTTGGGTCATGACAAAGACAGACAAGAGAGGCGGGATGGGAAAAGGTAGGAGGAATGGATGATATAACATTTGTGGACTTGAACAACACTCTCCTTAAAATAGAAGCTGGGGAAGCGAGACTCTAATCTGTGATGCTCAGCTGAATTTACGTCCCCGAGGTGATCCTTGGACACATGAGATTCAGAGGTTTGTGGAGTCTCACGTGTGATCCTTAGAGGAGCTTCAGTGTTGTTGCCGTGCCACGAGTCTGACACAGAGAAAATAGCTTGATGTGTCAGACATTAACTGCCCCAAAGCACGTCATCAGTGAAACCATTGTCTGTTAATGGAATATTCATGCACAACATTTCCTTGTATTAATCAGTAGCTGGAGAAATGTTTTCGTCATGGTCCATCAAAATGTTGTGATGTCCTCTTCAGCATCAAGCCTCCCGCTTGCCCAGCAGAATCTTAATAGTTTTACTGATACTCTATATTTCGTACCTCTGAAGATATGGTGAGGCTGAGATGTAGTGAGGACTCAAGTGACTGGCCTGACTGAAAAGAAAATGGAAAATTCATTTAGCCCCAGAGCGAGCAAGTACTATATCACATTTATAATGAATGATTATGAGCGCTTTTGGGTTTCATATTCTTAAGAAGAATCCAAGCTGAACATTTGGCATATGGTTTTAGAGAAAAAATCCTGCTGGTTTCACGAAACCAGCGCTGCTTTTTAATTCTTCTACATGGGTGTCTGAATAGTTTTTAATAGCTGAAGAGATGTCATGGCTGGCGTTGGATGTGTGTGTGCGTGTGTGTGTGTGTAAATCCATTTCGCTCCTTCGCAGGCTCACTATTTGCTTACACTGGGCATAATGAATCATTAATTCACTGCTGTCACTTGCAGCCCACAGTCACTCTGAGCAGAATTAACTCTTGATCCAGCAGAGCAGGAAAAGGAACAAAGAAGCGAGGGAGCCTCAGCCTATCTATATTTATTTCACTCCAAACTGTGAATCTGCAACGTTACGCTGCGCTCTTCTGATCCATATTGGTTTGATTGTGGTTTGCATTTTTGTAAATTTGTTGTGTTTTATCATTCCCCAAACTCCGGTTCATCTGTGCTGTGGGTATTTTCAGATGCTAAACTACAAATTATCTTCTGTTCTGCAGTGGGTAATGGAGCATTGCTGTAGGTCCTTTTTGTATGTAAAGTTATCACACGGCTATTTGTACATCAGAGAGTCCCTTTACAGCTTTAGAGCTCAGATAATTTTAAAATAGAAATGACAATACATTAAGTATTAGTTCGCTTTTGTGAAGCCATCCAGAATGTGTAAAGTCTGACCAATTAGCTGAAAGTAATGAATAAATGGTGAAATTATACAGTTAAACTCCAGATAGAAACTATGCTATTGTACTACGTTAGAGTAGCATACGGCCGCCATAATAGTGATTGAACACCCTACAGCTACTGTAGGTGCCAGGAATGTTAAATAGCTGTAACCACCTTCCACACGTAAGCATATAACTACATATATGAATATATTATGATAATAGTGTGTGATTCTATGCTTTAAACACATAGTCACAAAGTTGGCACAGAGTTTCAACACAATAGCTATTGTTAGCGTAGTCTGGCTCAAAATTGCTGCATGACCTGGTCTATGATATTACATAGAGTGCTGCTTTAAAATGATTTTTAGTTCTGCAAAAAAAAAAAAGGCTGGAAATATCAAGTCCTGAAAGTTAACAAAGAGAACCCAGTCAAACAAATGAAACAGAAATATTATACCGCATTTGTTTGTTCAGAAAAATGACCTAATATTACACATCTGTGAAGCACAGAAGTAAGTGCACGTCTGGGATTGCAAGTTAATTTCAAATTAGTTTCCATCTGTTCATTGCGTTTCCTACGGAGGAATCGGCTAAAACTCCTCCAAGACGCTGTAGATGATGACAGTTACTGGAAAGGTTCAGTTGCTGTTATTGCTTCACAAGGGAAACGCGCCAGATTCACTTAATTTTGCAGCGCATAGATATGTATTTCTTTAATAACACATGCAAAATATTTGTCTTTCATTTGTTCGATTGGGATCTCTTTTTCTACTGTCAGGACTTTCTCATTATATACAAGATGTGGAAAATTACTTTTAAGCAGTACTGCAGATATGTGCTCTGTCAAATGCAAACCCACTTATTCTTTAGCACTACTACAGCTATGGCTAGCATTTTCAACCTACCTTGGGCATGCCTACAGTTTTTAAATATTTCTATGGATTTTTCTTCTTCTTAAATGTACTGTCACTGTTAAAATTGTTATAGCAAATTATTTAATGTTATATTCACAAAACTGGTGTTTAAACAGATTAAAATGGGTTGGTCCAGAATCCTGTTCTCATGTCCAAAGCAGCCTAATAGACCTTCATGTTCTGTACTTAATAGCTGACATTCACAGAGCTGTCTCTTTAAAGAAGAATCTGTCAGCTGGCTTGTTTATCTAAGCTTCTATAGGCTGCGTGTATGTGTGTGTGGTTTGAATAGCTTAAAGTAATGAGATAAATGCTTTTAATGTCCAGATTAAGCATCTCCAAGCTCTAAAAGCACAAATCCAAATGGGATCAGGCAGGCCTTTTATACACACAGTGATGTTAAATAATATCAAGGTTAAAATTAATTCTAATGAACACATTTGGAACAATTTGCAAAAAGCAAAATATGCGGGAATTAATTTTACTGTACAAAAGAAACACTTTAGACAGAAAACACAAGACCAGCAATAAATATTTCTTCAGATGATGTAGACTATGTTTGGATTAGCCTGGATTGGTGTACCAAAATCTTATTAAGAATTCCCAGCAGAAATCGGAGTAAAGTTATGTTGTTGACATTAACATCTCAACGTTGTTAACTCGTCTCTGGATAATGAATCGTTCGGTAGTGCTGTTGCACGTTGCAGCGGCGCCTGGTACTCTGATTAAATTACTCTTATTCCCAGGTGCTGTCTTTTAATTTTTTAGGTTAGATGGGCAGTGTTCGCGATGTTTTCGTTTGGATTTCTCATTTAAACAAGTACTTTCTCTATGTACGCCTTTCAGCTTAAATATTTAAGTACTTTATTGCTTTATTATTCGGGACCTCTTTTCCATTACTGCTCACTTTTCAGTATGTACTCTCAGTGAATTTCCTGGGTCGGCCCCTTACTGTTTATGACCCACTGTTTGTGCAGCATTAAAAGGTCAAACTGGACAAATAACTTGTGAAAAGGCAAATGACCCAAAAATGTTGTTCCCATGATTTCTAAAGGCACGTTTCCATAACGCTGCTGAACATGTAATTTCATCTGAAATGATTAATTGAAAACACAAACACTTCTCGGCATTACTCGTGTTTAATTGTGGCCACGGCATATTAAAACTGGCCCAGCGAGTCTTGTGGATGTGTGAGAAAACACTTTGTCTTCATCTGTATGTTTGTTTGTGTGAGACATACACTGTGCCGTGATTTAAGAGACCAAGGGGGCCGGATTTAAAAATAAACTGGTTCTCCCGATGTTCTTAGCATTGACCTTTTGCCTATATTTTTCGCTTCTTTCTTTTGGAGTCCACAGGATGTATTTTATGACTATTAGTGGTCTTTCAAGATGAAAGTTGGAAATAGCCACTGCCTGATGAAAGAGCATCTTTATTTGAAAACCTAGAATATTCTTTTGTTGGTATTGGCGTTGGGACAGTGCAGTTAAATTCCTATGTGCATGAATAATTCTTTTTGCGCCTTTTGGGACATTGTAATAGAGCCCTCTGTCTCAAACGGTCCTGAGCTAAATGGAATTGGAATGAAGCTCTGTGTTTGGGAGTCAGTGTTCTCCCATTTCTGATGACCGATGGCAGAAAAGAGATGAAAGGCCTAATGTAAAAAGCCCTGCCTTTGCTTCTTTTCCTCCCCACCTCCCCTCCTCTGCTCTTTCCTCCCTCCTCACCTAAGCTGCAGTGCATCTTTTCAGTGCCATCAAAGAATGCAGAGGAGGGGGTCTGTCATTCCTGTCCATGTACACAGCAAATAGATGCAAAAACATGCGGCCACATGTTCCACCTCTTCTTCCTGTCAATCCTTTCGTACTTCTTCCTGTCCCCCCCTCTCCCTTTCTTTTTACCTTCTTTCTACGGTATAATATATACTCCATGAGGGAAGTAACAGCAGCCTACGCAGTTTTGGCTCAGTGAACACGCTAAGAGCTTTGAGCTTTTGGGATTCTGAATTCTTTTATGCTACTTTGTGGTATTTGTGATGATGAAGACGGCTGGCTAAATGGACTGAGGAATTTCACTCTGCGCATCAAGGGTACACATCATTTGCCGAGCAAGCTGTCTTCAATTATCCATCAAACACAATGCTAACCATTAGCATGAAGTTTATTTGTGCACCAAGGGGATGTCACACATTCAGAGCCACTCATAAGCAGACATTAGGGGCTCTTTGGTCATGCTGATGCCAGACACAGAGTCTTCATGCTTTCTTCCCTGCAGAGCAGACTTATTTTTTTTATTATTATTATTTTTTTGTTGTTGTTGTTGTTGTTCTGCTCAGTTTGCGGTCTTATTCATCCTAATGGTTGCATTTTTTTTCTCCCCCCCTTTGCTGCGTCGTTCACACCTCTGCGCCTCACGCCTCCTCTTATGCTGTCGGCTCACATTCAGAGCATTTCTAATTGAGTTTTTGGACAGCCGTCCCGGTCGCAAACGCTTGACGAGAGATAAAAGAAATTTCGCATTATTACATCAAAGGGGCGCCCACATGCACCCTCGCCCCATTCCACATCCACACTCACCAAAAGAGATCAAATGAACATCTAAGGTCAGTCTAGCTCGGAAGGGTTAATGATGTAGAGACTGCGCTTGGATTTTTAATTCACACTCTGGGCGGATAACTACCCTCAGCCCATGCAAGCCTCGTCCCTCCACTGATGACTCATGCACTTTGCACTTTGTGAACAACCTGTTTATTTAAAGCACTTAATATGAATACGTTTGACTGTAATTTGACTTGGCTGGACTCAGACCTGTCATTACCTGACACTGTCTACTCCACCACAAACAATGGGCTGTTAATAGCAGCAGACATGCAATAGACAGGATTTCTAAATTCAACAATGGGATGATTCAACAACACCTTAGAGGTAATTCACACTTAATTGGCATGTTCAGATTTTAAAAAATAATTTCTCAAGCGGCACGGTGCCGTAGTGGTTAGCACTGATGCCTCACAGCAGGAAGGGTTCGAATCCAGGCCGACTGGGGCCTTTCTGTGTGGTTCTCCCTGTGTCTGCGTGAGTTCTCTCCGGTACTCCAGCTTCCTACCACCATCCAAATGCTTGCTAGTTAGGTTAATTGGTGATTCTTAATTGTGAGTGTGAATGGGTGTCTGTCTCTCTGTTAGTCCTGCGATAGACCGGAGACCTGTCCAGGATGTACCCCTCCTCTCGCCCGATGACAGCTTGGATAGGCTCCAGTGCCCTACCCATGACTCTTCACAGGACAAGCAGTTACAAAAGATGAATGAATGCATTTCTAGCCCTGTTATTGTAACCCTATCTTTCTCTAAAAAGTATATAACAGCTATGTCTCTTACTTTGACAGAGCAAATAATGCATTACATTATATACTGACAGTTTTAGCTTCTACATTTATACTTGTCTACTCTGAGAGTAAAGACTATTTTTAGTATTCTGCTATACATATTTATATGAAGTGGTACCCCAACAAGACAAATTATAACGTATATACTGAGATAAAGAGTGTGTGTGTGTGCCACAGTTCAACGCAGGAGATTCATTAATATGGCCGTGACTCATTTGCTGAGATGAGAAAGGGTTTTTATCTGACTGGTGATTCTGCTCAGAAGCAGCGGCAACCCTGCAGGTATTTCACGGCATTTTCAGATCTGTTTACTGCATGCAACATCAGCTATCAGCTATGTCAAAAGACCTGGTCCAGATAGAAATTGTGTTGAGTAAACAAACATAAAGCGTTACTCATCAAAATGTGGGTTTCGTGCGGCTTTGTTTGTGACCTTTTTGCAGAGTTGTTTATTTGGACGTGTTAAGCACAGCATTTTTTGCATTCCATTTCTTCCTTGCTTTTGTGGGTTGCGTGGTGCCTCTTCCCCTGCTACCACCACCACCAACTGCTCTTCATCGGTTTAGCGCGCACGATAATGACAAAATAACCTTTTACTTGACTTTTTAAAATTTGCCAGTACAAGCATCAGGGATATTATGTCGATGCTATAATATAACTTGACAGAACATGATTTGTTTTAATGATAATGACAAATTTCTTCTGACAGAATAGTTCACATTTGGTTTAGCTCTAGAGTAAAACAAACAGAGTACATAGCAAGCAGTCCCCTAACTCTTGGTGACCCTCTGAAGAGCTTAAGTATCTACCATTCATACAGTTTTTCTTTCTCATTCTGAAGGTCACAAAGACCTGTCATGCCATTAGCATTGATATATCCGAAAACAAAGATTGAATGAATCTTAAATCTGTCCTAAATTTGACTGTGACATCGGAGCTGCTGTCTCTGTGTGGATCTCTTTAGAAAGATGAGTTTTAACAAAAGTGAGAGGGTGAGAATGCTTCGTGTTTGGCAAATTTTCAAGGCCTCTCTGCCTTTCCTCTCATGTCTTGTTTCTTTGAAAGATTACACAGCAAATGACGGCGCTGCAGATAATTTTCAACGTTTCTAACTTCAGTGAAGATGCAGTGAAACTGAGTCGTGTTCCAGTGTGTCACTCACAGAAAAACGGACCTCGCTCTTCAAAGTCATACTTTTCGCTCTTGAAATGAAACCAAGACAAATATAGATATCAGTTTTGCAGAAGAATATCTTCATTCTCTTCTATGCTTTTGAAAGTTATGTCCCATGGTTCATTTTATCTGGCCTTTATTCCGTGTTGTCTGCTCTCGCTCTCTCTCATTTTCCTCTACAGCCCTCATCTCTTTCCTTCCTTCACAGCCTCATGGGCTTTATAGAGGCTGCTTCTCTTCCATCTGTTTCCCAATCAATTTGGTCTCATTTCCTGCCAATTGGTCCACCTCCATGGGCTAAGGCTCATTTAACAGGAAGCATTGCATGTTGAGATCATCAGCTGTAGTTATGGTGATCAGTCCGTGAACCGCAGTGTCAGAGATTGCCTGGATTTTGGCCATTTGTTTGAAGGTTTGGACATATTCCTTTACAAGACCACTGCGTGCGCATGACGCAGCAGTGCTGTTTTGGCAGATGGTTCAGACATTTCTTGTGTTTTTTAATTCGTGAAAGTTTAACATTGTGACTGTGGTCGGGTTGATCTAAGGGCACACATGCACAGTTTGTTTGATGGCATGCGAAGGTAACCGTGCAGAATCACTTGCAAACAAACCGTCCTCGCAGGACAGCGTATATGGCCCTTGATTACTTTATTGCCACTTTTTTTACACACAGTGTAATCTACTATCATCATCAAGCGTTTGTTTGAGACTGCCACAAACATGGCGCCTCTACAGAATTTATCACCCATATTTCTGTCCGTATCAGAGCTGCTGTCATCGAGCCTGTCTTAAATTCACGCAGTTGTCCAAGTACACCGAAACAGAAGGCTTACAGAAAAAATCCTCTCTGTCCTCACTGATGTGCCAGAAAGAGATATATACATATATATTTTTTTTGTCTCATGCATTTTAAAACCAGCTTTAGCCCACGAGGTGGTTGCTGATCTGGAGAAAGCAGTGCAGCTCTACTGGTCACACATATTAACCTCTCCCAGTTTATATTAACTCCAGAGGACACTGAGGGAAAGCATGTGGAATACTGGCAGTCTAATTATTTCTGTTAAGCAGTTTCAAGCTTCTTTGATAGCCTCCAATTGACTTTCCAAGCTGATAGGCATAAACCAATTAATAGAATATCCCCGTCTACGTTTGTAGCCGGAAAGTTACTTTAAGTTTGACTTGAGCGGGCATCTTTTATTTCACAGACAGTTTTTTTTCCTCGGCACATTATTACATAATTTAAAAATGCCTGCAAATACTGAAAACATGCGACACCTAAACTTAGCCCTGTGTTAGGATATTGTCTTCCTCGCTGGGCACTAAGAGAACCCTGATGTGGGTTAATCACACTGTATCAGACAGAATACAGAGCCGTGGTGTCTGTCCACTGTTCACGGAGTAGCCGGTCTTATCAGTGCGAGCAGATGGAGAGCGTCCAAGTGAGAGGCTCAGTCTGGCTCCATGTATGTCATAAGTAAGAGGATGACCTTGGCTGCATCTCAAATACTGTTCAGCCATAAGAAAACACACTGTTGCAGTCCTCTGCTTGCAGCCCGGGTTTTCTCTCTCTCTCTCTCTCTCTCTGACACGCACAAACTGCCATGCTCCTACACATTCCTGTAAGCAGCGCTACAGCTGGAGACAATATACACTCCTCCGCACTATCGCTTCATCAAAAAAAAGCCATTTGTAAGACACTCAGAGAGGCTCTTGCAGAGCCCTTACAAGCAGGTGATTAGATGGTGAGTCATTTGTAGCATTTACCACAGTGGGATGAAGCTGTAAGGTTCAGATGTTGCTTTAATATCAGAATCAGTAAAAACTTTTTTTTTTTTCCCGTAAGAATTTAATGAAATTTGAACCCCATTTTTACTATGCCCCAGCAGAACTTAAGCAGCTCCTAAATCAACCTGACGCTGCGTACTGGGCTCACATAACATAAATCCCCTGAACACATTCATCAGGGGCAGTTTTTTAAGGTCTGTGTAGTTCTCGCTGTTTCTGCAGCATAAACAGCCGGTGAAAGGTGATATCAATGGATTTTCAGCCTGTAAATTTAAAGAGCCGTGCTCGTAGATTTATATTGGTCCCAAGCTGGGTGAGATAAGGGCCTCTATTTAAGAGAAGAGATGTGGGACTGTGAGTAGAAGTGTTAGCACTGGTTTATGTTTAATCGGCACAATCATGTTTCAGTTGTGTACCTCAGTGACCCTGCACTGGAATTGTCCCCTCTGTTGGCTTAAGGAGGATGCGCACTCACTCCTTTAATACACATAGTGTGCCCAGGTGTTTCATTACGCTTGGCACCGACAAGCTTTACTGTTATATAATAAGTTATCACAGCCCTGATGAAGTTCCTACTTTTTACCTACTTCCTTCTCGTGTAAAGATTAGGTGTGACACATGTTTATACTCAGCAACTGTTTTGTTGATAACTGTAGCAACTGCCACGCTAACAACACTTTGTTTATGTGCGCAGGTGTTTATTTAACGGAGAAATCGCTGTTGCGTTGTGAATCAGAGGAGCGCTTTTGGATGAGAGGGTGCCGGTGGAGACGAGCTGAGATCTGGGTCAGACTGAGAACCCAAGGACTTGCGCACGGTAGTAGCTTGTCCATCGTGAGGTAGCCGCGCCGGTATAAATGGAAGCATAATTTACAAAATAAACATTGTTTGTCATTGATGACAGCCCGAAACACGCAACTTAAACCCTAAACTCACCAAGAGATTGTAAAATTTGGGTAATAAATCAAGTGAGATAAAGGGTCATTTTCTCACAGGCGATCTGACTTCTTTATGCAGCTAGTGGAGCTGCCACTTGTTGGCCAATAGAAAGAATAATGCAGGGATTTTGGAAGTATTTGCTAGAGCTTGTGATGCTGCAGGGCGTTCTTGTTTGACTTAATGCTTTTGGGTGATTTTAATGGTACTGTGATGCCCACTAAAACATAATTTTGAAATTTGTCCATAGTCAGAGGAGCTCTGATAGGTGATTCATGCCGTGTATGTATAAAAGTGTGTGCATTAAAGACTTATGATTAACTGTCATCACTTATAAAATGCATCTGAAGCTGCCAGTAGTGCCCTGCGATAGACTAGCGACCTGTCCAGGATGTACCCCCCGCCTCTCGCCTGATGACAGCTGGAATAGGCTCCAGCAGACCCCCGTGACCCCTAACAGGACTAAACGGGTATAGATAATGACTGACTGACTGACTGCCAGTAGTTCTTTACGGGACAAACAAGTCACAAATCCAGCTGCCTCACAAAATACCTGTTGTCTGGATGTAAATTCTTGCATGTAATCAAAATCACATTTTGCAAATGAGCCCTTCACACTACTCTTCTTCTGAATAATTTGCTGTCAGACTTGAAACCAAAGCTCATATAATTACTTGACCTTTTCTCTCTCTTGCTTTAAAGGACTGCTCTTCACATACGACACATTTCTGTTCCAGATTGGTAATGAGCTATTGTACATTCACATCCTCTATCTGGATAATTACCCCTTCACACTGTCTCATTGTGGGAAAAGTCTCCCATTCAAGAAGTGTTTAATGTAAATTGAGAATCAGATCAAGTCTTGTTATAGTTTTAAAGCGGGAACTTGAAAATGGTAATTGTCTCGTTCAGGCCTCTTTATGGCTCACTTGAGCACGCCCCTGCAGATTCAGCTGAACTGTGGAGCAGGGAGGCTGCGCGAGGTCGTCCGTATTAGGATGAATTACTCCATCTTGTTAGAGTGCCTTTTGGAAAACGCTACAAAACTGCTGCAGATTTACATTGAAATTTAGTGTTTTCACTTGTGTTCCGAATGCGGCCGGCGAAAATGTCAGCGTTGCTAAAAAAAGACGTCACAGCAGAGAGAAATGTCATGCAACTTCCCATTAGAAAAGACACGTTTCCTCGGCTGACCTTTGAGGTGTAATTTGTATATGTAACACGAACGGGATAGGAGTGTGCTCGTTTGTTTCACAACACTGGAGGCGTTTGTGAATTGTTTGAATATTATAATCAAGCCTCTGCATTGACCATCTTCCACTCTGTCACCCTCTTTTAATTTAATCATCCGGCCCAGATATGATTTCCGTTTTTAATAATGCTTTTTTCAGTCTGGGAACTGCTCCATTACTTCAGATTATTTTTAATGGCAAGCTCATTCTTTTGTAGTGCATTCATATTTGTCTCTTAAGACTTGAAGACTGTTTTAATGAGCTCTCAGAAGGTCTGCTTCCTTAGCCCCTGGCTAGTTCCAGCTATGTGCAGCAGGCAACTCTACTAGACCAAGACTATATAAGGCATGAACACTTCCCTAGACATGAAGACATGCCATTCTTCCCTTTGACAGATATTATCCAGTGGGGAATGGTAGCTACATAACTGGAGTAGATCCTTGATTAAAACATATTGCATAAATAAAAAAAAGGCATTGGTGGATGTGTCAAGGTATCTTACAAAGAGCAATATGAGCTCTTTGGCAGTGAAACGCATGAGGAATACACGCTTTCTGAATAAAGACGTTTGGCTTCACTTTGAGAAGCAGGATGTATAATTTCTGTAGAGAAAGAGCAGCCATTGTGGCTAAAAGTGGCTCTAGTAAAGAGGCTGTAATTAACTGCTATGGTCTTTCCAACCTGTTGAAGCTTGACCTCCGTTTCAAATGCTAAAAATGCTGGTGTGCTATAGGTATTCCGTTTCCTAATTTGGAGACATCCCCTTTAACACATTCTCTTCATCTCCCTCTGTCCCCTTGCTCCCTGTCTGCCTTCCAGACGCCATGATCCGGCTGGAGGAGGATAATCCCGCACCCCCAGTAGACAGCATGGACACCAAAAGGCTCTCTGCTGAAAGGTGACCTCCAGACACTTCACCTCCCCAAAACATTTGGTGAGTTAAGAGTACGAGAATCCCCTGAATGCACCATCCCTCCCTCATCAACTGTCTGCTCCCAGCCATTTGCTAATGTTCATGTTTTCATTCTAAATGAAGACAGAACACATTGTCTGATGTCAGCTTTTATCACTGCCGCCTTTGGGGAAAAAAACAAAACGTGTTCAGTGTGGTATATATAGTATCGTTCGAAAAAAAAAAAATCTTTAGATCTTAATTAAAACTAATGACTTTTTCTTTAATGAACCAGGTATGTTCTGGTGTTTTATCTGACATAGCCTGGGATCAGTGAGACTCCTGTCTTTATGTGTGAAAAAGAGGCAGTGATCGGTTGTTAAAGGCTTTAATTGTCCTCCACTGTGATATCCTCATTGAGGAATCGATCACATGCTCAGGGTTTAAACTGCATCTAATTCACAAATATTTCTGTGTATTCACTGACGAAGAATGGAGCTCTCTTTTTGTAACTGTCAACAAATCCTATGAAGACGGCCAAAACTAACAATGTGCTTGTTCATCTCTCAATATGTTCTCCCCAACCGTGCTGTGGATGATTTTCAAGAATGGATTAATACACATGTGTTCATAGTGTCATTTCTCTGGCGTAAAGATGGTTAAGACGTCTGGGAGACAAGAATAACACATATCAGGGTTTGTATAACAATACGTGCTACCAGTGTCAGAACATTATTGGTTTTGGTCTCCTCATTGGCTTTGTTGACATACAGAATAACACAAAACTAATATTTATTTCTCATTCTCATATCTGAAAAAAAAGAAGAGTAAAAATGTAACCACGTCTCATCCTTGAAACCTCTGTAGACCCCTAAGTCGCAAGTACCCATGTGAAAATGTGAGAAAATCGTGTTTGATCTGAATTTGGACGCACATTCCTGGCAGTTTGTTATTAATATCAGTGAAGGGCCTTGTAGGGCAGCGGCCCTCGGTGCCAGTCGTTGACCATCTGTAAGTTATTACCTGAGAAAACTAAATATCAACACACACAGGACGGAAAAAAATAAATAGATGTAATAATAAAAATAACTGTACTGACAATGTCCATAATACCGAAACACTAATACTACTACCGCTACTTCCACTTATAATAATAAATGTGATGTGCAATAATGTGTAACGTGATTAGGGACCCAGAAAAAGCCTGGGAGGGCTTGGGAAACGCAATGTATTCATGGTTTGATTGAAACAAGTGGTTTGATTTAAAATAAGAACCCTAGAGAAGTCGCTGAAGGCAAAGTACTGGTGTCCAAAGGAGGGCGACAGGCAGTTCCTTAGCAACTGAAGTAGATACCTGCGTTGGATCCGCAATTGGAGAGGATTGTGGTTGCATGGGCTGAAATGATACTTTTTGCTCTCTAAAGATAAACTTTCAACAAGAGAATAGTGCACATTTATACACACGGCACAGCAGCTGTGACTTCATCTATTAATTATCATTATAAATCATCCCTGATAAGTGCTGACATTACTGTGCATTTAAATGCCTCCCAAATGATGTACGTATTTATTTGCATGAAGAGCAGGGAACCGAGATTCAGTGTCACATGTGTTCACTCGATATGCATGTGGAGATACATACTAATGGTGGCTGTGAAGTGACGCACTATGCACCGGTGTGAACAGGGCCTAAGAGCTGAATCGTGGATTATAATCGACCACGTTTAAAGTTTAGGTCAACAATTAGGAAGGTATGACCATTTTTAAACTTTTTTCTTTACATAATAAATAAATGAATAAATATAATATTGCATTCATACCTTGAAAAGTTCATATGAAATGAAGTAGCCTTGGGCGAGAGTGCCTCTTTATGGGAATCAGGTCTTGCACCAACGTGATGATTGATGTCAGACTTGCATTCATTTGTAAGTAAAGGACCTTTGGCTATAATCAATGCAATCTTTGTAAGTGAAGCATTCTCACAAAAAAAACATTAAAATCAAGCAAACATGAAAAAAAAAAAAAAACATTTCCTAGCTGCAGGCAAGGCTCGTTTGTCATTAAAGAAATGGTGCATATGTTACAATGTAAATGCTCCACTGTGAAGAGTTCAGTGAGTTTACAGTTTGTCACCCGGCACATCTGTGAATGTGACTACAAGAGTGCGCTCAAGCAATGGACGGAACGGCGTGCGTTTAATTTGGGTTTGCATGACAGGAGGCGCAGACACGTCCGCGAGTGTAGGAAGGCTTTGATAAACCATTTCTGCCATCTCATTTCAGAGAAAATATGACCTGTCTAAAGGATTGTGTTTGCTCTAGGTTTGTTTGTTCTCGTCTGTTTCAGCCAATATTTGTTTTATTTTATTTACCTTGTTAGATTTTATTGGACGTTCACCGTGTTTAGTGGCAGATGGCAGATTTAAGCCTTGAAATGCTTTTGTAACTGTAACCTGCAAGTGAAGAAGTCGCTGGACATTTTTATTGATGCTCCCAAAACTTTAGGACACACACTTTAGTCAACTTTGCAGCATCAAGAAGTAACTGCAATACTTATATGACTGTTACTCATCATTAAAATTTAAATTTAAATTTTTTGCTGGATATATTAGCCATGTGTGTCAAAGTCAAACTGATGAAGTGTTTGTGAGAACAAAAGATGAATTATAGTTGGGAAATCAGTCCAGTGGGACTTCATTAGCCACTGGAGTTCTGTATTATAAGACTTCAGAAATTGTAATAGCCTATTTGTATTCAGCTGCAGTTCTCAGGGGCTCATATTTGCAATTAAAGAGTAATCTCTGACTATGTTAAGAAACACATTAATGCACACATGGATACAAGCTGAAGTTTTTACAGTGCTCACAATATTTACATGAAACTGTAGCTGTTGTCGCCTTAAAACTCATATAGTTGTGCTGAAAAATTTTCAGTACATAAATGTTAAAATAGGCTGATTGCCGGTGACTCCCAAAATGTTATTAATTGGTTGGAGAAAGGATATGTACACCAATCAGGCATAAGATTATGACCTCTGACAGGAGAAGAATAATATTGACCATGTTGTGACAATATGATACTTAGACATGTAGCACCCACCTAGACCAGACCAGACACCCCCACCCCATAGCAATGACACTCCAGCAGGATGCAGCCTGACACAGACACACCCACAAAAACATTTAGGAACAACTGAAAAAAGCATGAAGAACAGCACAAGGTGTTGACCTGGCCTCCAAATCCACTAGATCCCAAACTGTATCTGTGGGATGATCCACAGAGGCCCCTCCCCTCAACCCCTCAACTCAACGTCCTGTTACCAGACACCACAGGACACCCTAAGAAGGTCCATGTCCATTCTCTGATGAGTCGCAACGTTTTTGGAGGCACAAGGGAGACCTAAACACTATTAGGAAGGTGGTCATAATGTTATACCTGATAGTGTATGCATTTAGGTATGGGTTAAGAGAGTTTGTTACACATGTAATAAACATCTCAGATCTTGTTGCATTTCCTCATTTTTTTGGTGCCATTACAGTAAGAACCTCCCTCGCTTGAAGATTTTAGCTGCACTTATTCACTTTGCCCCAACAATTCAACCGTAGCTGGATTTTTCTTTATTTATTTTTTGTCTGGTTGAGCATCTCAAGTTTTTTTCTGCAAATGCAAAAATCATGTTTTGGCTCAAATCATGGGCCACGTCATTTAATATTTAGTGTTTGTTACGCCAGCTCCCAGTTTTTATATTAGAGTAACCCAGCAGTACAACAGAGCTGTTAATTGTGTACAATTCTTCAAGTACCAGCTTCTGTTGCCAACCAACAGAATTCCCCTCCCTCACCCGGCGTACTGGAGAACCTATTTTTTATTTATTTTTTATTTATTTTTTGTTATCCTTCATTAATCTCCTATGAGGACACTACACAATCATGCATGCGGGGAGCAGTTTTAGGGGGTGGTGTGAGGGAGGGGTGAAGCCCTGGGTGTAATAGGGTTTCAAACCAGTGAACTCTTCCATTACAGTGTAAAACCATGAAAGCTCCTATTGGAGTGAGTCATTGTGGGCTGCTGCAGAAAGATGGCAGACTCCATGGAAGAAGAACCAACTCCCTACGAAGCTACGAAGGGCTCATTGTACAGTAATCAAAACATTCATTCAAACCCACTGGTCCTTCAAGTAAGGATCTGGTATATCACACTACCTAATGTAATTTCTGTGTTTCTTTGATTTATAAAATATTTGGAGGGTTTGGCTCTGTAGGGACACGATGGATTAGACCAACCACTTTGTCTCTAGCATTAAACTCAAATGCAGTCTTTAGCCAGTTAAAGTGTTGTGCTACAGCTCCACTGAAATAGTAGGCCGTCGTAAATATTCTGCAACTTTCTTCAAACTGCCTTTCTTCCTGTGACAGCTGGAGTACTTATTGGATGTATACAGCGCTTAGTGCTGCTTTGTTGGACTATTACACAATCTTGTTGCTGAGCTTAGGACATTTCATTCTTTCAAAGAACTTGTTAGACAAACGACACAATGTATATCAGAGGCTGAACGTCACAGCTTTACAGAAGTTGTGACAGTGAATGAATTTAGTGAAAGGATTACTGCAGTAATAATTCCCTTGCACCTGCAGATGGATGTTCTTTCTTTTTAATTCAATTCTTTACAGTGCCGTGTGTTCTATGTGTGTGCCATGGGTGCTAGCTGCTCTTGGTGAACTTCAAAAACGATAGGGCTGCCGAGACGGCGCAGCCCTGTGGGAATGAGGTGAAGCCTCTGGGGACAGATTGAAGACGTCATGGGTATTAAAGGAAGGAAGAGTATCACAGCTGGCATGGTGCCGAACCACAGCTGTGACATTGTGTCTGATGAGCTTTTCTTCTGAAGTCGGGGCTTGGTGGTGCTGTCACGTCACGACCGAACGCTTTGTCATTCCTGCTAAAATATGCTGCAGATGCTTTACATGTTATTTATGAACAAACACCATGTCAGTGATTTTACTGCTGGTTTGTTGCACCTGGTGTTTGTGATATTTATCATCAGTACTTGCTGATGCCAAGCTCTGGTATTCTGCCATCCACGCAACACTTCCACTAAGGTTTCACTGAGGATGATGGGAAAAAATATGTCTTAATCAGACATAATTTGGTATCGAGAGGTGTTGCTCAACCCTTTAGCCAAGTGCAATAGACTTTACAAGTTTAACCACTGATGGTTTTGTCCAAAGGCAGCTTTGGAACAAATTGTGGCCTCTTGCTCCACATCAGTCTGGATTTATGTAGCTCTAAAAAGGTTGCGCCTATACCTACCACTAATCTCCTATACTTTTGGTGTACCAATCCTATCATGCCTTGACACTTATTATGCCTTTCAGGTACCTTTTTAAAATTGCATTAATACCTTGTTGGTACCATAAGCTCTTAACTCCCATCCATGCAGCGGTGCACTTCATATAAGCCGTTTAAGAGTCATAGCAGTTAAACTCCATGGGGCCACTTACTTATTAATCTTCAACTTTTTCGGGCAAGAGGCAGGGTACACCCTGGACAGTCGCCAGTCTATTGCAGGCCTAACACAGAGACAGACAACCATTCACACTCACACTCACGGCCAGTTTAGAATCACCAATAAACCTAAGGAGTCTTTGGACTGTGGGAGGAAGTGGGAGTACCTGGAGAGAACCCATGTAGACACGGGGAGAACATGCACAGAAAGGCCCAGTCGGTCCCACAACCGCACACTTTTGTTCTAATTTTAAAATTCATTCCTTTAAGCAGGGGACACATTGAAAGCTAAAGAGGATGTTGTGTGTTGAAAACTGACAAAACCCTTTACCTCCCCCTGCAAAATTCCCTGCTTTTGTTTTTTGTTGTAGTGCACTTCAGCTGCCAGAACACACAGTCCCATACCTGCTGGAGACGATGTCCAGATGTATCTCTCCAGCTTTTCTCCTGTGGCATAAATATATATTTTCGGTGGTTATTTTGATCTGTGCAATCCTTCATTCAGCCGGTAAAAATGTTATTCTGCAGACACAGAATGTGTTGGTGGAAACTGCACTATAAGCCTAATGCCTGTACATGTTTTTTATTTTTTTTTTGCAGTAACACATCCTGTACACTATCAACACTAGACTTTCCAGAAAGTTTAATGGAAATCTATTATACACTGACCTTTTGTTGTCTATAATGGCGTTTACAGGCTGCATTTACACAACCGCATTGATTCCTGTATGCTGTATACAATTTATTTATTTTTTTTTGGATATCACGGTTTGATCAGTAAAACCATCACGTATCTTATACTGCAACACACGTAAATATGTTTAATATTTAGACATAAGAGAACCCTGACTCCAGCAACTGCAAGTTTGTTGGTCTGTCCACCACTTCAGGTCAGACTGAGGTAGCTCAACAACTATTGTTGATTACCATGATGTCGTGCACATACATTAATAGTTCATAGAGTATGAACCCTACTTCATATATAATTTCCCAACTCTTACTCTCACTGTTCACATTTCCTGTTTTGAACACGTCTCCTCAACTTTTGGATGCATTGCCGAGTCCATATTTGATTTGTGCAGTGTTTTATGGTGAAATGCCTGCAAACCAGAAATGAACGCCTACACCTCTGCTCTCATGTCAGCATGTAATAAATTGTGTTCATGTTTATTCCTATTTCTGTCTTTAGTCTCAGTGATCTGCTGGCATGGAGGTTAGTCTTAGAGGACATGTCACAATGTAGATTACAGCAGTGGACTACAGGAGGTCTTATCTATATTGTCTGGTGCAAAACCAAACTGTAAGTCACAGATACACCAACGAATGTGAGTTCATAGTTGCTTCGTAATCCACACACTCTCATAAATGTATTGGCCAAAGTCCTGATTAGAGGACTCGTAACAGTAAACATGTTTCGGAAAAGCATGTCCATCGTCTTTATGAATATAAATTTCTACCTGCATCTCCAAAATTACACATGAACAAAGCACTTGAAGTAGGACCTTGAAAATGAGCACTGTTTCTTCTTTCAACCTTCCGTCAAAGCTGTTTAGTTATTTGGTTTACACAACCCCTTAGGAATTTTTCCTTTTCAAAGTCAGTGATAGAAATCTCTGCACATCGGTGTGTGGGGATGAATCAGTACACAGTATCTGCTTAACGCTGTGTCTTAGGTCTGTATCGTTATGATCATTTAATATGAAGTCCACAAGCAGCTGATGGATGATAAAGGCTTGAGGCTTCTGAGTTTCTTAAGTGCTAATTTTTTGTTGAATATTTCTGACAGACTCGCATTGCCACGTGTTTTATTTGCAAGGAGTAAACCATACTAAATTCAAGGAACGTCACCTCTTTGACATATAAGTCTGAGAGTCAAAGCCAGTAAACCATCTCCGTTACTGGATTTTATTACTCATCCTTCTTAGTCATTGTTCTCTACGTCTGTTTGGGAAGTGCTGGAGAGTCGCCTACACTGGGCAATACTAACTGAGACGGGCTGAGGTCTCAAACAGAATGCATGTATTCCTTATCACGAAATGCAGTTCTCCATTCATTTGTTTTCTATCATACAGTACCGTGCTAACTCTCTCCTCAGATGTTCATTTTCTTTTTCACATGCGCACCCAGCCCGCCGTTCTCCTTTGCTTGCCTTCATTTTCCTTTCTCCAGGCCATCCATTGTATGCAAGGTGTCACCAGTCCTGGTGTGATGCATTGTTTGTGGTATAATTCTCAGATACGGCTTGTGTTTGATAAAGACTACTTATAGAACGAGGGGACATCTGTCCTGTGGACACTTTCTCTTGTGCTGTCTCTCTCATTAAACTGGGAGTATTATCCTCACCTTGTTTAACCGAAGTGTTTAATTTCTCCCCTTTCCTTAATAGGATAGAAACCACAAATGCTTTTATATTATGTAATATGTGTAGATTGTAACTGAGGATTTATTATTCTTTACATTTTTATATGAAGGAAGCGTCCAGATGTGCTTTGCTTTTATCTTCCACCCTTCTACTGACTTTCTGAAGCTAACCTTTGATTTGTTTCCAACTTCAGCTTCGCCTGGAACCAAACATTCTCTTCCATTTTTAGGGGTCGAGGTGTCCGAGGATCTGAATTGATGATTCTGGCTTTAATTAGTATAGCCTGTTTTAGTGATATCAGCAATTCTTTACAGGCTATGCTAATCTGTGCCAGAATCAGCAATGCAATTGGGACGGACGCTTTTCTCCATGACGTACAGTTTGTCGTGCTGTTCTCATTTCTTTGGTTTCTCTTGTTATTTATCACCGGTTTTTGAGTCAGTGCTTTGAAATATAACGGAGCAACGAAAATATCTCCTCAAGACGGATGGATATTGATAAAGGCCTCCTGTCAAGGTGCGTCTCCACCAGTATAATTTGTAACGACTCGAATGGGAAAAGACCAGGTGTCCTATTTATCTCATGTTCTGCAATCAGGTGGCCTTTTCGGAGACGTCCACAACAACTTGATGAGTGTAAATGTCAAAGATGATGCCAGAAACTCAACCTCCTAGTTGGAAAGGGTGGCTCATTGGTGTGAAAAAGTGCAGGCAACGCTAGCTGGGACCACGTTCTCCTGGTGCTTTTCTCCATTAACCTAGTGTGTTAGAGGTGCCTTATCTGATGACATTTAATTTAACAGAATGCCAGTCTTAAAAAAAGCTATTACGACTGCTGCAACTCACGTGACCTCTGTAGTGATAATGCTGTGTCTATTCTTTAAGACCATATTGTATGGATACCCTGTTAGTATGCCTTATCATACATGCTGCGGGTTTTATTTTATCCTGGAGTATTTTTTTTTTCATAATGTCATACTCAGTTGTATTAGTATTTATGACAGGTGTCATTCAGTTACAGCCATAACTTTAAGTGTGAGTTGATTCAGATACTGAATATATACATAGGATACATGTAGATTCTGACGCATTAATCACTGTGAAACCACACATTGAATGTTAATTAGTGTACTCATATGTATGGAATCTGCAGGAAAATGTTCATCGGGGCCAAACAGAACAGCTGCTCGGTGTTCCTTTGGTGCCCCGAGTCAAACACAAATATGATTTACAGTTTTTCACTCCCAGATATTTCATGCCTCATGACTAATAAACGCGTCAACTGTGGAAAAAAACGTAGTTTTCCGCTACGGGCGTAGGGCACATTGTGCATTTGAGCATTACTGACATACAGGTAAACCCCCTGTAAGCCAGGGCTCCGAGGAACTGGCATTCTGCTGTGGCCTTTGATTGGCAGGGGAGCAAATGGCACCAGCGTCTGCAGGCACTTGGATCAGACCCTGATGAAAAATGCAAGCGCGCACACACACGGAACAAGCAGATAGACATGCGAACGCTCACACTTATGCACACACAGACTGAGGGGCCTCACACTAACCCTCTAGCCTTCCGCGCTTTGTCTGAGCAGGAATATCAATCCACCTGTGTGGGCTTCCCTTTGAACCAGCCGAGAGAGGAAGTGTGCACTCATTGACATAATCACCTCTAGCACTTTTTCCTCATGTACAACATATAAAGCTTCATGTTTTAAGTAATTCACCATTAGTCTTTATTTATCCTTTGTGACGGACATGGTTGAGTTAAACAGCCTCTTCGTTTCTCTCACACACTCTAAAATTCGCAACATGCTTGAGTGTCAGGGTGATTGATTTTGCTGTATTAGTCAACTGCCCACTGTGCCATGTTATCTTCATCTATGCTGATGAATCATCCGTCTCGCCGGCTAACAGCAATTAACTTGCATGTTTAAGGTCCCATCCATCTTGTCCAGCTGCGTTTAAAACCCTAATGTGGCTGTTTAAATCAGACCCGCAAAGCATGTGACTTTACAGAAAAGCCAGTGATTGCATTACTTCCTCGCTTTACGTCAGCTCAGACCATGTAAAGTAAATGCTCCCAATTATCTATCCCCCAGTCGGGCTTTTATCCCCGTCTGTCTTTTGTCTCATCAGTCCTCTCATCAGTGGACATAACTTTAAAATTTCAGGGTAATTGTGTTCATGAAAAATCAATGCAACGTTTTTTTCCTGCACGTATGCACACATGTCTTAATATCAAGAACGCTCAATTTATTCTGTTAAATTGGCCTATTCATGGTTTCTTTGTAATATATTAATAACATGCATATTTCTGACAGCATCTTTAATGTATTATTTCTCCCTCAGTCTGTTACCTGTAATCATCCATTCACTGATGGAACCTGTTAAACCTTGCAGATAAAATCCCATCTGAATCTTGGCCAGAGAGAGTGAATGAGAGCAAAATGCAGGGCCTCGTGAGGTCACCTCTCTGCAGTGTTATACACCAGAGCACCAGACCCCTCCATTTAGCAAAGTAATTCAACTCATTACCTCTCTCTCTTCATACTGTATGCATGCAAAGCGTCATGCCTGAGCTGCTGTAGACTGTTTAGCCGCACTGGTGTGTGTGTGGGTGCATGAACTATTGCACACGCAGTATTTCTATCTCTGTCTCCAAACGTTGATAAGGCGTTCGGAAGGAGAATTTCTCTATTTTGCATCATAGCCTGAAGCAAACTATAAATAAACAAACCATAATGCTAGTCCCATTTTCACTTTTCATTTTGCAGGAAACATATGATAAGTAATTGGAATTCCAGTAGTTTGCCAGCGCAAGAAAAAATAAACTCGGTTCGGTAGTGAAGGAGCGGCTTGGGTTCTACGGTATGCAGCATATTTTACCCATTCTGTGTTTGACAACTAGTTGTTTATGTACATTTATTCTCATTGCTTATTATAGTAAATTGGAAAATTGGAATTTGCAAGGAATCAGTGATCTTGACAGTGATGGATTTTCAACAATTAGATGCATTACTTGTGAGGAAATGGGTAATTTGAAGTACAAAGTTTTCTTTTCCCATGACATTTATTCCGTGGTATCTCCTCTTTCATATCTTCTGGCCATTTGGTGCCATGTTAGTGACTTAATGAGCAGAGGACATTCTATGACCTTACAATAGACATGTTGTAAGATTATTTTATTTAATAACCACATAGAGTTGAAATGTGTAATTGATTAGTTAACTGAGCGAATATAACATTGAAGAATTTTAATTTTCAATTAATACTTTTACTCTTTTATCAAGTAAGTATTAATCAGTGTAAGTATTTGGCACGTTTCATGGGATCAATTTTAGTGACCAGAAAAGTAGTTGGTGAGTCTAGAAAATCTTCAGAGGATTCAATAATAATAGAAAATTCCCATATAGCAATATGCAATTACATATATTGTAATAGGGGATTTTCTTTTTATCACCTGCCAATAGTAGAAACCAATTTCCTCATTTTCCATTATGTCAGCCAATATTTTTGTATTGCTTTCACTTCCGATACCATTCTCTTGGAAGGTTATGTCTTCATTCTGCGCGAGCGGCAGAAAGAGGATCTGGGAGGCATTTTTCCGTTTTTAGCAGATTCAGAAAATGTGACTTTAATGGACCTCTGCTTCTAATGCCTAATTTCTTGCTCATCTCTTGGGAACGTCTGTGGCCGGCTGCCCATTGCACATCAGCTAAGATAACGGCCTGTGTGATTTGTGTAGTGCAATAATGCTCACAGCCATTTCCTCTGTGAATTATTGGAGACAAAAATACCACCCTGTCCCACAATTAATGACACTCGATTGATTCAGTCCATTCCAATCCATTGACAGGAACTCACTACATTTTTTTTTTTCTTTCCCAGAACATCTTATATTTCTTTTAGCCTAATGCTCTTAGTTTAAGTTTTTCCCTGGGGACATAAGCAGCAGAGCTTGACCAACATATTAACCTTATCTGACCCTAAGTCGCTCAACACTTGATTTGCAGGCAAGTGAAGCCTTGTTTATTTGCAAATGTTAATGTGTAAAAGTGGATTTTTATGCCCAGTCGAACACATCTGCTTTTGAGCATTGCTCTTCACCAAGTGAGACTGTGCTGAGTTCAAGTTGGCTGATGTCTAAATATTCATGATCATTTTATAGTGCCATTGGGATTGGATTAAAAGAAAGTACTCACATGATTTCATTTGAAATCCAAGATTTAAATACTAGTATGGATTATTTCCTGCCCCAGTGGCTTTTAAGAAAGAAGGCTGAGACCTGTCTCTGACGTCTCGAGATATCTCTCCTGACTGTTACTTTGAGAAATGGCAGCAAGTGGGAAAAGAGAGATTATTATCCTCCACCAGTTCTCTGTCCCTTTCTCTCGGCTCTCCGTGCTGTTACTGTGCCTTTTCTGTTTTCTGCCTCCTTCCTGCTTTTACACAGCACACTGCACGCCCTGTTTAGTTAGAAAGAACCTTACAGACAATTGTGTCCATACTCGCTAATTCTCATGGCGGGCAGATGGCACAGAAAACCTTCCATCAGCATTATGGGGCCTGGGAGTGGGTTATTGGTCAGCATCCAGTAGCGAGCGACAGAATACTGCAGTAAGAAGTAGAGGGGGGAGGCTATTGACAAGAAAGAAAGAGCCATCGAATGTATGGGAGGTGATGAAAGCGGGAGGTTGGAGAGAGTTTTGAGTAGCATGGAGTTCATCTAAAAGACTGCCATCCTAACAAGTTATGGAACGGGTCGCAAAAGACTTACCTTGAATGATGCCCAAATAGATTTTCTCCACCTCCATGACCTTTATGATGGGCCGATCTGTGCATACTGTGAGGGGATATGACTCCAAAGGCCTCATGCAGCTATGAAATGTAAAGATAAAGATTTTTGCGTCGTACTGTGTTCATACAAATCTCACTTTCCTCCACACAGGCGGCGCTTTGACTTTTACAACATTTTTTGTGAACTGTATTACTGCATCAGTGGTAGATGACACAGCCTGTGCTTTACACACCGTTGGTGGTAATTTACTTATGGATAATTATGTTAAGTTGCAACTAATTAATGAATTAAGAAGCATTTATAGGCTATAAAAATAGGGAATTTCATTTTCTAACACGTGTTTTGCAGATTTAAGAAGCCTCGCCTTTTGTCTGTAAAATATTTAGGAAGAATGAGAGCCTTATTTTTAGTTGAGATGACCGATGACTCCTTTTTTCTCACAGCTGACAAACTTGCTGGGCATCCGCTCATCTGCTGAGTTCCCCTGGCTTCTCAGCACTTTAGGAAACGAATGCCTCGTTGATCATGTTACGTTCTGCGTGAACAGAAGGTCAGAGTTTGCCTTCATTTCCCTAAACCTAATTTGCTGACCTTTTGCACAATTTATCTGCAGTGATGAAAAATGTGTTGCTCTTTTTTCAGGTGTAAATGAAAGTGAAATGACTTTCCCTCTCTCTCTTGTAAAATAAATTGGTTGTGGTTCAGAAGCAAGAAGAATTTGCCCCACGAATGTGTGTTCACCTTTATAAAGTGCACAACAGCAAAACACACTCACGCAATGCAATCAATCCAACTTACTATCAATGTAACAACCCGCACGACTAACTGGCTAATGGATTTCTGTCTTGATTTCCTGTCTTGCCCAGTTTCCAAATTGCCTCGTTTTGTTTTTGCATTCACCTCGCTGCAGTGCGTTTCTCCACACAACTGAACGCAATCAGATAAAAAAATCTCTTTTCCAGCAAGACCTGCAGCGGTGAATGGCGTCTAGCTGATTCTGCACCTGCACCTGCTCCTGGTGGAGACAAAAGCAGTGACAATGAGCTTTGAACTGATGTGAATTCTGATAGCCACCTGTGTGTGTAGCCATTCATAGATACACTTCCCAGTGGCATGGTGTTAATGACTTGACTGGAACAACATAATGCAAAAGCCAGCGCCTCAGGACACCAGCTGATCCCTTTGTCCTTGAGACGATAGAGCCGAGAGGAACATGAATGACAATCATTTGTCTGTACTTAACGCTCAGGTTGTCATTATGTAGGCTAATGCAGATTTACCCTAATCAAACCCAGTGAGTAAAGCTGCAGAGACCGATATTCAAAAGTATTCCACCTAAATCTGAATTTTTAATGATATAAAGTATGTAAGTGTGCGCTCTGATTTGTTAGGATGAACCAACTGTCAAGACAAATGGTGTACAGAGCAGGAAAGCAAAAGTCATTCGGAGCTGTGGGATTTCACTTGTTACTGCAGGAGAGGGGGGATAAAAGGCAAAGACAGAGTGGGAATGTGGAAAAGCAGAAAAAAGGGCAGATCAAGAGAGAGCTGAAGTTGAGAGATTGAGATTGATGATGATAAAAGAAAAAAACAAAGGAAGCGGGGGGAAAAAAGCAAGGGCCGATAAAGAGAGAGACTCTGGGTTCATCAGAAGAGAGCTAAGAGGAGACCGAGCATATAGCACTCTTAGAAGATGTGCAGCCATCCTCTGTCCAAGAGGCTGTTGCGGAGTCAGTTTAATTGATCCAGAATGCATAGTTAATAAGATCTATGCCCATCTGTCTTTGAGATATAGACTTTCTGTGACAAAAGGATTGTGACATGGTGGCTAAGAGGAAAGATGACACCAAAAATGGAACCCTACTTAGCGACCGCACATCTGCTGGCATTAATTGGTCTCGAGAAGCGGGTTGCAGCTCGACATTACTGCAGTCTGACAGGTCTGTTTCATATAATACCACCCCCTCCACCAAACTCGCAGGCCATATCTTTGACGTCATACATAATCTGTAAAACTGGGACCAGAGATGCAGAGTGTGACATTTGCATCATTTAAATTAGATTTCAATCTGACCTACTAGCCTGTTGTTTATGCTGGAAGTTTCCCATGTATCTCTTATGGTGTACGTAGCAGTGAACATGTCCTTTTACAAACTGCATTTGTCTTTTCCACAGTTATTATAGACATAAATGTGTTTGTTGGTGTTTATTGTTTTTTCAATCTCATAAGTTTCCAACAGAAGCCACAATTTTGCTCAGTGTTTGGGTGGTCAGTACTTGGCATAAATGAGACATGACGAAGCCAAGATATGTTTCATAACAAACTGAGTTTGCTGCAATTAGCAGAGGGCTCTGTCGTCTGCTCACATTGTGATCTGTTCCATAGCAAAGTCTCTCGCGCTAATGCAGTCACCGAATCAGGACAGTGGTGTAGCCGACACCTGACCTATAGTAGCCAAGAATAGCTCGTCATTTGTTTGTTCGCAAACTTAATACTGATCATGCGCAGTCTGTAATATTACCAAATTCAATTCCCAAGTGGAGGAGAAGGCCATAAAATACATCCTTACTCTCACAGGCCGGAAATCTGACTTCCAAGTGGCTCCATGGATAAATAAAGGTTTGGAGCAATAAATGTCTCTCATGGCAGTATTTCATTAGTTGAGGCGCTTGGGTTATAAAATGCTTTCTTGATTCTCTTGTCTCACCTCCCACAATTAGAGCTCTATTTCATCTCGCACATGAAATGTTATCTAAACCCCGTCCTTAACGCCTGAAATGCATGTTCACACTGGCTTTAAAATGAATCGGCGAAAAAACACTACATTGCAACCACCAGCTGAGAAACTGACTTCTTGTAGCTGCGATTGTCAGCGCTGTAAGCAAAGCTTAAAAGAGACATAATAAGGCCTGTATAGTGATATTAAGTTGTATTCTTCTCTGAAGACTGTGTGTGGCTCTGCCCGAGAGGACTGCTGTGTCCTCAGAGGAAATCTGCCTTTCTTAATGGATTTTCTCTTTTATGAAAGTAGCTTTTCAATCTAATGCTTTAGAATGGTCTGAATTTGAATTTGAAGTGACTCCATGCAGTGAAGGCTGGCCAAATTCGGAGGAAGACCTAACTTGTTCTCCTTGAGTGACTGGGACTGCTGAAACGTTGCAAAGTGTATTGGAGTGTTCGCTACTAAGCTGTCACTTCCAGTGTGATAACCTGTAGGCCAAATTCTTTAGACAGCTAAAACAGCTTCCTGTCATGAAAATGTCTGAGTCTCTTAGCTGCTTCTAAGTCTGTCTCCTTATTGAACAGCTCCCTTACCAGCTTGAAGAGGAGGCTGTTAAATGTATTGGCATGTGCCTCCTCTGATAGACGGTGGTGGTAGCAAGAGTTGGAAGGCTTCGGTCTTGTCTTTCTTCTTTGATATTGTCCGTTTTGCCTGTTAGGCTGGTTTCTCAGAGCATTACAAAATGCAGCTCTTGTTACGCCTGAATTTTATGCTGCAAATGATAACCGACAAAGTGATTTGGACGGATCATGAGGTATACTTGTTGTACTTGTTAAATTAGTGCATTTGCTTAATTTTAAAAGGCAGCCAGCATTGCTTCAATCACACACTCTGTCATAACAGTCAGGATTGGTAATAAGTTGATCATTATTTTGAAGTGTGCTTGCCAAAGCAGCTGCAATGTCAAGCAAAGGCCCCGCGTGCATTTTGATGTGGGCCACTTGTCATTCAACTGAGGTGCCAGGGGTTTTATATAGAGTACAACATGAACACCTTCTCCTTCTAATGAGCCCACAAAAGGCAGTGTAAATCTGAGCATCATCCCCTGTTGTGCAATTACTGTTTAAATCTGACAATAATAAGCTATTGTACTGACTAATTATGCTCTGCTGTATTTGTATGTGTAAATGTGAGCCAGCATTTCTCACTTGCTGTCTCGTTGGCTCTGTAGGATTTTTCTTGGTTCAACCTTTCTGAATACGTTACCTTACTGAGCAGACATGAATCTTGTGTTTTTTGCCTCGTTATTTGCGAGACATCACCTTGAAACACTATTCAAGAAAAAAAAAACAACATGATGTTTTTTTCTTCTTCTAGTGTCTTCTTGAATGAGAGCTTTAAAATGAGTTTCAGGGGTAATGTTAGTGACAAAGTAGGAGTGGAAGCCAAGAATCTGCTGCCTGATGTAGGGACACTTACAAATCTATTATTCAGGTTCTGTCTTTGTCATTATTATAACAGAAGAAAAGAGCATTCCTTTTATTAGATAATAAAGTCAGGGACTTTTCAGTATGACGCATAATAGCAGAAGTTCTGCTCGAAGTTTTTTAAAGGGAGCGGCCGCTGTTTGAAACAAGGCCAGGTCGAGATGGACTGGCATGCCCCCTGTCAAACTTTGAATACTGACACGTCGTTCATAATGATGATGATGATGGCAGATTTATTACTAGAAATTTGCTAACAGCTGCATCTAGCTAAATATTCGAGTAAACATTAACCTGGAAGACTTTTAAATGCTTTTGATCAATATGTTGCACAAGTGATCCTACTGCACATACGCACATACTGGCTACATCTGTAAAGCTGCACGATCCGTGTCATAGATAAGAACAATTGCTGTTTTTACTGCACTGTGAGGTTAGTTAATCCTTTTTTGGCCTGGGCAGTGTAAGATCATTTATTTTGTTTGGTTGCTCTGCTTACATACTTACAGGAAATACAAGGATAGACAAGAGGGATCTTATGCGCTTTGTTGTGTTAAAGAAAGGGGCCTTTGGGGTGATGACCAACCTGTATGTTTGACAAATGCAATAGTATGTTGGATAACATCTCTGGCAGGAGTTGCTGTAGTGTAAACTTCCCCAAACCCAATAAATAGCAGGACAGAGCTGCTAACTCAAGCCTTCAGTGGAGCAATACTCCACTGTGGGTGTGCTATTCTGAGAGGGCCTTTTTGAAACATAACTTGTAAAACCCCCCACAAAATGTAGTTGGCAACATGTTGATGCATTTATTTCCTCACTGAGCTTGGGTTTCATCTTATTGAAGATGATGGATGACTTGTCTTGTAACGTTGGAAGCTGGACTTGCAGCTTATTCTGGATTAATCCGTTCCTTCCACTTTCACATTTGAGATTTTTGCATTTAAAAGACAAAAATGTCAAATTCTCCAAACCCATGCTCACATATTCATGTATTATAGGGGTGGGACTAATGCGTTAATTACGATTAATTAATTAACAAAAAATTAACACGTTAAAAAAATGAATGCATTTAATCGCTGTTTGTATTCCAAGGAATGCAGAACTTATTTCCTGGTGCACCAATTATAGTGATGCACACATCAGAGTTCAGCTAACGGCTACCAAAATGGAGGAAATGGATGAAAATACGTTGCTGGGACTAATGGAAGGCAAATTTTGTTTGAAAAAACTACCTGATGGAAACCTTGATTTTATTAAGGCGGGGTTTTACTTCAACCCTTTATATGCATCTATATGCAAAGCATGTAGAGGTGAGCACAGAAACCACTGGAGCTGTTAGCGTTAGCACTCTTGGTCCGAGTACAGACAAGACGAGTCGGCAACCCAAACTTTTTTGTTCGAGACCCACCCCTATAACATATATATTCCACAAAGCATTTATTCCCTGCGTTAACTTCCCAGACTCTCAGTGTGGTTGTACGTCACCATCTTTCTGCACAGGGAGGACAGAGCGGTGTAGCCAGGTGGAACCGGCTGTAATTAGGCCATAGAGAGAAATGATGGACACGCAAAGCAGTCACACACAATTTACCCCAGAAAAGAAGATACATTCCTTGCCTTTTCTGCCCCAACACCTCCACCCTGCACTGCAGCTCCCACAGCTCCGCCAGCCCGGTCAAATGTTACAACCACATAATCACCTCAGTCCATAATAGGTGGTAACTGAGTTTTATGTGCTTATATTTTTACTCTTACCTTGACCTGCCTCTTCTCACCTCTCACATTCTAATGTCGTGCCTCGTTACCTTCTTGTGTTTTCCTTGGCCTCTTCTCTTTCCAAATGTTTCTCTCCTCAGCTGCTGCAGCCTGTTCGCGCTTCCCGTTTTTGGTGCCTTTTTCCATTTGTGTTACCTCTCTACATTCACTTTAACAGATTTTGTTTACACATACAATAGTTTAGCCTATTGTGTGTTTATATCACACGCTGTGTTTCGATGATTTAATTTTCACTCTTGGTACTATCATTGCCATCACCCAGAGCAACCTAGTTTTAAATCACCTATTTCCCTAAAGATGACTTTTCGTGATAATGGGTAGTTTCATATTGGCACAATGCCTCTTGGCAAGCATTGTGGCGCTGAATTGTCTCCTCCCAAACTGAGCCTTTTCACATTTTAACAGCTCGGCTATCCATCACACACGCTGCGTTTGTCTGTCTCCAGGGCAGAGGTGATTTATCATCCCACTGGAAATTACTGTGCTGATGTTGTCGTTTGGTTAAAAGAAAACACCCTGAATCTGAAATTCTGGGAAGAGAAATGGAAACTAGCTCTGTTTTTTTCCCGTTGATAGTCTGCAGAAATTAAGGAAGTTATTTAACAAGGACTACTTAACTGATTTTTCTTGACTGGATGAATGAGACTCTCCAAAGAGAGTAATTGTATATACAATAGTACATAATTCCTACTCTATCATAATTTTACTCCAATCACTCCCATGTAGTTGGTAAAACCTTTTATGAATTGCATCCACATTACATCATTTTGTAGGCACCATCAAAATAGTTTTAACCAATGTATCCCTTAATCCCACTTCTACCCTTGCATTTCCACATTCAGCAGTAGCATTTTTTTTACTGAGGGATATTGAAAAAGACAGGTCCTGCTGCTTTTATTCGTTATCAAACGTGTTCCCTCTTCAATTTAAAGTGTATCGTAAGTTTTCTGGAACACTTTAACACCGACAGTACAGGGGAGAAATAAAAGGCAGAGAAAAAACAATGCTTTTTAACTGTTCCTCACAAAACATTTTGTAAAAAACATTCGATGTCGCAACCGGAGGAACACAGCCATCACACTAATGTGTTTTTGTACAGGAGGAAAAAGTCAATATGGAGTTGACATGAATGTCATCTAGTGAGTATTGATAGACTTTATGCCACCAGTGAAGGTTAATGAAATATGCCCACATGCAATGATAAACATTTGCAGTCAAAATGTAAATGTGTAACATGTGTCACCTTTCTAAAAATGATTGACTGTGTTTACTCTGTGCACCCTCTCTGTCTTACTTTCTCTTGCATTGACCAAAACAGTACAGAAGACATGAATGTCAGTAGGAGGTGCAGCTCTGACTCAGACTGCAATGAAATTACACAATGTTGTGTTTTGTTAGTTGTCATTATGTTCTGGTTTTGTGGCTTAGTGCACATCATAAAGTCTTACTAATTGGGGTAATTGGTACATTGATCATTCAGTCTGCTGCTTTGGTCATGATTAAAACGTCTTTGTAACTGTAAATGGATATCCATGAAATTTGGTTGCAAGATTCTTGTTCCCCTCAAGATGAACAGTAGTAAATTTGTTGTTGTCCTATATTAATCCCTAATGGGGAAATCTGTTCTCTGCATTCAACTCCAACTCATGCATTTGGATGCTCAGAAGTTTTTTGAGGTGTCAACTAACCCATTTTAACGTCTTAATGTTGCTGTTTATGGTGGTTTATTTAGGGATGCTCCGATCAGGGTTTTTTGCCCCCGATCCGAGTCCGAGTCCTTTGACTTTTGAGTATCTGCCGATACCGAGTCCCGATCCGATACTCTGTGTTTGTTTTTTAAGTGCCGAATTAAGTTTGTGGTATTAAACGACGCTTTGTCCTTACCACCCCTCGATATTCCAACTTTGCAAATTTGACAGTTTGCGACTGCATCGTTCTCCTCACATACTTTAAAATACTTCCACACAGCAGACATGGTGCGCCACAACTCGCCACTCCGCTTCAAAACAAACTAGCATGCTGGTCTTCTGCACATGCGCATGCCGTAAACGGTGGTAGTAAATACTCATTTTATTTTTTATTTTTTTGAATCACCAATAGCCCATATATCAACAATCTAATACAAATAATGACTAAATAAATATATATAAAACCGATCTCTGATCGGGTCGTAACGTCCGAGTCCCGATCGAGTCTTCAGTTGCGTGATCGGCCCCGATTTCCGAGTCACGTGATTTAGAAAATACTTTATGTCACATGGCAAACTGAGGTGGCTAACGTAGTAAACACGTTAGCATACTGAGGCTATCTTTGTGCAGTGTCTGTAGAAGTCTTGTTTAAAAATGATAAACAATTTGTTAAAGGTTCTTTGGCCTGTGGTTTTTAATAAGCAAATCTCAAAGAGACTGATTTCTGAACCGTGTGTGGTGTCCACATCAGTCACAATTGCACATATCTGATCAGTGCTTATCAGTTAATTAACCGGTGAACAAACTACTTCTACAAACTACATCTGATTTTGGCTTTAATGTTTGACATTTCTTCTTACTAAGATTTGTTGCAAGCTGTGATGTTTGTGTGTGTGTATGTGCGTGTGTGTGTGAAATGTAGGAAGGAGAGAAGTTCAGAAACACAAACTGGTGTTATTCAGTGTGTGTCATTAATTTTGTGTTCCGCTGCACCAATTGTGCCATCAGACACTGCAGGTGTTTTTGTCTTTGCTTGATACCTGGGGGCAAATACAAAATGGGTATTACTAAGTTATGACTTACCGTCATGAATAAACTAACCACAAGAAAACAAACTGCCCCGTGGTGTAAGCCCAATTCATAAGCAGTGTTTTCCAGGAGAGAGCTGCTGGCAACCATTGACTGGGTTGGGGGTCAATCAAAAGGTGCCCCATCATCCATGACAAAATCCTGTACAAGAAAACCAAGCAACATGGACCGGCCGACCAGACAAACAAGATGACGATGCGCGTGACTGAGCATTGCACAAACATTTGAACTGCAGTCCACTGAGCATTGGCAAAAAGTTGCTTTTCTCATTTAATTTTGTGGCTGGGTCAGTGGAAGTTAATTAATTTCCCTTCACATGATTTTATCACAGCCCCTCGGTCACCTTTAGGGATGGGTTTTGCAGATATTTCCTAAACTTCAAATGACTTCCAGTGTCATTTATCCACACGGCAATGCGATGCATACTAAGAGTGTTAGAAATACCAGAGTCTTCGCTCACCAGTGAAAGTGAAAGAGTGCACCCGTTAGGGCCAAGCAAGACAAAAATAAATTATAGTCTTAAACTCATTTTGGTTCAAGCCCTAAAAGTGTCCTTTTTGTGTGCTAGAATAAAGTCCCATCACTTATTAGCAAGACAGGAATTACTATTTATACTAACCACCAGGGCAGATTGACACTTGAACACAGAGTTTGTTCTTGGAACTGAAAACTGAAACAACACATTCTGGAAATGTTGAGCCATGTTTACTGAGCGTGCAAATGACATTTAAGATCACTCTTTGCTGATTGTATCCCAGCTTGTAACTCAAAACAAACACTGTGCAGACGGCTTGTGACAGTGGAGGAGGTGAGGGAGAGCTGTACTGTAAACGCTTTAAAAATGTTATTGGGAATGTGACTCGCAGAATGATGCAGGCTAATCAAAGCAAAGAGCTGCAGCCACTCGCATCTGGTCAAAGAAATCTCGTCCAGCCATGTCCATCCTCCGTCTAAACCTCTTGTAAGACCAGTGATATCGCCGCACTGATCTCTCGACTACTGAGGGAAACAGAGATGGTGTCAGAGAGAAGGCCAGATAAACATGAAGAGGGTGGTTTAGGGAAAAGCAACAGAAGCACTACGGTAGGATTAAATAAACAGATAACTATGCATGTGTGAAAGAGTTTTGTCCTTTTTATTGAAGAACAGTCACTATTTGTAAGTAGGGGCACCTATTAACATTTTAAAGTCAACTTCCTTTAAGGAAAACTGAGCTAAATGAGTGAATACAAATGGAAAGACCAAAATTGCTAGGAGGCTAGGATAATAAGATACAGAATAAAATACAGCAACAATATTTTATTTTTATTTTTGATAGTATCCATTGCTCCTTGGAAGCTGAGACTGAAGCTTGGCACCGACATGAAAGGACTGCATGAGTCAGCCACAACATTAAAACCTCCGACAGATGAACTGAATAACACTGATGAATCTCGATACAACGCAGTGTTCTGCTGGGAAACCTCCCCGCCTCGACGGGTCTGAGCTGTTTTTGTGGCGCGAGCGGTAACTGCACAATATCCGGCAGGTGGTTTTAGTGTTGTGGCTGATTGGTTTGCTGTAATAACAGACACGATGGCTTCTTTTATGCTCCGGCCACAACTTATACTTAAGTAAATATGACTGTTTTATCTGGAATGTTTGAGTACATTTAGAGAGCAAATGATACGTGTCAGTGTAAACAAAAGGAAAGAGGAAGTGAAAGTGTGGAGAAAAAAAAAAGTGTCATTTCATGAGGATCGACTGGTACTACAGAATCAACACAGTCTAACTGAAGTCAGAGATGTGTACTTAGTTTCTCTAAGCAGGACACTCTGGCATAGTGTGCATGGCAACCTTTAGCTAGGTATCAATTTGGAGCCTATCCCAGCTGTCACTGGGTGAGAGGCGGGGTACACCCTGGACAGGTTGCCAGTCTATCGCAGGGCTAACACAGAGAGACAGACAACCATTCACACTCACATTCACACCTACGGCCAGTTTAGACTCACCATTGAACGAGTAGAACCCACGGGGAGAACCCACGCAGACACAGGGAGAACAGAAAGTACCATCGGTCTAACCCGGAACCTTCTTGCTGTGAGGCATCAGTGCTTACCGCCACTCCACTGTGCCGGCCAGTTGATTTTCAACATTTCTTAAATTATTTTCCTCCTGTTTTGTTCTTTGACATGATATTTGTTGAGCTACCTAAACTGCATGTGACTTTCATACCTACACAGACACCATAATTGATTCTGAGAAGTTTTTGGGGCACAGATGGTTTGGTGTGTCTCCTCCCTAAATTCTTGTCTTCCTACTTGACAGCCCCATTTACTGTGATTTCTTAACACATCGTTAATGTTCTATAGAAAACTGTGGGGCCAAACACGTCCAAGAGCCAAGAGGCCCTCAACTCGATGTGAATGTGAAGGATATTTTTTAATATTTGAGGAAAAGATCCCTTTTAATCTCTCTCTCCCTCTATGCTGACTGCTTTTATAGAATAGACGTTCTCATTACATTTGCTGCTTACAGCTGCATACCAATGAAGGAAAAGTAATTATAATAGTAAAGCTTTAAAATTAATTTATTAAATATGATAAATACATATGTAGCACCAAATCTGAAGTCTGTTTACATAAGGGCATTAGTTCATTTAATAATTAATTAGATTAAGTAATAGGATCATTAGTGCAATTGCAGTACAGTTATGTTTAATAAGTATCTTAATGATAACGTTAGACTATGAGGCTGCTCGAATGCCTCATGTTAAGTATTACTGAAATGTTCTGCTTCAGTCAGAGGGGAAAATTACATTACAAGTGCTAAGTATGAAACATAAAATACATCTCTTTTTCTTAAGATCTGACCATTTTACTCCTTCTTAAGAAGAAAACAACTAATAAGATAAAAATGCAAATCAGATTACATTTGTGGGGAAACAGCATCATATCTGGTAAACTCACATACAGTAAGAAGTTCATCAGGTAAGGTTGTATCACTGACTATATATAAAAATCACCCATAGGATTCTCGAAGAGCGGTTTTTGGAGCTTAATGTGGGTGGCACTGACTGTTGCCATCTTTGCCCGACTAATAATTCAAGAATGGGCAAAGACATGGATTGTGAGCAGAGCTGAGGCAGGCAGGTAATGTCACGGAAGACACCTTCTACTTAATTAGGTATAACTTTAAGCCAGGATATAATTTAAACTTGTGAAGTGTGTAAAAATTCAAGCCCTTGCCTTTTTTTTCAACGGAAGTCAACAGGGACTTTCTCACCTTTGGAGCTAGCCTTAAGTGGCCTTGTGGGGAACTGCAGTTTTTAGTTGATTGTTCTTGGTTTTATTTTATGTTTTTTTTTTTTTTAGCTCTGGAAGTTGCTGCCTGGGTCTGACTCAGCAAAGCACAGAAGATAAATTAGAGTTCTCTCGTGAATTTCACTTACATCCCAGCGAGCCCATGGAAGCACACATAGCTGATGCAGCAGAAGATCACCTAAAGGCCACAGTAGTTCTGTGGATTGACCTCTAATTATATAGCATCCTGTGGGTCCATCGAGCCACCGAGTGTGTTCACGTTTCAGTGGTAACTTCCTCATCAGCAGTAATCTATAGCACCCATGGCCTGGTATAATGTCTCTTTGATGAACGAGTCTTCGTCCTCTGGGGACTAAAGATTCTTTTTATAGTGTTCCACATTGTTCTGGAAACAGTCCAAGAAAGGCTAAGCTACAATATGCCTGATCACAGTTAGACAGTTATCACTCTCTAGGCTAGATTGATGAATTTTGAAAGGTATATATTTAAAAAGGAGCATCACAGATTTATCTCTTTGGCTCAGTGCAGCTAATTTCTGTTTGATGTGTAGAAGCTCCAGAGAGAAATATCAACAAATGACACCATCGTTGATAAATGATTTGATTTGATAGTTCTCATAGCATTACATATCCTTCTAATGATGTGAAACGTACTCATGCATGTGCCACTGTAAGCAAAGTAACTTCATATTAAAACGGTCTGAGGCAAGCATGCCGGTTTTTCTTTAGAAACATAAAACACGGGAAGCAATTATCATGCAGCGAATTCTTAAACAGGTCTACAAGGAAAGTAAATTGTGTGTCAGCACTCTGTGAATGGTGTCCTTGACAGACAGTGGAGACTGTGTGCAGAAGTGACGGCTTCACACATACAACAGAGAAACACCACCTGCAGAGTAAGTGATTAGTTATCTCAGGGTTTCTTATGTTAACTTCTTCCCTGATCATTTATTATTGTGCTTTGTAAGGGGGAAAGCAGGGTGTGGTTGCTCCTCAGCTAGTTCTCGTGCTATAAGCTTGTGCTTCTCTCTCAGTGGCATGTGCGTAATGCCCAAAGCGTGGTCAGTTTTTTTATTTTGTTTAGTTTTTTTTGGAGGAAGATATTGTCTACCGTGGTGATAATTACATATTTCAGACGTTACACGTCGAAACTCCTGACAAACAGAAAGAACAAGGCGCTTACATTGAGACTAATAATAATAATATGCATGTTCAAGTGAAGGGGAGATGTGAGAAAGTGTAAATAACAGCATTTTTTGTCATTTCGCACCAGCCTACGTTTCTTTTGTTGTACACCAAGGCAAGCTGTCAGCATTCCCCTTCTTGTTCTTAACAGCCTCTCTGGTTAAAGTTATACAACTGAATTAAAAAACAGTTGAAGCTGAAACATGCAGACTTTGATCACCAAAGGTTTCAGTCATCCACCTAAAATTAAACGCTGTCTATTTGCTCTCAACCTAAATCTTGGTATCACTCTATTTGGCCATATCTCCACTCCAGACTTCATCAGTTCAAATCATGTTTGTTTAACTAGGCACGTAAGCCTGAAATGAGACAAGAGATGAATAGTGTTCGCAGAATCCATTAACTGTAACAAAAAAAATGGCACACAGATAGGTATGAAGTATCCACCAATTATTGTCAGAGATCTGCTCTGGTTTGCTGTATGCATACTGGTGGCAAATCAGAGCGCACGCTGTGGTGCATCAGCCAACAAGTGGCCTGCACTTCTAAATAAAACCCATCCTGTCCACCCCCTTACACTTTTTAGAAAGTATTCATTAAATGTCCACAGCGCTGACATACGTAGTGAGTCAAATACGGTATTTCCAGTAAGGGAACATTAACAGGCTCTATATTTAGCAAAAAAAATAACACAGGAAAAATGAATCTACCTGTTTTTCCCATATATGTATTTTTTGCTCAATGGCAAGAGAGAAAAAAAAGTTAGAAGTTTAATTTCATTGTAACACTAGAAATCCAGACTCTCATTAGCATGAAGTCATGCCAACACACTCAATCTGATCAAAATAGAAAAACCCATCCTAACATCAGACTTGCTCTCTCTCTCTCTCTCTCTCTCTGTCTTAAATAGAAATGATAGTTTGTGCTAGAAAACTTTAGATTACCAAAACTTTAAGTTTGATTGTGTTTACTGCCAGAGTCTCTCAAAAGATAAAAGATCAAGCAGAGACAATGCAACATTTCTTAAAGCTTTAAAAGATTTAAAAAGTGTCACTTTTCGAGATAGAAAAAATTGGGTCTAGGAACAAATTTTCTGCTCAAGTGAGAAAGAGGTTATATGGTCAGTGATGCAACTTGAGCGCAGGACTCGTTTCGTTTTTACACAACAAATTCTTAAAATCAGTTTTCTTTTGTGTGGTCCTGCCTCCGGGCTGACAGAGCTCAAGCAGGAGAATAGAGAGCCGCAGCGATCCAGGCGTGACGAAACAAAGTCATAGATTACTTTTTTTTCCAGATCGGGAGAGTTTGAGATGTTTTTTTAACCGAAGGGGAGGGAGGGGACCATTTGCGGTAACCCTGCATGATTTGGAAACGTGATCCTCATTGTACTGTAAGCTTCAGCCGTGTTTACAGAGAGGGTTGCCCTCAATACACGAGGCATGAAAGCAGAGAGGCATTGTGTCACATAGACAAACAAGCCAGCAGTCCAGTATACATCCATTAAAGTGACAGGTCCCGGATGTGACTGTTAATCATGCGATTCCTGGTTCTTTGTGTGTCCTAAAAACGATCAATGGAAACTACTGTTTGCTAACACCGGCATCTGTTATTGACCCTGTGGAGTTTTACCATTATATTCCTGTGAGACTTTCAAAGTGTGCGATCTGCCTTTTTTTTCTACCTCAACTGATTAGTTTTTTTCTGTTCTGTTCAAATGACTAATTCTCAAGTATTGGAGACATATAGGAGACTGTTTGCACAAGAGGGGAGCTCAGCATTTTAATGTGATTTCCAGTTGTAAAGTGATGGATTCTGGCCATCTTTGGGCTGGAAAGAACAATAGATAAAACAAGTTAATGAAGCATGTCCAGTCATGTGCACCTAGCAGCTGATCGTCAGCTGATCCAACAAACATCAGTCACGTTCAGTGATTCAAACAAGACCGCTCAAGCTGTTGCCCCATCATTCACCTCTCCAGTTCACATCTTTCAAGTCTTATAGGTAATCGAAAACACATTTTACTCCGTTTAAGTTTAAAGTAATTACACCGGAATTACTCACAGGCACAAATTAGATCATGATCAGGAATATTGTGTTCACCGTCAGAGATATTATTATTGCTTGTAATTTGCTGAATGTTAATAGTGTCGGATGATTATATCGTCAAAACGACGCAGCTGAATTTGTTCCAAGGGCTCTGACCAACCTTTTGATCCTGCCGTGAGATTAATGACAGCTCTGCTTACAGTGGACACTCTTGTGCGTCATCAAGTTGATCTTCAATGTTCGTGCTGGTTCAATATTTGTCCACAGCGCTCAGTGACCTGTATATTCAACAAGGCGACGCTTTGCCATTACAGTTGTGCCCTTTCAGAGTAAAGACAGGAGTGATTATCAGCCTGTAGAAGGTCAGCGTTTATTAAATAATTCAGAGATCCTCGTAGGAAATTAAGGTTGAAAAGCCACTATGAAAGCTGGAATACAGTAGGATCATCTGGTTGTTCATGAATGGCAACTGAGTGGGACTTTATTTCCCACAGCACAGGTTAAGATCACCCAGGGAAAAAAATAGAAAGAGAGATAAACTTGAATAATATCTGAGGAATCCAGGCCACTGGAGGATTTTCCTTCATGCTGTATCTTCCTTAGCGTCTGCTTCCCGCCATTTAATTGCTTCTCTCCATATTCTCCTTACTGTCTATTACTCTCTTTCCAAACACTTGTGAGTCCATTGAAATGCAGGAGATATCTATTAGGCCATGGGAAGAAATTTCCACCAGGGGATGAGATAAAGAGAGGGACTTTATTCCGGCGGGGCTTTTCTAATTGCCACGATTGTATTTTACGTTTTAATGCAACAAAATGGCTGCAAACCTTTGTATCACAGCCCTCGGGAATTACTGAGACACTTGAGCGGTTATGGTGTTTATCTCCATCCACTAACCTCAGCACTGAGTAATACACTCACTCTCAGCACTGTTTAAATAAGTTTAAGGACCTCAGAGCCTCCTTCTTTGGTGTTGACATCTGAAAACGCGAGCGCCGGTAGGGTGAGAAAAATGGCCCAGTTGATTAAAAAAGGAGGCAGTTCAAAGCCGGAAAACTTCATTATTGGTATTGCAGGAGGCAAGAAGGGACTGAGTATTATTTATCTTCTGAAAAAGTCTTTCTCAAGAGTAATGCTCGCTTTTTTAATGGAAATTTTCAACAGTCTTTGTTCTCGTAGCACTTTCTCGTAGCAAGACTTTTAGCTCGTATTATGATGAGTCGAGGAGTGGAGTATCAATAAACACTGTGACTCACGCAGCGAGTACTCTGGCAAGTGTCTGGAATTACACAACCCTGCAGGTGTATGCAATTACAAATGACAGTTATCAGATTGAGACAAATTTTTTGTGTAGATACCCGGGGGCATACAAATTATTTCTGTTATCGCATGCGTAGTATTAGTGAAATTCTGACCACTCAAAGGTTATCCTAAAACACTTGAAGACGTCTGATGAAATGCATCAGGAGCCATGAGAATATTCAAAGAGCTGTCACTGCTAAAATGTAATTTAGTTGTAGGGTTAGTTTATAGCCTGAGAATGTTTTTTTTTATTTTTTATTTTTTTTTATGGCTGAACCACCCACGTAATATTGTGTGATGGTCTGTGTTGTCTCTTGCAGCGAGGGCCCTGCTCATATTAGTAAGTGCAATCGGAGTCAGAGAGAGTCTTTTTCCACTCAGTGTGGCTCCATACAGTATCAGTGGCTTATGAGGATCTCATCACTCTCCATCCTCATAATGTTCCTGTCAGCGTGCCGGATGGGAACTATTACATCCCACAGATCATCATTCACTAGATGCAGGGGCCCTCATAAATGTTGGCAGTTTTATTATGCAAGATATTCGGCCATTTCTATATAAGCGCAGTGGTTTACCTAGTTATGCCAATGTCAGAGTGTGTCTCGTGTGCTTTGTTGCGAGGACAGAGAGGAGACGAGGAGCTCTAGTGAAAGGGATTACACCGCTCAGATTTATTCACTATTATGTCAATTTTGATCCCTGGCTGCTTATAAAACCTTTTCTGCCCTAATCCCCGCCCATGTGACACTCACGGTTATGAATGGATTCTTATTCATGTCTCCCTCCTGTGCTGGATGTTTCTGACAGACCAATAACAGCAAGCCTCAGTGGCAAGAGCCAGTTGTCAGTGTGGCTGATCCATCACTCGCCTGTCGCCATTAGCATTCATGGTTCATTAGCCAGCAAGCATCCAATATAAAATGTAATTGTAGGCTATAAACTTTGTTGTGGCATTTGACCACAGGCACCCACTGAACATGTTTCAGAATTAGGGCTTTCAGTGCACCTCTCTCCTGTGGACCACACATGGATCCTATTATATCATCTCCAAAACTTTTTTTGTGTGTGTGTATTTACTTATCTTGCTCTGAGTCTGCTACAGTGTAACAGCACATTTTTATTACACTGAAATATTGCTGCTGATAGACAGATAAAGTCTTAAAAGTGTTCTTTTTAAATATTATTGGCGCGTTTGTTCTTTTCTGATAAGCTCATATTCGGCATGAAGCATTTTTTGATTTAGTAGAGTATTTGTGCGATCTGGTTTTATCTGGCTCAAGCAGCCATCTGCTGTACGTGCTCATGTGACAACTCGGACGCATTCAAAATCCAGAAAGACTTCCTTTTTTCGATCATTGTTCTCAAAACTTTTAGTTTCTTTTCGTTTGCATGTTCATGAATTAGTTTCTTAAAGCCTTGGGATTAGTGCGCATTTCTCACTCGGTCTTTAAACATTGTATTCTCACACCGATACATCTACAATGCTGCTTCCACTTCCTAGACTGAATTTGCATCTGTCTGTCCTACATCTTAACACTGGAGTCCCACCATGTCTAAAATGTAATTTGCATTTCATACACACACTTAAAAAGAACTGCCTCTGTCTTCATTCCCCCTACACTCTCAATTTTGTTCCGCCTCCAAGCCAACCGTAACGTCCCAGTAAAGGTATGTCATCATTCCTTGCATCATAGTACAATTTTTCAAGTCAGTAAATTCAATATAACACAGTTTTGTTGAGAGGTCGAAATACTAGCAATTAATGATACAAGAGAAGTGGACATAAATAAAGTAACTCAGTCGACCAAACACTTTGTAGAAGACGCTCTACCGGCATGGCCATTAAATATTGATGCAAAGAAAATGAGATGAAATCAATTCAGGTAAACTGAGTCCAGCCCAGCGAGCTCACAACCTCTTTCTCGCATGAAATCTATGATATTATGATACTGTACACGACTGGGACAGCTCCGATTGTAGTACTCTGTAACAAGTACCTGATAAAAAACCAATAGGATATCCAATGGGCCATTGACTTTCTGTTTACCTGCATGTTCTGCCCAGTTTAAGTTCTGTTTGTGCATGCATGTGTTAAATAAGCCTATTTACAGGCCCACCCTTGTTGCTTGATGCATTCGTGGGCTGAGCAGGTGATTTTGTGTTTCTTTCATGCGACCTGTCTCTCCGGATCAGCGCATCAGCTTGAGGTTCATCTGCTGCTGGTGATCAGAGGATGAGCTTTTGATACGGACAGAGACAGATGAGACCACAATGACTTCAATCAAATTTAAAAGCTATTTTAGGCTCCCAATGCCAGGTACTGTCACTTCACCTGGGCTGATATTATTGGATGAAATGGGATACACCCACTGCCAAGCCATTATCTGTTGGTGCGTGTGCAGAGAAAGAAGCAGGCAGAGAGCACGGGAAGGGGTGAGGTGGCCGGGTCGGCTATGTTTGAGTGAATAGAGCGGAGGGCAGACAGAGATGTGAGATCGTGTGCGTGCACATCCTTTTGAGTGTTCGTGTTTGTAATACGTTTAGTGCTTTGTTAACTGTCTATGTAAGCCTGTCTACATCCGCCCAGAGAAGTGTTTGGACTGTATTATAACCAGTCCTGTCAGCAGCCACCTCTCCTTGTGGCGATACAGTTCTTGGATCCTTTTCACGACTTCCCTGTAATCACCTTGTTGACTCACTGCCCCGTCAAGTGTTTGAGCCTTGGCAACTGATTATGTGTGTGTTTGCAATCCTGCAAGTGTGTTAGCAAAAGAGACGGGCAGTGTGTGATACAGTCATGGGTGTGCTTTTGTGCTGTGTGCGCTTGTGTATGTCAGCCTTATGTAAGCATTACTCCAAAAAAAAATAAAGTGTGCACATGTATGCAGGATATGTGGCGTAAGAGTGCACAGTACAGTGGTAGACATGGTCTCCATCATCCGACAGCACCACGTCCTGAGATGAGAAGTCTGTTTTGTTCTGCCTCGCTCGCATAAACATAGAATATCCCTTCGCTGGATAACTTACACTCTCCATGCAAGAGCTGTGACTACTTACGTCTCCTCACACATTCCAAGCTCCCTACAGTATCCTTTCACCTCCTACCCTCATGCTCCTGTACCCCCTGCACAACCTCGCATCTCTGCCTCCAGCATTTAAAAACCATGTTTACATAAAAGAGAGTGTGTGCTTTTTCTCCCCCTGCATGTCTTTTGAGTGCCTGTTCAATAGGCGGATGGTTGCTCTTCCTTTTAAGGATTGATCGCAATAGCCTATTAGTTACATGTGTATAGCATCTGTGTAGGGTTGTAGTGAAGTGGAGGCATGAAGAGCACTGCGAGGGGCCAGGCCTGGAATTAGCCTCACACGAGACGACATTGTTTCACAGATTGGAATTTGGGAATTGTTAGGAACGGCCTGTCACTTTGGTTAAAGTTAATGCAAAAGCTTTATTTTTTTCTTTTGTGTTCCGCTTCACCATAAAACTCAGCCTGATTTCAGTGACAGTAACTCTACTTGTGTTTTAAAAACACACACACAAGGTATGCACTGGACCTCATCCAGGTTTAGATTTACTGTGAGAATGAAAGAAAGGTTAACTTTCAGCAGTCATCCAGAAGTGGCCGCAGCCTTTTGGTTTGACATATTCCTGAGCCATTCTTCCACTGTCTCTATTTTGCCTTTCTATTTTTCTTCCTGTCTCTTGCTTTCACATACACATATACTACACAGGCATGTCTAAGTGTCCAAGAGTGCCATGTCTAAAGAGTTCCAGCAGCTTGTTACTTAGGCTGTCAAAAAAGCACAGAGACCCACCGCAGAGGTGAGGATGTGTGTGAAATCCCATGAGCCCTTAGAACAGGTCAAAGGCATAACAACATCCCGCTCTCTTTTCCAGGTGGAGATTTTCTCCAAATGCTGCTCTAATACGGCAGCTGAAGAACTGCTGTCACACGACGTTAAAGGATTCATTCAATGTGTTTCAGCAAAAAACTTAAAGAATGCATAGGTTGCAGTTTTTTTTAATCAACACATTGAAAAATGGAGCTCCCGTTGTTTTTCATCGCTCACTAAACCTGCAGTTTAAAGACTAAATCCACTGTCTGTAACTGCCCTCCAGACAGACCCACTTTAGTTTTAAGGATTTTCTGATCTGGCGCCCTGATCAGCAGGACCGTCAGTGTCTCACAGACAAATCAATGAAATGAATCCCTTTGCTGCAGCTGTGGTTAAGGTTTGGCTAGGTTGGGGAACACCAGATACTCGATTAGGATTATTGTCTGAGGAAAAAAACAACAATGTTGTGGTCGTGGTTAAAGGAAGCCAGTGCTGGCTTTTGGAAGAAAACAGGTAACTGTGTTCTGCTATATCCAAGTAATGCAATATCTAATTGCCATTAAAGGAAATTGACGTGATTTTTGGGTGTCAAAAATAAGAACCTGTCAGAAGCATTTGCTGGCAGTTCGAGCATCATTCATAGATTTATTGTTAGCTTTGGTCTAGTAAAACACCCTCAAAAAAATCAACCGTAAACCGTAAACTCTGCTGTCCCTTGTCACACACTTCATACAATCATCCATCCACTCCAGCCTTTACTCTGCGCCTTTGTTGCTTTGTAAGACTGTCAAACTACCTCTACAGTACGGAGGTGCTTGTGGTTCTTCTGTATAGTCCCTAAATGTTCCACTGATTGTAAATCACGAGTGCACATACCAAGCCTATGAACTCTGGTGACAGAATGTCGTGTCCCGTTCCAGCAAAAGTGGGACAAAACTGACAGCTGTTGAAGAGAGGTGTCTTTGCTTTGCACCTTGCAATATATAGTTACACTTTCTGCTCTTGATACAACAGATCTTCCCAAGTGCCAGGCTTTGGCAGTGTCCCATGCACAGCCGTCCTTGGCACCCTGCATAACCTCTCACGTTGATTACTATTTCACTTCCTCATATTGTTATTTTATCATCCTGACGTCCAGTCAATCTGCACTCTGTTTATGGCTAGTGGTGCCAGTGTAAGCAGAAATCAGACACTGTGTCGCAGTAATCTGGATTGCCACAAAAAAGGCTCCCCTGGCAACCCATGGTCATAAAGGAGAATAAACAAGGTTAGGGCAGAATAATTATGCTAAACTGCTTCCTGGTATTAAGGGACTTACGGGACTTCTTCCACTGTACAGACGCTCCTGTTTTTCAGGTTCTTCAGGCAGATGAGTTTACACTGAACACATTTACATGTTCCACTTGAAGGCTAAGATTTACACTTGATGACCACAAAGATGTTATATCTGCTAATGCACATACATGCCTAAAACAATAATGTAAGTTTGGAAACACTAGAAAGTGTGAATGTACTGTATATGACAACCTACTAAATAATAGACTGAGCTGTGTTTTGCTATGCTAGGACTTGATATACTCTGGACTCAGATTAACTTTTGCTTGCTTCTCTTTTTGGAGGATACTATGATAGCAGTGTGGTTCTCGGAAAGGCAATATTGGTGATGGTTGATTTGTAAATTGACATTTTAAAGTTTAGAAGCCCCAAGTGAAAAGCTTGAGCTTTGTTTTAAATTGGAATCAAATCTCCACTTAATTTAGTATCAGCTCAAAAGCAAAAAGGGATTCAAACTGTGAGTTAACATTATCCAATGGCAGACTGGACAGCAATCATTGGCGCTAATAATCAGCTTACAGTTCTTGTTATGAGCTATATGTCTGTCTCAGTCATCCAGGTCATGGTATATTAAAGTCAACGCTAAAAAAAAGGCAAGAGAAGAGGCTTGTTTGACTTTTCTTGAAGACATTTTACTACTCATCTAAGCTGCTTCTTTAATTCTTAACTGGTTTGTGCCTCTGCAGCACATAGATGCTGCACCCTACACATGTAGCCCACACCGGTGCGAGCCATACATTGTGTCTTTTTTGGCATTCGGGCTAATTTTTGTATCTACTCCCTGCTTCACTTTCCACTTCCTGCTCCATTCCCAACAACAGTGACTGAAACAGACAAACCCTTCAAATGTTTGTATCTCTGAACGTCTTTAGTTAACCCTTCCTCAATGTGTTCTACTTTTATTGATCCAAAACAGCTTAAACAGCCTAACATTAGCCTAAACAAGCAAAAAGATCTGGAAACCTACCTCTGAGGTGCTTAGACAGGCTATTTTCAGAAAATCCATACTTCAAAATGCTCCTTGCGTGTCATATCAAACACACTGTGTAGAAGAGAATCCTGTGACTCTGTGAGACACGATTGAAATACCAAGCATTGCACACTCTTTTCAACTCCAGTATTTCATATAGGGATGTTTTACCCAAATAGATGTGGCACATTCATCCTAAATGTTTTATAGTCTGGTCTGGCTTTTTAATTTGTCTTATCTACCCTGCACATCCATCCTCTAATGTTTTGTGCTCTGGAGCAGATGAACTCACGTTTGTAATTTAAAGAGCTGTTTGCAATAAGGAATGAATGTGCGGCTGCACTTGAGAGAGACATTTCTTGTAAATTGGATCTACAGTGTAAATGATGTCACCTATCACGCCGCCCCTCCCATACATTACAGAGACGTATGTGAAGCTGGATGAGTCCTTATCTGATTCACAGGTGCTGGGTACAAGGCATGCTGTACTTGCAAAGAGTCTTGACACTTTCTTGGTAAATAAAGCAAGTAGTGAACATTATGAGATCCTTCAATGTTTTTCCCTCTCCACACATTTACATCGGAGACAGAGGCTGTTAGAAATACAGGCACGATGTTCCCCAGTGTAAAACCATTCAACGTCTTGAAGAGGGAATTTATTTATTTTTTACTCCTCAGACAGTTAGGTGCATGATGACAAACAGACAAAGCTAACAAAAAGGCAGAATTTGCCATTTGCAGTTTTTCCGTGCTTTTTCTTTATCTCTTTCATGTGTGATCTCACATTACATTTCCTGTGACTTCTTCAGACCAAAAGCATCCACGTTTTACCAAAATCATCTAATGTTATGGCTGTTAGGAATTATTTGTTGAAGACGACATCAGTACCTCTGTTATATACAGTCATTAATCCTCAATGAGGTTATTTGAGACCAAGGTGGAAATGGTGGACACTACCTAAATATGTGGAATAAAGCAGAATATAAATAGTATTAAAGATGGTGTTTAACTTCCTTCAAAATATACAGTAAGTGTTTAACTAGAATAGCTCCCTTCAGTTTCTGTTTATATTTTAGTATGACCTGTTCAATTTCATGCCTTACTAAAATATGCAGTTTCAAAAACTTAAAAGGGTAGTTTAGAAAAAAGAAAAAGAAAAAAAAAGCCATGATACCGCTTGTTATGTAGCGCTTCAGCCTCCTCTCACACCTCTCTTATGTTAATTGGGTCACGGTGGTCGCCTTCCGCCATCGGACAGCTCCCTCATCTTTCTCCAGAGGAGGGGCTTTAAAGGCTTCACATAATAACAAACTCAACAGGCTTTTCCTGACTGAGAAATCTTTGCACTTTAAGCGTTGTCTCAGGCAAGTCCGTCTCCTGCCAAGGAGGCACTAAATACTTGTTCTTGTCAGCAGTGAGTACCTGACAGATGGCCTTGTGCTGTTTCACAAACCTTGCCACCATCTTCTGGCAGAAACCCCATCATCGCCAGCTTGTGATAGATTTAGTCCCTTCTTTTCATAAAGAACAAGGCCACACTCCTTTATCACATGCCACAAAATATTATAAAATATATAATGCTTTTATCTTATAGATTTATATCTGGGCACAATTATGCAAGAAAAGAAGTCTTCTATAATCACTGAACAATGTCAGTGATTGTTGTATCTGCCTGAATTAATTTAATTTTGCTCAACACTTTTCACCAAAGACTGCAGTTGCATAGATCTTGATGTGAAGTTAGAATAAATAATAGATTTTACACTTTTCCTGCAACAAAATAATAGAAATGCTTTCCCTGAATGGTTACTGGAAAATGTGATGTTTATCATTTATGAGTCTCCAAAATGCCTCATGTCATGTCAGAGTGGCTCGGATGTTTCAATAGGCCACTTGTCAGAGGCGGCAGCAGGAAAAGCGTCAGACCTGTGCTTTTTGTGCAGCCGGAGGAAGTGTAATTTGTGGACAACAAATCACAAAGTTACTATACGTGATTGCTGCCTGGGCTGCCAAGAGTCAAAATATTTTTTGTGGTCTTTGTGACACTGTGTATGCTGTCCAGGAATGTCTCTCAGGAAACGTCTATTGATCCATAGCTACCACCTCAAACAGCATGTTGTCTGTCTGTGGTTGTCACTGTGTCTACACTTCACGAGATTTAATCCATGCTTATTGTCAAACTGTTTAAAGATATGAATTATATATTCGCGGTCACGTTCATTAGGTATGCCATACGTACACTGCCCCCTTTTCAAGCCAAATATAGCAAATGCCACTGCAGCTGTAGGTTACGTCATCCGTTAGTGTAGCATTTGCAGATGTAAAATAAAACGCCTGGTTCAAAGTACTACAGTCTTTGCTCTCCAGCGAAGCTGACTCGCCATGCACAATGCATGAAATCGATAACTCTACAGAGCAGTCTGCATTGCCAGATCACATTTCACCCTGAAACAAGCACCCTCACCACATTTTATCAATATGACCTGTATTAGACATGGTGTATCCTTGAACGTGATCCCTTATCAGCTTTGAGGGGAAGCGGACCTTTTACTGAGATGACCTAGTTTATTGTTTATTTTATGAGATTAATTCAACAGCATCCTTGGTTTTAATACATGTCATTGTGTCACAGTTTGAAGTCCCTAATCTTTTCTTAATTGATGTTGGCTCTCTTGCCACAAGGCAGAAATCTGCATGTTATATTACAATGTAGCATGTGAGGGTAATCACAGAGCCAGGGCTTGCATCTGCTGGGTCAAGGGCATACATTCAGCCTATAGTTGTTAACTTGGAATTACTAACATATGTTTTCCCAGTCTAATTTAGGTCTTTAATTGTGACCAGTCTGTATGGGCTGTGCTTTTTTTTTTGTTTGTTTGTGGTTGAATCATGTTCTGCCTTGTTTGACAGTATCCTTTTTTTTTGTGTTCATGTTACTAATGCTTCAGTTGTTTTCGGGATAGTGCCTGATTATAGTAAGCGCTAGAACCCCTGTCTGCCAGATGTCTTTCTTCACATGGCTCCAGCAAGAAGTGCACATTACATAAGGCAGTAAACATGAGATGGGAGGCCAGATTGTTACATTTTAAACAAGGAAGCATGAGAAAAGTGAGATGAATATATTGTTTTTGTTTTAAAACCCAAACACTGTTGATTTAACCTTATTGGCTGTATATGTATATAAATAATTAAAAATAATTAAATGTGTGCCCCTAGGTGTGTTGTAGCACTCTGAAGAGGCTCGCAAAAAGTGACCAATATTCAGATTATAGTAGCTTTAACCTTTATTAAAAAGTACTTGTCAAAATGACTCATCCTTGTTGGACATTATTTGCCCGTATCACTGCTCTGCTGAAGTAGTTACTGAAAATAGAGACCTGAAATGGCTGTGTATTAGTCAGCCAATCATTTAGATGGGTACTTGGACCCAGCTTGGATTGTGCTGTCCAACCCTGCTGGAACAAATACCTCAAAATGTCAGGGAACAAGTTGTGTTGCAACAAAGTAAACGAGTATTGATCCGTCAATGTACCTGAAACTATCACACCTACGTGCCTGGGAGTCAAACTTAAGATGTAGGGCTTAATGTTGACTTCCTGAGAGAAAGAGAGGGAGAGAGAGAGGGAGGGAGGGAGAGACTAGAATGGCTCCACTGTAATAGCAGCTGGTTGCAGAGGTGCAGCCTACTGACGCTGGGAAAGGATGCTGTTAGTTGTCACATACAGTTTTCATCTGAAAAGGCTTGATCAGTTTAATTTTAGGGGGAAACATACAACACAAAAAACACTCTCCCTCTGTTGGGCAGCCGGTTTCTACTCGCATGGGAAATGTAAATTTACTGTAGATAACCATTTCCATCTGAGGCAACAGCAAGATGTAATTGTTCCAGTGTGTAATTGTGTTTGCTGTGGTATAAGTCAATGTTGAAAATAGAGTATTAATAAACAGCACAGATACAGTACACTACACTACACATGCATCATTTTTTCCCATCAGTGTAACTGAAATGATTTTCTTCTTTGTGACGACAGTGTGATGTAACCTGTAAACGCTTTGCAGCGAGTAAAGGGACCTCCTGTCCCACATCAGATTCATCATGTAACTCTCAAAAAGGAGACAGGTACAAAGAGTCTGACATTTGGCCTTCTCCTGTAGGATCTGGACTTTGTTCCAACCTTCAGCTGCAACTTTTGTGTCTCTATTCCCACAAACAGGACACTAAGCACCTCACTGTGCTTTTGGTTTTCTCAATTGTCTTTTGACTTAAAGCAATAGTAATGTGTGCCCACACTTTACAGTGAGGCAAGGTTCTAGTTAAAGACCGATTTCCCCACTCTTTAAGCCCTTATCTTCACACACACACACAAGCCAATCAAAAGATGTTTAACATTCATTAATAACACACTGCACTGCTCTCTCAAAGTAGAACTGGCCATGTGAAAAGTTTAAAGCAGACTTTGGTTTCATAACAGGATTTGAAATTTGTTGTTCATCATAAATGTTGCATTTTGTAACAGTTTTCCCACACTGCACTTTGATGCACTTAACATGCACACTTGTACATGCATATCGGCGCGCAGAGCATATATAAAACTTTGGGTTGCCCATGTACCGTAACATGTGAGGGCACATTATGTCCATGGTTGTGGGGACAGCAGGGGCCCTCCTGATAATAGAAGCACCACTGTGCGCTCAGTGTCACAAACGGCTGTGAGACGCCGTTGGCTACTGGGGTTCTTTAACAGCTTGGTGGGAGGTCTGAGATTCAGTGACGGCACAGGTGCAACACTCGGCTTCAAATACCTTTTCCCTGTGGGATGAAATATCGTGTGTGTGGTTGTCATTTTATACAGATTGGATCGCTATGGGTTTGCTTACATGTCTGGGTAAATGGTGTGTGAAGTTTGGATGGGTTAGAGGAGGGGTGAGATCCTTGTCCCCCACGGTAACAGGTTGTTGTTTGTTCCCTTCGCATTCTCTGCCTCGGGTTAGTGTCAGGTTTGAAATGAGCCATTGTCATAAACGTCAGCAGAGGAACACCACATTCACGGCTTCCACAATAAAAAGAAAGCATATCATAACGTGCTGCACCCAATACAACCACCCACTGTTGATTTAAAATGAATCCAAGATAGAGTTCTGATTGCTACATTTGTCAAGTTGGAAAAAAGTGGCAGTTTCTGTGTTATTAAGTGTTATTAGACACTTAAGCGTTACATAACGGAGCCCTGGTGCGATACTGAATACTATTTTAAATGTGTGGAGTAAGTGAAGCGATTTGTAAAACGCTAGCTATATTCTGGTGTCACACCATGGGGAAAACTTTCAACCTTCTTCTCTATGTTTGTTCAACTATTTGTATTTTCAGCACACAAGCATGTATATTTAAACATGCATACATTAGAACGTATATCACTGGTAATGATGAAAGATGAATGAACACGCAGCTTTACAAAATAGCTGTTTCTTTAATTTCTTTAATTATTTTTTGAATTATCTAGTTATCGCATCCGTTTGCATCGTGCAGTAGACTTGAACCAAATAGAAATCAGCCCTCATAGCCTTTGGGATCACACTGCTTTCAGCTTTTTCAGACCCACTTTCTCTTTGTTCAGTCATTAGCTCTCTGCTCAGCTTTACCTGTCTGCTTTCTCTTTCTTAGAGGGTTTATGTAACACTGAACCGATTATGGTGACTAATCAACAATCACAGTATGTGTGTATTATTAAACTGACACCTAAAACACAATAAACAATGCCACGGTGCACCCCCAACCCACCCACCCACCCATAATTCATTCCATCTGCTTTCTGCAAGATGCATTTTAGAAAAATCAATCAACAGAGTTTCAGTGGCATTACTAGAAAACTGTCTCAGTCTACGATACATTTTCAGAGGACGACAGCTGAAAAATGCTCCTGTCCTGAAGCCTAATATTTTATAAGGTGCCGCTTCCACACAGACGGCTTTACAGACTCCACGACGATGACACACATTACCTGTGTGTAAGTGAAGCGTCTCCGCAATTTGCCAGGTGTCATAAGAAACGGATGTTGATTGCAATCTCTCTTTCGCACTAAAAGTATTGGCTGTCTGGCCTTGTTGATTCAGATGTCAAGTTTTAATTTAATATATGGCGTGCAATGCATTTACAGTGTGCACACAGATCATCCACAAATGAATTACAAGTGATTGTTTTGCCGTGAAAACAAATCAGACCTCTGGTTTGACAGATTTAGACACCTAGCTCAGTAGGGTAGGTTTCTAGCGCCACCTACTGGACATGAATCAGAATGACAACTGCTCATGTATCCTTGCTCTATTTAATTCTCATTTTTACTCTTTGTGTCATTTTCCTTTACCCCTTATGTGCCATTCCCCCCATCCCGTCCTATCTCCTCTTTCTATCTCTTTCTTTTAGAATATGCCAGAACATAACAATGAGCTCCAACAGCACAGACCCTGGTCTCTTCCTCACTGCCAACACCTCACCATCAGTGGCCGGAGCCTACTCACAGTCCAATGCTCTCCATCAAGGAGGGACTGGAGGAAACACCTGGTTAGGCTTCCATGTAAATTCTCTGGATGATAATTCCTCTTCCACCAGCAAACTCTTAAACCTCACCGCAGAATCGCAAAGTACGAATGGAACCCATGATCACTTGGGTGGCCACCCTGTGTGGCAGGTTGTCCTTATTGTCTTTCTGACAGGCATGTTGTCGTTGGTCACCGTTATCGGCAACATTCTGGTAGTGGTATCCTTCAAGGTCAATCGACAGCTAAAGACGGTCAATAACTACTTCCTGTTGAGCTTGGCTGTGGCTGACCTCATTATAGGGGTCATCTCAATGAACCTCTATACGGCTTATCTTGTGATGGGCTACTGGGCAATGGGAAACTGGGCATGCGACCTGTGGCTGGCTATAGACTATGTGGCAAGCAATGCGTCAGTTATGAACCTACTGGTCATCAGCTTCGACCGGTACTTTTCTATCACCAGGCCTTTGACCTACAGGGCCAAACGGACCACAAAGCGTGCTGGGATCATGATTGGCTTAGCCTGGTTTGTTTCTTTTGTTCTGTGGGCCCCGGCCATCCTCCTATGGCAGTATTTTGTGGGTAAAAGGACAGTGCCCTCAACTGAATGCTACATTCAGTTCCTCTCAGAGCCCACTATAACCTTCTGCACAGCTATGGCAGCTTTCTACCTGCCTGTGACAATAATGAGTATCCTCTACTGGCGCATTTACAAGGAGACACAGAACCGTTCAAAAGAGCTAGCTGGGCTGCAGGGTTCGGGAGGCCGTGGTGGGACAGGGGGACGAGGTGGGAATAGTAGAGGGGAGCGAGGCCGTTTCGTCCATCAGACAGGAAGTGCTAAAAGTTGCAGTAGCTACGAGTTGACAAGGCTGTCAAAGAGAAAGAGCACATGTGGAGAGCTGGTGGGCCGATTCCACTGCTGGCCTGGGGTACGTTCTTGGAGACCTGGTAGTACCCGTCAGGGAGACGGTGATCCAGACCAGAGCAGCAGTGACAGCTGGAACAACAACGACGCTGCTGTCTCTTTGGACCACTCTGGGTCTTCAGAGGATGAGGACTGTGCAGGGGGAGAGATGATTTCTCAGAGTCACGCTATTTTCTCGATTGTTCTTAGCCTGCCTGGCATTAAGGCAGCTGTCAACTCACAGCTGACCTCATGTGAAGATCTGGACGCAGCCTCAGAGGAGGATCCCCTGAGGGGAGCAGAATATAACCGAGACAGTGTTTCAACAGTCACCACCAACACCACTGCAGGCATTTCTCCTGAGGGAACAAACATATCAGAGAATAGTTATCACCAACGCTTCTGCTCCCGCAAGATTCAGTCAATGTCTAACCTCCAGGGTGCTGCTAACCAAGGTTCCCTGGACGGCATGCCAACGACCACTACCACTGCCCCCGACAGTACCATCACCAGCACAACCACCAAGTCCCCTTCAGTGCCAATGTCCTTCAAAGAGGCGGCTATGGCGAAGCGTTTTGCTGCCCGAGCTCGGACTCAGATCACCAAGAGGAAGCGCATGTCCTTAGTGAAGGAGAAGAAAGCTGCTCAAACTCTCAGCGCCATCCTGTTTGCTTTCATCATCACATGGACGCCATACAACATCATGGTGCTGATCAATGCTTTCTGTGAAGGTTGCATCCCAGGGACCCTGTGGGCAGTTGGGTACTGGCTGTGCTATGTCAACAGCACAGTCAACCCTATGTGCTACGCCCTTTGTAACAAGACTTTCCGTACAACCTTTAAGATGATATTGTTGTGTCACTGGGACCAGAAAAAAAGGAGAAAGCAGCAGTTCCAGCAGAGGCAGTCTGTAGTGTTCCACAGGAGGATCCCCAGGGAGTCTACGTAAAGGACTAAACATTTGAGTGGTTGATGGTTTGAACAGATTTAACATAGGACAAGGAAAAGAAAGAAGTATCCATGGCGTCATGGAGTTTCTTTGCCTAGAGATCCTTAATGTTTTTCTCTGCTGTTATGTCGAATGCAGCAATCCTATGTGGTGGTCTTGCGGTATGTGTTTGTGTCGGTGCATCCATTTCGCAAGCCGTATATGTGTGTGGAGGTTTGCAAATGGTGAGGTCCAGAGTTGAAAGCTTTGCCTCTGTTCTTAAAGAACTCTTTACCATTTCACGCTAGTACAGCTGAAAGAAAAAGAAGAACTGAGAAGAAAAATAACAGAAAAGGGCTTTAAAATGCATAGCAGGAGAACTTTTGAAGTGCAATTGATACAAATGGAAAGGATGTCTGTCACGGAGTTGGGGTTTCATATTTCTTATCATTTCTCTCTGTGGGTAGCTAGATCTGTAACGTGCAGAGTGGTTTTGCATTTTAAACAAAACTATGTATCTGTAATATGTCACTGAAAGCCGAGATAAAAACTATTTTGTGTTCACTGGCTTCTACATTTTACTGATTTGCCATCTTCATGACTGGCATGTGTTTTTATCAGAACTTATGTATATTGCCTTTCTACTCGGATATAGCTTTTTTCTGTGTCTAATAGAATATAAAAAAAATTGTGTCTTTTCTTTCAGTCAACAGAGATCTGTTATTTTTGTGATACCCATCTTTGGTTTTCTAGATATGCCAGAGATCTTGAGCCAGTCTGAAAATATTCTTTTAATGAACTGAGTTGTGAATATTTCGTGTGGCACCACAGTCAATGAACTGCTGTCGTGTTCAATGTGATTGTCGTGGTTTCTATGGTGGAGACAATAAGTGCATTGGTTGTGTTTCATGTACTGCGGTTTTCTGTCAAAGTAATGATTATACAATGATGATATTCTGTTTGTGTACTTTTGGATATTTCTGACTTGATACACAATGATTGAGTGCTCACACTAAGGTGATAATTTATAAAGAAATGTGCTTTGATTTTACACTTTCTCTTAAATTTCTACAAAATTCCACATCTAAGCGAATCTTTGTTCGGCCAACCCTTCTTTGATGTAGTAGAGCAATGATGACCTCTAGTGGTGTAGACTGTAATATCATGAGTGCATCGTCTACATTGCAATCCCTTTCAACAATTTGAGGACAAAAACTTTTTCAACCATAATTGTGCATAAATTATTATTCCTTTAAACTGTTTTGATTTCATGAATTGGCTTAAAAACATCGAGTAAATAAATGCATATCTGGCATGTAGAGAAAGTGGCCACAATCATTGATGGTACCATATTTGAACTTTGTGTCATGATGTGATTTTTCTCCTTTTTCCTATTATTTCTGGATGAAATAGTTCTTCTTTCAAACTATTACCGAGACATACGGCAAATGATTTGTACATAGACCTGACAGCTGTCTTGGTTTGCAGCATTGTCAGCTTTTTCTATACAGAGAGTGGGGTCAACACCACGTACGACTCACCAACAGTCAAGTTAAGGTAACAAAATGATTTAAGTTTATTTGTAGTGCACATAATGTTATTCTTATCTTAAGTAGATGGGGTTTTTTGCCACGCCACATTGACGCACCCAGATTTTTCAATAATGAAAACTGTTCGACTGGCATAAAGAATCAGCACTAAAGAAGAAGTGGATTGGATTCTGTTGGATGCAGTGGTCCTATGTAATGGTATAACCTTGACTACAAGTCCTACATGCAAAAGAGATTTTAAAAATATACCATGGCTGGCATCAGTGGATATTTTGTCTGCTTTTAAAACTGAGCTCCTGTGTCATGACACGTTCTTCATCAAAACATGATTTCTTTTTGTACGTAAATATTGGGAATGTAAATGACCAACATGGTGAATGCAGACACATTGTTAAGTTTTAAGTATGCCAATCATACTCATATTTTAAGTCAATAAACAACTTTTTTTGACAGAAATGGTCTGTGGGGGTTTGTGTCATGATTGTGTCTTATGTGTTTCAACTTGTTTTCCTTTTCTACACTGAGTTATTTTCATTTAAGAGTTCTTGATTTTACTGAGTAATGCTCCAATGCTGCCACATATTCCTGTCTGAATAGTGTTTCATTCTGCAGACCAGTTTTTTTTTCTGTGATGTGAAGTTTTGTACATTATCTGTACATTATCAATACCCTTCACAGGACAAGCAGTTACAGAAAATGAATGAATGAATGACTAAAACCACATTCATCTGGGTACTGGATCACTGTGAATAAGCTAACTTGTATACTTCCTATATATAGTCCTTTTGGGAGACAAATATTTAATACATAATAACATGCTACATGCTAGAAACCTCAACATTTTGGTTTCTTTCTGGACATCCAGATGATGTCAGACCCATTTGGTCTTAGCCTACAGCTCAAGACAGACTCTGCGGAGGCCTTTTGTTTGTTTTGAGACCAACACCAGGCTCTTTAATAAGTATGATCTTATTATATTAGCAATACAGTGGGTCATTATAATGCTGGGGAATTAATTCCCTGTCATTTTAACTTGTCTAGAGGGTATTGTATAATATGTTAAATTTCAATTAATTTCATGTGTATTAGTGAAGCCGTCGCTCAAAACCAACCCAACAACAACTTTCTGTTGTACAATGTTCAGTGATTATCTTCTATACTTCCATACTGAATCTGTGTGACTTTAGAAAAGATAAAGATAAATGCTATCTGTTATGGTCATAGTTTCACTGCTCTACCAGCAAGAGAAAAATATTATTATTATTCTCATTTTTCTCAATTTTGTTTTAATCTCGTAGGTTTTTATGGTTTCCCTTTGAATTTAATACCGTGTAATTGAATAATCTTATACTAAAGAAACATTTTTCAGTTGAGACTGATGCCACTGACATGTCACAGATCACATGACACAGCTGAAACACATTGTCTCATTGGAGGGGTGGACTTATAAGTGCCACCAAACCAAAAGCAGGAAGTGTGGAACAACATGGCACCATGTGTGGAGGTTTTCCTGTAATCCTCTGTTAGCTGTATCACTGACACCACAACAACACTGTCAAAGAGTGCCTGGTTTCACCCAGAATCTGAATAAACACAGCAGTTTCCTTTGTCTGCTGCCTTGTGTGTTCCCATGATGAGGCCTGATGAAGTTAGTGAGGGGAGTCTCAGACAGCGTTAATGGGAGATGGCCGCAGAGGCCAGACATGTGATGAGGAAAATACCAACTTCATGTGACCCATGGCTAAGGAGCGGCTCATAGGCAAAGACAAACACCCATTTGTGTTGTGTCCTTCAGTCAGTCCTAAGCCACTGAGGAGAAGACACCAGTCAGGCAAGTACAGCATCTTTAATAATATGCTTAAAAATCATCTAACAGGATGTTTTTGTGCTATTTTTCACTTCCAAGTGTTAAATTTGACAAAACTGTTTGAATGTTGTTTGCTTTCTGTCAATACAAAGTGAAAGTGGTCGTGTATGATGACTGATCAACACGTTCTGATGTGTTTTGTCAATTACTAAAGTTACTAACTTTAATTATGTTTGTCAGGTTCTTTAACCCTATTGCCTTACCTTGTTTCATGGGTGTGTGTCCAATTTATTTATTTAAAATCAGTTGCACCTACTTCATTTGCAATATTACTTGAATCTTAATCACTTAATGTTAGTCACTTCTTTACCAGAGTAATGTTTAAAATTAGTGTTAAATGGTCCAACTTTGGCAGTACCACACCCATAAAACTGAATCAGTCATCAGTCATGTCTTGATACAACCGCGCACACATAGACATAGATATTTAAATGTCGACAGTTAGCATGATGGTTTTAAACTAAATGTTTTGCCGTAACAGTCTGTGTCTATCTGGAAAGAGACATTTACATTTTGACAGAAGATTTGGTACAATCTGATAATATGATCTACACAAGTACGTACAAAATGATGATATAGTCTGAGATATTCTAGACAGGACAGTTATTTTTCAAGAATTTCAAGGAGTAATGAAAACAAGAAGAAACAGTTTGAGGCCACTGTGTACAAAATTGTACGCGGAGGCAGAATAAGATGTCAGCTTGCATCCGCTTCAAATTTGACCTCTCGACTCAACTCAAAACCGAATTTTGTCTCGCTCTGCTGTTGTGCAGCCAAACTGAAATTTAAAGTGGATCAGTGTGATTTAAACTTGTTGTTCTCGCCTGTGTAGATCGACTCCCCTCTGGATGAAGCCACGGTGGTCACGATGCAGGCTTTTAAGACAGTCGAGACCCAAGTCCCCTTCCTGAAAGAGAGTTTCTTCACTACCACTTTCAAAGGCAGAAGGAAGAGCCTCCATACCAACATCCTTTGTAAACAACAGCACTCGCTTCTCTATCAACAGCAACAGCAACAACACTGCATTTTGGAGCATCGGCAGCACGATCCCAAGCAATTTCCTCCCCTTTTAGTTCAAAATGGATCAGGGCAGCAAGCTCCAGAGCATCAGTGCCTTGCTCGCTCAACCAGCAGCCCGTTATGCAAGACAGCTGAGCGTGCAGGAGCGGAGGGGGAGAGAAAGGAGGGGCAAAAAGAGAGAAAGGATCAGAGCGAGAGAGAGGCTGTGCAGGGGAGGGGGGAAGAGCGAGGAGTAAGTGGTGGTGAGCCCGCGGCTGTCAGTGCCAGTCTCCTCCCACTTTCATCATCAGCATCAGCAGTGCTGGGGGAGGCAGCATCATCCTCACAGCTGCTGTTAACTGTGGTGGGCAGACAGCAGGGATTAGCTAGCTCTGAAAGGGCTCAGACCAGCAGAAGACCAACGTTAGAAGCAGACCAGGAGGAAGCCCAGCATGCTCAGTCTCGACCTCAGCAGCAGGGTCTGTTAGCCAAGGGTGTTCGCCTGCTCAGGAACATGGGGAACCAGGAGGCAAAGCAAAAGAAAGGAGCAGGAAGTGCTGGAGCAGCAGGGGATGTCTCTGGCGATGGTGAGGCTGATGAGAGAGATGTGGAAAAAAAATCCAAAAAGTCCAATAATAAGATAAACAAAGGAGGAGGAGAACAGAGCGGTAAGAAGAAGCCCAAGTCGGAGTCGAAGGGTTCTGTGTTTTCCGGCATGAAGATCAGGAAGAGTTTATCTAAGGTGAAAGGGCTGTCCAAGGATGACATGTTGGAAGATGGGAGGTCAGCGCACTTTGGCAAGGATGGGCTCAAGCCTGGTGCAGACGCTCCTGGTTTAAGCGTATCAGCTGATGAGATGGGCATGCTATCAGATGTCGAGGGAGATCTAAGCCGCTTGACCGCAGACAGTCTCCAATCTGTGGTGGATGAGACAGCCAGGAAGGCAAGCTCGGGGTCAGATGCTGACATTTACAGTTTTCACTCGGCGGCAGGTGAAAATGAAGACCTGCTCTCTGACATCCAGCAGGCCATACGAAACCAATGCTTGTCTACTGACAGGGTGCTGGAAATGGTGACCAGACAGTTATCCGCAGCTTCAACGTCTGAGGGGAGGAGAGTCCCAGAGAAGATGATTACTCTCCATATAGATGAGGAGGTTCTCTCTCCACCTGTTGGTAGCGATAGTGTAGCTCAAGGATTGAATGAGAAGTATAAGAAAACAGAGAACGAAAGCAGTGACGTGTCCATATCAAGAGATTCATCTGGTCCAGGGTCCCTGAGTGAGGGTGGTCCACCGTCTTCAGCTCCAGATACAGAGAGAAGCAGTGGCAGCCTTTTTCCAAAGACTAACAGTACTTACAGTTTCCCAGACACTACAGCGACCACCACCACCTCATATGAGAGTGCTGAGGAGCCACAGGATGACCTGGAGAGCCCAGTTCTGCACTCACTACAAAGTCTAGGTGATCTGGCTGCACAGAGCAAAAACACATGTATACCATGTGTCCAGTTAGATCCCACAATGGCAGGGACGGGGCCAGTGGGGACTCACAAGAGTGCAAGCAGCATGGACCTGTCTGTTGATAGGGAGGAAGAGGACACTGGGAGGCGTGACTTTCTGTCCCTGAAAAGGAGGAAGAGTAGCATGTCCATTAGCCAGCTGACAACAGACAGCATCCCTGTTTCTCAGTCAAGACGGACATCTTCAAACTCCCCGTCCACTGTCAAACTCTACCCTCCAGTGAACCCTTCCTACGTTAAGACTACCACCAGGCAGCTCACCTCTCCAGTTGGCTCCCCCCTTACAAGCCCCAATGTGCCTCGAAAAACGGACGCCAGCGGTGCTCCATTGGAATCTGGCGAGGCCCAGGGTCTTCGGAGACGTAAGCAAAGGTCCAGCTCCATCGCAAGCCCCTTCAGTGTGTCTGGAGACTGGTCCCCAGAGTTGGATGAGATAAGAGTAGAGCAAGTTGGAGGAGCTGGATTCCCAGAGCAGGAGACCCAAGAGAAGAGGAGCACAGGTGGGAATTACTGGACACTGGGCTCCAGGAGAGCACATTATGGACGGCAGGCCTCCACAACGGTACCCTACCTGGATGTCTTCTCTGGTGAGTCTCATATGAAACAGCTGAACTCTACAATCAAGACAGATGGTCTACTATAAAACACAGACACAATTTGGACTCACACTTAACAACCACAAAAGCCAGTAGAAACAAAAACACACCTTGGCAATCGCTGCATCGATTTTGGACGGTTATGTTCCGTGAAAAACCTGCTTGTGAAACACAATTTAGAGGCAATTTGTTAGTGCAGCTCCTATGATCAAATATATAGTCTCAATAAAAACATTCATATGAAAAACAGCTGGCCACTGCAGCCTTCAGTGGTGTTACTGAAAGTGATGTAAACATAGCTCAGCGCTTGTTGCCGACTATTTTCAGCTTCAGTAAATAAACAACAGCGCCCATGTCTGCGGTGAGGAAGGAATTCATCACCCAGTGTGATTCATGTTTTTTACAGTGTAGGCCCGTGACACAAAGCATTTACGTTATTTATCTGCATTTTTACATGTAGGCATGGCGTTTTTACATATTCTCCATGGCCTTGGTCTCTTCATGGGACTTGGGCTGAAATTGCACAAAAAAAAAATAAATAGAATATCACCAGAGTCCTCTACTTTAAAGGATCAACACTTTCTGGATCAAGCTTTTTTTTTTTTTTTTTAACCCTTCCATTAAGATATTTTAGTAGTTTATTATTGATCCCCACTGTTGCTTGGATGCCCCAGTGGGCTTCAAGTGACTTGTTTATCTCTGACCTCATTGTCATGTGTGAGATTAAATAATTATGCAATGGTATTGTAAAGTCATTACTCTAATTGCCTAGTAAATCCAGTGACTAATAAATTGCGCATTAAACAAGTAATCATAGCAGGGATACTGTAGTTCTGATTTTAAAGTGCAACAGCTCATGAAACCCTCAATAAAACAGTGGGGCTTCTTTATCGAGGGGTGTCTTCAGGACAAATGCCTCCTTGAAATGAAACAATGCCACTCTGTCCTCCTTTCTGTTGTGGAGCCTTTCAAGAGCTCAGCTGGATTTCTGCTGTCTGGGCCTGTGCTCATAAATCAGACGACCGAAGGACAATGCTGCCACACCCCCATGGCGATGTCATCCTCCATTCGGCCCACAAACAACACACTCATAGTGCACACTTGTAGATGCTAAACTCAACTGACAGTTTATGTGCATGACAAAAATAAGCCTTGTTAGGACATCTATTCCCATTCATCAGTTGAATTTACTGCAGCCCAATAATTAAGATATATTATATCTTGGATCCACATTGAAATGAACATTTGAGCAATCTGACATTACATAATTGTGGGATGCATTTGTTTTTCATTCACAAAGGCTCACTAGTTTAGCTCCGCATCTGACACCGATCAACTCACTGAGTTTTCCAGGTCACATCTGGCCGGAGGGAGAAGAAAACACAAAGGCAAAGTATGAAAAAAAAGGCTGAATTCACTGGCAAACAAGTGACTACCCTTTCCCTTACACGAGCAGCAAGTCTGAAGAGAAATATTTAGCCTGAAGTCATTAAGGTCTTGGTTTGAGTGAGGTCCAAAGCTTGTGTCTTGGAGACTGTCTCGCATGAGAAACGCACGGCTTTAGCCTTTGCTGGTGTTTTTCAGACTGCTCCACAGGACCATGAGTCATGGGACTCTGTTAATTGATTTGGTGCTGTCCCTGAATCACATGGTTTAAAAAAGAAATATCAAGCTTGTCTTACGACATTAACAGCTGACTGGACAGTGATTCGGGGTTGGACTGTCTGCAGTAGCTGTTTATTTCAGGCTCCATATTCCTATATTTTCACCTAGTCAATGTGTTTCTTGTTGGTCCAAGAAGAAACAGAATTCTTCATCACATGCAATTTAGACCTCTCAAAATGTTTTTTTTTTTTTTTTAAACGCAATCGTAGGTTCTGGGTGTTGTTGAAGCTCTGAAGGGCCTTCCTGAGTTTAAGTTTAACACTGTCTGTGCAAAATATACCATAGGGTAGCCATCTGGATGCCCCCATTCTCATTTTTACTATCAAGATCCTTCATCACTGTTTTAAGACTAAAATAAGGGTTTGAAAGTGAAAAGTATTATTAGATGTTCTCTATGGTAACTTGACTTGCCATGTAGCATTTGTTAATTCTTGGCACTGCACAATTAACACCATCTCTCTTCTCACCCTCATGTGAATGTTTGCACTTGTAGGTGTTTTTAATTATCACATTTGAAACTAATACACGCTGTTGACATTTTGGCTCACTCTATGAGATCTAAAAACAGGGAATATGAAAACAATAGTCTAGAGTGTGGATTGAGATTCCTCTGGACGTCCTTCTCTAGCATAGAAAGTGGAGCTCTGAATCTGCCCTCTGTTCTCAGGTCGCACTCTGCTGGACAGGCTCTGTATGCATCATGGGGACGGATCTACTGAAAAGGAGGCGAAAGAACTGTGTCACCGAATGCTGGACCAGGGCCTGCTGCACCCCTTCAGCGACAGCTCTGCAGAGCGTCGTAGTGGCAGCACTGCCTCAGCAGTCTTCAGTGTAAGACTTTACTCCTCGCTGTCTGTCATCATGCACAAAGAGTTGCCTGGCATTTCCAAATGATTTTACTGAGGTTTTAGTCCACCGCACATTCAAATTATAGGAGAGAGTTGGTGACATTTTTAGACAGCGTTCATTTTCGTACAATATATTTTAGCATTTCACTCTCTGAAATGTTACATCAACTCTGACTCCAATTGTGTTTAAGCTTACCAGACTGAAGTGCAGTGATTTACATTTTTCGCATTACATTTCACACCAGTCTGAGTAGTGCATACAGGAAAAAAACAGAATGATCTTGTGAGATAAAATGCGTAAAGATTTGCAGCTAGCAGCTTATACGCACTAATCCAGCTAATGCGCTTTTATGTATATTTCAGTGTTACTGTGAGTCATCTCTGGGAGATTCAGTTTTATTTCCTTGGTGCATGTACAATACAGAAGGGTGAGCATGTGAAAGTTGATTTCATAAATTTTTAATTCCAGTAATGCTTTGCTCAGACCTGCTGTAATCGCACATGCATCATCACATTCTTCTGCACAGTTCACCACAGCCACTGTCATCTGTTCATGACGCCTGAACTCACCATCATGCATGTGCCGGCTGCACATGCGGGGACATACACTGCACATACTCAAATGCACAGACAAAAGCTAAGATTACTCACCAGGTGCTGGAAGCTCTAAAGTAGGTTTATTTAACACAAATCTCTCAAATACACGCATGCTCACCGTGCAGCCAAAACAGGGCACAAATGAAGAGCAGTTTCTTTTCATGTGTACTCTGCCAGCGGTCCACGGTTGCATGACTGTGTCAAAGACTACAAAAGGACAGCCTGAGACTCCCATACATGCTCAGGCATTTCCTTGCATGGCTGGATTAATAGCATTCCCTCTGACACTCACTCAGTCTCTCTCGCACACACACACATCTGTGCTTGCGTAGACCATCTGCTGACCATGTTATGTAACGGCTCCACGTGCCTAGGGCTCATGCTGCTCTTCCCCAGCAAAAAGCTCACCATGTCAGTGTTGGACAGAATTGTCCCTGCTCCGCATACTTCTGTCTGAGGCTTGGCCCGGAGTCCTACATTATTCAAGTTCACCATGAATAACCTTTGCCGTTGACATCAAGAATCCACATCTTATTGTTACTGCCTTATATCATACAGCTACACTCCCTTTTGAAATAAATCACCAGTCTGTCTTTTCTTCTCTGCAACCTTTTCACTTAAACACCTTAAATATCCCATAACCTTTAGGCCGTTTTCCTTTTAAAGTTACTTTCCGTCTAGAAATGAATCACTTGCTGCATCAACTCTGTCTTCTCTCTCTACACCCCCTCTTTCTTTTAATCCCATCCTTGTCTTTCATCTCCTGTTTGTCCTCCCCTTGGCTACCTAAATATGGTACTGTATCCACTTCCACTGCTGTATTTTGCTGGAGTGAGCAAATGTGTGAGGGGTCGGTTTCTTGTTGTGCATACACGCTGAAATTAAATACTCTGTCAGCTTCGTTCACTTCAAAGATGGAGTTTGGGGAGGATGTAGAAAATATGGATAAATCAAGTGTCATCCCTTGTACATTTGGCAAAACATTGCCTATGCTATTGAGTGGCATGCATTTACATGAGTTTGACTTTGTATCCTGTGTGTGTGTGTGTGTTTCTAGCTCTAGGTCAGGCCCAGTTAATGGGTTTTACACTAAAAGATCCACATCAATATCGCTTATGCCTGATGGGCCAATAAAAGGTCTCATGTTTCTGAAATAGAAAAGATGTTTATGCTAACGCATGATTCATGCAACATTAATACTTTAACTTATTTGAGCTAACTGTTCAGTGATTAGTTTTAGACTGTGCCAAAGTGGTGTGTAGAATGAAGCTTCAGTTGCCTGGAAAACACGCAAGTATTTAGAGTAAAACAGAGAACATAAAAAAAGAAAAAACTTTGATTACTTTACCTTTTTCTGAAGGGACAGCAGATGCATTAAAGATAATACTCTTTTTAATTATACTTTTTAGGAGCGTACTCATGACTCTGAATGAACCTCACAGTCTCTGCTTGGTGTCTGTTGTTGTGTCTGGAGTTGGCTAAGTAATTAAACTAAATACTGTAAAATGAATGCAAGTGTAAGCTGTTCAGGTTGAAAAAAAAGCAGGTTGTCTGCGAAATGTGTGTTTTTGTATATAGCAAAGGATTATAAGCAGGTTTCACCTTGACCAGGGACTGTATTGCAATTGCAACAACGCTATGACTCCAAATGCACTCACAACAACGACCTGCAGCTGTGACTGTGGAATGATACGGAACGGGAACATTAAGAAATTTGTTTCTAAAACAAGGTCTGTGGTTGCTTATAAGGGTATCTTTGCAATCAAATGTCCGGGTTTGTGAAGTGGACCATTTGAAGAAAGAGAGAGGGTGGGGAAGGAATGCAGGGCTAATTTTTCTGTATATTCTTAGACTCTGGTTTTTATCTTAATCCTGACACACCTTAGTAAATGACGTCCAACAATACCTCCCAAAACATTTAGTAGCAACTGAAGTAGAAAAAATATGTTTCATGATGATACAGAGGGTTTTTGTTGGCCAGTAAAGTTTACTAGGGACTGGCTGCTACACTGCAAGTCTTATTTTGTACATGGATCATGTTATTAGCCTTTAATCATGATGCATACCATGATTTGTTTGCATCCAAAAAGGGTACTAGAGCTCATGGTTAATGACCTTGGATATTGTATATCAACACTGTGTTGTGTACACTGGCTTGTTTTCTAAACTGTGTGCAGGAGGAGCAGCTGTACACCTGGGCAACTGTAGGCCTGCCAGTGTCTTCCCACGTGTGGGAACTCTACGGGGGGCGAACCCCGGGCAGAGTGCAGAGCTCGAGATCCCCTTTGCATCAGTCATCAGCCAAGACGGCAGGTGCCTTACACTTTCAGGTTGGTTACATGCTCACATCAATTACCTGCCTTGTCTACACGGAGTGGATAATTTGTGCTTTGAAAACATACAGGTGCAAAGTGCAAAACTTCACAAATTACAGTGTGTAGAAAGAAAACATTCATTTAATATGTTTTTGTGCTGGGCCAACTTGTTGAGATTTGAGAAGGCATTCACTGCATTTGGTACCAAATGAAAATTTAGAATATTTTAGTGGAATTCATAAACATTAGAAGGAAATTTCAGCACACAGGAAAGTAAACATGCAGTGGGTTACGTTCGTCGAGTTTGATGCAATTTATCTATGCTGTACAGGATTATCAGGCATTGAGGGATGTAGTGCAGCTGTTATGTATTGTCTGCATTTGATCTTTATTTGAAATCTGAAATCACACTACCTATATGGCAACCACAGTGTTGAGGAATGCAGCAAATCTCAGTCACAACCCTCACGTATGATCCTGCCTCGACTGCAAATTGTTCTTTGTCCACCAGAGGTCAGGCTTGTTCTGGTGAAACTGTGACATGATCACGGAAAACCTCCCTGTTTTCTTGGAAGAGTTTAAAAAAAAAAATTGAAAGCCCTTACTGACTGAACAGTCTCGTAAGGATTCAACGATGTGACCACAACTGGGGAATGTGTACTAGCAGACACAAACCCTGCCCATGTGAGGCCCAGCGAGACTCGCCGTCTCTGGGGTCAAATCTCTTGGTATCCCCTCATCCTTGCTCTAACCAGTCTGGAGCCAGAGGTCTGATGGAGTCTAGACATAATGGACTTTCTTGACCCTTCTTTTAGCCCACAGTTCTGTCACTAAGCTCCCATAGTTGTGGGTGTTTTACTGTTTGAACATTTAATGAACAACAACACATTTTATGTGTGCTTTTTAACATTTTAGAGCAAGAATGTCACATGTAGATAAAATCTGTTTTTATTTTCTACACTTTCAAATTAAACACTAATGTAGGTGCAATTCAATTTAAGATCTGTTTTTCTTTACTGACAGACAGAATCCAGCAGGTTGAAGTCAGGTCAGTCATCCTCAGAGGATGAAAGCAGTCTCATCCCCCAGCTGGAGAGGACCATCGATGACCTGCAGATTAAGATTGCTGTGTTGCAAGGCCAGCAGGCCTCCTTGGCAAAGGGCAGTGGGGACGGTCCGGGAGCTCTGGTCAATGCCCAGCACAAGGGCTTACAGATGAGAGGAGGAAGATCGGGGAAGATGAACCAGGAGGTGTCTGTCCAGACCTCTCCTGTGGAGGAGGGGTTTAAGTTTGACGTGCCTTTGAACAGAGGGTCATCCGGCATGTCGTCCTCTGTTTCATCCTCCATCCCCAAATCTACAGGGGGCTTTGTCTGCACGTGCCAGCAGAGGCAGCAGAGCAGCATCAGCTCAGGTCCTCCTCCTCCTCCTCCTCCTCCTCCACCTCCACCTCCAATATCTGCTTGTATGCCCCCACCTCCACCACCCTTACCTGGCCTTGGACCTTGTCCACCGCCACCACCACCACCACCCCCTCCTCCACCACCAGGTTTTGGGCCTCCACCCCCTCCTCCTCTGCCTGGTTTTGGCCCTCCACCTCCTCCTCCCCTGCCTGGTTTTGGCCCCCCACCCCCACCTCCTCCACCACCGGGTATGGGCCCCCCTCCTCCACCCCCTCCTCCCGGAATGGCCCCCCTCCACCACCACCACCCCCAGGCTTTGGGCCCCCACCACCACCAGGCCCCATGCCCTCCATGATGGCCCAGGAAGCTGCCACTGCCAAGGCTCTGATAGAGCCCCCCAAGCCAATGAAGCCACTCTACTGGACACGCATACAGCTGCATGCTAAAAAGTAAGGATATGCTGTAGCAAGCGAAGATAGATATGGATCATTTGCACCAAGGTATTCTCTGAACAGTAGAGATTTGAGAGGAAGCTTGTCCACTTAAGATAAAGATCGGCCACATGCTGTGACGGCAATAGAGATGCTAACCTTGTGGAAAATGAAAGTGATGCAGTCCAGGCATTGTAGTCAGCAGAGAATTGACTTGAACCAGGTTTTCTTTCCTTATTAAGGCTTGGAAACTGTAACTGCAAAAAATGTCTAGAAATAGACTACTTGATTTACTGGCAAGTGAGAAACTCGATACTGAACACTAAATGTAATTTGTTGGCTGATGGATTTGCCCAGTGAATAACTTTTGGATTTTTACTTTGCAAAAGATGACAAATGAGAACTCATAAAGTAAAAGAAGACTATTACGCTATAAAAGTGTCCTTCACTGCACTCCCTTTTTCAGCCAGTGAATGGCAGATTAAAGGTCTCCTACTTGCACTGAAAATAATTCCTTTCCCCCCATTTTAGACAGGCTGGCTCGCTGGTGTGGGAAAAAATCGAGGAGCCAACCGTGGATTTTCAAGAATTTGTGGAACTGTTTTCCAAAAGCACTGTCAAGGAGAAGAAGAAGCCAATTTCAGATACCATTAGCAAGTCAAAAGCCAAGCAGGTATGTAGATCCTTTCTGTTTGCCTCTATAAACACTGTACTATATCTGTGCTGATTTGTTTATGCATGCAAATGTGTGTGTACAATATCCCCTTGGCTCACCATATGGCACTCTTCAGGGCTTTCCCATCACTCTCTCCCCCTTCACTCTTTCCCATCACTCTCCTCCGATGCCCCGTTCCTTTCCATTTCTCCTTAATGTCGCTCTACAATTGCTTTGAGTGACAGGAGGAACTGCTTCAGCCAGACAGTTATTATGTGGTGCGAGCTCTGGCTCCCACCCGACTCCCCTGTGACCATCCGGTGGCATCGTGCCAATGTCTCGCGTGCGGTTAGGAAACCTCACGGCGGGGATGACTGCTGAGAGAGAAAGAGAGGGGGAATGGGGAAAGGAAAAATGAGAAGGGAGCGAGAAGCCTGGGAGTATTTTGTGATTTGGATCCTCCCATTGTGCTTTCTGTATGACTCAGTTTAATAGTCAGACTGTTTCCCTCCCCAGTGCTCGTTATATCACTCCATCAATCTGCAAGTCAAACACATGATCTACAATTTAAAGATGCTCCAGCGAAGATTTTTAAGTAAGTGTGCTGCTCACACAAATTATGGGTCTAAATCACAAATAATGTTGCACCAGGGAAGGACGTTCAACCCTCTAATTGAGACCCAGTAGAATCAACGCGACAGTCGTTGCTGATATGAAATGTTCGCCTCAGGCATAAACATTGGTGGGAAATCGTCTTAGTTTATGGGAAGTGATGGCCTGAAACTCAGCACCCGAACAGAAAACTTTCTTGAAACAGGGATGAAAGTTTGACTTCCTGTAGTGAACTCCTTCATCCTTAATATAATGAAAGAACTGTCATAATAAACTAAGGGTAGAGTGTGGGACTTTATATGTGATTGTTTGTTACATGAAAGTCCTTATAAAACAAGTTCATACAATGCTGTTTGAGCTAAGCAGCACCAGGTTCTCTGTGGTGACATTTATTTTAGGTTAAGTGACAATCAAAAATGATATAAATGTTACATGAATTGCTTGTTGCGGGTTTTCAGGAATTATGGAGTGGAATATTGGAAGAAACATAAAAACTAAAAAAGAAAGATTGCAAATTAAAAAGAGAGTGATCAATAACAAGCAACCCAGATTATGACTGGCTTTTCCTTGCTAGAGAGCACTGAAAGAAAATAAGGGACATGCTTAGTGAGTGTTTGTGTAATTACTCTCACAGCCAGCAGGGGGAGACAGACGTTCTACAATGTAGCTTTAATGTCTGTCAGAAATGCCCACTGCTGTTGTTGCCCTTTTCACCCATTTCGTCCCAGTTGCAGAAAAACATATGGCTTATTGCATTCTTTATAGTTAATCTTAACTTTTATATTTATATATATATATTTAACCTTACATTTTTTATTGTGAAAAAATCTTCTATGTAACTAGTATATTTGTCAAGTAAATATTAGATCCTTAATCTTAAGCGAAGCTAAATGTGATTATCACAGAAGTAGTATTAATGCTGCTCTAACAGGATATGACAGTTTTACCACACAAAGCGCAGAGGTGAAAAAAAACTTCACCTTGCAGCTTAGAACAAACACGGCATAAAAGTCAACAACAATGAGAAACCGTAGATAAGCTAAGTGAGTTTGTCCTTCACAAGAAAACCACACTTTCATAAAGGAATTCCTTTTCAAACGCACTTCAAAGTAGCCGACACCAGCATATTGACACACCGACATGTGGAGCTGTCAGCACTACACCTGTCAAGCTTAGATGTACAGCTATTTGTTTGATTTATAAAATGGCTCAGGGCAGGGAGATGAAGCATGACCAGAATGAGTTTCCGTTTCTCTAGTAAAACTGACTTCCCTGATGTCAAATTCTGAGTGATGGAATAAATCTACAACCACATCATAAGTCAGCTCATGTTGGGCTGGACAAGAGACAAATTGAGTGAGGTTCACTTCTGTTGGACGATACTGCTGTGGATGTTCTCCAGCACAACAATAGTGCTGAAGATATTGAAAAGCATAGTGTACGTAGAACTGGGACTGACCCCGATTTGTTAACCTTTGACATTTCCGGCTCATAACGACTCGCCCTGGGCCTCAAGACGATTGATCACAGCAGTTATTCCTGTCCCCTTGTGTACTCCAAGTTCAACTGCTTTGCTGATGAGAGCAGCCAACTATCCTCCTCACAGCTGACCGCTAGAGAGCAGCTTTGACGTCAGTACTTGGCCAGTTATAAGTTGCCTGCTGAAGGGAATACCATCATCACCCAGTGTCAAGTGTGCACCCTTCTATCTGTCTATCTGCACAAAGGTTTGATTAGGGAGCAGTCTTGCTGCTAGAAGTTTAAATTTGGAATTTTAAATGTGACTATCCTGTATGCTCTCTAGTTTACTTTTTCCTCAGAGCTCAGTTTTTTGTTCCACATTTATTTTTGAAATTTTTAGGTAAAAGGTGAAAGTTTGAATAACAGCACTACTAGTTCCACACACTTCAGATTTCTTTCTTTTGTAAAAAAAGAAAGTAAAAAAGTGTAAAAAATAAATAAATTTTGATTTGCCTGAGAAATACCACTGAAATCCAAAAATACTGGGTTTATGATCATAGAAGGCAGAGAAATAACTGCCAATTACTTATTTAAATTAATAATTAAGGATTTTTCCAAAGAATTCTGTTTTTCCAAGGAAACTGAAAATTAACCTATGAAAATACAAACATCTTTCAATTCAAACACTTACCATTTAGATGCAGGATGTTTCAGGATACGTCAGTGAATTGATGTGTTGATATTCACATCAGCCTTCAGCACTTCTCTGAAAGTTTGCTTTCAGACTCGGATTGGTTTCTAATCTAGACACTAAAATGCCACAAACAGGAAAAAAAAAATCAAACAACAAAATAATTGTTTATTTGCTCTACCCTATTCATTTCCCCTTTTCTTTTATATTTGGAATTATTAAGCACTTTCTATTAAATTTAGGACACAATAAAAGAGTGTGTCTGTTAGCAGGTTTTGTTTAATTTGATTATACTGAGAGAATAAAGTATTAAAATGTGAGTTCTCAAGTCACATAAGCAGTGTATTTTTTTATATATATATATATAACCTCTCCCTTTCATGTCACATAGTCCTTGGTTCTCAGTATATTTCCCCATCTACCATGACTGACTGCTTAAAGGTCAGTTAAGGTAAAGACTGCTTATGTTGTAAGGTTCGGATCTTCTGGAGATTGTTGGTTGTTCAATGATCTGCAGAACAGCTTGAAGTCCTCTCCAGGTGAACTGTGATTATGAGTTTTAGTACAGCAAAGAGTTCAGATTATAATTAATGCTTACTTTTTGTAAAGTTTCCAACATTAGTGCTGTTTTTTTGCTGCTCTTTTTTATAGCTTCTTTTGAGAGAACTGCTTGCACCATTGAGAAATGTTTTGCATGTGATTTTTGAAGCTGCGTGGGATTGATGAAAGTCTTCATTGGCCATCCATGAAATGATAAATAGATCAAAGCATCAACATATAATCAATGTGACTTAAATTATTTCTTTAAGCCAAAATCTTAACCACATGGCTCCCATGAGATTGTTGAAAAACATTGAATTAGATGAATTTTTCAGGGTTGTTTTGCTGAAAATGTTAGTCACGAAAATAATTTCAATAAGTGTAGTGGTTCATGGATGCAGCTGTATTTCATTATGAAATAGTGTTACTGATATACTTCAAGAGGACTTTTATTTTGGATTTTTGCAAACAATGGCAAACTCTGCCTAATGTACCTTAGACTTGTTTGTTCATTTGAGACAGGCCAGCTGATTAAACATGACTAATGACCTATAGCCCTCTATGGCTAACTGTGGAAGACACTTGGCATCGTATCTCCATCGCCCTGTCCCCTCTGAGATGTGGTTGAGCCGGGAAAACAGACAGCTGGGGCCTGGTGTTATAGCTTCCTGTGTGTTTAAGAAGTCTGTGGTCTTTGTGATCTGGTTTGGATGGAAGCATTCTGTCTGGATCACAGTAGGCTACAGGTTTCCTGTCCTGTCCCCTCACCACTTTGTAACCTGGCGAAAACTTCTGCTTACTCAGGAGAGCTGTGGTCCATAATGGGCCCCTTGGATGCAGTTTTTCATGCATAATAACAACAGTGTCTTGATATTCAACTCCTGGCTTTTTGACAAGTGGTAGCTGTTATTATTCATTCAGCGTTTGCTGCTTCTGAGCAGTTTTAATCTCCATCCAGTTGTTTTATTTTTGTCATTTTTGTAGTATTAGCTTTGGTGGATGTATTTATTTTTGAAATGATGTGTCTGAATTGCGCAAATACATGAACTATAATTTAAACAAAAGCTCTCTAAGCTTAATCAGCTCCAGGACAAATTCATGTGACCGTGCTCTGTGTCGCAAATAAGCCTCTTATTGTCTCAGTTGTCTGTAAGATTTTAATCACCTGACTGAAAGATGATGGCTATGGAGAATTGAAATAAAGGGGAAAATACAAATCACCATAATTCAGCAAGACAGCGTTATAATTTTCCTAATATTTGTGGGTGAATCATTTTAAGTTTTCCTCCCACTGAGGGAAGCAGACAAAGGGGACTGATGTTTCTGCCTTTTTTTCCTCTTTCAAGTACTAAATGTTTTTTGTCTTTGTGTTTGTGTCATGGTTTATGGAGTGTTGATATCCTTGTTTTTCTCTGGCCTAGAATAACTCCGCTCCTAACACATTTTTTTATCATCTTATCTTAGGTGGTGAAGCTCTTGAGCAACAAGCGTTCGCAGGCTGTTGGAATCCTGATGTCTAGCATTCACCTTGATATGAAGGACATCCAAAATGGTAAGTGTTTTCAAGTGGTCATGACAGAGTTATAGCACTCTGAGACAATATTGTGAGACGGGTGATTGTAAAAGAGCAGAGCTGTGGGAGCAGTTCCCTGCGTCTGTACAGCAGAATATCATATTGGCTGATAGCACTCTAAAGCTCAGCAGAGAATAAGGAACAAAGAGATTTGTGCAGCACAGGATGGAAAATTCTCAGCATACACCGATCAGCCACAACATTATGACAGGAAAAGCAAATAACATTGACCGTCTTGTGACAATTCATTGTTCTGCTGGGAAACTTTTGGACCTGGCAGCCACCTAGACCACCTAGACCAGACCAGGCACCCCCACCCCATAGCAATGACACTCCTTGATGGCAGCAGCCATCCCCAGCAGGATGCAGCCTGACACAGACACACACACAAAAACAGTTTAGGAATAACTAAAAAAACATGAAAAACAGCACAAGGTGTTGACCTGACTTCTAAACTCACTAGATCCCAAACTGGTCAGTGGGATAATCCACAGAGGCCCCTCCTCGCAACCCATAGACCCAAATATACCTACAGAATATTAGAAAGGTGGTTCTAATATTACGCCTGATCGGTGTATATGAGTGATACAGTATGCATAATGTATAAGTATAGATTTCCCAACATTTTCCAAAGCATATATAGCAGAATACAATTAGGCCTGTTTTGCCATTGCTACAGGCATTGTGGTTCCAAGTATATTCTTATGTCCGGCCCATTATTATTCCCGAAGTCTCAGGAACACCTCAGGGACTTTTTTCATTTCACTCAAGATTGAACCGATAAGAATTTGTCGGTCAAATGTCACTAAGATCTTTTGAGTTCACAAAACATGACTTTGGTAAATAAATATATTACATAAAAGGGTTTCGGCCCTGCTATGATTCAATGTCAGGCATCCAGTCAGCTGTATCCTCACTTAATAATACACTTCCATCCAGTCTCAATGATTTTGGGGACACCCAGACTTTACCTTCTGATAGAGGATGAAGTGACATCTCCTCAACAATTTGATGGATTTCCATGAAATCTGTTTAATTTAATTTTTACCTCACAGGATGAGTTATAAAAGCTTTTGTGAGGTTCTTTGATTTCTGATCTCGTTCCATCATCAAATCAAAATTTGAAGAAGCTAAACTAATAATAGTTTAAGATTTACATTGGTTTTAACTAAGCTTATACGTTAAATGTGGCAAACGTTATACCTGCTTAACACCAGCATGTTTAAACCGCTGCACACACTGAATGCTGATCTTGGCATTGAGCTTAAAACTCCCTTGTGCCTGAGCGCAGCATAAGAGGCTTTCATCCGAGCGCCGCGAGGGTACTTTCCTTTTCTTTTGTTGAGAATAAACAGTCATCCCCATGTGTGAAAGGGAGCAGCTAGCTTACAACAAACAACAGTCAGGTTCATCAAAATCACACAGACATTCAGTGAACAATGGTATTAAATC